>CM068479.1:16298750-17511875 GCA_034769265.1 Remorina albescens
TACCTTTGGGAGCAGAGGCAGTGAGTATTTTAACCAACTATAAATACCCCAATCAGTAAATGTTGAATGGTTTCTTATGTAAAATAATTAGAATTCAGTTTCATTGGTGGAGGCTCCTTTAGACTTTTGTGAAAGCAGCCTAGAGATATTGCTTTATCTGAAGACTCAAATTATATTTATTCACTTTAAACCACATCAAAGCTGAAATATTAAGTCACTGTGTCCAGCTGCCAGACTCTATCATCTGTCAGAAGAAGTTTTCCAGACAAACATCTTTTAATGAAGGCTGTACTAGACCTGGTGCTGGCTTTGTCAACCTAGTTACAGAGTCTCTGTTGTGACTGGAAACATCTGGGTCTGCTTTCATCCTTGACAAGAAATTTTCATTATTAAATCACCATCCAGCTTCTATAAAATACACCTGGAAGGAAAAAATAAATAATGTTTTAGTTGTGTTCCACCTTGAAATGATAAATTCTAATTATAGTTAATTATAATATAAGTATAAAAAGCTCTAACATTTCATATTTACATGGTAAAATCACTTGTGGTTATGTTTCACATTGATGGGAAAGTCTAAAGGGAAACTTCATGTTCATTCAGACCATCTTTGCCAGAAATGCTCTTCATATTAAGTTTCTGAGTGAAAACAAGACACGAGTAAACAATGAACTGACCTGTTTCTGATGTCCAGTATCCGACTGAGGGAGCAGTGGTCACCATCGGGTCAGACAAAAAGACATGTTCACACGGTTAATAAAGCTTATGCCACACGTGAAATTCTTTGCAAGGATTAGGACTAATGTAAACTGTAAGCAGCAGTATATGGATTAAGTTTAATTTAAATACACTAATATTCTGCTTTAGAGTATTCAAAGTAAATCTGTGCAGTTGTATCACTGTGGGAGTGAAATAGCTTAAAAATACAGACACTCAATTCTCTCATTAGGGAGATTAAATGTTTCAAATCTGCGTTGTTTCAAAGACAAAACTGTTGTGTCCTGCAGCCATGAGCGCTTTGTCCAGTTGCACTGTGAACATTTTCTGTGAAGGTAACTGTTTTCATGTTGAAGAAAACTAAGCTCTATCACAATGTTGAGACGTGGACAAGTTAATTTAATATTATTATCCACCAAATCTACTTGACAGCAAAATCACTAATGGGTGTGTACGTGACGTATTGCTCTATTGTATGTGGGTCATGTGTTCAACTGGCTGTTTTCCCCAGTAGATGATGTGTTAGCATGCTGCCTGGTGTTGTGAGCCAGAGTCCGTTTCTATATTCTTGACTTGAGGAGTAACTTTGGGTAACTGTATGCTGCTGTATTTTTCTGTTTTATACCCCTGTATTAAAAGAAATAGCGTGTTTTTCACAAAGTGTTTAACTATCCTAATTAAGTCTCCCAACTGCTCCTATGTGCCTCAATAAAGTTTGGATAAAACAACACTGATAATGTTCATCTCTTTGTTTCAGCGCAACCAGCATTCAGAAGACCTGCTGTTAAAATTATTACTTGGTTAGTTAGTTAGCTATAGCTATAAATTCTGCCATCTTACAAAAAGTCTATGAGATGTAACAAAGCAAAGAGAACAAGGAACTTATTGAAAGCCAGCATGTGTTGCCGTCTCTGGATTAATCTGGGGCAATGATAGACTGATGTGCAACCCCTCATTGACCCAGCAGTCCAGTTCTGATGCTGACATTGATCAGCACAGTCAGTCTGTACAGTGTCAGTTTGAAATTAGAACAAAGCCTCATGATGATCAAGCACTAATAAAGTTCATTAGCTGGGACCTGATTTTTTGTGCAGTGCTGCTGCGTGTTTCTTGGTGAATAACTCTCTCTTTATTTAAAATGATCTGTCTTTTGCTCATAAGTGGAATCTTTGGTGTTGGGGCAAAGAGGGATCTGGCCCATTTGCCCTGTAACCCTTATCCACAGGGCAGATAAGGGTGGATAAGGGTTACAGGGCAGAGCTTAAAAACCAACTTCTGCCACAGTGTCCTGCTGGCTCTCAGTTTGTCACCATGTGTTTCATTTGGCCGACATAAATGAGTCTGGATAAACCCTGACTGACAATTTAGTTTATTCCACCAGCTGGGTCATTTAAGTGCAAATAAATGATAAAGAATCTTGTTTTTTTTATCACCACCCATCTTGATTATAACAGATTTTTCTTTTTTTAATGATATTATATTACTAGAAAAAATAAATAAATAAATAAATAAATAAATAAAATAAATATGATCAGAGGAAAATGATACATGTCCTTATATATGTGTTTATTGCTTGGAACTGGGATGAAGAAAACATCTGTTAAATATTTTATATGGATTGTTATGGTTGCATTTATTTAAAAAGCCAATAAGTGAGCAGGTCCACCAGATTTGGGCTGAAAAGCAAACACATGAACACTGTACAAGCTGTGAAAATGTAGCATCATGCCAACACAACTTACTCCCAACAAAATCATATTGGACGTGGTCACACATGAAAACAGTGCTGTGTTTGTTATGGATCATTGAGCCCAGCATCACAATGCTAACCATGGCCTAACTTTAATCTAATGCTTTAGTTGCCTAATGATAATCACACCACCACTGTATTGTATTTCCAGACCTTAAATGTATGAAGTCACCATCATCAGTTACAAGCAGACCTTGTAATTGGCCCCAACATTAAGCATGCAGTTTTATTCACAGATCCACGTTACCTCAACAGGACTTTGTTATAAGTAAACCACCACACCTGCTGTATAGATTGTAAATCTCATTCAGCTTTTTCTTGGTTTGTTGGGGTTTCTTTGGTGTCGGACTCTGCAGCAGTTTTGCCAGCCTCTTTCATGCTGCCTTTTTGAGAGCTGCGTTTTGGGGTGCCGTTCAGGACGCTCTCCGAGGTCTTCAGTGTCTGGAAGTGCTTCCTGGAGCCAAGCAGGGACGGGTTGTTGACCAGCGTGTACAGCAGCTGCCAGCGAGCGCGAATCCTCTGACTGCCGGTGGTCTTGCTCGGCCTGTCCTCCTTAATCCCTGAAAGCATGAAGGAGGAGCAGGCTGTCAGGGCAGAAGAATACACTGAACTGAAGTTCTGAAGGGGAATGAATATACCACTACTGTAGATGTTTGTTATGATTTGAAAATGATTGTTTTAGAAATTGTAGAAAAGTAGATGAGTTCTTCATCACTGTTACAGTCTGGATAGTATGGATTTAGTCTAGTTTAAATTTTACTTCCGACTTTTAAATGTGTTGTGGCACTGACCATGTGCTGAGAACAAAGGGAGGCCTACAACCATGTCAAAAACCTGACTAGAGTTGATCTGAGAACAAAGGATCAGAGGGATTCTTTGAAAATTGTGCCAAGAAGCTCAGCAGGTAAGGGCGTGGCCATGCCCGGGTTGTGGACACAGAGGCCCCCACTGGTCAGACGCACTAACACAGTCCTAACACAACACAAACTCAAATCAACACTAACTCTTTTATTCCCTTCTTGAAGCCTTTTCCTGTGTTTCAGCCTGCAGTAATGATAGATGTTTTAATTCAATAGTTTTATTCTATTTTATATAGTTTGAATGATTGTCTCCTTGTACTTATAGTCAGTCCTTTTTTCATGTTTACTGCTCTATGCTCTGGTAACCTGGAAAGTTCTATACAATTTAAGTTATTATGAGAGTTACTATGACTTCATGTACTTTCTGTGGTTGTGTGGATAAATGTTTTCAGAGACCATCACTATGACAACATTTCTGTTGGACCTCACAACTTTGGTTCACCTTGGGTTCGAGTTTGGGGAAAGAACTAGGTTCTTTAAGGTTAATGTATGTGTGTGTGTGAGTGAGTGTATATCTGCAGTGCGTGTGTACAGACAAATGTCGCTACCTTCCTCTGCGTCCCGTATTTTCTGTCCAGCTCTACCGCCCTCGATCATCATGTCCAGCAGCAGCCCACAGAAAGCCTTCATCACCGGGTGTGACTGGCTGACCTCCACCTTCAAGAAGTGGGTGTAGTATCGGTAGGCTGGATGGATCAAAGGTCACATGATCATGGTCAAAACCTGTAAATTTTCACATCTATATTTTCATTCAATGCATGAAATTCATATTTTATTCGTTGATGCTGTTTATATCTTTTCATAGGTGACAACAAATAAATTTATTCCACTAATAAAGATTATCAGATGACCACAGTTTGACCAGAACTGCAATGCTTTCTTAAAGTAGTTTCAAAACCTTAAAAGGCCCTTATAAGACTTTTATACCTGGGTCATAGGACTCTGCTGTGCGGTGCAGCAGACTCACATCAATGCGGCCAAAATGGATAATGTTGTACAAAGCCGTTATCACTGTTCTCCATATTGCAACTATCACACCCACCACGGTGTTGATCAGAAAGAGCAGGTAGGTCAGAAGGAAGAGGCTCTCTCTAGAAATCACCACAAAACATGTCAGAAAAATATGTTTGCTAACAGACTTGGAGTGAATCCATACTGAAGCTACATTGTACATTTAACTTTTTTTCCCCCACATCTCATGTGAACCCCCAACTGCACTATAAATTGATTGAGTGTTTCATTAAAAATCCAATTACAAATTATGTACATTTTATGTCCCAGTAGAAAAGACTAGAGTGCCAGAAGCAAAATTCGTAATTGTCAGAACACATAAATTGTTATTAATTTATATATTTAACTCTTGGCACATATATAAAAATAAAATATAATTTCTAAGTATTTGTAATTCATTTAATGGAATAAAAGTAGATTAAATAAGTAATATCACTTCATATAATAACACAAAAAACTTGAATTCAAATTCCTTTTTCTTAGCCTACAAGTAGTATAAATTAAATATATTAGAGAATAGAAATACAGTATGCAGCTTACAAAATACCTGGAAATCAATGTAAAATAAAAATACCATAGTCCTGGTAAAGCTAACAATCAAATCAGTACAATATGTCACTAAAAGAATCAATCAATACACTTTTTATTTAATCTCTGAAATTGCCAAAATAGCTCTTACATCTTATTTTGAGAATTTATATTCTAGTCAGTGCCAAAAAAACCCCCAAACCAAAGCAAAAGCAAAACATCAGCATCTGTTTATGATCATATACACATTACGTAACTATAAATGAGCTGTGGTCAACATCTCATACCTGTTTTTCAAGTCTCTTGTTCCAGCTTCCTTCTTGATAAAAGCAAACTTTGCAGCCACATGTTGAAGCAGTGTGACCAGTATCAGTGTGACCCAGCCTGGCCTGAGATAACAAACCAGGGGGATGGAAATGAAATCAAAACGATTGATCATTAATAATAAACAAAGAGATATCAATGACTCACCATGCCTTTCCTACGATTTCAAAAACGATGATGTTAC
This sequence comes from Remorina albescens, assembly GCA_034769265.1. NCBI lineage: Eukaryota > Metazoa > Chordata > Actinopteri > Carangiformes > Echeneidae > Remorina > Remorina albescens. Next base: position 16,304,125 of record CM068479.1, read on the forward strand.
GGCCATGGAAAATGGGAATAATGATCAAAAACACCAGGAACAAGAAGCAGATAAAAAACACAACAGTCTGGATAGCCATCCCTGCCAAAAAACAGAAACAGACCATTTCCAATCATAAATTCAACGGCATTTCAAGATTAGTGGTTGTCTGTTTATCAGTCTATATTTTTGCTTATTGTCAAAAAATTCCATTAAAAGACCAAAACCAACAATCCATCCATCTCTATTAGTGTAGATTCACTCATATAAGTGAAAACAGGATTTTGAAATAGTTGTCACTTTATTAAGAAACAAAACTGAATAATTTTTTGTCAAATAAAACAATGATAGTAAATTATTAAGACTTTGATTGTTGGGTTAGGGTTAGCTTTCAGAGACATATTCATGAAGACACAAAGGGAATTCTACAAATGACCGAGTTACATGTCTGAAAGAATTACGTGTTTCTGAAAATTTTCAGAGACAGATCTTTACTTGAGTAACATCACTAACGAGTGCAAACAAATGATGCAAAACAGCAGCTTTGTCGATTGATAATTAAAACTACAACATATTGAAGCATACAAAGATTTAAGGGTCGTGAGTGCCTTTTGGGGCACCTGTTCATAATTTTTTTTAACTTTTCCAGTGTAAAATGTTGTTAATAAGGAAAGTAGTTTTAGATTCCCTGTCAGGCCCCTGAACCAATCAGAGGGGTCTACACAAGACCTTTCTACCTTTTATAATAATAATAATAATAATAATAATATATTAAAAAAATCATGTAATATATTAATACAACACAGGACAGTTTGTGGAGCTGTGTATGTGTTACAGAAGACTCAACTATGATTCTTGTTCATAGAATCAATTTAAGGATTGATTTAGTGAAGATTTGTTGATGATGTGAAAACTGTACAATATTTTTTGTTTTAACTTTACTGTACCAAAGCAGACGATGGCAGTCTGGTATCCTGTCAAGCCCATCCAACAGGCAATGCCAGGTGTAGATGGAGAGATTGTCTTCTGGCAGTTATAAATGTTGTAAATGTCTCCCTTATAAAGTCCTTTCAAGTTTGACCTAAAAAAGTCAAATAAGTGATATGTGAGGTTCGGACAAGAGGGAATTTAACAAGCATAACATCCAACAGGGACAGATGGGACTAAGACATGAAACTGTAATAGTCAAAACATCGGTGCAAATAATCAGAGTGAAAATGAGTCATTAAAAAAATGTTTTGTCAACCATGAACGTTGGAGTCAGAAATATCCATTGAAGGAGCTGACACTTCGTCATGCAGCTAATAGCAGAGAGAAGTTACAAGTGAAGCTTTCTAGTCAGATAAATTTTATGAATCAATTCCCCTTTTTAGGCATCCGTTAAAAATTGCTTCTCTGTCTTAACATTCAACGGACCATTTTCTCCCTTTTAAATTTTAGTTTTTTTTGGGGGGTGTCACACGAAGCAGTAGGTCTGTGATTCAGCACTTCAGAGGTGTGGTAACTTAATATTATGTTCACTGGGCTTAAGTTTAGTTGGAGTCTTTCCTGAGTATAAAGTGAGGTTAGAGGTTGACATGAAAATGTCAAGTACATTCACACTGATTTTCTATTCTCTTTCTGCTGACTCCATAAACACAGTGATGTCACATATAAAGGAAGAGTTGAGATGGAAATGAGAACACAGGTGTGTGAGTGTAATTTCTGATGGTATAACTGGAGCCCTGCCAAGATTGACCATAAAAAGCACAGCTTTATTTAAAAAGACAAAAAAAAAAAAAAAAAGAAGAAGAACTGGTGGTTTGAGAAGCCTCCAGTTTGTAATTCGGTTGTCAGCAGCCATCTTAGTTCTTTGAAACCAGGATGGTCATTCATACAATGCCTGTCTAAGACTAGTCAAGGTTGGCTTCAATTTACAGACCCAGAGTTTATGTTCATTTACGTTTAGAACCAGCCTATAGTTGTTTTCCACATGGTACGCTGTTGAAGTGAGTGAAGACTTACTGTAAGTGTTTAAGTGTCTTTGGAGCAACAGTGAGCACTGAGGTCCATAAGTATTGAAATTGTTTGTTTTTCATCACAGGAAATAACAGGAATGAAGCTGAAACATGTATGATATTATTAGAAGTTACATTATCAAGAAAAGAAAATCTACTTGGAGTTTTATTTCATGTACCTGTGTAGAATCATGGACTTCGTGAGCATAATTAGACTGACCAGACACGACAGGGTCATTGCACACAGGTAGCACACTAACATGGAGCAAAAGAAAAACAGGAGAGTCTATCAATACTTTTAAAGGTGCGGTGGCAGACTTTGTTAAAATGCCAAAAGGACTGGACCAACAAACCCTCCAGCAACCAAGTGTAGAACGTCACAATCTTGACGACTTCCATCCTGTCGTCTGATAGGACGATGCCAAAGCCCAGCAGCAGGAAGGCAATATTTTCATCAATACCAGCATGAACAATATGGAGAGTTGGGACCACCAGGACGACCAACAACAACGCTGTCTAAAGGGTGAAACAAAGTAAACTTCCACATGATGTCTTTATGTTCAGGGAAAACACAAGTCAATAGATTTTGTCATGTCTAAGTGGAAAAATTATAATGATGATGACGACAATGGTTGAGGGAGGACTCACGTGATATATTGCCACAAAGGAAACAAACGCAGACACCACCAGCTTCAGAGGAAAACGAAATACTGAAAGACAAAATTAGTCATTGGCTCTCCTCTGACTGATATTTCAAGTGGCTTATGTCCATTTCTCAACAAACTTAAAGAACAATACTTAAAAAAAATTTACATTTTCTAGAAGGCACTCACCTTTTTCAGGGATGTAAATATAACTCTTGGGCACCTCCAGTATCCTCTCTGCCAGTGTGGGTTTGTCTGTAGCTGAAGAGCTATAATGAGAAACGGATCATTTAAGCGAAATACAATATCAATGTTCCTCTTTAGAGTTTCATTATGATGAAAACATTGTTGAATTTCCAACAATGACCCAGCTCTAAATGATAAATGATAGAAAAGCCACCAGACAAGGTAGTTTGTGGTTTATATTTACCTATTTGTTTATATTTTCTACAAACTCCATTGCCCTTTATCATGGATTATTTTTCTCCAATGTGGTGCTTCAAATCAATGAAGGAATAAAGGAGTTTTTGTTTTGGTTTTTTTTTTACTTTAGAGGAATATCTGTTCCTCCGAAGCAAAAATTTTCTTCTGTCTTTGAATTTCTTCTTCTGAAACAAAAAATTATCAAGACTGCTTATTTAAGTGTACTCGAAGAGTTCACTTAAAGCTGTTGCTGACACTGAATGATGAAGTTTGTGTTGGTCATATTTTCCTGGGATGACCAGTCATAATCCCTGCTGTGCAAAATGTCTAATTAATCACAGCCAATGACGCCCAGTTCACTTTAGGTTTTGTTAGATTTGCCAAATAAAACCATGACTAATCATGTGCCATTCACCTGACAGTGGAGGACTTCTTCTTGAGAAGTAACTTCACATAGTTGTTGTAGTAACTGCTGTCAAGGTCCTGAGGAATAAAATGAAATCAAGAGATCACTCATGATAAGTCACATTAACGACATTCTTTTAATTATAATGATTATTTTCTGTTTGCTTATTTCATTTTAGATTGGATTCAACCACAAAACAATGGTGGTTATAAAGTATTCCAGACAGAGTTTTAAAATATGAGATATTACAAGATGCAATAGATTTGGACAGTCTGCTGATATTTTGATCATGATCATGATCCTGATGTTTAGGGCACAAACCACTTGGTGCAAATACTATAAGCAGCCAAGTCTTTCAGTCCCATTTCCTGTGAAACTTCACTGCCCTGTCAAATAATACAGGCGTAAAGCGGTCTATGAAGAAAGGGACATCACCGGACAGGACAAGAAACTAAACTAGTATCCACTTGAAACTACAATATGCTCTCATTTGGGGTGCATTATTTCAAAATTTCATCCTGAGCCGATAACATGAATGAGGAAAGGAAGAAAAAAATTAAGAGGTCCATTCTTTCCTGCCTGTTTTCCTCTCCTCTAACTCTCAGCTCTTTACAGATGCGGTCACATCCACACTCTACAGCCACCGCTGTTTTCCCAGCATCATCCATCACCAGCCTCCCCACAACTTCCTGCCTACCTGTTCCCTGCTCCCATTCAGTCATAGTTCCCCTGCGCTTCGTCAGGATGTCTCTGATCCTGTTCTCTTACTAATCTCTCTATAAGCTAACTACTGTTGTCTGTTCTGTTCATTAAAGGTGAACAGAGTACTAATTTGCTTTCTGAGCTGTTAAGACCACACTGGATTAAAATCCCCAACCTGGGCAAATGATATTGATACCACCCCAGTCAGGGACCTTAAGGAAGGTTCAGCATCATTTCAAGATGGAAATAATCATCCCATTATTTTCTAGTTTGATACTGAAAGTACCCAGAGATTAAAAAAAAGCACTTTGAATGCAGGTTTATGTCAGGATAATGACTGAAACTGTTTTTGTTTTTTTGTCCTGAACACAAAATGTTTTTTCTGAGCTCATTTGTTTGAGAAGAGTGAACACATCACCTCCCTTATCATAATCTGCTCAAGGACCCAGAGTTAAACCTTCTCTGTTATAGACAAGCTGCTTACAGTCCTCATGGTTATGATTTGCAAAGCTTTAATGCGTGCTTCTTGTTTTAGTTCCACCAGAAACAGTTTTTGCATGTTGGGTATTTACACAACTCAGCAGGCAGAAAAAGTCTTTGGCTGAATGTTGGTTTCTACATTCCATCTTTTCTCACCTCATCATTTTCAGGTCCTTTGACGAACAGAAACACAAACTGGATGCAGAGATATAGAAGGCAGGCCATCTGAGGTAGACTTGCAAGGAGAGCATAGTACTTATAAATCTGTGAGGAAGAAAATGGGAAAAAATGTAAAAGGGTCACGTCAACTTCTTGTTCATGCAATTTTTTAAGGTGATACGTTTACCATTTGAATTTCAAACTACAATGCCTTTTACAGCCAAAGCACATTGAAACTAAGGACAAAGATACAGACTTCTTAACACATATGTCTTTTAAAATAACTTTCAGATTTAGCCTTAGCTAAAGCTAATGTATCAAGTTTGTGTTTCTGCTAATTGAACATGACTCTGAATTACAGAGTTCTGGAGAATGAATACTACTAATTCTACTTTGGTTGAAAAGTATTTTCAGATATTTGCCAACATTAACATCAACATGGGCTGTAAGCATGTTATCTTGCCTCTGGAGTCTTTGGACAGTCAAACTTCTGCCACACCAGGACCACAAAGTGACTGAGGGAGAGGAGCGCCCCAAACACGTAGCCCACTTTGCGCTGCACAGTGCCACAGACCAACAGGGGATAATACAGGACCGGATAGTAGAAGATGGCAATTATCTTCATGTACTCTGACAGAAAAGGGATTACATAAAGGAATGTATTATTCACTGACAGTAGTGGACAATTCTGTCTTGTTATGATTTCACTAGCGTTTGAAGTAATTCCTAACTTAATGCTTCAGTCTGTTGTATCTCTGCAAGTTTAGACTGAGGATGACCTGCTCTATACTCTATCCTGATTGTCAGGCAGGTTGCTGTGTGTTGTACAGTCTGTCCTAATACATACCATGCTTTATGGTCTATTTGCCTCTAAATTGAGCCACAATTTTTAAAAAGTTAACATCATGTCTTATTGAAGAAGAAGATCAACTGAGAAGCAGATTGTACTGAATGTATTGGGAAAAAAAATCCAATATTTTCAATACAATCTGGCCTCTTTTAAATAGAATGCATGTAAAGGCATTTCAGCATTGGCTTCCCTTATTACAACCAGGATAAATTAAACATGGAAATATCCACCTTTAATTTCTGCCGGCGTATCTTTGCAGAAAGGCAGTGGCTCCGGGGCGATCATCAGCATGGCCAGTTTGCTGAACACCAGCCCGAAAACTGCCATGACCAGGCCTTTACTCTGAGTCTGATCCAGGAAGTTGGTTGGACTGTGATATCAAGCAGGATGATTAAGATAACATGAGACAACCTGCAAACTTTAGTCTGATTTGTCTTTGGATAATTCACCTGAAAATATTGGAGGATCCTCTTGCAAATCCTTGGCAGAGTTTGTTTTTCCTGGTGACAGCTGCCAGGATCAACATGACCACCAGCTGCAGGGAAAAATGAAATTGACCAAAAGCAGCACAAAACAGTTTGAATTGGTACTATCTGGTATGATGATAAAATGCATACATGTGGTTTAAAGCACAGAAGATCAAAAGCTAGTAAGTCAACCTTGAATTTAAATATTTTGTTTTGTTATTAGTGAGGGGAATCTTCTGTTGTCCACCTAATGAGTGACTGACTCAGGGTGATGGGTCAGTATGAGGTTCTGGGTCTCAATGTCACAGCTACTGCATTCAATCTTATAGGCCTTGAGACACTCAGGCAGCTCCTCCAGTTGCAACTGTGGTTGTCTGTTGATACTTCTGATGCCAGCACTGATAGCAGCAGAGATTGGGCTGCCAGTACAAGTAGCTGGATGTTGCCGGAAATGGGTATGGGCAGATTTAGTCATATTTCCTTGTTTTATGGTTAATGAACAAAAAACATAGTCACACATCTCTCACCTTCCTCTTTTCCGTCTTATTGGGGAATTTGACCGATGACGGAGTGCAAGCCATCTCTCTGAGCATATAAAAACTATCCTGAGAGGCTGCTGTTTCAGATTGGAGGTGGTATCAAGCAAAGGAGCCTGTGCTGATGAATCCTCCCATCTCCCTGAGCTCAAGCTTCAATAAACATATTCAGCATAAGACATCCTGAATTCAGTTCTGAGATTCACTCTAGTTAACTTTTTCCTTGTTTCATTTTCTGTTTCCTTCAGTGATAACACAAAGGAGGGTTTTTAGCTCAAGCAGTGCATGCTGGGAAGTCCGCTTATTAGGAACTGAATTTAATGAGTTGACTGAATGATCTGTGGTTCATTCATCATTTTAAATGAAAAGAAAAGAGACAAAATGGTTATAAGTTCTGCAGTCTGAAAATAGCATTTACAGCTTTAAACTGAACTAACATGAAATTAATAAGGTTTATATGTTTATCTCATTGATTAAAAATGACATATTCCACTGAATGTCAAGATAGGACATGACTTTACTGAGAGCATGTTTCAGCCCAGGACCTTGTTATTTCTGCTCAGCTGCCTTGACCCAGCTGTCAAAGTTTAGGATCCGCTGAAGAAGCAAATTGGCCCATTTCCACTGTACGCAGTCTGAGGGGGTTTTTTGACCGAGTTACAGCGGTCCGCAAAAACAAAGGCAAACCTCATTAAAACTGACATCAGTTGGAAGCAAACGTAGCAGATGGACAATGATTTGGTGGGAGATGCCAAAAACGTTTCCATTTACGTTTCATTTGGAAGGACAATAATGTTGTGCAAGTGTTTTTAATAAGGCAGCTTACTTTTTAGCGTTTGTATAACATTTATAATCTGGAACTCTGGAGCAAGTTTCACCAGCTAACCCTAACCCTTAGCCTGTTTAATCTGAGTTTTATGGAGAAAACCAATTTCACCACACAAACTGGTTTTTATATTACAAAATATTTAAGGCTGCAATCTTTAAAATAAAGTTAGTTCAACAAATTTTCAAATCATTTAATATAATTTATCAGCATGCTAATAATAGTATAATATAGAATTGTATAGTAAGTATGGCCTATTTAATGTTGACAGGGAGATACTGTTGAGAACAGATGTCAAAGCAAATTTGTAGGGGGTGAATTTTCTGATAACTCATCTGTTTCAACTTTATTAAGGAGGAGAATTGTAGAAAAACAGAGCATGTCCTGTTGAATGATACGCGAGTATGCACTGAAGTCTCATCTCCACACATGGCCCACCTCTTTGGCCACTTTCAGAATAGTCAGTAGCCCAGGCTGACATTTCAAAACTGGTCTTCAGAAACCTACGAAGGATGAGGTCATGGGGGCCACATCAAGCTTTTTTTTTCTCTTTTAAATCAGTAGTCATTTAAATTTGTTTCAACATGTTTATTTTCTGACTTTTCTCAAATCTTTGCTTTTTCTTTCATGAAATAGAGTTCCGTCCCTTCATGTAGGATTTTCAGTCTTTGGTTGAACAGGCCACATGCCATTGTTTATTCTTTATAATAAAGAATAAAATGCTAAATGTTGTTATGATGCAGCTTTCAGCAGAATGTCTTTTTTGTCTCTCTATTTGCCGGATAAAATAAATTACTTTTATGAAATAATACACAGCTACGATCCTCCAGGCCCTCACTATTACTAAATAGTGTCACCTGATCTCTTCCTTGGATGTAAACATGTGATGTTACAGGACGTTTCTTTGAGAGGACAGTGATTCGTATCTAAATAAATGTTCAAAAAAACTTTTTAACTTTTTCTGACCAGAGTGTACTTACAGATATTGACAGCATGCATATGTGGAAGAGCTTGTCATCTGCTGTGGGGTCACATGGTAAAATAACTCTGACACAAAAAAAGGAGATTGCATTGAAACAGAGAAAGCTGAGTACATTCATAACAACAAACCTGCGAACATGTGAAAAAATTAAGAGACGCAGTCACAAATATGTATTGCAATATGCACGCCCAACACGGCCTCATTTTCCCACAATTTCATGTTTTGATTTCACTTTCATTTTCATGGTTTTTTTCCTGTTAGAGTTCAGGATCAACTATTTCTAGATGAAGGGGTTGAATTAAAATCAGCACGATGCAGTTGTGCAAATTAAGCATAATAACATGTCAGACTAATAGCTATAATGGGCTTATACAAAAGCTCAAAACTTATTAATTGCAACAATGAAAATGGAAATCAAATGTTTTCACAGGTCTGACATATTCAGTCTTCCACTAAAATTATCTACAGAGGGGTTTAATACTCACTCTTTGGGCGGTTTGGTCGGCTCAGCGTTGTTAGAGTACCAGTCCGAGTCATAGTAGGAATATTCAAAAGGCTCAAGTTCAACTTTGCTGTGATTCATGGTAGCGGCACAGTTGAGTCGAACAGATAAAGAAGGACAAATAAAGGTCCAGAGGATCCTCCTCCCTGTCAGGTAACCTCACCTCAGTGATCTGCTGGTGGTGAGTTGGCCGAAAAGACCTCGACACATTCCAACCAAGAGCCAAACACAGTGGATTAACAGCTGCTCAGGGGAAAGTGAGGAAGAGAGAGAGGTTCAACAATAACAGTGAACCAGCAAAGAAGTTGAGGAGGAAATTGACCCAAAGTGACGTCTGGTGCTTTTTAAAGTGATATTGTTTTTCTAAAATGTAGTTTATCTAAAGTATTCCTATTTAACGTACTTTTTTTAGCATTTTATGCTGTTATTGTTTCACGTCAGGGGTAGAAGTATGACAGGGTCGCCAGTGGCAGGGCTGACATATAACATACTCCCAACTACAGGCAAGTGACCAGTTAACTGTGGGGTATGATGATAACCAAAAAAAAAGTTTTTCTAGAGATTTAAGTCTGTTTTTAAGTCTGTTCTCTGTTGGGTTTTTTAATTAATTGTAGGGTTGGTGGTAAAACCCAAAGTTCACAAAATTATGATGACAAAAATGTATTTGCCAGATGAATGTAATAGCAGAAACACATACACTGAGTGATCCTCATCTTTAGCTCCCTCAAGTGTAGAAGTTATTTTCATTTTGTTTGGACATATTTATATTTAGACATTTTAAATATAGCTCTACAACTTAAATTTTAAAGCATTTAACTACAGTTATTAATTTATTTGTTTTTGAAATTGGTGATATAGATCTTCAAGGATAAGGTCAGAGACTATGAAGAGCTTCACAATATTTACCAAACTTAAATGTCAGAAGCAGTTTCAAGTGTGATGCTTTCTCAATGAAATAAAAGCATTCTGTGTGATCTCTGGTTAAGTAATGTCATTTTTTGCACTGAAATGCAGCGTTAACCTGTTTTCCTCCACCTGCCTGTTATCCAAGAGACTAATCTCATAATAAGAGGAAAAGCTCTCATTTAAACAGAGGCGACTTTTGTGTGAAAAAGAGATTAGAAAGGGTTGAAATGAGATTGTTGCTCATTTGACACATGAGGTGAAACCACAGTTCTGAATCTCTCAAAACTCGAAGCTTATGTTTTATTTCTATCATATTAAAAGTAGAAGAGAAAACACCAGATGAGCATCGTCAGTGATGAGAGGACAGACACAGATCACAAACCCACAACTTCACATAACTTGACTCAGTGACCCTGTCAGGTTTTCTACCGCCCACTGTCTGTATTTAAAAGGCACACTTTCAGCCTCTGGACTTGTTTCTCGCCACTGAAAGTGGCACACTTTGCTGTGAAATCAGACTGAATCTCCTTTGGCAGTTCAAAGTTTCTTAATCTGGGTCCATGAGCTTGTTCATGTGACAGAGAGCGCAGAGAGGCCAAGTTGATCTGACACCAGTATTTCGAAACGCGTGGATGTACAAAGGCCTCACATGGGACCCACAGCATTAAACTACAACTATTTCATAATGAAAAGACACCATTGATGTCCTGTATGCTCTTCTGAACTCCAGAGTTAAAGCTCAAGTTAAGTCAGTGAACAACTGTTTAATGCATGGACTGCTCTGCTTCTCTGTTGTGTGTCTCTGATAATCAAGTAGTAGTGAGTGACGCCTCCTATCAAACTGACGTTTGACTGATGTACAGCCTCATCTTACTTCAAATTCATTTTACTTAGAAAGAGCTGTAACACAATCATTGTGCAGGTGTCAGTGTAGAGAAATTACTTTCCTCTCAGCAGAGGTGAAAAATGAAAACTAAGTAAAGGCTCTCATCTGTCCATGTAAGAATGACCATAATCACAGCTGAATGATACAGCAAAAGAATACTTAGGCAGGAGTGTTGAGTGTCACAGATGAGGTCTTTTATTGTTGCATCTGCAGCACATGGCGAGCCTCCTCCACATCAACCAGCAACAAAGCCAATTGATGACAAAATGGCACCTCATATATGGTGACCAGCCAATAGAATGAGGAAGAATCCATTTACCATTCTGACTCACATTCTCCTGACACACATTTTCTCTTTCCTAGTTACCCACATAATCTTACTGCTATATACATAACGATAGTAACAAATACACCCTCATCCAAAATCCCCGTAAATTACAATAATAAAATGCCCCTTCTTCCAATACCCTGTACTAATTACCACGTGGGTGCCCCTGGAACTATAAAAATGGTGCCTGTTGCCTGGGGATGCCTTTTGCCCAAACACCCTGGAGACAGAGACTGGTGAGTGCCATTTCTCGCGTGCACGCGCGCACACACACACACACACACAAACACACACATGACACGTGTTTATGACTGATATTGTAGCTGACTCATTTGTATCTGGTGTTCTGTTTTATTAGTTAAGGACTTGGATATGTGAGGTGCAGCAGTCATGAAAACAGAATCAAAAAACACTTTCAAACTATTTTTAATTGATCAAGGCATGACAACATGAATATAACAGTCACATTAATGACAGCAGGGATGTACAGTCCATCTATCACCAAACAAATACAGATCTGCACAAAAAACAAACAACATAAAGAAACACTAGAGGAGGATCTGTGATCATGAGTCTGTTCAGACTAAAATCAAAGTCTAAATATGTCACAAATGGACATCAAGCTTGATGATAAGAGGTGAATTGCATTTAAATTTTCTGAGCGACTTGATGTTGAGACAGCAAATAATAAAGTGGCCTTTGATTAAACGTCGTACAGGATCACCAACATGTAACTTTGACTGTCAAATGTCAGTCCGTCAATCCAGGAGAGCTGACTGTTGACGACTGCACGGGTATGTGCATGATGGTCTTAATTTTTGAACATGTCACACAGTAGTTTCTCCATGGGAGTGTTTCCAATGGTCCTGTGGAAGAACAGCAGCTCTATCCGCTCCGAGTTCACAAAGCGCAGAGATGGAAGAAGAAGCAGCAGCTTTCCAAACCTAAAAGACACACAGGAGGTAAAAGTCAGAGCTGACGCCTTTTCAGAAAGCAAGTACTTCACATCTCAGTGTTGAGACCATTCAAAATATTTTAATCTTAAAAGTAGCCTGAAACAATATATTTCAATGCAGAGGCTTAGGCCATGCAAGACTTTCCTAGCACAGTTTCTTGTTATTGGTGATTGTGTTGAATTTAACAGGCCAAACATTGAGACTGAGATACAATCTCAGCTTTGTTTGCAAATGTTTTTAAAATTATACATTTTGGTTTTTACTGTAATTCCAGTAGCGTAAATCTGAAATACAACAACCAGCTACAGTGGAATAGAAATAGGTGCTACCGGATCACAATTGTTACATTTAAGCAGTTTTTTTTAAACTAGTTAAGTTGAGACAAACTATACAATCTTCGATAAGTGTTTTGATGATACAGAAAAGGAAGTGGACTTTGCATTTTTATTTGTATGTTTTGGCCTCCCTCTTGTGGACAGGAGTAAGGCTGCTTTTGTCTTGTGATGAATCTAAAACAGGGACAGGGTGTTACCTAGCTGGTTGACTGGGGTAGTGTGAACGGATGTGTTGTCCCAGCATCACTTGAGACTGATCCTGCAGGTTCTCAACCTGTTCTGGGTCTTTTAAACCACGTGTCTCTGTGAAGAAGAAAAATCAGTTAGCAATTTAACCTATCATATACATTTTGATCCAATCCGTTGCTTATCATCCATTGGTGGGGAAGAAAGGAGACAGTTACAAGATGTAAATAACTTTTATGTGCAGTTGCAAAAAATCAGTTGAACAACTGTTACGCTGACAGATTCATTACACATATAAAGAGGAGAGGATACTGATAGCATAGTGTCACAAATTATAAAATGGGCTCATTCCTGCCATCTAACTAGCAAATTATAAAAATCAAAGCAATTAAGTAGTCACAGTTATGACAAACACAAAAGTATGACCAAAGTTAATTATTACAAAGATTTAATTTTAAAGACATATTTCTCTTAGAGACAAAAAAAAGTTCCCTTAATTTAAGTTTCAACATTTTGAGGCACCTCAGGGTGGCCCCAGCAGGGAACTCTTGGAGTAAAGGGATCTTCCTTAAGTTTCTTACCTGGTTTGAAGAGCACAACGGCCTTGAGGCAGGCGAACTCTGTGGGATCAGCAGCAATGGCCTTGAAGCGGGTGAAGACCTCCTGCAGGAGGCGCAAGTCGAGGCTGGTGTAGCTGGTCTTTCCCTGCATGCTGGGGCAGAGGTCTGGTAGGGAGAGGAGGGGGCAGCTGTCCAGTGGCAGAGACCACTGAATGGCACAGAGCAGAAAGAGCTCGCTCCATGCCTCCTCCAGCAGGATCACCTGGTGAAGAAGATACTAAGAATGTAAATGAAACGTTTCATAAAGCATTGAAGTTCATTCCTGCCAGAAAAATTTGGAATCATGATGCCAAAAAAATGTGAAATTCTTATTTAAAAGTATTCCTTAGATATAATGTACTAAGACATATTTTATTACCTACAAACACACAATTATGAAATCATGAGTTTTTATTCACATTTTTTTGAACAACTTCTAGTTTTTACCTTCCCTTCAACTTTTTCTTTTTCTCTCTTGTCTATATCTTAAGTGGGTTTTTTTCCGCCTACAGATTATTTTACAATGTTAGTAAAGATTTAATTTTCCTGGGACAAACACAATCCAATATACACTTGTGTGTCTTTAAATTTATTTAGAAAACAGAAAAAACACTCCACCAAGTAACAATTAAAAAGGCTACGAAAGCATGTGCCACTGTGACAGTTTAGACCTGAGTTAAGGCCTCACCTGGTCTCTGAAGGGCAGGTTGGAAAACACCGGTAGGTTCTTGGCCCACTTCACTGACATGAAGAGGAGCCTTGCTGAAGTCTCGTACACATTTTCAGAGCTGGACGGGTACAGAGCCATGTGATACTCGGAGGACGCTCGCTCTGGCTCGTTGCTGGTTACATCAATGTTTTCATCAACTGAAACAGAAAACACAATTTCAGAATCAAGGATCCGCTTTGGTTCAGTCTCTGTTGTGCTACCCAGTCCAGCCCAACCCCGACAGTTTTGTCCTGTCAGGTTAAATTCAATTTGATTAACAGGATCAGAGATCTTACAAAACGGATATCAATCAGGAATCTCTATTTTGCGGTCTCATTCACTGCCTAAATCCATATCCTGTGTTTGCAGCAGATGAAAAATGGCAACATTATAAAACTAATTAAATACATAGATATATCAAGTGATATTATTTGGTATTATTATTCAATATCACTTTCAAAAAATAGTAAAAAGATGTAAAAACGCTTTCAGTCTCATGTAAAATCTTAAAAATCTGAATATGAACCAGGTTCAGGTCTCACTCTTTGGACTCAAGTCTACGGATACATGCTAAAATGTTACTGTGTTTTCAGTGTCCCTCCTGAAAACATTTTCTGTCTCAAGATGGTCTCATTCTGCATCAGTTAGTGGAAATAACATTATTATAGATATTCAATCAACTCCTCTGCCACTCCAACTAAAAATTTCTTACTCTCTAGCTATACTGAATAATCTGCATTATATCTGGTATTTAAGAAACATACTGGCCGTGTTTACGCATGGACAGAATTCATTCTTTTACCATTTGAATGCCACCATCAATATTTTCCAGTGTGTGGACATGTCACCATCTATCTTGACCTCTGTGTCGTGTGTAGAAGTGCTTGTAACTTTTACTTGTGGTTGTTCACCCAAGATAGACAATTTCACATGTTCTCTATATACTGTGTTCTTGAAAATTCTGACAACAAATAGCAGCATTTTTTTGTTTTTTTGTTTAGTGTTTAGAATAATTTTCAGGAAGCCCTCCTCATCCTCACCGTCCTCGGGCTCCAGCTTGGCGCAGGTTTCAGCCGTCATGAGGCTGGCCATGAAGCGATGGTTGTTCTGGGGACTGATGCAGCGCTGGGGGGCGACAGAGGAGGTGATGGACATGGAGGAGGTGATGTGGGGCCATGTGATGACAGAACCGGTGGAGGAGGAGGAAGAGGAGGAGGAGGAAGAAGAAGAAGAGGTGGGCTCCCGTGTGGTGGCCAAGTGCTCCTTCTCAGGGTCCACATCGATGGGGTCCAGACGGACCTGAGCTGTGCTGCGGGGCTGTCGCTCGTTCTGCACAGCTGCAAGGACAAAAGAGAAGGTGAAGCTGCTGATGACGTAAACTGAGAGTGAATGTGTGTTTCACATTATCTGACACTGAACATGTGTAAAGTATTTCCACCCACTCACCGTCCTTATTCATGCCCGCCTGCAGGCACTTCTTCAGCCGACATGCCTGGCACTGGTTACGATGAGCTTTGTCCACTGGACACATGCCTGTACCTGCCTGGCACCTGTTGACACACAGTCAAGTTTTAAAATGGACCCAAATTTTTCCATTTGTGTTCATGTGGATTCACAGGCTAGAACATAGAAAAGTGATTTTGGGAGTTTAAGATATTTGTGTCCTTTTAATATACTTGTTAAGATTTAGATGCAACAAATGTATCGTGCCACTTATGATTAGTTTGCGAATCATTTTTATTTATAAACTGTTTACGTTTGGATCATGGTTTGTATGTTTAAAAAGAAATAAGAGCTATTTTCTTATATGACAAAAAAATACAGTCTTACAAATTTTCGCAAATAATATTGCCTTAGTTTCTTTTCTGTGACATGATAAAAAGTTGTGGGTTTTGTAGAATATAATTAATGTGACTGGCTGGGAGAATTTGTTGAGTAAAAAACTGAAAATGTTACAGTTTTTGCCTTAATTTCCTATTAGGCAATTCATTTTGGTTTAATTGGATGGGAACATCACATGATGAGTTTTGTTATCTGAAGATTTTAAACATTAAATAAAAGCTGAAACTTGGAGGTCCAGCATGAGCCTAGAGCTTTGTCTTGCCTGTAAATGAGCCTCCTTCTCACACTGCGTTTGAAAAAGCCGCTGCAGCCGTTGCAGGCATAGATGCCGTAGTGTTTCCCACTGCTGGTGTCCCCGCACACTTTGCAGACCAGAGCCGGACTCAGGGCTTTGCCAGGGGCTGGACTCTTGGCTGTGAGTCAGACACAGTCACACAGGGCAGGTCGGTTAGTGCCTTTCATTTAGTCCGGTACTGTCTCATGCATGTGCCTGCCATCTGTACTGTCAGCCCAGTCTGCATAGGGCTCAACAGTCTAAGAAAAACATAGGAGTCAATATTGCAACAGCCATTTAGGTCTGAAAATTTCATTCAGTGGATGATTATGAAATGAAAACAACAAAATAGATGGAAACAGATTAAGAACTAAAACAAATGATGCTGGGATACTGAAATTAATCTGTCTAAAACCATTAAATTATAAATTGATACATAAATAAATTCTCACACTTGCACAATAAACATGTCTGGTCTTTTGCTGTTTTAATTATTTTTAATAAGGAATTGGGTTCTATGAGCTTGGAAGCATAATTTCTTGGATTCTTTCTTGTCTTGGATTTATATGCATGGTTAAGATCTTTCAGTTTTTAATTCATGGTTTTGTGGTGTTGAAGGACTCAATACTGCACAGATGGTTTTCAGTTAAACATTAAACAGATAAAAAACACAAAACAGTTTTCTCAAACAGAAACTTGTAATTGAAACAAATGCAGCAAATTTTATATAACTTTTGAGGCCAAACTTGTGTCCCATCTTTTAGGCTCCACCTGTTGCTGCTGGCAGACATGTGGAACTCTTACCTCCTCTGTTGTCATCGGTCCCGCTGCTGGCAGACGACTCAGTGGGCGAAGATGACGGCAGCATGGGGCGCTTGGACAGGTGATCCTCCATCATTTTTTCACTGATGATGTCTGAGATGAAAAACTTTGATGTAAAGTATTCGTCCTCTTAAAAAGATAGAACTTCCTAGATTTATGCACAAACAAAGTTCAAGGTCCTTTTGAGTTAGTAAAAAGTTGAGATGTGTAGCTATTGGGACCCCGGTGGTGCCCAGTGGACAGATGGCAGATTGAGCTTCTACTGAGCTGCAGGCTCTGGTTTGGAGTTGCAGATGGGCTGGGGTCCTGCCATGAGCTCAGGCTGACACTTGTTGCAGGTCAACAGGCTGCGTGTGTCCTCCCTCTGGCTGTCGGGGTTGGTCGCTGTCTGTGGGTGTTCCTCGGTGGCAGCTACTCAAAAGGGGAGTCCAGGGGGTGGAGGGGGAGGATTAGTCCCAAGCGCTGTGTAAGCAGCATGCCTATTTGTCATCCTCTTAATCTTTACTGTTCATCTACCTGATCAATCAGTCACATTGCCAGAACGTTGGTGTTGCTCAGACTTGGATCTTCATTGAGTTGTCACATAAAAAAAGAGGAGGAAAAAAACAACAACAAAAATAAATACTACCCAGACTAGTGATGACTCCTGAAGCTCTTTAATGGAGGAGCTGTAACTTTAGACCAGTTTCCATCTTGCTCCATCTCCCTGTGCCTCCTCTGTCGACAAGGGCATCCATCAGTCAACATCCCTCTTTGGTATCTGCATTTAAAGGAATCATTACATGAGGCACTCATTATTATATTTACCAGCCTCTCCAATTTGTATTTCCCCTCCTTTCCCTCCTTCTTGCCTCTGAATTCGATCTCTATTTCCCCCAGCTGTATATTTGATCTGTGTGATTGCCTCTCATTCATAATGACTCCCAGTGTTTGCTGAGGAGCTGCATATTAACTTCTACTTTGCTCTTTTTTTTTGACAAACGAGAGATCATCCGTTTGCATCTCCTGTGACAGAGGAAAAAGGTCACAGAGGAAATAATAGAGTTTTGAATAGCTGATGTTTTGCTGTCACCCATTTGGCCAATTCACTTTGATCTCATTTATTATAAAGAAGGCAGAGTCATTATACATGTGGCTTTTACATGGTGAAAAGCTTCACCAAGAACTACCACACAAAAATCAGGGAAAGAATATGTAACATGCAGCCTTGTAATCAAATTTGAATGAAAATTACTTCTTGTTTACTAAAACGTCAGACAATCAGGGGCTAAATGAAAAAGCTCTGTGCTTTATTGCCGTGATTAAGGCAAAGAAAGGCCTCCCAACACAAAGCAGTGAGCCATTCAAATCTTTCTTCCCTAACATGATTGAGAAAATAGAACTGAAAAAAAGGAAAAATCAATCATAAATGGACAATTAAATGTAAAATCAGAAACACTACAGTTAAATTCAAGGCGTCAGATAGTATCCAAAGAAAGTACGATCATCCCCTACTGGTCTAACGCTCGTGCCCACTTTCATTGTTTCTTCACACAGTTGACTGGTTGAAATGGATGAATGTAAATCTGCAGAGGACACAATCTCCCATGTTTTTGACATTGTCTGCTGGCATCTGAACCAACTCTTTGCCGTGTCTTGCTTAGGACACGAGTAAATATCTGCACTAATGACTAAAATGACATGAGGACAATTTACAGTTATTAATGTTTCTATGCAAGTGAATTTGCACCTATCAGACACATGTTTTTGCCACTTGATAGATTTCATATCTGCTTCAGATCTGCATCTTTTGTACTTCATCTACACAGGTGCAGTAAAAATTTTTTTTAGCTTCTAAATGCTCCATGTATTCACGAAACATCTCCAGCATGCACTGGGACGCATGAACAGTCAGTACATTTACATGAACTATAGATAATCAGAGTATTGCCTCGTTCCGATTACTATCGGAGTTTTAAAATGCATGTAAACACCTTAATCGGTTTGGAAACGGATAAAATTGGAGCTCTCAAAATCGGAGTACCAGGCCCAGATTATTTGAGAGATGATTAGATAACTCCTGCATGTAAACACCACTCTCCGATTGAATCAGAGAATGTGTTCTGCTCATGCTCGAGTCTGTCCTCCATGGGCCTTCACCCAGAAGTAGAACAAGACAACATGATAAATACATTGGTGGTGTTGTCTGTAAGCTTTACTCTTATCGGCGACAGTTATGGATTTACTCTTAAACATGCCTTAAAAGAATCATTTTACTACACATCTCCTCCTGCTCTATGTTGGTCTATGATGTCTCCAGGGCTCTGTTTTGTTTGTTTCGTAAAAGTTCAAGTGGAAGTAACTTAGATCCCACCATTTGATATGAGAACAGCTCCACCTAATATCGCAGAGTAAGGACAGTTCTCCGTTCCGATCATAATCGAGTAAGGCAATACTCTGATTATTGAGAGAGCATGTAAACGTACTGACTGTTGTGACTCGGGGTCATGAGGTGTTTCGGTTCTCACAACATACACCCTCGCCTGTCGACCCAGCCGGGGTTGATCATGCCCCGACTTGTGCCCCAGCAGCTACCCACAGATCAGCCCTGGCTTTATCTGTGGCCTCACTGGCAAATTGAATGGCCCTCTTATTGGCTGCTCCGGTGATGCCCACCCAAGTGAGGACCTTACAGAAAGAATGTCCTTCAAATCCTCTACAGCCAACTTCTTTGGGCTCATAGAATGTTTTCCAGCCTCTGCCCTTGCACTCCTCCACCAGATCCTGGTACTTGGTGCATTTTGGTGGCCCTGCATTTCATGATGTATGAGGTGGTGTTGGTGTTTCCCTTCTCAATCTGGCCAAATCTCTCTGAGGCATAGCTGATTATGATGGTGGTTAGTGTTTGAAGTCAATCTCTCCCTTGGCTGTTTCGTTGATGATGTTAGACACGTCCTTGTCAAACTGTAGCCACTCGCTCCGTTTGCTGGCTGAGGGCCACTTAATCTACTGTGGAGCTACTCTGCCTGGAGTGGGACGCTTTGGTATGTGGAGGGACTGGGCTCTGTGGGTTGCCTCCTGGCCAGGCTCCTCCTGCGTCTCACCAGGTACAAGACCTGTTCATTGCTCCTCACTTCCCTGCTCCAGATATTTCATTCTGGCCTGATGGATTCTTAGGCCATGTTGGTTCTTGCACAGTTTTGCAGAAATGCATGTTCTCATTTTCAATCAGTCTGCATGGCTCGTTAGCCTTAGATCCGTCCGTTTGGAGATCTCACCCTCGTCTCTGGATCTCCTGGGAGTATCTAGCTTTTTGGGTTCTTTCTCACAAAAGACATAGGATGGGCTGCTAACCCATACTGCCCCGGGTGTTGTCTTTCCGAGCTGTCAACCGTCTCGCCGGTGGTCACTTACCTGTTCTTGGTTGTCACCCAGTCTGTTCCTAGGAGTCACTGGCTAAGCCAAACTTTAAGTATTCAAGAAACACTATCCTTAATCTAATTGACTTTGTTGAGCAGGTACGGTGAGGTGGGGTTGTTGAGTTCGCTGTCCTTTATCTAAACCACTGGGGGGGGAGACGGCTGGAGCCATTCACAGCTGACATTGGGGTACACCCTAGTCAAGTACTTTAACCAAAAGCTGTGAACACAATATGACACATCATAACCTTTTAAATACAGTAGACTTGTGTTGCTTATTAAAACATCCAGACGTTTTCTAATTCTGTTTTTCATGAAAAGATAATGCACAGTGGGTTTGTCAGAGCTTCTCTGAGAGTGAACCAAAACCAAAAGAGAGCTGGAAGTTCTTCAATGCAAGAGACCCATGTGGCACATTTGCTTTTACGTTAAACAATAATAAAAAAATTATCAGGAGTTTTAAATCTTAGCTAGAGCCTGGATGAGCACCATATCAAACATTTGATCCACTTTTACATGAAAAATATTGATTACCGCACCTTAAATACAACTTGCGTTTTCACATAGACCTTAAGACAGAATCAATTAATTTACGATGAATAGCTACTTATTTTTTAATCTGCAAAAACAACTTTATTTCTAATAATATCATTTCAAATAAAGTCTAAGTAGAAAATTAGCTTGAAGAGCAAAATTAAAACTGATGTCAGCAAGTTTCAGACCCACAATAACAAGGCCTGGCCATAATTGGAAAAACAAAGTGGAGAGCAGTTAAGTAGATTATAGTTTGACCATATTTTGTATGCTTGGGCACCAGCCTTAGTCAACATGAGACCGTGGGGGGGGGGGGGCACAATTAGCTCAAAAGATTAAAAGAGCAGTGAAGACACACTTCTTGTGGGCATTTTTAGCCATATGGTGACTACTCTCTTCATCCTTGGCCACCACACTGTTGACCTTTGAAAGATTTACAAGTTAATTATTCTTCTCAGGTCAGTGCGAGTTCCCCCGATTACATGTTGGTTACTGATGTGGATATAGATCCTTTTTCATTTTTTGTTTTGGACAAAAGAAGCTGAGGTCAAGGCTGACAGAAAAACACTTGACCTCTATCTGCTTTTTAGCCTTTTTACTGTGGAAAAAAACAATGAATGTCCTACTTATCAATTAAGAGTGCAAAGTGATGGTTTTTGTATTGAACCTCAACTATCCTTGTTTTAAAGCAGCTAATAAACTACAGTATATAAAAATGGATGTAGACTGAGCCTGAAAGGTGAAGCCAATGCTGCGGAGCCTATAATCTGTACACCATCTACTGTGACCATCAGGGAACAACTCCACTGGTTGTAAAAGGAAGTCAGATTTGTATTGAAGTCTATGGGAAAATGGCCCTTCTTCTCACTTGATTTATTACCTCAGCAAATTTTTTTCTCATGGGTTTATGGTCTCATTCTCCAGTTTCAAGTCTTTTTCAGTACAACCTGATACTATTTTTGGGACTAATAGGGGACCGGCTTTCTTTTATGCCTTAAACATAAATCAAACATCATGTCATTTTTAGGCTTTGAGTCTTGATGACGTGTGAGACTAGCATTATTAATGTTACTTTCCATCAGTGGAAATAGACGTTGGTAAATAAAGAAAATGCAGTTTGATGCTGAAATTGCAATTTTTCTTCTTGTACTGGCTTGTAAAAAGCTGTTAAAGCTAACGTCAGCTATGTAGCAGTTGCAATTACAGGCCAATAGCTCCTTTGCAGGGCGACCTCCCTGCTCTCAGACGTGCTTCAAACAGTTGGGGTCAGCAAAAAAACATGAACCCAAAACAATCTGGACACGAGGTGCTGTTCAGTTTATCATGTGGCCACGTCACATCTTTTTGAAGCTATTTGTATAAAAGCATTGGATGGAAACACACACTCATTCCTTTAACACTATTCATTTTGCCAAAGATTTTTTTGAAAAGTGTTCAAAACTTTCATGACATTTTTACATTTTCATTACATTTGACTGTTTGTATATCAAGGAAGGATCTATTATTTTGACTATATCTGCTTCTAGCGTACTCAGTCTAGTTTTTTTTCTTGTATAATTATGGTGATAATATGTCACATAGGTTGTTAAACAGACTGACCATAGCTGATACCTTAGAACTTTGGCTTTTGTTCTTCAGAGGTTATAAATCCTCAGAAACAGCATTGAAACCAGACTATAATTTAGGCCAAAACAAACTAACCAACCCACTATCCCACTCACCTACTCTTCATATATTATGCAGGTTTAATTTACTTATGCTGGTGCTTCCTTTTAATATCTTATGAGCAAAATGAGTGATAGCATTATTGCTTTATTATTTATTGAAATCATGTGTATAACCCACTGAAATATTATGTGCTATGCAAGAAGGGGAATGTTTGTTAACCCCTCTATCATTATGCTAAGTTATAATAACTAAAAAGTAATCAAAGACGGATGGTGGGGCTAAACGTTTTTAGCTTTGTTGTCGTCTTTCATGGCTGACCAAATTTCACCATTCAGTATAATAAATAGTCTGAGATTGGCTAAAACCACTATCATTTACATAATTTATGTTGCTAGTCCATAGTCTATGACCCATCTCACTACCTGATTTCACTCATTTATTCATTTTCACCTGCTTATCCGTCAGGCTGCTGGAGCCAATCCAGCCGAGGTTCTGGGTGACAGCCTGGACAGGCCGCAAGTTTATCACAGTCTACCAGATTTAATTTTAACACTATTAATATTTAAAAAATTTTTTGAATTTGTAATTCCTAATAAACAAGATAAAAAAACTGCATAGTAAAAGCTTTAAAGAAAGACATGCATGTAGTCAGGTCTGTCTTGTATGAAACTGACACCTGCTGCAGGAGTGTGAAAGTGTTGAGCTGCAGATCAGGTCTGCTCTCTGTGTTTAGATGATTACTTTGCTGTTGAGTCAAGTGGCTGCAGCCTCCTGGCCCGGGCCAATCACATCATTGTAACAGTTTACATAATAATAATAAGCTAAAGTACACAATGACACCATCAAGTTTTAGGTGGAGACTTGCTTACATGAGCAAGCCATAGATTATGCCAAGACAGATAGATTAGCTCAGGAGTAGCCTAATATCGAGTTCAAAGAATGATTAGAGGAGCCATGTTATGTAATGACATTAATGAGTCTCTGCTGTGCCTCAAATGAGATTTTGAAAACAACTTTAATGAGATGGCAGAAACCTCCATCAACACTTTCATGTCTGATTTTTACAATTTTCCCCAGATTTCTACCATTAAACAATATGAATGAAATTATTGAGAGTAAAAATACAGATACTAGTGATATCCAAAGTCTAATGGATGGTCTGAGACCGCAAAATGCTTTTTTTTAATACTTGATGGTTGAGCCAGTGATAGAGAATGTTAGGTTGTGCTGAAACTGACAAATTTGAATTTGTGAAACATTTTCTGCTTTAGGTTTTGTTGATTGTTCATCTCTGAGTTTCTTGGAATAGTTTTGTAGTTCCCAAGCTATGAGAAGTGTCTCTGAAAACTAACAATAGATTAAAGGACACATTTACCACATGTACATAAACCTTTTGGCATCTTTTTTGTTATCAGGATTGTTGCATTGGTTCATTTAAATCATCTATATATACTCTATATTTATACATCAATAAATATATAGAAAACCGCTAAATTCATGAGCTATCAGTTTCTTCCTAATTATTTTTTTCCTTTTGTCATTAGAAATATTATCATTAAATTTATTATTGATTGTTTTGATTATTATGTGGCTTGCATTGACTCCCAGATGTTGGTCTGTTACTGGACAACTGAAAAACTAAAACCTTTTCTTTTTTTTTTTCTTTCTCTGTAAAAACGACCAACCTGCTATCGCGTATGTTCTTTACACATTTCAAACAACCTGATTACATCACCACGCTTACACTACTGAGTAACACCTCTTTACTGAGTAAAGCGCACGCACACACACACACGCACACCCACATACAAGCCCAGGAGAACAGTGTTACCATGGATCATGAGGGAAACTCAAGGAGGAGTGTGGAGATGAGGAGGGGGGTGTTAAATCTGATCTGGCCAGTGCTGACAACAGCACTGCGGCAGCGTCCTCACATCAGCCCTGCATCAGTGTGTTATATAACAGGGTGATAAAGCTGCCTTTGGGATCTGACGGTGGCTGCTGAGCCTCTTACCTGTGCGTCAGGTGGAAAACTCTGGCAGCAGATCATCTCGGTGAATGTTGAACTGAAAAAAACATATTGCTGAACTCAGGGAGTTTTTAATTTATCTGTTATTCAGAAATCAGAACTTTTCTTTTTCAGCCTTGTTTTACTGCGTTTTCTCTTTCATGACTTTGCATTAAATTATCTCTTTGTCATCATGTTCCCCAGAAGATGAAATCTGCTTTTGGTTAAAGACCATGGTCAGTTTTACCCTTCTGTACAAGAAAAATGTCAACATCAAAAATGTGATATTATATCAGCATGACGCTCCTGTTATTGTGTCTCTTGATTTCTTCATAGTCAGAGTATCTATTTTCAAATCATTAGTATTGTATATTCCCAACATTTTATTTGTTTTTAATATATTTTAGTTTAATGGCAGGTTAGCACTTTTGCCCCATAACAAGAAAGTTGTGGGTTCGGCTCCTGGCCTGGGGCCTTTCTGTGTGGAGTTTGCATGTTCTCCCCATGTCTACGTGGGGTTCCTTTGGGTGCTCCAGTTTCCTCCCACCATCCAAAGACGTCACATTTGGGTTAACTGGTGTCTCTAAATTGTCTGTAGGTCTGAGTGTGAGTATTAGTGGTTGTTGGTCTCTGTCTCTCTCTGTATGTTGGCCCTGTGATGGACTGGCGAGGATGTTTGATACCTCCAGATGAGCCAACTGTGTCTCAATTGGTTGTCAAATGCAGCCTCCAAAGGATGTGGCCCCTGGAATGGTACGCAGCCAATGTTCACAAGAGTCATCTTAATTTGTAATTGTTAACAATAAATGTTAAAAGTGCCTCATGAGGCTGATGGGAGTGTCAGTAGTTTTGCAGGTCATAAACCAAAAATACAAAGCAAACTAAGTTTTGTCCCTTTGGGTTGGAAAGTTGGGATGATAGAAAGGCTCTGGGTTCAAACCAGTGGGCTTTCAATCTGGAGTTTGCATGTTCTTCTAGTGCATGTGGGGGTTCCCTCACTGAATGGCATTTGAAAGGTCTAGAAGTCTGGTTTCCTCCTCAATACTTAACACCAGGTTTGTTGAGATTTCAAGTTTTTTTTGTACCTTGGAAGCCTCTTACATGCTGGCCCCTGTCCAGCCCTGAATCATTCGGGGGCCCCTACAGTTGCACTGAAGGCCAGTCTGTGTGTAAACTGTTGGCAGGACTCTGACTGGCCGTGAGTCCAGCTCCCTCTGTTCTGACCTAGATCTCTGACAGTAAACAGCTGCTTCCTAAAGTGACGTGGTGCTGCCATCAGCAGAATGGCCCAGAGAGATAAATGTCAGATTGAACCTCGGCTGAGCCTCTTGATGCAGCTCAGAGTCCCATGGTTTGTTTAGGAGATCCAGACACTTAACAGCCAACTGCTGCTTCTGCTGCTGGTGGTTGCGGCATTGTTTTGTCTTTTTTTTTTTTTTTTAATTAACAGTCATGCATTCAAGGCCTATTATAGCCATTTACAATCGACATATAGAATACAATAAACTGTTCAGGCTGTCCTGAGGCCTTGTGTCTGCTCCACTGAGCATCAAATATGTTTGATGACAGAGGCAAATACTAAAAGTGAAAAGTAGACTTTGGATTAAAGTTCCACATTAATGGTTTACCATATTGCAGCATAAGTGGTGCTGATATAGACGAACGTTGAGGGTGTTAATTACAGTACTTTCAAAGAACAAAGTCCTGAAGGACTGAAGGTATCAAAGGCGATGACAGTACTGAAGCTGTGTTTTGTTCTTTTCTTGCTGATATGGGTTTAAGGTGGGAAAGGTGCTGATTTGAGTTAAAATAAACACTAAGTTAAAGTTTGGGGACCCTCATTTCCATGGTAACAATAATAAATGCAAGGAATCGTGATAATAATTTTTCCATCAAACAACACTGACTCTTAGTTGGAAAACTGACATCACCAGGAGCCTCCTGTCCTCAAGTTCAATATTGTATTGATCCATCCATCCACCATGACCTTCTCTCTAGACTTAGCTAAGACTCAGAGACAAGACTCCCAGGAGAGAAAGAGTTTGGGAGTAAATCTGGGATGAATTGATTGGCGTCAAATTTGTCTGAGATTTTCATCACTGGAGTCCAAAAGAAACTCTGACGTGTCGTCCACCTCTAATCTTGTTTTGTAGCAGGAATATTGTTTCAGCATTGGCTGTTTTAGCTAGTTTTTGTTAATTATTGTTTATTTCAAAAATACCTAAATAGTTCAGCACAGGAGAAGTGTTAGGCTGCAAACAAAAATATTGTCATAATCAATATGTTGGATGGATTGGTGAGGAAATAAATTTTAACAAGGTATGCCTGAAGCCAAATTAGATACTTTATTTGATGTTTTAAGTGTTCATATTTAATTTTTCTATATTATTTTATTGAATTTTTAGCCAATAGAAGGCAAAAAGATAAACAGATTTATGGTTAAAATAAGATCTGTAGGCTTTCTGATTATGTGCCCGACAGTGCAGTGGTTGAAGTCCACACTACAGTTCAACAGTGAATCAATTTAAGAGGATTTAAATAATCCTTTGAATGTCAACTGTTATCAAAGAGTAGGATTACAAATTCTAGGTATTGTTATTTACCAGATATCACTGCACCAGGTGATTTAAAGCGGCGTGACAGCTCAGTGCTGTATATTAACTGTTGAGCACCGGCACAGGTATTACACAGATTTTTGTTATTCAGTTAGTATTATTAAATATTATTTCAATAGGATCAGTAGAAAAACAATTTGTTATTTCTTCACATCAGATTTCAATCATTAGAATTATATATTTACAACATTTTACTTGTTTTAATATATTTTAGTTTAATGGCAGGTTAGCACTTTTGCCCCATAACAAGAAAGTTGTGGGTTTGGTTCCTGGGCCTGAGGCCTTTCTGTGTGGAGTTTGCATGTTCTCCCTGCTCAGTTTCCTCCGGGTACTCTGGTTTCCTCCCGCCGTCCAAAGACATCATGTTTGGGCTAACTGGTGACTCTAAATTGTCCGTAGGTCTGAGTGTGAGTGTGAGTGGTTATTGGTCTCTGTTTGTCTTTGTGTGTTGACCCTGTGATGGACTGGTTACCTGTCCAGGGTGACCCCGCCCTCGCCCAATGTGAGCTGGGATTGGCTCCAGCACCCCCCACAACCCGGAAATGGATAAGCGGTAGAAGATGAATGAGTGAATGAATATTTTTGTGTTATATTATTATATTATATATTATAATATATAAATTTGAAATATTTATCATAACTGCTCCAATTTAAAAAGCATTCTATTTTAAATGTACAGATTCTTTTTAACTAAGTTAAATAATTAGTAAATTTTTGGTTTCTAGGGACAGGAGGAGGCTTGTGAAACAGTGATTTGTCTTTACAACACTTAAGCCGCTATCGCTCCATAACCACTTCCCACCCAGCTAAGTTTAATTTTTGTCGTACTTTAGAGTAAAACAAACTAATTAGACACACTTCTGGCAGATGGTTATCAGTCAGAGACCTAATTTAGCTCGACCACTGCTGCTGCTGGTGCTGCTGCTGTGGATTAGCTGAGATGATTTTAGATTAGATTAGGGCCCCTGTGGAAACGCGGAGGAAGCAAGAAGATTATAGCAAAATCGGTAACTGAAATAACCATTGTTACATTTCTGTAAGCCACATTACCTTTGTTTTAACAGATGGAGTGTTGTACTTTCTGAACTGTGCGTCACTTTATACATACATACATAAAAAATACATCCGTAAAACCATATATAAAATTTTTTATTAATGTATAGACAAATGACCATTGGATAAGTTTAAGATCTGGCAGAATGAGTTGTCTTTATTTTTGACAAATAAATGAACTTTTTTTCTTTTTCAATATTCCTAAATCCTCTCACTTTAAGACAGAAGTTGTTCTTTTTCCTTATAGTATTGTTTACCTCATAAAGAAATGGAGTGAGTACAATGAAAACCTTACGTTGTAGGTGTCACGACTGTAAAGTAACAGTAGCTACAGTGTTTATAACACCATGTTCATTGACAATGCAGCCCACTTAGCTTTGATGGGGATCTAATACCCCGTTCTCCCCCACAACTCCTCACCCTTCCACTCCCCTCACCCCCTGGCTCATCCCTGACTGCTGACACAGCCATTACTCACCAGTTTAAAGCAGCTCTTCGGCAGGATTGCTCAGCCGGTTCGTTAAGGTTTTGGTGGTGGGGGTGGGGTGTCCCATGTTAATTTGGGAGGAGTAGGGTGGAGTGCAAAGGGTCAGGCCAATCGGCAGCTGGGATTACCACCGGCTCACCATCTGCCATCCAAATAATAATCAGTGTGAGGAAATCAATTGCCTGAGTAAATATCATGCATATGTCAGTCCATTTAACCCATTACATTAAACCTTTGAGAGAATTTTGGCAATTTTGAGACAAACACCACACATTCCTTAGCGTAAGGAGTCAAAGTAAACAGTCTTTACATTTACAGTAACCTTCAAACTTGTCAAACTGAATCCATCAGTTGGGGTGTGCTGTTCACTGTATGGTAACAAAAATGTCTCTCAGTCTTTGGAAACAACAGCTTTAAAGCACCTCTCCTTATGGACCTTAACTGCCGCCACAATGATTCCCAATAATTTCCCATCATTCCAAGTTTGCTCATCCAGCTTGAGTGTATGGAGTTGAGACAGTTTGATGAAAACGAAGATGAAGTTCTTTATCGCGTGCTGGATGGTCCATCCTACTCAGCCGCCACAGTTTCAGTCCAGAAATGGCTTTTGGTTTGGTTAAAGAGATATTTTGTCTGAGGCCACTGTATTTGCACACATGGCCACTCACTGCAAATCATCTGTTATGGTTTGCAGTGAGTGGCCTCCTCATCTGATCCATTTCATCACCAGGTAGTAGTTAGTTAACAGCTCTGCTTCTCTCTTCAGAATGACTGGACTACATCATTGATAGTTGATCTTAGGGCGAGGATGTTATGTTGCAAAGTATATTCAAGAACCAGCCTCTGCTGGATCATGGTCCTTTTTTTTGGCCAGTATACTGTATGATTCACATATAAGACCAACGACAAGTCAGCACTTGAGTTCAGATCAGACAGGCTGTTCTTCCCAGTCACCCCACTTTAAGTGTCTCACTGAACAGAACAGGATAGATTTTATAAAAAGGACAGATTCAAAGTTGTCTCCAGCAGTTTGCTTTCAATTAAAGTATAAAAAAATACCAACATGTTCAAAGAACCTTTAAAATTACTATATTTAAATATGAAATAATCTTTAAATAATTAAATACATACAGTATTCACTTATTTATTTTATGACTTGTAAAAAACTAAATATGCGTATTTCTTAAATTTAATTTAGCATTTGTGCTATTTTATGCATTTAATATTGATATGATTTTTTTTTATGTAATATTAATGATTTACATTACAGTTTAGCCACATAAAAGCTTTGACATTCAACTTCTTAAATTGGACCCTCAGGGTGCAGCAGGCCCTGATTGATAATCCAGATCTACGTAAACTTGTGTTGAATTGATAGCATTAAGAACTCAGACTGGCACATGTGAAATCTCGGTTGCGTCATGTATGGCAAGATAATCTTGCCAATGTGTCCAATAATGGTCAGATTTGTTTTTGCGGAACACAGATGCTGGTCCATATGAGTCACGGAAACAACATGGAGAGCTTAAAGTTGCTAATTCAAACAGATGCCTCCCCTGGCACACTTTTTCCCGCCTTTTACTAATGCTTCATATTGTTATCTAATCGGCTCAGCTATAATTAAAATGATATCCACATCCTCTCTTTTGAACCATATTAGCCTTAAACATTCAAATCTCCAACCGTCCTAATCCTGATGAAAACAAAGAATTCACATCCTGCAACATAAAAATGATAAAGGAACTTATGTTCCCTGTATGTCATAATAAGGTGGTAACATTCTGCAGCTCCTATGTAGTAACTGAATGGTAAGGGAAATTAATACAGCCTTCATCTTAGGGAAAAGGGAAGATCCCCTCTGATGCAACGAAAGCCGGGTGGCCTTGGAGGTCAGCACTGCGGTTATTCATTGTTCTGTTGTCAAGTGTGATGCTGCAGAGAGGCGTCAGTGGAGGATTAGTGAGCAGTGGCACATGTCAGGGAGTGAGAGTGTGGACCAGAGCGTGCTGGTCAGGCTGGGCGTCATTGGGCATAGAGCTGCTGACACACGGCTGAGCACGCTTCATCTCAGTGCAGATACAGGGGGAGGAGGCAGCTTGTCTCTTAAGATGTCCAGTGATACAACACGCTCACTGTAGTTCTGACACATGTGACACTCACCTGCAGACCAGGTATTTACACACAGTCAATGATAAATACCCAATAAAGACAGATTTGGTATCAGTACAGTGTGTGCTTAAGATGCTGGTGTTTAGATGACTGGTTCTAAGTGTTGATCCTAGGCAATGTTCAAGTTGTGCACATGTAACTAAAGATTCAACTAAGTGACTATTTCATTCTTGACTAATTGGTCGATTATTTGTCCGTCTATTAAACATCAGAATTTCATTGGGCTGAAGGTGACATCTTCAGATAGCTTTGTTAATTGTAGCCCGATTAGCTGAAACCCAAAGACATTTGGTTCACTACAACAACAAAAGAATTTATTGCAGTTCCACAAGGAAGGTGAGTTGTAAATCCCACAGGCTGTGTCCCATTTCAGGAGCTGCATTTGAAGACCGATTGTGTCTCTGTGGCGTGACTAGGCCATCCCATCTCCAAGGCTCCCTCATTTGCTGCCAAAAAATGTGCGCCTGATACACAGTTGTGATTCTAACTGGAACTTCTTCGTGGACCAGTTGGTGGTTTAAAGTGGGGGCCCTCCTGGTCAGGGGCCTGCGGTTTTCACTACAATTAGTCTTAGCATCTCTTGTCAACTCGCACAGCTCCAAACAAGGGGAACGATGATCCTATTGCATGTGGATGTCCATGGTCTCCAGAGGATTATTTCTTATCTTTTGTTACTTTGTGGTTTTTGCCGTAATGCCACTATCACACAAAGATACTTATACACAAGAGTAAGAAAATGGAGATTGCCATAAAATTAATTTAGCACATTATTGCTCCCCAGAGGATAAACCCATTTACTACCAATGAACTTTAAGACAACCATTTAGGTCCCACTACAAGAATAGGTCTTTGGTCTTCTGTCCGTCTGACCGTCTGATACTCCACCTCTGACTTGATGATCATCCACTCAGGTAGAACCAGTTTATTTGCTACAATCTTTATGCTTTTGCCAGACAGAAACACTCTTTGCTTCAACTTGGATTCATAAAATTAACAACTTCAGCAAGTTTTGCAGCCAGTCAGGTCTCTGCCATGTAATCAGGATGGGAACTCGAGCTGTCCTTCACCAGGTCGCTGTGGCCCCATTCATTATCTTATCTCCCATTGTAGCTCGCTGTAATTCCCCCTCTCATGATTGATGATGTCTCTGTCTGATTACACCGAGACAAAACCCCTCTAAGATCACCTTTCATTCCTCCGGCCAACTCCATGAGCTCCACGAGGTCCACAAGGCAGGATGGTGGGGCTGGGAGGGGGGTTGTTGGTGAGCTGCTGTCACAACTACCTCAGGTTTGCACTCTTTCTAATGAAGAATCAGCTCTATGTGTGGTTTAAAGTGCTATAAATAAATAATGTTTCTTACTAGTCATTCTTAATAAAGATATAACACTTTCTAAGAGAGAAGCATTAAAACTCACTCATGTTTGATTAAATGTATTATCTGGATGGAGCTCACAATGAACTAAGAAAAGTGTTTGTGGGGAAGAGGTTTGTGTGGTGTGGCACAAGAAGAAGGAAGAAAGCTTGGTATAAAACATTTAGGCCGAAGGTTCCTATGTTTCAGATCATGTCTCTGGTCTGCTTTGGACAAATCAGATAGGTAACCTGTGCTTTTTTAAGTGAGACAGTGAGCCTCATCTCTCCATGTGGCAGGTGGAGACAGATACCTCATTATCCATGCCACAGGGGACAAAACAAGGCCAGGACCCAGTGCCCCCCCACCCCTGCTGGCGTTTAGTTTCCAATGCACAGACACAAGGCAACCTTGGACCATCGCCGGGCCGCGCTCATCTCTGACCTCAGTGAGCGCAGGTCGCATGCAGAGTCACATTAAACTTTCAGAGGACCCAAAGGTCCCCATCAGGAGTGTTAACAACAGCATTGTCCCAGCTCCCCTGACTCAAAGGGCCAAGTGTAACAGGGCACCCCATCCAGTGGTCAGGGCTGCCCCCTGGGTTCAAAGATACAGTGACACCCTTTAGCTCCATCTGCAATTCCTATGAGTCTCTGTGAGTCAGAAAGAGATAGAAGATTCAAGAGCAAGTACCTTTTTTTTTTTTTTTTTTTTTTTTTTTACAAGCCGAGCATAGAGTCAGCGTGCTTTTGAAGAAAACGTTTGTCAGACTATAGTGAATAATGAGCAACGTGTGGATCAGACTCAGTTGATGGGATTTCCACTGAGACGGCTGATCACATTAAAGGTGCAATCGGTCTAAAACAAGCTGCCACACCTCACCAGCTTGGTCCCACCGAATAAATTCTTTAAATAATGAACTTTTTCTCAGTCCAAAAATTCAAATCAAGGATATTTAAAGTTTAGCGGAAAAATTATATACCTGAGCCACTGTCCTCAGACAAGGTTTTTTTACTCTTCAAATAAATGCAGAATAGATTAAGAAACCTGTCAAAAAGCAATTATTGCCTGATCTTTCTGTGTTTTTGGATGATGGCATATTAGGATCAGTATGCTCATTGTCAGTGAAATGCTAGTTTTGGTTTTAAGGCCACTTATTTCTCATAATTCTATTTACAAAATTATTTATTTCTAAAATGACAATCTAATTATATGTTAAATAATGTCTGTGGCTTTATATATTAAGTTTGACAGG
Organism: Remorina albescens; assembly: GCA_034769265.1. Taxonomy (NCBI): domain Eukaryota; kingdom Metazoa; phylum Chordata; class Actinopteri; order Carangiformes; family Echeneidae; genus Remorina; species Remorina albescens. The sequence continues at coordinate 16,337,462 of CM068479.1, forward strand.
AAAATTATTTGGATTTTGTTAACAATACATCTATTTGGATAAAAACATGAAATAACTAATTATTTACTGGTTAAAACAAAATACTTTGTTTTAAAATGTCTAAGGTTTGCAATGAAAATTTCTCATTCATTTGCCTGTAAAAAAAAAAACCCAAAACAACACCAGTGACATCTGTTGAAGGTGTAGACAGCAATTAAACACTGCTGACCCCCTGCTGCTAAAGTAAGATCATGTTTATCTGGGATTGCTGGACATAATATTGTAAAAACATAATTCATTTCATTGTGGAAACAATGAAAACATCTGCTCCAGATTTTGTGACATAATTTTGACATGCTGCAGCAAGCTAGATAGAAGAAAACTGTAAATAAAAACGACAGAAAGAAACCCAGACTGCGATTAACATTCAACTATTTGTTTGTCCTCCTCGCAGAAGGTCACTTGTTTTTCTGCACAAGCTCTCTAATTTGCCCATATAGGGCTGCTGACTGTAGGGAAAAAGTTATTCAGATTTGTTGCTTAAGTGCCAATATAACAATTTAAAAATACTCAATTACAAGTATTTAAAATCCTATCAAGAATTTAATAAAATTGTATTTATTAAAAGAAAGCTTAGTAGGTTACCAGATCTACATCATTAATAGACTGTTATTCAATTATACATAAGCAGCATTTTTTTGGTTGTACCTGGTTGGTGTTGAACTTATTTTAACGAAATGACCTACAGGCTTTGGGCCAGAACGGTCAAACACAATGTCATTTATGCTTTCATCTTTTCGCCTATATTATCACAATGCATTACATGCCAGAATCAGTCAGAGCTCCCTCTAAAGACTACAACTGGTTCAGAACGCTGCTGCACAAATATGAACAACTAGCTTGCTGCCTGTTATATTTTTAATGGATTTTTTGGAATTCTTCTAACCGGATACAAGGCATTAAATGACGTCAGCCCAAACTGCATTCAAGACCTATTAACCCAGTATATATCTTGGCAATCATTTAAGATGGACGTCTGCTGGTTATATACAATTGTCCAGGGTTTGGCGGGTTACTTTAAAATTGTATTCCGATACAATTACGAATTACTTGTTAAAAAAAAAATGTAATCAGTAACGTAATCCAAGTATCACAATATTAAAGTAATGTAACTAGATTACTTTCCATTACTTTTGGATTCCCTTTTTCTGCTTTCAAGACAAAATAATGGCGAGAAGTCCACCAGGGGCGTTGCTAGGCCTGCAGCTTTACAGGGGCACAGGCACCCATCCAGACAACCCCCCCCCCACCACACACACACACACAGCCTCACTATATTAATGCCACTCAAACTTAGAAATGCACTATGGTGATGGTAGTCTATGTGAATATTTCTTTAAATTCACATGCATGAATTGAGTTTTTTTGTTCAAACATAATCAAGTCCTTCATCAAAAAGGAATTTTACAAAGATAAAAAATACAATCTTAAGACAAAAGTACCTGGTATGGCTGGGACCCCCTGGGGGGGCCATCACAGGAGCTGTCAACTACTCCTAGACGTGTCAGTCATAGCGCAGGAGTATTATTCTGTGATGAAAAATAGACTCATTCATGAAATTTCATTTAGAATTTTATGGGGGGTCACTGCGCATGTTTACTGGGTAAGGCATTTTTTCACTCGCTGCCATGATAAAAAATGAGCAACTCTGCGGTTTCACTTGGTACAGGAGTGGTGTGAGACTCGTGAAGTGTTGTGATGTGCGCATGTGCATGGTAGTATGGCTTTCTTTATTTTAAAATGTATTTAAAAATCTAATCCTGCTAATAATCCCCATTTTTAAAGAAAAAATCTGTAATCTGATTACACCCTTTTTCCTGTAAATTGAACGTGATACCGTTTCCGAATACAGTTACACTGATAAATATTTAATTATGATGATTGATCGATTCTCAGTGTCTCAACTCGGTTACTTACTCTAATCTGGCAAAATGGGGGATATGCTGCCATCTAGTGGATATTTCCTCTCTTGCATCATGTAAATCACTGCAGTACTTTGAGTATAACCAGGGTTAAAGAGTTAAGTTGTAGTAAATAAAATATTTATTTCAGTCTCCCCTTTTATGGTTTGGACAAATTGGCACAATTTAATTGCTTTAGCTGGGGAATCTTCTCGGGTCGGCGCAGCAGCATATAAACAAATACAGCAGTATTCACAACAAACTGGATTTGGCCTATGGAGGAAACGCCATAGTTCACGTACAGGAAGCCACCAACAGTTGGGCCAACCGTGCGAAGCAGCGATTGAACAGATGAACACAACCCCAGCATTGTACCTGTGTACAAGAGTAGGGTGGATTTAATTAATAAACTCATTTAGTTATTGGTATGTTTATATGGTATTTTTAAAATGCTGTTTTTTGGCTAATCTGTGTATTCTCACTGTCTCACGAGTTTCATACTTGACAAATACCAAATTTGGCGCAATTTTTTTTTCTTTTTAATATCATTAACACCATGAATAGTTCTAGCTTTGTACTGTGCAGGATAACCTCACCTGTGTCAGTTGATGGTACGCTCTTGGTTAGCATACTGTCTGTCATCACATTAAACACACTGAGAGAAAACATCATGGGGATGACAATGAGGCAAAGGTGGAACACATTCTGCATGTAGGCCTGCACAAAGAAAGACATATCAACATCAAAAGAACTGTAGATTGGACCTACAGAATATTTTCATTTTATGATACAATATATATACAATGATTTCAATGTATTTACTAATAATGTCAAATGAATTTTGGCTTGGCATTCCAGTGAATCGCTGTAGTCCAGGATGAAATATTTTACAAAAGATTTTCAATGGTTTGCCATGGAATTTGGAATGCGTAGTACCAAGAGGAAAAAATGTAAAACCATTGTTGTGGTTCATCTAGCACCTAATTAGGACAAAATCTGTATCAGTCTGTCAACAATTAGTAAAACCTTTGCATGCTATCGTCCTTAACCAAGAAAACAAAAAATGCAGTAGCTGTGAGCAGGTTCAGCAAATTTTTCATGCGTACCTGAGCTAGTCCCACCAATGAAGAAACTGCGATGGACAGAAGCAGTAGCGAACTCTCAGAGTATCTTGCTGTAAGTTTACCAATCACTCCTCCCTGAATAACCTGAAAAAACATCTGGGATTAAAGTCTGATATAATCATGAGCTCCTGCATGTGTATCAAATGAAGCACTGAAATTATAATCAATTAATCTTGCATTTCAGTTAGAGCAAAACATACCATGTGGACTATACCAAAATAAGCCATTAGGTAGCCATTCTGATCAGGTTGCAGCTTGAAGAAGTCCAAAGCAATGATCGAAAACATCACTTGAAAAATGACTTTGGAAAGAGAATGGCACTTCTTTTTAAATTTTCTGACTTAGTGTGTGTTACTTCAATTGTAACTCATAGATGTAAGCATTTGAACATGTATGGTAAAGTAAAGAAAAAAAAACATAATTCAAAGAACGTCTGCAAGTTACACAATCTTACATAGCAGTAATAGATTTTGCCATAGTTATGTTAAGAAATATAGCTTTGTGGAAATGTTTTAAATAAACCTAAGAAAAAACACAGCTCTTACCTGACGGCAAGCCTGCAAATACCTTTACAGCAAAAGTTGCACTCACACCAGGAAACTGCATCAGTCTTGTGATCTCTCCCACATTGAATATTGACATGCTTTTGTTCTCACCTGCAGCAGATTCAAAGAAAACAAATGTGAAAAACTGATGTACAATTCCATGAACAATAGCTGCCAGAAATAGAAGGAAACTGTAGAATATAACCGTTTCAGAAATGAGAATTGAGCAGTACACAAGCAGAAGTGTAGCTTTTTTCATACACAGTAACCATTTTCCTTTTTAAGACCAACTCAAAAACTGAAATATTATCCTTCTCTTAGTAGCAACCTTTAGTTTTTAATATAGTTTTTTTTTTTTTTTTATCATCCTTGCAAATAAATTATTTCACTAAAACCCCAACACCAGTTGAAAGAAATAGTTCAGCATTTGGGAGAGTTTGTTGAGAGGCTCAAGTCCATTGAATAAGGAGCTACAACCAAAAAAGAACAGTGCAGCATATACCCCCACGTAAAACCACCACACTTCACTGAGCCTAACCTGAAAATAGAAGTGATTGAATTAATGTTGAAAAGATGAGGACTGATCACGGTCATACATCAAATGTTTATTTCAATTTGATTTGGAAGCTACATATTGTATTTATAGTCACACTTTTCAACAAAGTGGGCGTTTTATTTTGCCCTGCAGCAGTTTATCAAAGTGTTGACTGAATTTTGACAACTGCAAAGTCTCCACCATCATGTGAACTGGAATAAAGGCACATTCATCAAATAGAAATAGCTGAAGCTCAAAGTAGCATTGTGTAAGTAGAATTTTACATGTTCTAAGTACTATTTCAGTAACATGTACTAAGTTGCTTTCCACTGGTAGCAACCATATCATGCATGTCAAACTAATAACTTAAATAGAAATAGATCAGTATCAAGGGAACTGAATTTTTTTTCTTTTTTTTTTAATGACATGTTTCAAATAAAGCACAAGAAACATTTCAGAGAAATAGCTAGAGCTTTTTAAGACTTCTCAGGATCTTTAGTGCGATATAATGTGAGTCTCTGAGAGAGGTAACTCAGAGAGACACCCCATCCTGAGACAGATGAAAAGGTTCACAGTTATAATTTAGTTCCCACAATCCTTAAATCAGACTGCACTTGGGCCTCAGATACTACGGAGAGATGGGACTTTAATTTGTCTCCAGTCTTCAGCTGAAGCCTTCGGGGTTTAGATGAGAGCTATAACTGGCTTGATTTGTCTCCGGATGACAGCGTGGCTTTTCTTGTCCTCTTGTCACATTTCTTCTGCTGTTTTTCAGTGTGATGAATCTTCTGCATTTCTGATAATGCTTTGCCCAATTTCTCAGTCTCAGTCTTGTACATGTTCCTCTCTGCTATTACTGCCTTGAGCTTTTTGGTTTTGTCTCTGACTGTCGCCTGGCACAGCTGGAGCTTTACTAACACTTGTGTTAGATTATGCTTCAGCTCCCCACACTGTGTCACTGTTTTCCGCAGGTCTTCTTTCTGGGTGAGAAGCTCTTTCTGTAAAGACGCAATCTTCCAGAGAGGTGCTTCTTGATGGACTTTTCTGATCACCTGTGGTCTTTGTTGGAGTATTACAATTGTTTTCCCAATCTGTTCCTCCACAGCACAACATATTTTGCTCTGTCTGAGCTTCTCCTTCTGTGTGCGAAGCACTTCTTGATACTTTTGGATTGTCCGTCTCTGGTCCTCTGCATTGCTTTCTATGATGACCCTCTCCTTCTCCAGTTTCAGGCTCTCTAGTTTTAGAAGCTGGATTAGCTTCATATGCTCTTTGCACAGGTCATCTTTAGTGTTCAGGTTTGACTGCTGGGCGGTCACTTTGTCACGCAGCTCTGAGCATTCACTTTGCCATTGAAAGCACTTGTTGCTCAGGCCATTTCTCTCTTTGATCATCTGGTCCAGTTGTTCCCTCAGGTTTTGTTGCCCTGCCTTCTGTTCGACGACCCCCTGCTTTACTGACTGTAGCTCCTTCTTCGTTGACTCCAGTTCCTCCTTGAGGACCTTGTTCTGGCTTAAGCCCCTCTTTAGGTCTTTTTTCTGGATCCTGCCCATAACGGAAAGTTCATTTTTGCAGAGCATCAGTTGATTCCTCAGGCAGCCCCTGTTTTTGATCACCTAGTTGATTCTTTGCTGTTCTGCCTTGAATTGTTCAGCATCCGTCGTCAAAACCTCGACTGTCTTCTTGAGAAAGATGTTTTCCCTCTCAAGGGTCTGGTTTTTCTTCTGTGTGTGGAGGAATTCTCGCTCAGCATCAGGAAGGACTGACGATAAGACGTAATGATGGTATGCTGACATGGGAACAGCTTCATGCAATTGCTTGGCATCATTGTCAAATGCCACTTTCTTTAAGCAGTCCATCCTCCTGGCTGATTTGTACTGTCCAATGCTGGTTCTCAGTTGGACTTGAAAAATGCAGGTTTTCTATCTCGTGTCATATTCACATGAAAATATTCTACTAGAATCTGATGCAGTGAATTCTAATTCTAATTCTGCAGCAGTGCAGCCTCAGCTTGTGCCCCATTCATTTTCCCGCAGAGTTCAGGGGTTACAACTAATAATTTCAGCTGATTACTACTCAGTTAATGTCTTGGTCTATGCAATGTCTTCAAATGTTTTGTCCGATCAAGGCAAGAGCAGCAAAGGATCATGGATCTTCAAGTATTGGTAAAAATGTTTTTTAAAAATTTCAATATAAAGAAGAATTGCTTTACAATGACAAACATGTTTTCTCTTCATTTTTTCAACAGGATCCATCACTACAAGCAACAACCGACAGATTCAGGAGGGAACCAACTTAATTCCAACTATAATAAACTGCATGTTTTTGGCTCTTACAGCTTTACTTCATGTTCAGTAAATTACATGTTCTGCATTTCCCTTTCAGGAAAAGTAAATGAGTAAAAATGATTTCAGCAAAGAAACTGATGTTTTGTGGTTTCAGTTGAACTTTAAAAGGTAAATTGAAAGAAAATAATGCTTCAGCCCTATGTCCTAATGCATCGAAACCTGATCGTCTACATTTTACACAAATTCCTAAATAGCTGAGAACATAAGAAAAGGGAGACGGAAGTGTGTCTTACTTTCTGTGTCGGTTTTTGGAGTTTGAGCTTTAGTAGTTTTTGGGATAAACTTTAAAACCAATAGTAAACTGAAGGCACTCCCCACAGCACCAACACAAGCAGTAAATGCCTCCCTGGGAAATAGAAAGTTAAAAAAGTGTCAGGTGGAAAAATATTTTTGGACATTTAAGGACTAAATTGTGGAATTAAAAAAAGAAAACATACACATACATTCCTGACATTGTTCTCATAGCATTCCATGTTTATTTAAAGCATTAACAACTATTTTAGGCCACTTTAGAACAAGCAACAAACATGGAGTAGTAAAATCTGATCATGGCCTACAATGTGTTTATTTTGTAGTTTGGGGAACTATGTTTCAATAGGACATAGTGTCATTTTGTCGTGGCAGCTGATCCTGAAAGTTGCTATTTTACTATGGAAATACAAAAAAGTGGATGCAAGATCTTCCATTGATGTTCCTCATCATAAAGATCTCTGGCCTCTCACTGGCTTTCACAGCTTGTAGCAATGTGTTTACCACTCTGCTCTACAGCAATCCTCATTTATTCATTCACCACACAAAAGAAACATACAGTCACACTTACCCGATGCGTGTGTTAAGATGTCCGCCCAACATGGAGCCGGCAGTCATACCAATGCCAAAACAAAGACCTATTTTGGATAAAGCGTCTGCCCGTTTTTCAGGTTCTGAAAGGTCTGCAACAACCATCTGAGACACTGCAGACAGTAATGGAGTGGACAGGGGAGAAATCTTCAACTGCGCCATACTTTTCAGTGTTAATGCATATGAATACAATCCTATTGGTGTGAAATTTCAAGTGATTTTTTTTGTTTTTTGTCTTGATATGAAATTAAATGATGAAATGATACTCGTTGCTCACCAGGTAGCATATGCATGAAAACTGTGGGAATTTTGTGGATGAACAGCATAGCAGGATGGTCTGCTATGGCCAACAGCAGAAAAAAAGTAATAGTTGCAGTACAGGCCAGAGAAAGGGCCACCCGCGCCCCAAAGAGATCTGCAAACCTGCCAACATAACAAAAACCCAAAAACCACAAGTTTTCTGTCAGACAAAAAAAATCAGGTAGGTCACTAATACTAGCCTGTGGACTACATAAAGAACAATCTCCACAAGTATGTAAAAGTACACACTACAAGGTCTGATGCTTACCTCCCAAACATGGGACCTCCAAGCAGCTGAATGAAGCCCACCATGGTTTGCAAATAGCCAAACCACAACATGTCAAAGCCGAGTTTCTTTGCCAAATACTGCAGAGACATGGTAATAAAACTTAAATACATGTTACCATATACATAGTATGCTATACCAGTACGTATGTATAGAAATCAGCTGATGGGTACAGCACAGGTTCAGTGCTTGGTGCGACCACCTCCTCTCTTCATACAACCACTGTCATACTAGTACAGAGTGTACAGAGAACAGAACCAGCAAGAAACACACACACACACACACATATAAGCACAGACAAAGACATATATATTTTTAAATTTCAGCAGTCTCTTTCCTTTGAGAAAATGAATGATACCCAGAGCTACAGGACATGAAAGTGGCACGGCTCACCTGTAACATCTGGCCATATTTGAAATGAAATGAAATGTCCCTCTGTACTTATTTGACTCTGATGACTTTGGTGTCAACTTTGAAGTGAAAGTTTAAAGTGGCCGTTTTACACAGTACCCATACAGTATATGGGCTATTCGCTACAATACTGTAGGCTGTTCACTGAAGTGTGTTTCTCCTTTCACGTTTCTTGTGATTTCCCATTTCATGACATCAGAGCTGCCTTCAGGCGAATCCAAAGGTAACGGCCTTCAATGGGAAAACCATTTAACACTGCAAAGACATTTGACTAACTGTTTTAGCATGTATTATTGGTGCATTATAGGTGAACCACATGTTTAGTTAAAAGTGGCTGTGCTTAGCTTACGTATTTACAAAGTAAAGTATTCAATAGCTTCAGCGCCAGAGTGTAAGTAAAAGTACTTTAAAACAAGAACAAGTCCTGCAATAAAATCTAGTTAAGTGCAACGGAACTGACATTTACTTTCGCACGGAAATGTCAGCTTCATGCTCTGACTTTAACAGGTTTATACTTACAGGGGTGACAGAAAACTGCAAAAACATCCATGCTATATCCAGAGCAACGATTACATAAACGATGTAAATAATCTTCGTCCTCTCCGCCTGGTCTGCGCCTCGGGGAGCTCCCTCCACCTTCTCACCTCTTCGGCTCATGTCGGGGGAAACAAGGGGTTTATGTTTTCAGGTATATTTCCCAGCAGAAGCAGAAAGATTGAGCCGTGGCTGTGGTTCGAGTCCGGGCTTGTAGTCCGGTTAAAACCCCTCCAACATCGGTGAACTTTCACACAGCACCGTGCAGCCTTGGTTCCGTGTCCAAAGCTGCACTTTGGAGCAGCGGCGACCTGGACACGGAACCAAAAGTATACTCAGCTGATTTGGACAAAGTATAATCCGACACAGGAAAACTGAAGATTCTGGTTTAAAGATTTGCATCAGAACAGTCACCCTGCCGGAAACACCTCAGAGACGAGCTGAACCGACATGAATCGGTTATTAATTAAATCCACCATGTTTACTCTAGTAATGCATTCAGAGCTGCCCGGGTGAAGTCGGGAGGTTTTGATATACGAAAATGATCATTATTGATTAACATGCCGATTAATAAAAAAAAACATGAAAACTGACTATGCCGTATTATACAGCTTGTAATGCGATACCATACAGCGAAGAAAAATATGTTTTAAAGGAAATAAAGAAGATCTTCTAGGCAACAAGACGTTTATTTTGAAGTCCATGAGCCACCTCCTCCCGGAAGTCTGTTCCCTGATCCGGTCCTACAGCCGCTCTGCTGTCTGTGGGGGGTTCTCAGATCCCCAGAGCTGGACTTCATCTCAACGGTGTAACTCAACTTTTTCGGATTTTGTAGCATGTCGGCTTCAGGAAGGACGGAGTGACGATGCAGATCCTGACTCCTCATGTGTACTGGGCGCAGCGTCACGGAGAGATTTACCTCCGGGTGGACCTGAGCGATGCCACGGTAGGACAGTCCACATCCAGCCGGCTGCAGCCGCTGCTCTCCTCGGGGCTCACACGATGTGGTCTAAGGCCTCTGTCTCCTTAATGCTGCGGGTGTGAGCTTTGCTGAGCTTTTACAGCAGACAAGGTTAGCTTCTCCGTTAGCTAAGTGACGATGCAGCTCCAGATTAAGGAGGATAAATTCACCTCAGATGTTCCCGTGTGAAGGACAAAAGACCACAAACCTCTCATAAATGTGTTTTCACGGCATAATGAATGTGATTTAAGATGGCGTTATCCAGGGTGTGTTTTCTCTTTTTATAAATGACAAGTGTGTTTGTCAACACTAAAAACCAGCACTGCCTGTTTCAGACTTAGTGTCAGGATCCTATCAGGATCCAGTTCGCCTCTGCTCTCTCTGCGTCCATGTGTTCTTTTCCCCATGGCCTGGGCGGGGCCTTCCGGTACCTACTGCATCCACCCTCCTCTGCACACCTCCTGCTCATCAACTTGATTCCCTGCTCTTCACACCAACAGCAGTTATAAGCCGGTCTCTCCCTCCACTCATTGCCAGTTCGTTGTTTCATCCCTTGTGGTAACGCTCTCGGTCCCTAGATCTTGTGTATGACTCCTGCTCAGACTGGCACTTTTGCCTTGACTCACCTGTTTTGTGTTTCCTTCCTCCAGCTCTGCCATTAGCCTGCCCTCAGCCCTGCTTCGCCCAGCCCTGTCGTCTCCAACAACCCGTTCCACTCCCTTGTGTCCTCGTTGGTCTGCTTTGGTTCCCTTTTGAGCCTTTTTGTGTTGGAATAAACAATCTTTTGCACCAGATCTGCATTGTGGGTTCAGTCTCAGTTCTGTTCAGCTTTTTTGGACTCCTGACAGAACGAACTGGCCATTTACAATGGACCCCGCAGATCCAACCCATAAGACCCTCATTAATCAGGGCACAGTGATCAGACAGCATGACCAGATAATCCGTGCCCTGTCTGAGAGTAATCAGGCCCTGGCTGCTAGTGTAATGGAGGTTTCCTGGTTACTTCCCTGGCTTCCTCTTTCCAATCCTCACAGGCCGGCTCTGCTCCGGGGTCATCTCCAGCCACCGTTTCACCCAAGGGATCTCACATGAGTGACCCTGAGCCATTTGATGTCAGTTTGGATCTTTGTCAAGGAGTTTTGTTGCAATGTGGACTGGTTTTTGCTCAACGTCCTGCATCTTTTTCCTCTGATGCATCCAAGACACGTTATGTGCTGGGGTTGCTGAAGGGTAGAGCTTTGGCCTGGGCAGAAGCAGCTAGTTCCCATGAGGACTTTTGTTTTTTACCCTTTGCTGTGTTTAAAGAGAGGCAAAGTAGTATTTTTGATCATCCTAACTATGGGGGAGATGCAGCTGCTCATCTGTTAAAACTGAAGCAAGGCACCAGATCCGTGGCTGACTACGCAGTTGAATTTTGGACTTTGGCAGCTGATGCGAATTGGGATGGTGCCGCTTTAAAGGCGGTATTTTTGAATGGTCTCTCTGAGCAGCTTAAAGATGAGCTGGCTGCCAGAGACGATCCCTCCGATGTTTCCTCTCGTGTCTTTAGCCATCCGTCTGGACAACCGGCTATGAGAGCGACGACGCCAGAGACACGCTACTTCCTCTACCCCTGAATCTGCGCCTGAGAGACCCAAGAGATGGTCACCGTCCCCCTCGCCAGCCCAGTCAGGCACTCCCGCTCCAGCGGCCTCAGCCTCTCCTGAAGGCGAGCCCATGCTACTCGGCAGAGCTAAACTGTTGCCAGAGGAACGCCAGCGCCGCCTGAGGTCCGGTGAGTGCTTGTACTGTGGCAGACGGGGGCACCTGGTGGCCAACTGCCATCTCGGCCAAAAGGGGAGGCTCGTCAGCAAGGCTGGGGTCCTGACGAGCTCCTCTGCACTCAAAGTTAAATCCCCCGACTTGTCTCATCTGCTGGTTCCCGCCTCTGTTATGTGTGGACAGACTGTGCTGCCTCTACAGGCGCTAATCGATTCTGGTGCCGAGGATAACCTCATTGACTTGGAGGTTGCCACCCTACTGGGGTGCCAGTTGGAGGAGATGGACAGACCCATTCCTGCCTTGGCTTTGGACGGTAACATGTTTACACAGATCACGCATCAAACTTCCCTGGTCACCCTCACCGTCTCTGGCAACCATCACAAACAGATCACTCTAAAGGTAATCACGTATTCCTCTGATATTAGGGCACCTGTGGCTAAGGCTCCATAATCCACACATCGATTGGTCCACTGGCTCCATAAAGGGGTGGAGTCTCCTGTCATTCACTCTGCCTTCATTCAGCTCGACCACCCAGTGTTACCAATCTCCAGGCTGAAACCAAAGAATCTGACTTTCCTGATTTAACTGCTGTACCTAGTGAATACCATGACCTCAAAGAAGTCTTCAATAAAGCCTTAGCTTTACCCCTTCCGCCACACAGACCTTATGATTGTTCCATAGATCTGTTCCCTGGGGTCATCCTCCCATCCAGCTGTTTGTACAATCTTTCCAAGCCAGAGCATGTAGCCATGGAGAAATACATCTCTGAGTCCCTCGCAGCAGGCATAATTCGGCCCTCGTCTTCACCCTTAGGTGCTGTTTTTTTTTCTTTGTGAACAAGAAAGACAATACTCTCCGTCCCTGCATTGATTTTTGGGGTTTGAACAACATCACCGTTAAGCACAAGTACCCACTCCCATTACTCAACTCTGCCTTCGAACTCCTGCATAGTGCAACGATTTTCACTAAATTAGATCTTCGGAATGCCTATCATCTCGTTCGCTCTCAACACTCCACTAGGCCATTTTGAGTATTTAGTAATGCCATTTGGGCTCACCAATGCTCCCGCTGTCTTTCAAAATCTGATTAATGACATCCTCAGAGATTTCCTCAACAGATTTGTTTTCGTTTACCGTGATGACATCCTGATTTTTATTTTTTATTTTTTATTTTTTTTCCCCCCGCTCTGTCAACGAACACATGGCCCACGTCAGATAAGTTTTCTCCTGTCTGTTGGAAAACAAACTGTTTGCTAAAGCTGAGAAATGTGAGTTCCACACTAACGCTGTCTCTTGCTTGACTACATTGTTCAGAGTGGTCTTCTCATGCCTGATCCAGCCAAGGTCCGGGCAGTGGAGGAATGGCCGGTTCCAGCTTCCAGGAAGGAACTGCAGCGGTTTTTGGGCTTTGCCAATTTCTACCGGCGCTTCGTTCGGGACTACAGTAAGGTTTTTCTCGCCTCTGACCAAACTCACGTCTGTCAGTGTGACGTTTAGGTGGACAGAGGGGGCCGACATGGCATTTCGTAAGCTTAAGAAATTGTTCACATCTGCACCAGTTCTCATACAGCCTGACACCAGTAAACAGTTCATCATGGAGGTCGATGCTTTGGTGTCGGGGCTGTGCTGTCACAGTATGTTGGTCCCGATAATCGCCTGCATCCTTGTGCCTTTCTGTCTCGTCGTTTGTCAGCTATAGAGCAGAACTATGATGTTGGCAACTGGGAGCTACTAGCCGTCAAGCTAGCTCTGGAGGAATGGAGGCACGGGCTGGAGGGGGCAGAGAAGCCATTCATCGTCTAGACAGATCACAAGAACCTTGCTTACATCCAAACAGCCAAGAGGTTGAATGCTTGCCAAGCCCGGTGGCCTCTCTTTTTCAGCCGATTTGACTTCTCACTCACCTACCGTCCTGGGTCTAGGATTGTGAAGCCAGATGCTCTCTCTCGCCAGTTTGCCTCCACTAGCCCCGAGTCAAATACAGTAACCATCCTCCCTCCAGAGCGAGTTGTGGCAGTGCTCACCTGGGGCATAGAAAAGACTGTGCGGGATGCTCAAGCGATCCAACCTGACCCAAGCACAGGTCCAGTCAACCGCTCGTTTGTTCCTAGCACTGTTCGCTGCCAGGTGCTGCAGTGGGGCCATGTCTCCCGATTTGCCTGTCATCCAGGCACTAGGTGCACCATTGCCATCCTGAAGAGGCATTTTTGGTGGCCTAACATGGAATCGGATGCCAAGGAGTTCGTGGCAGCCTGCACCACATGCGCCCGTAGCAAGGCTTTAAATCAAGCTCGCACTGGTCCACTGCAGCCACTCCCAGTCCCTGGACGGCCTTGGTCACACATTGCTCTGGACTTCGTTATGGGTTTGCCTCCCTTTAGAGGTAAGACGGTGGTACTCACGGTAGTCCACAGATTTTCTAAGGCTGCTCACTTTATTGCTCTCTAAACTGCCTTCTTTTCTGATTTGATTTCTGCATCCACAACAGCTGAACTTCTAGTTGAGCATTATTTTCAGACTTTATGGCATCCCCATTGACATTATCTCTGACAGAGGTCCTCAGTTCATCTCTCTGGTGTGGAAAGCCTTCTGTAAAGCCTTGGGAGCCACAGCCAGTCTATCCTCAGGTTACCACCCTCAAACCAAGGGGCAGTCTGAAAGAACCAACCAGATTCTGGAGACGTCACTTTGCTGCATGGTTGAGAAAGAGCCAGACTCCTGGAGTATCCTACTCCCCTGGATTGAGTATGCCCACAACAGCCTCCCTCGCTCATCCACTTGTAGGTCGCCATTTGAGGTTTCTCTTGGCTATCAACCACCTCTGTTCCCCTCCCACGAGCAAGACATCTCAGTCCCCTCAGTACAGGACTTCATGGACCGTTGCAAAAGGATCTGGACAGAAACTAAGACCACCCTTGAACGCACCCAGGAGAACTAAAGATGGCTTGCTGACAACACAGGAATCAAGCACCTCCCTATCAGCCGGGTCAGTCTGTTTGGCTCTCCACTAAAAACATTCCTCTAGCAGCTGAATCCCACAAATTGTCCCCCTGGTATTGGTCCATTTCCCATTATCAAGATCATTAATCCATCTGCTGTTGAACTTAAGTTGCCTGCGTCTTTGAAAATCCACCCCACATTCCATGTCTCCCAGCTGAAACCAGTCTCTTCTAGCAACCTGAACCCTCCTTCTGACCCCCCCGACTTGTCGACGGTCATCCGGCCTATGTTGTGTGGAAGTTACTTGATGTGAGGCGCATGGGCCAGGGGTTGCAGTTCCTGGTGGATTGGTTGGGGTATGGCCCTGAGACACGCTCCTGGGTTCCTCGTTCCTTCATTCTGGACCACACGCTGGTTGCTGATTTTTTTTTTTTATTTATTTTTTTTATTTAATTTTTTTTTTTTTAAACCGGGAACACCCTGATAAGCCTGGGGTGTCGCTGGGAGGCTCCCGTTGAGGGGGAGGTACTGTCAGGATCCAGTTCACCTCTGCTCTCGCTGTGTCCATGTTTTCTTTTCCCCCAGGGCTGGGCGGGGGCCTTCCGGTACTTATTGCCTCCACCCTTTTTCTACCAAAAAGTCGTAATGATTATAGAGACCCTGCAGTAAATTCAGAGAAACACAAACAAGATAGAGAAGGTAAAGTAAGGCCTGTAATGGTCCAGATTCTGTGACAATAATCTATCAAGTCTTCAATTAGAGAGTAGTAAAGTGAGCTGCCATTGGAGAATTTTTAACAACCTGGCAAGCAGAAGTGGCTCTTATCAATAGCCCAAAGCTCAGCTTTAAAGTGAAGCATTAGTAAATGTATTTTATCCATTAACCACCACTGGAGCCATTAACTAGAGCTTCTACAACCATAAAATGGCACCTTCTCAGGAAGCTAACTTTAGTGTTATATCAACGCCAGAATAAAGTACTAAAACCCAGGTCTTTACAAAATATTAGGAGTGGGAATGTTTTACTATCTCACGATTCGATTTTTGGGGCTATGATTCGATTCAGAATAGATTTTTGATTCAAAACGATTTGATTCATAATGAGTTCTGCCTCAGTCTTTAGGTGTGCAAAGGATCCTCATGATCTACTCCAGTCTGCTTTGCAAGACAGAATGACAAATGGAGACATTAAAGTGTCTTTTTCACATTTATTAAGTTTGAAACATTTATCCATGCTTAGATGGAATTGTTGTAATTGTTGCATAAAAGCAATATCACATATTGCTTAAGTAACAAAAATAAGTGTCTCTTTTAAAAAAATTAAATAAAAAAACTGTGCAGTTAAACATGGGTTCCCCAAGTGCTTAATCCTCATTTTGCAAACCTAGCACACTGTGAAGCTCATGTCAAGCTCAGTCTTCCCGAGCATTCAGTAAATAGGGCCCTATAAAATCCGCCATCATGGAATTAGACATTAAAAACGGAATTCATTATAAACACAGAATAACAGAACTGGCCGACATTTTACATAAAAGTTGTTTTGTTTTTTTTTGTTTTTTTTTTTTCCCGCAATGAAAAGGAACGTATTTGTCAGGAAAATGCTCCGAGGGGGTCACTAATAATGCATGCCTCCCTACCCGTGAATGAATAAATAAATGAATGAATGAATGAATGTGGTGGCTTGAGCGTAGTGGGCGCGGTTCGATTCCCAGTGGGGGCACCTGAACATGTCTAGGTCAATTGGTGACTTGATGTAAATGTATGTGGTGACCTGAGCAGCACGGTCGCGTTGTGGTTAACGCTGTCGCCATGCATTAAGAGGGGCGCGGTTTGATTCCTAGTGGGGGCACCTGAGGTTAGTTGGTTAATTGTTAACGAGTGATGGACTGGGCTACAGCAAGGAACGGTGACCAGAACAGAGACCAGACCAGAGACGGGACCTCCCCAGAGACTAGACCAGATCAGACCAGACTAGACAAGACACCGTAACCCCAGAGAGTAGAGACTGGACCTCTCCGGAGACCGGACCCCCCAGAGACTAAACCAGACCAGAGACCGGACCCCTGCAGAGAGTAGAGACTAAACCCTTCCAGAGATGGGACCTCCCCAGAGACTAGACCAGACTAGAAACCGGAGCCCTGCAGAGAGTAGAGACTAGACCAAACCAGAGACTGGACTCCTGCAGAAAAATTCTCCAAGGGGCCACTAATAATGCAGCCCCCCACCAGTGAAGCAGACATCTGAGTGCTCAAAGTCAAACGAGAGTCACACACTGAGCTCAACACAAACAGGTTGACTATCATGTACTTCAATGGAGATGTCAGTGATGGGTGGAAAAGTTTACAGTGGATTTCATATTTCCACCAAAGTTGTGTGACGTATGTTTCATTGTTTTATTATTATGTTTTTGCTTAAATGTGTGGAAGCATTAAAGGGGAAAATTAAAATGGAATTTGGGAAAAAATAAATTGGATTTTATAATTCTCTAGTTAAAAACCAAAATGAGTCCAAATCTTTGCCTTCAACAAGGACGGGGCCGGTTGAATCTCTCTTTCCTGCATTATTGTAGTTTCCTCCTTGTTTTGATGCTTACTGCGCATGTGTATGTTCCAGAACCGGCTCCATGGTGACGTCAGGACGTCCCACATACAAAATGGAGACAGACAGCCTGCAGATTTGTTTTTTTTTTTTTTTTGTTTTTTTTAATCGATTTTGGGACATTTTAAGTCGATTCTGAATCATAGTAAATGAGAATCACGATTCTTATATGAATCGATTTTTTTTTATTTTTTTTTTTGGCACACCCCTACTATATATTAGGGATTGTGGTTGTTGTCATCCAGTAAAAGTTTGTATTGATTAGAATGATTAGACTTTTGGCATCAACCCCCCTGTGAGCCTGGCATTTACTTATTTATATTGATTCTGTAGAGTTTTTGAATCTGCAACATGAAACACAGGTTCTCCTCACACCTCTGCAATGTGCATGTCCAGCCTGCTCCATCCTCATCTGACATCTGTTGGACAAATGTCTTATGAAAGATGCATGATGTTTACTGTGAGATAGATAC
This sequence comes from Remorina albescens, assembly GCA_034769265.1. Lineage (NCBI taxonomy): Eukaryota > Metazoa > Chordata > Actinopteri > Carangiformes > Echeneidae > Remorina > Remorina albescens. Next base: position 16,355,056 of record CM068479.1, read on the forward strand.
CTGCAGCAGGTCAATAGAACACCACCTTTCACATTGCACATACTGGGCCCATTCATAATCAATGAACTAAATACGAGAATGTATTCTCAATGTAATGCGGACACACTAATACTTTGTAGAACTCATTGATAATAATAAAAGCAAAGCATATCCCTAAGCTTATCCTTTTATTTCCACCTCATAGCACATCCATGTTCTCCATTTCAGTGTGGGGTTGGTTAAGATAGAAGTGTTTGTGTTTTTCAGAACCTTGACATCAGCCTGCAGAAAAACAACAAACTTCAGTTCAGAGGTTTGTATACAAGTTTGTACAAATAAGAGGAGAAAATGTTTATTCCTGTTAATAAATTTCAAAGATATTCTGCACACTCAAAGTTTATGACAACTGTAATGGAAGCACATCATGAACACAACGTGAAGTCTAATGTTACAGTATCTGTAATCTTGTTCCACAGCACAGGGCCATGGCGCTAAAGGAGATAATGAATATGTATTCAGCTTGGAGTTACTGCAACCTGTCAGGCCTGAGGTATTGATCTCTTAACCTTCTTTTACTAATCAGGGGTTAAAATTATGATTACATCGAAATGTAATTGTAATATGGTTTACATTTTTAGGGAAAAAAAACAACTAGAATGGCACAATTGACTCCAATACATTCTGACTTCTTTTGCAACTACTGGTGTTGCCCCATCAATTGTTAATAGATAAAATACAGTCTACACCCACTTTTATATCCAATGTGTGTGTATGATTCATACAGAAAAACAAACAGTATTCACATCACAACTGCTCCCATTAATTCATCGCTCATGTGTTTTCTTCAAGAATTTTTAATCAAAATTTCCTAACTGTGTGTGTGGACTTCAGATTGATCACAAGTCAACACAGCGTCAGGTTGACATCAAGATCAAGAAGCAGGAGGAGGGATGGTGGGACCGGCTGACACTCCAAGAAAAGAAGCCTCTGTTTCTGGCTCCAGACTTCGACCGCTGGCTGGACGAGTCTGACGCTGAGATGGAGCTTCAGGCCAAGGTCTGAACTTTAAAACATGATTTTTTCTTTTTTTTTTTTTTTTACATATGTAAAGTTTCTGCTTTAATAGACTCAATAAAGCACCAAACAAAATGAATTTGTTATTTCAGGACAAATTTTGGATGTAATAGATAATAATTCCCAAAGTCGTCAATTTTGAATATTTAAAGCAGTTGAAGACATCTACACTAAATGTAGAACCTTTTGGTCCCTGCATGATGGAATTTGATGGTCTGATCTCTTTCAGGAGGAGGAGAAGATAAACAAGATTAGTGTGGAGTCAAGGGTTCGTAAAGACCGTAAGTCCCGCTGAGCTCTGCAACAGCAAAACAAGCAAAAACCACATCACGTTTCCGATTTACTAAACACCCTTCTTCCTCTTTGTCGATGTGTCTTTAGTATTAATTGATTTTTTTTGTTGAGGTCATTTCTCGTGTTTCCTCAGCCTACCTTGGTCTGAAGAAAGGCTACTTGTTTATGTATAACCTTGTGCAGTTTCTGGGATTCTCCTGGATATTTGTCAACATGACTGTTCGACTCTTCATTCTTGGTCAAGGTTTGTTTATAAATTATAATAAAGTAAAAAATGTCAGTTTATGTTGTGAAAGAAATCAAATGAAAAACTTCATGTGACGTCCGACTGTAGGGTAACCCCCTGCCTGTTAGGTTACGCCTAACAATTGTATTCTTTAGCCTATTTATCGTTGCCATTTTCTTTCTGAAAATGACAGACAAACATGCTAGTCAATGCAAACAAACCAACAATTGTTTTCATCAGAAAGTAAAATGTAAAATAATGCACAGCTGAAATCTCAGTGGTTTAGTTTATGGTGTCACACTCACACTTGAAGTCTTCTTAAATTGACATGATGTTAAGTTTCAGACAATGGTCTCATATCAGGACGTTCATTATTCTTTAAGCAAAATGAGCCTTATAAAATGGTATGGATTAGGTTGGCCACCGTGTGGTTGACAGACTGCACTGGGAATGGTGACTGGCCTGTCAATCAGAATAGAGTGCAGTGCATACATTACATTCTGCTTACAGAAACATGAATTCTGCTGGACAGAAGTAAACCAGATTTAATTTATTACAGAAATCTGGGTGACAGTAAAGAAAGTGATGGACTAAATACAGAGTAAACAGTGATTAAACTAAAGCACTCGTATTTTTTTTGTATCTTTTGAAATGAATGGACCAAAAATTTGTTACAGCACAGTAGTTTTTGGGTGTCAATGGAACAGAGCAACAGAAAAGGGGCAAACACAATTAGCACAACTGTGCAATAAGATAAAACAAACAGGAGAGACGGGGTCTGTGTTTTTGTTTGCGAGGAGCTATTCAGTGATGAGGTAATTTGAATAGAAACAGGAACACGTCTATACACAGTGGGAATTTGTTTTGCAAATGATGAGGATTATGGATAGTTGCTCACGCAATGTGCCATTTGTTTTTCTCTCTTGGCCCTCTCAGATTCATTCTACGATACCTTCCACACCACAGCTGATATGATGTATTTCTGTCAGATGATGGCCATGCTCGAAGTCATTAATCCCTTGTTGGGTCTGGTTAAGACTGGATTTTTTCCTGCTATGATACAGGTAGGATACAGTAGACAGTCACTTCCAATTTTATTGCAACCTGTTTTCATCTTCTTCAGCTTTGAAGATTAAAACTAGCAATGAATTAAAAATCTAAAAATACAAATATTTTTATAGCCCCCACCACCACCACCACCCCCCCCATCTTTCCTGTTTCTCTTTTTGCAGCTAGGATAAAGGCATAAAAAGCCTAAAAGCCAGTAATACGAAAAAGGATTTGCTGTAAAATTTTAGCTAAAATAGATGAACAAATTTACCCTATGACAGTTTTTTCCTCTCTTTGTTTAACCTGCGAAGCATTTTGTGTTGCTTGCTTGCATTAAAAGTGCTATACGATTAAAGTTTGATGTGATCTGATAATTTGAACTGAAATTAATATGAGAAAAATTATTTTTCCTGTCGCAGGTTGCAGGGAGGAATGTCATTCTGTTCGTCATCTTCGGCAGCCTGGAGGAGATGCAGAACAAACCTGTTGTCTTCTTTGTCTTCTACCTCTGGAGCACCATTGAGATCTTCAGGTCAGCTCGGCTCGCCTTCCTTTTCCTCAGTGAACCTGTTATGTTGTCTGCTATAACATTAGACCCTCCATCTCTTACACCAGGTACCCTTTCTACATGCTGGCCTGCATCAACACAGAGTGGAAGCTTCTAACTTGGCTCAGATACAGCCTCTGGATCCCTCTGTACCCACTGGGGGTTATAGCTGAAGGTTAGCAACGAGGTTATTCAGTTTACGGAGAAAATGGAGGAATAAAAAAATGTTTGTGGCAGTCACGGTTAGTTGTTTCTGACAGGGTGTTGTTCTCTGCACGTTTACAGCAGTGGTTGTGATCCAGTCCTTGCCCATATTTGATCAGACCCGTCTGTTCAGCCTCCCCCTCCCCGCAGTGCTAGGACACTCTTTGAGCTTCTCCTACACTCTGCAGCTCTACTTGGTCCTCATGTTTCTGGGTGAGACATCCACTGACATACCACCTTCCACTCTGATGCTCAGGACATCTCTCCCCTCCTTAAACTCACTAAAACTTACTAAAACTAACTAAAGTGTCACTAATAGTGCCACAGGTCAAGTAAGGAATTGACATTCATTTTCACCAAAACTAAAGATACTTGTGCCTGGTGCAGAGTAATTTAATCTGGGTTTGAAAAGTTATTGTAGCCTTTTCGATTGTTGACAAAAGCCAGATGGACTTAACATTACAACCACACTTTCACATGATTACAAAGTTCAGTTAATCGTGAAAATATGTTGTTTTTTTCCCTTTTCAAATACAAACATTGATTCAGTTGTTGTCATAGAAAAGTGTGTCACTTTGTTTGGTCTTTTCGTCTTCTTGTTTGTGTGAGGGCTCTGAAATACTCCTCTTCATTATTTGTTATTGTATGTGATCTGCTTAGTTATATCATTTCTGTTTTAATCTTGTCTCTACATGTGGGCTCTATAGAAATGATTGAAGAGCCTGTTCATTATCCCCAGGCTTGTGAAAATTGGTGCCCAGTGGCACAGAGTTAATGTGTGTGAATGTGTTACTGCACTGGCGGTGAGGAAACAGGTCATTTGGTTTGTTAGCATGCAGTGAAAAGAAACACTTCCTGCAGCCGCCCAATGAGACAAACATTACAATTTATCCATCAGCCAAGTACTGACCAAGGTTTCCTCTCTTCTCCAGGACTCTTCATTAACTTCCGCCACCTGTACAAGCAAAGGAGGAGACGATACCGCTCGAGGAAAAAGAAGGTCCACTAACTAATTAGCACATTTAGTTTGCAGACACCGTGAACTGCTGTCCACTTAAAGATAAATCAGCTGTTCTCTTCCTATTGTCATTTCTCATCTTCCTTAACACTGTAACAGTCACAGTGAGCTAATGGTGGGAGACTGGTCACCTTTTCTCTGCACTGGGGCAGCTGTTCAGATCTTATCCTGTAAATCCTACTCTACCAGCTCAGTCACCCCCTCTTGAACAGGCTGCTGTTAAGTTAAGTTGTTATAAAGGTTCTTTTTTTAAAAATGTCCACTTTTATCAACATTTCCGCGCCAGTGTTTGTCTGCAGTCACTGACCAAACTTCTGCATGCATCTGATTTGTTTGTGTTGAATTTATTGTTGGGTATTTGGAAGAAATTTTTCACTATTTACAAAAGTAAAAATGAAATCAATCCCAGTATTATCAACACACTGAGGTCCAGGATGAATCTTTGCATTATATATTTATGAAAATATAGGAATCATTTGGTTTATTATTGGAAATATAAAAGTTACTGTTAATGTGTTGAGAAGAAAACCATTTAAGAGCTGCTCTGTGTATAAAATTACTGCAGGTTTGTCATATTCATATTCCAAAAAATTACATGTTGGTTCAAAAATTATACTGTTACTCTCAAAGCATTTAAAAGCTATCTAATGACAACTCTATTAAGGTCAACATATAATCACCTTTATATTTTTGTTTTGTTAATTTCGTTAGTTTAATGTACTTGAAAGTTGGCACAGCCTTCCCTCCTTGAACACATCACATCAGTGAGTCTGTTCTGTGATGGTTCTTTGTCTGTTTTTCAGTTGGTTTTAATTGTTTCTGCAAGTTACAGAGGAAGCTACAGCAGTAATTTGCAAACATTTATTATTATTCTGGCATTGAAGGAAAATTATTTCAGTGGCTGTTGCATTATTGCAGTCTCTTTGAACTAGTAAGTGTAAGATTTTAAGTTTGTTTGTTGCTAAAGTGCATAAATAACATTGAGTTTGGGATGAAGGAATCAATCGCTCTCTCTTTAAAGCCATGCAAATTTATGCACTGGAAATTTTCATGTTATTTTTATTTAAATCTTCAACAATGCTTCAACCTCGATTACTTTTTTTTCCCCCCAACAACACTCGTTCTTATTTATAGCTGCAGCAGGAACTGATATAAACTGTGAATGAAAACCTAATCAAGTGCATAACCTAAAACACTATGATGTCAAATCAATCTAGATGCTTCACAATAGAGGCAAGATTGAAAGAGTAACTGAACACCAGGCTATAAAGCTCCCAGGGTTTCACGTCAGTGTCACCCCTGGACTCAGCCATGGTTGGGTGTAGTCTGAAAGAGGATTTGTTGCACCTGTAAACTCACCCAACACTTTATCTTCACTGGAGCATGCTGAGCTGATGAACTATCTAGATCAACAGAGCCATGTTATTCAACAAGTGTTCAGTTACTCTTTCACACTGGTGGAGCTGGTACATGAAACGCTTCGTAGAAAACAATCTATAATGAAGCTTACAGGAAACCGATGTAGGGACATTAAATCAGACTTTATGTGTTGTTCTTCTGGGCCTGGATGTTTCTCGTTTTGTAACATATGTATAATAAATCGGTCAGTTACTGATTAATGTTAAGACTCGACAATAATCATACAACTTAACAAGTGTCCAGCAGCAGTTTTCCAGAAGGTGAGTGTTCCATTGGAAAGGTGTCCCTGATGTTTTCACCACCACGACCACCACCTCTTAACCCAGACAGTTGTTCAGTTTATAAAATAAAATCTATAGCACATTACTAAATGATTTACAAATCATTATTACAACCAGAAACTGAAGCCTATAAATGTCAGAAAATGATCAGAAAGTGGAATGTCAAGATTTAACTCATAAGCTGTTGGACAGTGTGTCCACCAAGGGGCACTGAAAAAAAATGTCTTCTTCATCTGTAACAGTTGCAGCTCAGTATATCTCAGAAAAGGCTGTTGTTCATGCAGTATGAGACCAGGTTTACACTCTTCGGAGAGATTGTTCATAGTGCTGTATTGATTGATGACCCGTTAAAAATCTGACTTGATTTTTTCTTTTCTTTTCTTTTATTATTCCCATTCTGTTCACAAATGGGCCTTTGCTTTTTTTTTTTTTTTAATTTGTGTTTGCCGAAGTTGTGTTTAATTTATTTCCTGTTGATATATGTAAGGATGTCTCTTGGGGAGAATTTTCAGTGGACACAGGTTGATGCAGACACATTTAATCACCTGTTTACTGTATTTTCAGAGTCAGATTAATGCTGTGTTTGGTTATAACTCAGACTCATGGTTTCCTGACCAAAAAAATTAAACATCTGATTTCTGTTTAGGCTCCGTTTTTGTTTTTGTTTTGTTTTTTTGTTCTATTCTGGATCCCTCTTCCAAATGTGATATCATTATATTTAATGCAAATATTAGCTGCTTCATTGTGCATTCGTCCCAATGGATAAAGTATAATATTTTCACGACCATTAGCTGCTAAGTTTGGCCAACAACAATCCGATGTCAAAGTAGAATGTCACAGTAACATTAGCTGCTAATTCTTTTTTACATATTTACTATTGACATGAAATAAAATGGAAGCAGTTACTTCTCCCTGTATTTGCAATGAAAAATGCCTGGTAGCTTTAATTTATATTCGGAATAATGCATAATATATAATTTTTGGAGAAAGATGGAAATGTTGCACATCTACAGTTGATTCTTTTTATAGTTTAGTGTTAACATTAGTTATTCATATATAAATAAAAATGGTGCATCTTAATCTCTTTAAGGTTATTCTTTTCAAAAGTTGAGGACTGGCAGTCTTGTGCACTTGTGACAACCATCCCCAATTGTGGGGTTGACAGTCACAATAAAGATTTAATGAGGAAAATTAGGACATTGTGGCATTATTAAACTTGTATTTAACAAAATCTTGTTTAATTGAAATTCAAAAACCCAACAAATTTTCTGGCTTGAGATAACATAAGCAGCAAAAACCCAGTGCATTTTTATGCATCTATGACAAAAAAACAAAACAGAACACAGTGAACACTAGCATCCCAAACTGAGATTTTTAGAAATTCAAAATAAAGTTTCAGTTTCACACACAAAAGTTACAAGGATTTTAGTTTCTGCTGGAATGTTTTTAAAACACTGCCTTTCTAATCATCCCGGCAGATGCTTGTTGAGTTATAATGGATGCACCTCTAAAGTTCTTCATTCACTTAACTTTTCAGCTCTGGATCTAGTTTTTAAAAGTCTGTGCGGCTTCTGACCCCCATTTTGAACATTTCGCTTTATAACAATGGTCTCTAGTAAGTGAAATTTGATGAATGTAACCAACCCATGTGACATGGTAAATGTAAATGTAAAACCAAGCACTTGATCCACATCCAACCCCTGGGTGATTTACATTTGGACATATTAGTCATTTTTCCATGACTATTTAACACTGAGTAAAATGTCATGGTTTTAAATGTTAACACTTTCCCAGAAAATATTGTCAAACAGCACTAAGTGCCAAAGCATGTTTGTGTTGTGGACACATGGATAAACATATGAAAATATTGTCCTGCCAAACCACAAAGCGCTTGTTTAGCTAATGCATGTTTAAGTGACGTTTTGTTGTCTCATCATTTGTCCACGATCCTACAAATGAGGGTTTAACTGACCCCACCCAAACTTAAGACCAAACTCCTCCTGTGAGCCTCCAAACATGCGGTCATTGCTGATCCTGCACCAAAGCGCCCCGCTCACAGGCGCCTCCAAGGTCTCCCTCCAAACCCCGCAGCAGCACAGCAGTTTGAATGTTGGCTTATTGATACAGAGCGTTATGTGTGAAAGGGAAGGTGAGAGGTGTTTGGCTCCTAATCCTCTTAACAGCATTATGCTGAGCCTCGGTCAAGCCCTGACATGCGGTGCGCCCTTGTAGCTCCCCAAAAACCGGAGTCAGCATCTCTGCGTCCGTTGCGCACAGCTGGAGGGACTGTGAGCAGCGCGGCGGCGAGGGGCCGAGCGGCCGGCGGCACAGGTAAGACATCTGCTTTCTGCCTTTTATTCTCCTCTTCTTCTTCTTTTCAGTTAGTGAAAGAATATGGAGCAACAATTTGCGTCGACCTTGCCTTAGATAATCCGCACCGGTCTCAGTTATTCCATAATTAAAGCTTAACGCGCCATTTTTCAGTGAGAGATCGCGCCGTTGTGTGAACACAGCTCTGCCAGCTCTGCTGATGGACATAATTCATCTTTCTATAGAAAACCTTTAGTGCACGGGCATTTCCTCATGTCCTCACCGAGAGCGTGCCCACGCTATAACACTAAATATGTTTTTAGAGGCGAATTAATTTTTTAATTTGGGGGGTTTTCTCGCCGTTTGAACATGTTTAATGTGTTTTCAATGGACTCTGATTTGTGTCAAACCAAAGCCTGTGTGATTATGTAGCCATAGTAACAGGTGGCTCTTTGCATCCCCAAGCCCCCCCCCCCCCCCCCCCCCAACACAAACCTCTACTCACTGGATGTGCCACATGCAAGCGGAGAAAAACACACTTATTCATGGTGATGTGAGTGTCATCTGTGTGTGTTTTCTGTTTTCAGTCCATCCACAGGTTGCAGCCTCCAGTTGTAAAAGATGAAACACACTGTGTATGCGAGTGTGCGTCTCTATTCTGTCAGCGGTGTGTCGCCACACAACGGTGCTGGAGCTATCAAAGAATAGCAATGCATCTGACATAGCTTTCAGCTTGGAGTCGAGACCACAAGGGCAATGAACGTACACTCACCTCTGAGGAGGAGACTGAGGCGCAGTCGCCTACTCTTCTACATCTCAGGTGTGCTGTTGTGTGTAATCTACACTCTGACTTTGAAAGTCAGGCTATCAGAGCCACGGGCCACCGCACAGATGGATGGCCCTCTTAGAGTAGAGGGAGCTGTCGATGAGGTTCTGGAAGTCAACATTCGGGAGGTGATGGCATCCAATGAGACGGAAGAGGAGGTTGTCTCACCTGAGAGTCGTAAACCTCCTCTGGTGATCATCGTCAACAAGACAGATATCGAACAGTGTATCTACGTAGATCCTCAAACCCCCAAACCTCCTCCAAGTCCAACTCCAACTCCAGCGCCGTCAACTCCCCCACCTCCCCCTCGCAGGAAGGGTGAGTACCCTGAAGACATCTTCTCAGTCGAGCAGCGACAACAAGGCTGGGTGGCCCTGCACATTATCGGCATGACCTACATGTTTGTTGCCCTGGCCATTGTCTGCGATGAATTCTTCGTTCCTGCTCTGGAGGTCATCACTGTGAGGATGGACATTTCTGACGATGTGGCTGGGGCCACCTTCATGGCTGCTGGCGGCTCTGCCCCTGAGCTCTTCACTTCCCTGATCGGCGTCTTCATCTCCCACAGCAATGTGGGCATTGGCACCATCGTGGGCTCAGCTGTCTTCAACATCCTGTTTGTGATCGGCATGTGTGCCATTTTCTCCAGAGAAATGCTGCACCTGACCTGGTGGCCCCTGTTCAGAGACGTGACGTTCTATATCCTGGACCTTATAATGCTCATCATCTTCTTCTTGGATAGTATGATCATCTGGTGGGAGAGCATCTTGCTGGTGCTGGGCTACATCAGCTATGTGAGCTTCATGAAGTTCAACAGTCAGATAGAGCAGGCGGTCAAGACCCAGCTCAACAAGCACATGAGTATCGTCAAGGTGTGGACCGCAGAGGAGCCGGAGAAGGTCAGTTGGGTTCACGTTCATGTGGGGATAAAATAAGCTCGAAGATATAAAGTGCCCTAATAAATTTTCTTGGTGTTTACTCTGGAGTTGTAGAAAACAAACCTCTGCCAGCGTTCCCTTTAGTCAAATACAGATGATACATCACCAATCTAAATATCTGTGTTTTGTCTTGTTGTCGGGACAAACTAAGCAATTTCAACAAGTAAATCTGAGTTTAGGAAAACTTTGATATGCCAAAAAAAAACAAGCAAAAATTAAAATCATATCATGATAATTGTTCTTGTCAGATATTGCAATTGTGACAAGTGGCACAACATCAGTTGGAATCATTGCTTTGGATTTCATTATCCGTAAAAAAGAAATTGAAATGATGATTTTAATTTTTGTTGTGTCTTGTATTGTGCCTTACATCCCCTAGGCAAGGGCATCTGTAGCATTACAACACCAACAATGCACAACAACTTTATCACACATTTGAAACTGGTTTTATAGACCACAAATTTAATTGGTTAATCAAAGCATCAGTAGATTGATTGGTGATTTTTTTATAAATTGTCTCTATCTCGGTTAAAATCAATCATCGCAAAATAATATTTTCTTTAACTTGTGAATACCACACCAAAATCAAATATACTGTTGAATTAATGCAATAGTGCAAGTGGCTGGCGATTGGAAGAACTCCACTATGGAGGATCATTTTAAATCACAGAACGGCTCTAGATTTGATTGTTAGTCTGGTGATATTGTATGTTTTTTCTTATCGTCAAAAAATCTCATGAAAATCTACAGTGAATTCATTTTGCAAACAGGTAACATGTGTTTAGTCAAAGTCTGATACAAGTTGTCTCAATGGGTCTTCATTACCATGAATACACACACAGCAGTTTACTTTGACTCACTAATTGTTGATAAAAATAGTCCCTGACAAATGTACCATTTGCTCCTGGTTGAATAGGATTCCCTACAAACTGCTCTGCCCAGCTTTTCTATGCCTTTCTGATGAATGAACTATGACTACCTGAGCTGATTTTAAACATGGACATCCATAGTAAGAATCATTTGGATGGGGGATGAGTTACACAGAGATGATGGAGAAGTGATCAAGTATTGCACTAAATCAATGGCTTTTGGTGTTTTGATGACAATAGAAAAAGAGACAAAATAACACAAGTATTCATTCATTCATCCATCTTTGACCACTTATCCGTTTCCGGGTTGTGGGGGGAGCTGGAGCCAATCCGTGACAAACAACCACTCACACTCAGAGCTACGGACAATTTAGTCACCAATGAACCTAGACATGCATGTCTTTGGACGGTGGGAGTAAATCAGTGTACCCATCGGAAACCCACACAGGCATGGGGAGAACATGTAAACTCCACAAAGAAAGGCTGCAGGCCCGGGAATCAAACTTGCAACCTTCTTGTTGTGGGGCAACACCCGTAACCACTATGCCACCGTGTTGCCTTAACAACTCAGATCATTCTGTAGAATGATCTGAGTTGTGAATTAACTCCAGCAGGTGTTGATATTTAACTTCTTTGACACAAAAAAACATGCATACACACATAATAGTAATCTGTACAGATCAGTTGTTACTGCACCAACTTCCATCCACACACAGAATATTTCCCCTCCTTTCATCTCCTCACAGTTGGGACTGTTGCCTGCTCAGATGCAGTGAAACAGGGATAGTGATTTGTGGGTCTGAACAGGTGACAGCCTGTATTTGTGTAAAATCCTTTGATGGTGCTGAACAGAAAGGACTCCAGGTGTCACAGATAGTGTGTCACACCAATGAAGTGATAGAAATGTCACCATCACTTTCTGTGTCTCGGTTCTGGAACATCAGCGTGTAGACGTAATTTCATTTTGAATTCAGACAAAAAACAAAGGAATAATGCATTTTTAAAAGGCAAATTTTTCGAGGCCCATTTGTAGACAGAACAGCCGCCGACAGAGAGCAGTAAAGGTCTGTGATTAACAAGCAGAGCTATATCTCAGTATTTCAACTATCAGCAGCAGCATCCTCGAGTTCGCCTCCAGCATGTGTGTGCAGTTCCTATGTGCTCTTTCCTTCGTCTGATGGCTTTAATGAGGTTTGCTGCCATATGAACGGGTCACAATTACTGGTTGTCAAATCAGGATGTCCATTCATACATGCTTTTTTTTTTTTATTTTATCACATTAACACATTTATACTGATATTCCATAGCTTGGGCATGATTATCTGTTGATACCTGTGGAATATGCAGTAAGGCATTAAGATTCTTGATGCAGAGCACAGGTGGACAGAGTACACAACTTCACTAATTGAGTAAAAGTATAGATACTCCTTGTCAAATGTTACTCCAATACAAGTAAAAGTAGCTTAGTCAAAATATTACTTAAGTAAAAGTACAAAAGTATTTGCTTAAAAAATTACTTAAGTAAAAGTATAAAAAAAAAACCATCAGGAAATACAGGAAAGGAAAGTGGCTTTATTGTCATACAATACACTGATGGGATTCTGCTACAGACATGTTTATAGCTCAAAGATATCTTCAGTTAAAGAGGCCCTACAAGAACCGGTCTCTGGAGGGGTCCAGTCTAGTCTGTAGTCTCTGGGGGGGGGGGGGGGGGGGGGTCCGGGGGTCCGGAAGGGTCTGGTCTAGTCTCTAGTCTCCGTGGACTCAGACCAAGACATTCCAGTGTTATCAATTTACTGTCCACCCCTGATGCAGACACAGTAGATTCAGGCAGGAATGTCCCGGGGATTTAGGGGAACTCAGTGTTTTAATCAGATTTGTTGTAAAATTTTCTCTTCTGGTGCAGGCAGTCTGCCTAGGGGCTGCGTCTAATGATTGTTTTTTATCAATGATTTTTCTCAATTAATCTCTCCAAATGTTTGATGAGATGTTTCATTTACAATGACATAAAACAGAAAAAAAAACAAACCGCATAATCAAAAAAATAGTTATCTGGAACCAGAGCAATTTATGCTAGAAAAATGTCCATAGTGATGAAACAGTCATCAAATTAGTTTCAGACAAGTTTTCTGATTATTGATAAATTGATTAATTTGTTGTTGCAGCTCTCATTTGCTTTTATTTGAAGCCAAATAGAGTTTGGAGTACGGCCGAGTGCAATATCCAAATCGCATTAGTTGCTACTTCTAGGCTGAAGGTAAAAATATATCTTTGCTCAAAATAAAATAAAAAAATTATCATTGCAGTTGCAATTGAATTGTGTCTTGGAATGTTTTTCTAAACTTGCGTTGCCCTACACTGAAAAACCTAAGACTAATATTATGGTCATTATTTCATTGTGTTAATAGAAATTCTGTGGAAATCAGCGTCAAAGGGGAACATACAGTAATCTCTTCGATAGCAATGTTCGATATGTTTTAGCATTTAGCTGCATGTCAAACCTTCGCCTTGGTGTACTCACTCATTTACCCCCTTAAGACATGAAATTCTACTTTTTACACTCACACACAACAGACCAGAGGAAAAATCCTTTGACAGGTGTCCTTATCTGAATTGCTCCCAGCTGATCAGGTTGTAATTTATTTACAGGAGAGTGAAGCTCAACCACCCCCTCCTCCTCCTCCTGCTGCTGCTGCTGCTCCCCTTCCTGCCCCAAAAGCTGAAGATAAATCCAAACCAGAACCTGAACCACCTCCAGGTAGCCCACAACGGAGCAGACCATCAGATTCACAGGAAGACAAAGCAAGACTCAGGGTATGTAAATGAAGTCAGACATGAATCCCAAAGAATCTTCCACTTGCAACCTCAGTGGACATGTTTGTAATGCACATCACAAATAAGTTCTTTAAATGGAAGACTTAGATTTATTTCCCACTAACATTTTTAATCCATGGAAATTCCATCCATGACATGCTATTTCTCAACAGCAGGAAGGGAGAAAACTACTATTAATATTGTTGCTTATTCAGTGTTTATCTTTATTAACTGTTTTTTTAAAAACACAGTATTATAAGACCTAAACATTTGACCTCAGCTCCACCTTCACATCCAAATACGGTTTCTTTTGCTTTCAAAACAATCAAGATGGCTGAGAGACAAATCACAAACTGGAGCAATGAATGTTTTCTGAGCGTCCAGCTGCTTCACTGACTCTTCATTTGTTACATCCACACATAGTTTGTCCTCATAAGTGACTTGTTTTTACTATGTAAAACTTTAGACTTTAAATAAACTTTGACTGTGAAATTAATGTTTTTAAAAGTACAACTACACAAAAAAAACCCACTTACAATAATGAGAGTAAATGTAAGACACAGGTTTGCATTAAATACTTTTTTTTTTATGAGCAGGAAACTTTTAATTATAATATTGGCCCGACACGTCTATCTGCTGAATTGCAGGTACGTCCAGTCCTGCAGCGAGGTGGCAGCTCAGCCTCCCTCCACAACACATCACTGCGGAGCACCATCTTTCAGCTGATGATCCACACACTGGACCCTTTGGCAGAAGGTAATAACCAGAACTAACAATGGCTTCCACGGTCACAAGATAAAACCTTCAGCCTGGGGTTGAAGCTGTTAAAGAAAAACTATAGTGGGATTTATCAAAGTCCCTGTACAATTATAAATGTCACGCCCACAGTACAGGGTAAAATTGGCCCAATTTCATCTGCTCCCAAGCAGATTATGGTGTGTTATTAAGATTTATATAATTATTCACTATTTGTAAGCCTCAATAATTTCCTTCTCAGTGTTTGAAAAATGACTGAAAGGTTGATGGAATAACTTTCTCTCGGGTAATCAATGAATGTTGCAGGTATAGGATACAGTGAGTCAGCTCATTGCCTCACTGTCCCTTCCTGTAAGTCAAGCTGGCGTGATGAACCATTACGACCTTCAGAGTGTCCTCAAACTCACCAGGTTGCTGTGCCTCGCTCTCGCTGCGCTCGGCCACAGCTGATCCTTAATCAGCTTTTCAATATAGGCTAATAAAAGCTGGATAAAAACCAGCGTGCTAGCAGACCAAGCTCTTTATCTCCAGGGAACTAAACTAGCAATGACCCCCTCACTCCCAACCCCCACCTGGAGACCGGTGTTGGCCCTGGCCCCATGCAGCTGGATTGACTGTCCCTACTTTGGTTTACTGTCAGCATCTTAAATGAGGCTTCCAGATAAGGAAACGTGGCTATTTATCTGTTTGTTTTTTTCCTTCGTGGATTAATACGTGCTGCAACAGATTATAGCAGTCAGCGTGCTGCAGTAGATGTCTGAATCGTGACACAGTATTTGGACTGACAAAAGAGAAGCACTATTTGATGCAGCCAGATACCATGAGATTATCAAATTTTGTACAAAAGCATATTAAAAGAACAGTATAAAAACAAATTATAAAATGTATTGTTATTCAAAGGTAGCATTCACAGGGCAACAAATCAGTAATGTGATCATTTTTGGGAATCAGTTAAGTCATTGAAAGGACAACATTTTTGGAACCTTGTTTTTCCAGGTTTTTATTTTTCTCTGGCACATAATTTTAGTCTTTAAGTTGGTCATGGGAAAGCCTCCATTGAGCTGAAGTGCACCTGGACCAGAATTCATTTAACTAACTATATCAAAATCCAGGCCCATCCTCTGGTTTTATTGAAACGTACAGTGTCAAATCTTGGAAATCACTCACTGAAGGTGAATCAGAAAAGAGTGGCGATCTGGTCCTGGCACGGTGGTGCAGTGGCAAGCAAACAAGCAAAATGAATATATACAGCACTTTTTGTAGACACTAGTTAAAAAGTGATTCACAATTCAAAGAATATAATCAGATGCAATCATTCAAAAACACTAAATAACGTACAGTCTGCAAAAGAGGACTACATACAAAGCCTCTCTGAACAGATGGGCTTTCAAGGAAACAGCAAGGATCTCAGTTGTTGGGAGGTTGTTTCAGAGCTCAGGAGCTGTCAGCTGAAGGTCCTAAAGTGTGTTTGTGCTCTGTGATGTGTTTGGAGCCTGGCTATACAGAACCATAAAAGTGAGGGCAAACATTTTAAAATGTGTATGTATTGTAAAATTAACAGGAAACCAGTGTTGAGAAGTAGGAGAGGATCTGTTCAGACAAGCAAAAAGAAATCCTCACAGCAAGAAGGTTCAGGGTTCGAACTGTTAAATAAACTGAAAAAATTTGCTGTTGCATCAGCACAAGTGATGCAACAACAAAAAGTTAAAATCAGTGCTGTTGGTTTCCATTCTAGAGTCAGCCCTTAGAGGGGCCCTTAAAACACCCAGCACAAGAGTAGCCAGACGAGGTAAAAGCGGGTAACAGGACGTCATCTTGCTGTTCCTTGTCATGTGTTATTGTGACTGTACACACTCACTTTGATTTAATGCATTCACATCTCTAGTTGTTTAAACAAACTTTCCTTCTTAAACAGCATTTTTAAAATCAGATTTGTCATGCATGTGTAGGTGAATGTGAGTGAAATGAGATGAATGGGGTCAGGTATTCATGTTGATGTGTATCTCAAACAGAGACATCCTTTAATGGTAACGTCAGAGGGGAGGGGTCAGTGCAGACAAAAGGTAAGACGTGTGTGTGTGTGTGTGTGTCTGTTGTTGTAGTGCTCAGCCCAGTTGGTGTCCGTCTCAGAAATGTGCCTGACCTAACTTTGGATTGTTTCATGTTTATTTTAGATGGTGGTTTGTAGATGTTGATGTGTTTGTGTTGTTGTGAATATCACTGACCTTTTTCAAACATCGGCTGTTTGGGAAAAAAATCCAGTTATAATCACAGTATTCTGTCAGATCTTTAGTTCTGGTAAAACGTCTCCATTTGGTTGTCGATATGGTTTCAAAATCTGTGCATACTTCACATCCTTTCATATAAAGTAGTGTTTTAATTTGTGGAATCTAAATTAAAGGAAAAATAGAGGGAAAATATTAACATTATCTTTGCCTTTAATGAGTTTTACGATTAATGTGCCAAGATTTAGTCTACACCCAAACTACCATTCACTACCAAGGAAATAACAGGGCAGGTGTCATTTACCTCTGAAGCTAAATGGCATTTGCTGTCAATCAAAGCAAAGTTTGCTGTGATTTTGTTTTTGACTTCTTGTCTGTTACAAAATGGCCAGTGTGTGTGTTATATGGTGAAAGGAAGATGTACATTATATCTCAACTCTCACATGCGATTTGTACGAGCCGTCGCTTTGTCGCTCTGAATTTCAGCAAAGAACAAAGTAAAGCCTCTGAACATCCCAGTCACGGGCAAATTACATAGCAAGTCCCAGCAGTGCCTCCCTGAAGGTGAGTTTAACACCTTTTCTTAAAGGTACACAGTCCCACTTATTAATAAAAGCCCACAGCCTGAAAAGGAGATTGATTTCAGCTTCATGAGTCTGTTAGTCTCACTTAGCACAAAGACAAGAAGCAGGGGGAAACTGATAGCCTAGATGAAGCTCAGCAGCCTTGGGGAGCTGTAGCTGTTATCACATGGGGGAAAACTTCACAATATTACTCTGTATATGTGACTGTGTTTGTGAATATAAACAAATTATTAATCAAACATAATCATTGTACATAGACTTGAATGTTCTTATGAGCTCCCATAAGTGGAGGCTGCCCTATAAATAGACAATATATTGTAGTTGTACAAAATACAGCTAAGTAACCAAGGTTGTGTTATGTCTCATGAATGATTTGTGGCCTTTGTGGATTACATTGTCAGATGGCAGTGCAGCACCCAGAGGAGGCTGTTTGTCTGTCTGTTGATTGTCAGAGGGGTTAATGGTAGAAGGAGATTGCTCTCCACAATCAGCAGAGCCTCTCAGTCTGTGTGTTTGCACGTCACAGTGTGGAGTAATGAGGTGCTTCAGACTCTGAGGTGCAGCACAAAGTGAGGCAGCAGGAAGCCTAAAGAGTCCTCAACAGGCCCGAATCAATCAACCCGTGGATTAACATGGGACACTGTGTGTGTGTGCGTGTGTGAGTGCTTGAATCACTTTTCCTCCATGTCAGGAGCATGTTTACTTCCAAACACTCCAATTATTTGCTCTTCATGCCAGCCCACGCCGCATAATAATTCTGCCTGAAACTCAACAATACAATTTACATTAGTTTTTTCCTGAAAGTGTGAAATAAACAGCAATTTGTCACTGTCACAGAATTTTAAAACTGTGTGAGAGGAATATTTCCATATTCCTCATCAGAAGAAGCTCTTTTGACAGTGAGCAAGTTAAACACATATATTTTCAGTTAAATAAGCTTCAACTCTAAGATCATTATGATATGTGTCTGTGTGTGTGTGTGTGTGTGTGTGTGTATGTATCAAACTCAGACTGTCACTCATCAGTTTGTGTCTTCCTGCTCTTTCTCCAGATGCTGATCAGAACCCAAAGTCTGAGCAGAGTGCTGCCGCTGGTCCTCCTGGAGGAGGCGACGCAGAGCCGTCCACCTCACAGCCTCAGAAGACAGAAGATACAACTGAAAAGATTTCGGACCCGCCAGATGAGACAAAGGTAACCGTTGTTTCCTAATCCCTAAAATTTGATCTTTCTTCTGTAGCAATGTGATCTGAGAGGTGGTTGTCCATCTGTCCATGGTGACAGCAAAAAAACTGCTAGCAGCTTACTCAGCAACTCTCCATGATGCACATTCCCCAGAAAGTAAACTTAATTATAGACTAGAAACTACAAGAAACAACAACAAGAGCTTGTTATATTGTTATTTGTACAAGGGATGTTGTGGCAACACTGTCTGTTTCCCTGCTGCAGGCGGCAGCAGCAACAGCGGGGGGATCAGAGGGCCCAGGGGGCAGCGATGAAGACAAGAGTGATGAGGAGGAAAGCAGTGACTCCGGTGAGAGTGAAGACGATGATGATGATGATGATGACAGTGACGATGGAAACAAAGAGGAAGAGGAAAATGGGGATGCAGGGGAGGAGAATGAACCCTTATCTTTGGAGTGGCCGGACACCAGACGCAAGCAGGCCACCTATTTGTTCCTGCTGCCCATCGTGTTCCCGCTGTGGCTCACGCTGCCTGATGTTCGCAACATGGTGAGCCAGACTCAGAATCATGACAAACCTTTTCATCTTATCTGTGTCACACTTGAGCTGGTGTGAACCTGGTTTATTCCCAGTGGTTTCAAGAAGAAAATGAATGGCTACTCCAAGTAATCCAATCCAGTTAGCCAAGCCAATGCCACAGAGCGTTAAAGGGTAATTTCACAGAAAAAAAGGGGACTATTTCAGTTAGTCCTGCAAGTAATGATGACTTCCAATAATCTGCTTATTATTTTCTTAATCAACGATTTGGTCTCTAAAATGCTAGTTAACAGTGAAAAAACCGAATCAAAGTTTTATACAACCAAGTTTTTGTCCATAAATGTGTTTTTTTTTTTGTTGTTGTTGTTGTTGTTGTTGTTGTTGGTGGTGGTGGTGGTGTTTTTTTTTTTATAACCAATATTAATATAACCAAAACTCGGAGCCTCAGGTTCCTGTAGTTGAGGAAAGGTCGTAAACTGTCAAACATGAAAACCTCAAACTATCAAATTATTGGGCATTTTTACCTGAAAAAATAACTAAAATGATAATTTGATCAGCAAACGATTAATCCATTAAACTACAGTGCCAAATAACAATTAGATTTTTCTGAACAGGAGTCCAGGAGATACTTTGTGATGACGTTTCTCGGCTCCATCCTGTGGATCGGAGTGTTCTCCTACTTGATGGTGTGGTGGGCTCATCAGGTCGGTTGACACTTCATACGTCACATTTACAAAATTTGCATTCCCTGTGAGTGTAATGTTTTTGTACACAGTGTGGAAATGTTTCATTTTGGTGAAGGTGGAAAACACAATGAAGTTTTATAAAAGAGCACTGAAACAGGTTTGGCCCATTAATGTCTAATGAGAGCATTTGCAGAACAATAGTACCATAAATATAACAGTCCCACTTTAAGTGTGTTCTTCTGTTGAAAATCAACTGTGTACACTACATAATGTTGCGGTCAGTTTCCCTTACAATTAATGTGAAGCCACAGTAAGGAGTGAGTTAGCTTAGCATAAAGACTGGAAATTCGAGGAACTTCCTACCAGCACCTTTAAAGCTCTCTAATTATGACGTTATATCTTCTTTGTGTAAAAATTTCATGTTGAAGTTTTATGGTGCTGCCCTAGTGATCAGGAGAAGTCACAGTGACAACAAGGCTATTTTTTTATATTCACAGTGAAAACTAATGAACTCTGGATTCTGTTTAATTTGATGCGACATTGAAGAGATGTTAGGATCTCACTGTGGTTGTTCAAGAAATCTGCCAGTCAAATGACCTGTCTTCATATTTTCCTGTGCACAGGTGGGTGAGACCATAGGCATCTCCGAGGAAATCATGGGCCTGACCATCTTGGCGGCTGGAACATCCATCCCTGACCTGATCACTAGTGTGATCGTGGCACGGAAAGGTCTCGGGGACATGGCAGTGTCCAGTTCAGTGGGCAGTAACATCTTTGATATCACTGTAGGGTGAGTGACTGGTGTACCTGTCCTATAGCAGTCATTATGGGAAAAAATGGGTAAAACATCCCAAAAGAATCACTTGTGGTCTTCTACAACAGCTCACATGAAATTTGTTTCACAAGAAAAGGCTACGTATGAAGGAAAGGCTGAGTTATTTAATTAAATGTTTAATAAAAGTCAGCAGACATGACTCTTGGGGCATTGATAAAATTTAAGCTGTGAATACAGAGTTACAACCCTCTGAGATGTCAGCCAGTTCAATAGATTGCTGTTTTGAAGCCTCCAGTTTGCAATCTGGCCCTTAGCCATCTCGGCTTTTTTGAAATCAGATCGTATCCTGATTGTCAGGCAAATGACTGTGTATTATACGGATGACAGACACAGATGACTGTGTCTGTCAATCACACTGTAGCCATGTCCTAATCCATCCCCTGCTTTATGGTCTATTATCCTGAAAATGGGACTATCATTTAAAAAAATGAACATCATGTTATATTGAAGAAGACTTGAAACAAGAAACTGGAGGTGGAAGTGGCCATTCCTCCTTTCTGGTGTCCGGTTGGGGGGGCTTCCGGATTCCCTGGGGCCCCCGCCCTGGCTTTGGGCCACCTGGACCGCCACACCAGCGGCCCTCTGGCCGGGGACCAGGCCCTCACTTGCCTGCCTCCTAAATTGCAGTTGCATCACTCTTCACCCACAACACACTTTGCACTATATAATTTTTTACAGGCACATTTAGGTACACAACATACATCCAACATAAGATTTTAATGCACCACACCTTTGGGGATGGACCCTGGTGAGCTCAGGGGGCACTCCGTCGAGGTAGGTTACAGGACAGCAGTGTGCTGCAGTCCTACTCTCCTTTCCCCCAGTCTTAATGCACCACACCACATCCAGGGTCACTTATTCACTGTGCAGGGCAATGCTTTCACGACAGATAAAGGGACACTCACTTGCAGTTAGTCATGGCATGGCTCGGGGGAGCCCGGCCCTCTGCGGTTGGGTGGCACATGGGGCCAACAGCCTGGGGGCTCTATGATGGATGGTCCAGTTGGGAGCCCAGACTCTTCTGGGGCCTTGTGGCTGGGCTTTGTATGCTGGCGCTGTGTGGTGACGGGTCCATGGTGGCTCCCTGGTGGCCTCCGTGGGTCCGACACTGGCTGGTGGGTGATGGCTCGCCACTTCCTCTCTGCTGCTGTCCCGCTCCGACATGCATGTGCTTAGGCAGTTCAGTGGTGCTCGCTGTCACCCGCCTGGAACACCGGGGGCTGTGGCGTGGCGCATGGCTGCAGTGGCTCTCTGGGTTTGGTGCCTCTTGTGCTCCCACACACAGGGTGGCAGGCCTGGGGAGCCGGGGCCTCTGACCCGACTCTGGGCCCTGGTCTTGGGCTCACTCATATTTAGGGAATGACCACATGCATGTGTGGTTTCACTTGCCAGCTCGTGTTGAGTCACATCACGAAGAATTGATGAATCCTGCTAAAATTGGGCTGAGCTGTTCTTCATTCCATCACTATGTACCCCATCTTTGACTCAGTTCCTCTGTTGGGACACCTTCACCTATCTGGAATCCCATCTCTCCAGATATCTACACAGAAACCCTCTGGACTCTCATATTCCTGAGTGAGGTGACAGGAAAAGTTCCTACCAGCACCACCTGCTTCCCTTCCCCTGTCCATCCTTCTACATCTTGTCTGTCCTTTGCTCCCTCCCTATATTCACCGAGGTGTAGCACTGCCCTCCCTGCCTCATAGAGGTGATTTCACCCAGTAAAGATTAATAAACTAGGTTCCAGGGAGGGCTGGTGATGGTCACACACACACTGAAATAATGAAATATTTAGCTCCAAGACTAAAAGTGCATCAATCTCATAAAAAGTTGACACCCTGTGGTGTTAAACTATGAAGACAAATCAAACAAGAGACTGAGACCATAAAGAGGTCAAGTGAGAAATAGGGTCATTTTTGCATAGACTTCAATGCAGTCTGTCTTGTTATTCCCAACTAGTGGAGTCACCCCTGATGTTCTTAAAAGACAATGCAGTTGTTACTCTCTTTACTCTCTCTTGTTACTCGCTTAAATACTATCTTATTATATTCAAAGTTTAAATGTTTTCACCAAAAAGTAACAGACTGGTAGACTAGCCTGCTCACCAGTAGTTTTCAGCTGTTTTTTTAAATTTACTTAAGTTTCGAGTTGATGAACTGTTTTTCACTTCCTTTAAAAGATCAAGTGTTGGATAGTATTGTATTTTTTAAATGGACTATCTGGGCCCAGGACACAGCTTAATTCATATTAACTCTCTTATGATGCACTAGTCACATCAACTTCATGTGAGCTATAAGCTATCTGAACACGTCTGTCCTCTCTGTTTCCAGTCTGCCAGTCCCGTGGCTCATATACACGATGTTGAACAATGGCAAGCCGGTAACTGTCAGCTCCAACGGCCTGTTCTGCGCCATCGTGCTGCTCTTCCTCATGCTCCTCTTTGTTATCATTTCCATCGCTGCCTGCCGCTGGAAAATGAGCCGAATGTTGGGACTCACCATGTTCATACTGTACTTTGTGTTCCTAGTCCTCAGCGTCCTGCTGGAGGATCGTATCCTCATCTGCCCAGTTTCAATCTGAGCAGACGGGCCGAGGTTAAAAGCAAATGACGCCAGCTGTGCATGACCTAGTATGTCTAGGCTGGATCCCAACGGACGTAGGATGTATTAGATATAACAAAGGCCAAAATGTCAAAAGCTGACCTGGCACAGAGTAGACACAGAGTAGAAACACATAACAAAACAAGCAGTGATGTTACAGGAAAAATACACCCTCAGCACAATTTCCCACAATCTTTAACATTTTCCAGCAGCTACTTTGTGATAACTTCACTCTAGAATCACTCCCCATTTAATATAATACAGTATTTACCCTGTACAACACAGTCCTAGTGTACAAAATGATCTCCTATTTCAGCTACATTTCCAATATGTATTTCTTCAGACATGGGTGGGCATAGAGATGATTAGTCTTCATCAGAAAGTTGAGTTGTCAGATGTTGGTTTCTTGGCTTTTCTTATTCTGATTCCAAACTTTATCACCAGACAAGTTATTGTACTGTGTCTGTTGGAGTTTTATAATAAAACCCAAAAATCCTTAACTATTGAGATACATCACTGTCCTGTTTTCCGTCACTGATGATTGTTGAAACCAAACAAAAGCTGGAGTTTATCACATTCCAGTTAGTGTATGCTGAGGGTGACCCCTATTGTCATAGCATACTCAACTTGTCTTTGCAGCTGCTGTGTTTTGCACTATGTAGCTGCTGATATTTTTATGATATAACACTTTTAAAGAACAACTTGCCTGCTCAAAAAAAAAATCTGTTTTCTGCAACTGAAGTGCATTAACTTATCTTCATAACAATGCATGTCGGACCTATTAATGTCCCACATACAACAATATGTGATTATTTGTACTGTGCAAGAGAAAATTAACATGGTCCTATTTAAATTTACATGAAATCACAGCTCTACAAGGAAACCCTATTCTGTTTTGCAGATCACTTGCTGCTGGAAATATGAAAATATTTCCAACAATAAAAATCATCACAGATGCAACACTTTTGCCCACTGTCTCCACTGACTGTTTCAGTAGTGTAACTGTTTTGGGGTTTTTCTTTTTAATATTGTGAGCATCATACTGACAGAACATTCATGAGGTGACTTAGATTAAATACACTGTCTGTTCCAGCATTAATGGTCCAGATTCACTGTGCAGCAATTGAAACTCAGTGGATGCAACTTCAGTTTTGTATGTCATTATTTTCTCAACTGTGTCCCTAAAACCCTGTTCTTTCTTCAACCATTCAAACTAAATTTGTTCATGTTCAATGTGTAAAATAGCGTTTTTTGTGTGTGAAACAGTGTATTGTTATGTCGATATAACTGTTGTGGAGAGAAACAGCGATTTGTATGTGTGTCAGGTAAATGTGTATAAGACTGGCATCAGCTGTTAGTGTCCTGTTAAATGCTGTTGTTGGATTGAAGTGGGCGCAAACGTGTATTATTGATGGGCAAACTGTCAATATGTTAAATTTGAACTCCTTGCTGCAATAAATTATTTTTTTAACAGTGAACTGGAGCTGCATGCAGTTCTGTTCACGAGAGTAACTTTTGTGCTAATGTACATCAGAAAGCAAGAAGCTGAGTGTATGAAAAATAAAACAAATATAGTTTGGTCTAATGTGGTTGCCAAACAAAGAACGTCACGTCTTAATAGAGTCATTAGCCGGAAAGTCAATTTGAATAATCCGAAGTGTGGCACTCAACATCCCAAAAAGGCCAAAGAAGTCAGGGAGCCTTACTTTGAAAGTCACAAAGCTCATTTAAAGTAACCACAAATCCACAATAACAGATGAAAAATTATCAAAAAGCAACACAAAATGTCTACAAGGCAAAAAAGGACACAAACCAGAAACCGGGGTAAAAAAGTAAGTAAAAAACACAACACAACAAACAACAACAATAAATAAATAAATAAATCAGAAACTAACTACAGTATTCTGGGGGACCAGCATTGTTCAGTTTTTAACTGATGCATTTAGAAAGTTTACCCAAAAAATACAAATAATAATGATGATACAACAACAACAACTACCACTACTACTACTACTACTAATAATAATAATAATGCCCTCGCCCAGTTTGAGCTGGGATTAGCTTCAGCACCCCACACGACCGGGACCGGGATAAACGGTAGAAAATGAATTTTTTTTTTTTTCAATCCTTTTTTATTGACAAAGGCGAAATATTAGAAGCAGAATAACTTCCATCACAGTCTCACTTGAAACTGAGCGAAAACAGTTTACACATTAATTGTAATGTGAAAAAACAAAAAAGGAAGATAAAAGTCATTGAAAAAATATATAATTTAATAAATTAATTAAAGATAACATAAAGTCAAATAAACAACAACAAAAAAAGGAAGTGAGTCAGTTTAAATTTTCTGGGGTCAGATCAAAAGGAAACATTCAATAGATATTCATATAGGCGCTGTGCATTTTTAGATTTACAAGATGAATGAATGAATGAATAATAATAACAATACAACTGGTTTAATTCCTACCACAGTATTGCAAAATATTGACATCACGTCATTACTATGATTTACATTTTTTGCATTTCATGTCTCTTTTCTTAAATTTTGCATGAAATGGCTCTTTTATTCTCATCATTACTTTTTATACATTTTTAACCGACAAGTTTAGAGTCTAACTTTGACAATCAGGACTTGAACGCTACATAGAGTTAACTACGTATTTTTACGCTGCGGTACGTCATTGTACGTCAGAGGTCAGAGTTGAGAGGTGACGTAGGGGGCTCGTGGTTGGAAGGTTTGCGGAAAATGACTCAAAACAAATTAGTTTGATGGGCGCGCGCGCGGCTTCAGGCACCGGGTGAACTTTGACCCCCCCAGCGTCAACGTCCGCACGCGGTAACCGAAGGAGCACCGGCCGGGTGACTGAGTCGCTCTGTCCGGGACTGAAGCAGCAGCTGGAGCTCCGGGCCAACACCGCACCGTCAGCGGGGCTAACCGGGCTAGCTTAGCACCAGCACGCTCCCTTGGCTTCAGTGGAGGTAGCAGCCCAACGGCGGCTCGGTTCACGGGGAATAGGCGACGAATAGTCGACTAACAGCCGGTGAGATGGCAGAGAGGCCGGAGGACCTTAACCTTCCCAACGCGGTGATCACCCGCATCATCAAGGAGGCGGTGAGTGCACGGAACGAAAGTCTTTATTATATTCAGGCATTAGCGTTAAGGTCTAATTTTAAAAAGATTATCTGTGTGTGTGTGTGTGTGTGTGTGTGTGTGTGTTTTATTCTCTAAAATTAAAAAAATCTAAAAAAGAGTGGACGGAATGAATATTAATTAGAAACCAATTCAGATTTAAGTGGTTACTTTTCGACACGAAAAGCACATTCACTTGGTCTAGACCTGCTCTGTATGTAAAATGCCTTGATGTAACTTTGTTATGATTTGGCTCTGTGTTAAAAAAAAACTGACTTGATTTACTTAGTTATAATATCGCCATATGTCGCCATACTTTACTCAAGTACTTCTTAATTACACGTACGCAAAATGCTTCATGTTCTTGTATTCAGCTCATATCGCATATTTTTATTATCTCTTATTCAGTTATGATGGCCTACCACCTTTCCTAGTTTGTCCTATAGTAATATTTGATATATTCATTAATTCAACAATAAAGCCCCTGAAAAGCACAAATTTGACAGAACGTCAAACGTATAAATGGGCTGGAGAAAGAGATCTAAGGTGATATGATAATACATGTAATACATTATTTAATCTCTATCTGAATGACCAAACATTTATTGGAAATTAGTTTGATAGTGAAATGTCAGGTTTCATTTTGGAATAAAAAAAGCCCTTGCTGCTTTTTATTTGTTTTGTTTTGAGTAATTGATTTTTTTGATTATTGTTTGGTCAAAAGAAGTAATGTAAATATCTCTCTTTATACTCTAGGTAAATGTAGTTTTCTCTCACTATTTTTTAAATTTTTTAAAGATAATAATTAGTTGGTTTATCAATGAAGCGAATGACTGCTAGAGTAAAATTCTGCTTATTCAAGAAAGTTGGTTGAATGGAATTTCATTATTGTGTCATCCATACAGTTGGATGCCATACAGTCAGGATGTATGGCACCAGGAACCAGGATGCAAAGTAACGACAGATCAACCTGTCTTGCCTTTTTTTTCCAAGCTTTAGAAATATCATTTGCAAGTCCAAAACCAAAATCAACAGATAATGGTCCAGCCTCCCTGTTTTTTCTGATAAAACCTACATGTACCGTAGTTTTGAGATTAGATAATTCTTCCACAATGTTTCTTTTAAACAGCTGCCAGATGGGGTGAATGTGTCAAAAGAAGCTAGAAGAGCCATATCCCAAGCTGCCAGTGTGTTTGTGTTGTATGCAACCTCCTGGTAAGACTGAAATATTGAAACACAATCATGCTGATTCACAAAAAATCCCAACAAAAACACAGGAGAGTCTAAATTCACATATTATAACTTTACAGGGTGCCTTGAAACACAATGTGATTATGGAAATAATTTTTATATGTGTATCTTGTCACAGTGCAAATAATTTTGCTATGAAAGCCAAGAGAAAAACTTTGAACGCAGGAGATGTTTTGGCTGCAATGGAAGAAATGGAGTTTGAGCGATTCCTGGAGCCACTGAGAGAAGCTTTGGAAGGTTAGTACATGAGTCCATCTTTCCTGGTTTTAATGACACTTAATCCATAGCACATATAAGTGGAGTCACCTGAACTTCACTTCTGGCTTAACATCAGTTAGATTTGTAGAAACTGACCATATTTGCCAATGTGAAAAATATTTCAGTCATGAAAATGTGTGTTCAAATCAAAGCCAGTATCTACGACAATTATTCCCAAAAACTGCATTACAAAACCATATCCTTTAAGACCATCCTTGACTTAGCTATACCCCCCTTAGGTATTGTTGCTATGCCTGTAAAACTCTCCATTCTTGCAGTTAACATTGGTACCAACATGCACTAAAAGTCAAATGGCAGATTCTATTCACATTAGAGCTAATTTGTGATCAGATAGTCTCTGTATGTGGGAACAAATTATCAATATTAAATATCAGGAACTGCTGTTCTCTTATTTCTAATACCGCTCATTTAGCGTTGATGTTGGCCCTCTGTGTTGACTGTCAACAGTGTATAAGAAAGGTCAGAAAGGAAAGAAGGAAGTGTCAGAGCAGAAGCGCAAAGATAAAGAGAAGAAG
Source organism: Remorina albescens (assembly GCA_034769265.1). Taxonomy (NCBI): domain Eukaryota; kingdom Metazoa; phylum Chordata; class Actinopteri; order Carangiformes; family Echeneidae; genus Remorina; species Remorina albescens. The sequence goes on from CM068479.1 coordinate 16,383,485, forward strand.
GCTGACTCTGAGAACGATAAGAGCAGGGAAGAAGAAGAAGAGGAGGAGGAGCGCATGGAGGAGGAGCCTGAAGCTGAGAACGAAGTGGAGGAAGAGGAGGTGGAGAATTGAGGATGTTCCACCACAAAGCTCTGGTGACAAAATGAAATGCACTTCACCAACTCCTCTGAAGTTGTCACTGCCTGGAAGCGACACATTTACGTGACGCTTGTTTTGTCATCAAGTCCCTGTACAGTGCAGCAGCACTGTGATGAGGAGGAGGTAAGTTTATAGTCGTTTTTTGTGATGGTGCAGCTTCTGTCTTCTAACCAAACACACAATATAAAGCACAAAGACCACAGTTGTCCAAGTACGTCATCAGCCTCTCTACTTTGTTCAAGTACATTTTGTATAATTTGTTTTTTGTTTGTTTTTTTCTGGTTAATATAAAAACCTGACTCATGTTTTGGTACAAACACTGTTTGATTTCTTTAACAGCATTTCTAGGCACTAGGTAACTTTTTGATCTAGTACATTTTGGTAAATTAGCATCTCAGTCAGTTAACCAGTGGAAAGGGTGAGAACGTAGGCAGTGATTTCATCTGTTGTAAAAAAGTGTCGGTAACAGTGCTCAGACATTTCAAACATGACACCTTCAGACTGAGAAGCATAAATTCAGTTTTTTACAAACTGTCTTTAATAGATTAACAAAATTTCTCAAAATTAAACGTGTAACTGCAAACCTTTTCCTGAATAAAAATTATAGTCCAATAGAAAAGTAAACAGAAATCCTGCCATTTGAGTCCAGCTTTTGATTGTAAATCACATCCATGTAAATTCTTTTTTCATACATTTTGTTTTGACTAAATACTTCAAAAAAACTTCAAGAAATCCAGTGTTAGAAGAAAGGTTGTTTTTGTCCAGTGATTTAAAAAAAAAAAAAAAAAAAAAAAAAGTAGCTTTGAAATGCATTTATAAAAAAAAAACAAAAAAAAAAAACAAAAAACCTGTTGTTGGACCCTATTACTTTGTACCTAGTACAATCAGCTGCACCAGTAATAGGTCCTTTGTTGTTCTTTGACTGCTGACTTTTTTGAACCATTAATACTTTTGTAGAATTTTATGACTGGATTTTCAATAAATATTTTGTATAAAGCCAAACCTGCACAGAATCATAAATGACAAAAAACAAACTGATCACTCACCAGAGTCATCTGCAGGCTCATCAGGACTCCTTTCTTAAAGCTGAACTAATTTCAGATAACTTGATGGATTCAAAGGTTGCTTTTGCTACACAGTTGAAGCAAAGATTGAATGGATATGACAATGTGTAAAGAAAGTCACTGAAAGACTTGTTCACTGTAGAAGGGGCAAATGGCTCAAAAGACATTGATACTTGCTAAATTTAATATGCACTGTAAACCACAAGTTCTGAGCTTTCTTGAGCAGTAATCATGAAAAATTTGCTCCAAAGCCTCCAATGCTGTAAATATTGTAGTCCATGTGTCTTCCCTGTCACCGTAAGCTCAGATCAACTTCTCACCGATCAGAAGTTGACAACTGATCCCATTTACTCTGTACAAGCAACTTTGGCTGTATCACCAGTTATAAGACACATAAAACCCATCTCAGGCTCAAATACAGAGGATTGACACTCAAGTTCAAACAGCTATGCTTCTTTGGGCTCAATAGGGTCAGTCCTTCAATTATAAAATAAAACCCTACATAAAGCCAATAAGGTAGTTCAAACTTTAAAAGAATTAAGCAATTTACAGACCAGCAATGTACTGCTATACATTTGTGTTGAAATCATCACTACAGGATTTTTCCCCTTCTGCAAACATGGAAAAGTGAACAACTTCACTAGTGCAGATCCCCCAAATTGTATCCGTTTGCAGCAACTCAGAATGTCAAGGTAACCCAGAAAACCACCCCAGTCCTGCAGAAGTACATTAGCTTATATACAAACTAAAACCCAGGTAGCCAGTGTGTAAAAAAAAAACAAAAAAAAAAAAAAACACTTAACAAGTAGCTTATTTTTTTTGACCATTTTATTTGTTCATTTATTCAGATGGGCACTCAACTTTGCCGCTGTTGATGTCATCAATGACATCATGGGGATGTCGGCCATCAATGGTGCATCCAACGGACTGAGCAGTGCCCAGGATCTCCTTGATGGTTCCTGAAGGGGGAAAGGTTGATGAAAAACTATTAGCTGCCATTCACCTATCGTCTAACAAAATGATTCAACAATGAAGTTGAATTTAGTCTAAATTAACAATAACATGGAATTCAATGTATGCATTAGATCGGTTAAGGGTGTTCCAGACTTTTCGGCACAGAGTTGTCCATTAGTTTGGGCAGCCCTGTTTCCTAAAGCCGGGTCAATCTGAGCCTCCACTGGATTATACACAGTCACTCAGAGAGACAGGCATAGTGGCGGGAGGCTGATGCAAAAGCATAAGACTGTTTGCCAAGGGAACCACTGGACTACTGTCAGAGATCCTCCTATTAGGAAATAAATCTCTGGCTTGTCTTGACTCTTCCTGAAACTCATGTACTTACCAGAGAGCTCCCTGGCAATGGAGCGTGGCCTCATCACACGAGCAATGTTCACAATCTCGTCGAAGGTCACACTTCCGCTGTGCTTGACTGAGAAAAACGGAAAAAGATGAGATGTAGTTAGCCTGTCTCACTCAGCTTTAATTAAAATGTTTTAAAGAAATATTACTTACTATTCTTGACCTTCTTTCTATCACGAGGAGGCTCTTTCAGTGCCTTGATGATCAGGGCGGATGCAGAGGGAACCACCTCAATCTGAGCAGGATAAATTAAAATGGGAAGTTATTCAAATGAAATCAAACCTGCAAATCCATGGCCCCGCAGCACTAAGCATTTCTACTTAAAGTGGGCTGGAAGTAGTAATGAGGTTGGCGTAGCAGTATATAGACAGGAATACGTACAGCTGCCTGTCTGTTCTGGATGGTCAGCTTTACAGTGATCCTCAGGCCCTTCCAGTCACCAGTGGCCTTGGCAATGTCATCACCAACTTTCTTGGGAGACTGGGAAGAAAACACCAAGGAACAATCAGCTTTAATAAGGTAACAAAATGTAATCTTAATTTATCCTGCCTAAACTAAAAACAATCAATTCCCTTGTACTGTAGGTTCAACAAGTAGAACCACATAAATGTTTATGACACAGGAGCTTCAGGTTTTTGTTCCAGACTTTTCGGCACAGAGTTGTCCATTAGTTTGGACAGCCCTGTTTCCTAAAGCTGGGTCAGTCTGAGCCTCCACTGGATTATACTCAGTCACTCAGACAGGAATAGTGGCGGGAGGCTGGTTGGATTTGTGCAAACCAATTTGGATACTCACCAGACCCAGAGGTCCAATTTTGGGGGCCAGAGCTGAGGTGGCACCGACTTCTCCTCCTGTGCATCTCATGTGCACTGTAAGAAAAACAAAATGTCTCACCTTTACATCTCAGGTTTATTCACACTCATGCATTCACAGACTACTGCATAACAAGAATAACACAGCCCAGTGATAACATCCACTCAGGCTGACTGGTCCTGAATCAGTACAACTATTCATAACAGATTAATGCATGTGAGCTTTTAGGAAATGATTCAATGGACCTGTGCAACAGCATCACAGTAACCAAAGACTTTATTTATAGTCAAGCCCTGGGACAGAACCATTTGAATTGAACTCCGAACAAAATTATCAGCGTTGAAACTAACAGTAGAATGTGTCAATAGTAATCTTCTATCTGTAAAATGCTATTTAATAAAAACTATAGAAAAAGTTAACTCACCCTTGGTATAACGAATTAATCAAATAATTTTTAGCTTTACTTAAAAAAATGCCACTAAATATTTAAATCAATGTGATAAATCCCGCAAGAGGTTTTACGTTTAATCACAAGTTAATGTATTAATGTCGGAAGTTTCCTTTAAGGCTTTGGCACAATGATATTCACTTTAGCATAGCATCCTTGTTAGCATGCAGCTAGTAGGTTTGTCCCACGTGGATAAATATGTAGTCTACCTTTAACCGATTGAACCGCTTCAACCATCACTTTTGGTGGGGGGAAAAAAAAAAAATCACGCTCGATACACTGAAGCCTGCAAACACTAAGCACAGCTCGTTTTTGCTGTTTTTCGTGTCCTATCTTTACCGTTTTTCTGCGCCGGTCAGAGGCCGACACATCGATCGGCTCCATCTTGGGTGTCAAAGCCTCAGCTTTTATTACCCGCTCCAGAGTGAAAACATACCAATCTTAATCTCGTTGGGGTCGAATTTGGGAGGCATGTTGCTGCTGTGTAGGTTGAGCTCAGTTCAGCTTGGTTGGTGAGGGTGTCGGATGAACCCGGGCTCGGGACGACCGATTACTGTTGCACCTTCACCGCTAAGGGACACAGAAAGGAAGACTATTTACGGAGAACCTGTTTATATACCCCAGCCAAGTCTCGCGAGAAGATGTGATTCAGTTCTTGTTGACCCTCGTTGGCTCTTTGTCAAAGCTTCTTTTCTAAGACCTCAGTTTTTACGACAGTGCCCCCCATCGAAGAGGATGGCCACTAAAACTATTACACAACATTTTATATATATACATACAGGGGTCTAAATCAACACCAAACCCTCCAAATGCGGGTTATAATTCACTTTGGCGGGTATCAATAAAATTTTACTGGCAGTTTGGCGGGTGATAGTGAATGAAGGAAACAATAATTTCGGGTTGAGTCGCTGAAAGCCATCCGTCCGTCTCTACGGCTCCCGGCAGTAGGCCCACTATTCCTACATTTCCCATAAACACTAAACCATGACGTATCATACGTCGATTGGCTGAGTGCGAGAACGAGAATGCTGCCACTGCGAAAGCCAAACAAGAGCGAAATTTTAAATAGACTGAAAGCAGACAGTCTGCGATGGTTAGCGAAGAGTATCCCGGCTGCTGCTGGCCAGAAGAAAAAAGAGGCAGGGGATAACATCAATGTCGACGAAAGAGGAGGAAGTGACATCAAGAAAAAAAAGGGCATTTAATGCAAAGTGGCTGACATGTCGCAAATGGCTCGTCTTTGACCAGGAGAGAAACATCATGTACTGTCAAGACTGCCGGATTTACGCCAAAGAAAAACACGAAGCACGAAGCATTTTGTAGTCGGCACAAGTCACTTCATTAAGAGGCCGTGAAGCACAACAAACTTAAAGGATAAACAACTTAAAAACAACAACAACAACAAACAAACCCGTATGATTAAATGCATTCAGTTGCCTTTATGAATGGTCTTATTTTCCCCGAAAAAATGGCTCGTAGAAACTGTGATTTGCTGGTAAGTTTAGAAATTTACCAGCCACACTGGTGATCAAAAAAGTGAATTCGCCCTGTATATACATATATAATCCAACGAAAACACTGAGTTCAATATGATAAAATAAATGTTCTCAGTGAATGTTAATTATGTTGCTGAAATGTCTGAATTTAGCGAACAGCTGCAGCCTACAACTCACCTTTTTTCCTCTTAGTTTTGCTAAGAGTTTTGTGTTGGGAAATTTGTGTAACTGGCACATTAAGTTAATAATTAGGTAACCTAAAGATAAGAAATCCAGTGACCAGCAGTGACTAGAACTCAACCAGGCTGGAGACAGCAAATACATATTCCTTGGCACTGACTCACAGTACATATTTTGAGATACAACAACTTTTTACAATAAAAACCGAATGTATGCAGACACATGGCGGTGTATGAAAGAGGAGAGAATTTGTCTGCAACCACTCAGGTCACTGCACAGAAACAAGACTTGATCTGTACACATGTGTATGATGTGCTGTGACTATTTTGACAGAGATTTTGCTTGTGTTTAGTGGATTTTGACATGCTGAGTGTTTTATTGATGGTGCAAGGTTATTTTCTGAACTGTTTCATGAACTCAGAGGAAAGGAGAACAGAGTACTGCATGTGGGTGCTGAGTGGATGAGTATCTGTTGTGGGCTAATGGGCCTGAAGCTGCTAGAATATAGTGTGCTGTCAGTATTGAGTGTACGTTAGTTTGGATCTTTGCCATGTTTAGGAGCTCCCATTTCACCAGAGCTGCTGCTCGCCTCGCTGTTGCATGCAGAAAGCATGATTTTGCTGATGATTCCTGGATGACTCTTTGACTCAGACCTCCTCTACAGGAATAGCTGCAGACCACAAGAGGGAATAAGTGGGTGAAAAGCAGAGATCATCACTCTTTTGCATTTTGGTATGCATCATGAAAAATCTGTGAGGATAGCCAAGTATTCAAAGCTCATATTATGAAAGGACGGCTCTATCTGTATCTTCAGATATTCCTCATTGGAAATGTCACATTTGAATGATGATATATAATAAAATATTACTGCATAATAACATTAATCCTGGTCAGATTTTGTGTTATTTCTCTAATGCTGGGAAGAAAAATTTAGAGTTTAATGCATTTTTTATTGGAACAGATTCATTTTTAGCTGAAAAGTTTATATTTTCATGTCTCTTCACCAGTTTTCACTTTATGGTGTCCTTTCATTTTTTTATGCAGTGCATCATGATAATGCATATTTTCTAGCAGCCTTTTTTATTTGTGCATGTTGTTGTGTGTCTGTGGGTGTATCACTTACATATTCTAAACTTTTGGAACATGTAAAAAAAAAAACAGAAACTCAATACATTTTTATGATTTATCAGTTTAGACATAAGAATGCAGTGATAATGTGGCTAATTATTCCTGTTTTTATCATAGATAAAAACAGGAGGTTAGTCATTCAGCTGTAATGGTTGAAGTTACAGTAAGAGAGAAAATAAAGCGTTAATGCAAATGATGTAACTTCACAAAAATAGTTGAACAACTGTGTGTGTATGTGTCTGTGTCTGTCTGTTCAGGCATAATACAGCGTGGAGGGTCAGCTGTTTCTGCATAAACAAACTTGGAGCCTGAAGCACAAGCAGAGATCCAATGTTAGCATCACCCTCACGCACACACACACACAGTTGGACAGCTCAGGGGAACCATTCGTTTTCGGCAGAGTTTCTCTCCTCAATATTAACATCACACACACACACACACACACACAGACACACAGTTGGACAGCTCAGTGGTTAAACTCAGGGGAACCGTTCGATTTCAGCAGAGTTTCTCTCCTCCATCTTTTGCTCCTGCTTGGCCTTTTTACTTGTTTTTTTCCTATCAGTAGCTCTTCTTCTCTTGTTTTTCATCAAATTTCTCTAGTTTGCAATCTCTTGTATTGATTCTTCTTCAATCCTGGCTGCCGTCGGGGGAATAGGACCTAAATACACAGCTTGTCTCTTTTCACTAGATTCAAAATAGGGGAAGAAGTTGTCTTTGGATTCCTAATCTCCAGCCATTTCAGTTAATCAATAATTTCATCAGTGTTTCCAAACCCTGGTTAGACTCATTTGGCTCTGATTAGGTTTGTGAAGTCAGTCAGGAAACTTGAATCTTTACTTGATTTAGCTCAAAATGTGAAACATCAACTCCGATGAGGATGACATTTCACGGGTTTTTAGTCATAAACCAAAGATTTGGAAAACATTTCATTTTGATCAGTTGGTGTTTCTAGGGAGAATGTCAGGAAATCACAACATCAACAGGATTTATCCTCTGATGACATGAATTAATTATCCAGAGTCAATCATCTCAACACTGTCTTCACTGGTTTATCACATTAAACAATGAAATATCTACAGCTTATTTAGTGCACTGCTGTACTAAAGGGAGGGAGAGAGCGCTCATCATTCCCTTTTCTCAGCTCTTTGCACGGGCTCCTAGACCAAAACAGAGTTGAATTAAAATTTTTATGTTATGGTTTAACTGTAACCGTCAATGGAGTTTAAGACACAGGACGCACTGTTTGAGCAGAGAATATTTTGAGAAATGAAATATAATCCTAATAAGAATGGTGATGGGTTAGGATCCTGGGGGAGGCAGAAGGGATAATAGGGATGATGGCTGGTGTGGAGCAGGTGGTTTGTTTGGTTGGTTGCTGCTGGTGAGTGGTGAGGTAGTGGCAGAAGGTAGTCTCAGCACAGAAGGATTGACATTACATTAGCTCATGTGGCACACACTTTTATCCAAGCAGACTTACAACAGGGGCCAAGCTTTAGCGCAGTACAGCATCTTAGTTGCCAATTTATTGCCAGGGCTGAAATGGAGAGACAACCAGTCATACTTACACTCAAAAGTATGGGAACAAGACTACGACACCATTTCACCTAATGAGGGAACCCACGCAGGGACAGGGACAACATACAGTACAGACTCCACACAGAAAGGCTGCCGGCCCAAGTTTCAATGGAGAAATAAACTGGAAAATATGGAAATCCTAAATTCACAGCAGGGCTGTGAAATTTTACTAATTGTTTACAAGGCACTAAATGCTTGGGCCCAATATATATTTGTGAATTATTCATAGTATGTGAGGTTAAAAGGTTTTTCTAAGATCGCCAGGAGCTGGCCAATCATTGGAGCTGAGAGTTAAATCTAAATGGACGCTCACTGCTGGAAGCAGCTCCCAGAAGCTAAAAACTGTTCTGTTCTCCACTGCCTTCAGTGAATCTTTTAACACTGTCGTATTCTGTGCTTTTATATTGTTATAAATTGTCTTATACTCTTCCCTTATTATGCTTTTAAACTCTATATTTATGCTTGTTTAACCCCTTTGAATACATCAAAGATCCCGTCCATGAAAATCATAAACAGATACTGTGACAAGGGACAACCTTGATGTCCATTAGAGCCTTAAAAACATTATGCTGGACAGAAGTGCTATCTTTAGGGAAGAGATGCATGATGAGATGAAGGTGATCTCCTGCGACAGCAGTGATTTGAAATTTTCCAGAGCTGTCGAGATAAATAGAGATTAGTCATGCTTGGAGAGACACCAGAACAAGGACAGAATGTTTTAAAGAGTAATGTGTGTCCCCGTCAAAATATGAACACCTTCAGTGCTCAGGTCACATTTCACATTGTCATTCTGAATTCACACCACAATTTTAACACTGCCAACCCGCAACAAAATAGTTTAGCATTTCATGAAATATTCATAAATAATCTGATTTCTGTGAGTCAATCACACATGTAATAAATGCTTCACTAGCTGCAGAAACATTTTCATCTGCATTGGATAAAACCTCTGCTATAGAAACTTCCCTTACTCAACTTTGCAAGTCCAGTCAGGAATTCCTCTCACGAAAGGCTCTCCTTGAGCATAATCCATGGGGCTTTAAGAGCTGCTGCTCTACTGGATGGTTCTGTCATCTGTGACAGAAGCTCAAAGGGAAACTCAAGCTGCAGCCGGTCCTTAGTCACTTGATCTATCAGTTGCCCTTCAAATGGTGAACCATTGCTTCCCACTATATGAGCTCTCTGATATAGGCGTCTTGGCCAAAGAGTCCTGTCCCTCTTGGTGATCCTTCAGTGGGTCACAGCAAGGCCGGATGTCCTCACCCCTTTTTTTTCACCAAAGACGTGCCCTAAGGTTCAATATGGATCTCCTGTCTCTTAGCAATAGACACCACATTCTGGTGTCCATTTATCTGCTCCTATGCAGATGACAACCAACTACTCTTGTTATTCCTGCCAGATAACCCCACAGTCTTGGTTCGCATTTCAGCTTCACACTACACAATGTCAGAGAATATCAGATCTTTCTTGGCTGAGTGCGTTACCCAGCCCATGGTTCAGCCAATGGTTCAGGCCATGGTTATTTCTCTTCCTGTCCACTGGCCCAAAAGGGCACATGTCACTCTACTGCTCACTGACCTTGTCTGAGTTCCTCACTTTATTGAACAGATTTACTTACATCAAAGTCTTCTTCTGCTTTGGTGCTTTGGTGTTGTCCCTCACTTTTCTTGCACTGACTTGTTGGTGAATTCAGTATAGATGCTTCTTAATCACTTCAAAGAGGGTGGTGTCATTTGTTGCTGGACCACAATGTTTCAGAAGATGAGAAAAGCACTGCAGCCTCCTGTCAATTAGGGCATGGCAAAATGCTAACGGTCGGTGACATCAGCCTTCAATTTATAAACTGCTCTTTTGAACCTTTCAGTTTGAAATTTGTCCGTCGGGCCAAATTCTTTTTGTTTGTTTGTTTTTTAACTAGTAGAAACTGTATTTGGAGGAGAAGGTGGAGCTGAAGAGGATTGAAAGTTGGGTCTGACCTGCTTTATACTCTATTCTGACTGTCATGCAGATCGCTGTATGTGGTACAGGCTTTCATCATCCCCTGATTTATGGTCTATTTTCCTCGAAATGGGACCATAATATAAAAAATTATGCTAAGCAGGGCCATTTGGCATAGACTTGCATACAGCTCATGATAGTCATTACATAAAATGCAGGTTGGGCTCTCTTTTCAGGCCAAGAGTGTGTGTCCACTCTATTTGCAGGCCATGGTCTGAATGCACAACAATTAGCATATTCAGCTGGTGTTTGCTGGTCAGACGTGGAGCTGATATCTGTGGAGGGATGTGAATCTGGAGGTAACCCCTGATCTCTACACTGACATTTAACTGATCACTCAGCAGTGGCTCCACTGATAAAAGCATCACCTCGCCGATTGAAAGAAATGATTTGTGTATTTAAAACATGCAAAAATTTGTATGTATTAGTATTAGTACTATTATATATTATAGTATTAGTAAAGTATTCATTAATACTTTAATCTGTGACATTTCTGATGTCACTCCAATAAAAAAACGTTATAATTCTGTGGGTTGAATTTACAGTGGGACGGAGCCTCTGAGCCACGAATGTTTTAAACATTTTTTTCAATGCCATGAACACTATGATGTATGAGATTGTATTTGTGTTTTGACAGAAAAACACAGACTGCACAAACAAACAAAAGAAAACCCGCAGGATCTGTCAGCCAGCTTGTAAGTTGAGCTGGACTTGGAGAGGGCAGTTCGTCAATGACTGTAAAAGGACACTTGGCCTATATAATTGGATTCCTACTTCAGGGTTTCCTCATATATGCTCTGCAGACTTCCTCTCTTTCTTTATTCCATTATGAGAAACTGGAGACAGTGAGGGAAGGCACAAGCAAAGCCTGAATGCTTAATGAAGCAGAGCTCACATCAACATACCATATTAATGAAATACAGGTCAACAGCCTTTTTAAGCACAGGCAGCCTTTAAACGTAGACTTTGGGAAGGCTGAGAAGACCTGGATTTGAAGCAGCAGTTAATTAACAAATGTTTGAGGAATGTTTGTGCTGAATCAAGGGAGAGTTATCAGTTGCCCTAATGTCGGGGTCCCCTAGTAATTCAGCACAAATTGAGAGAGCAGAGCAATTCCCCAGGAGTTTAGTTTAATTTCTTCTGTCAGAGAGATTCCACTGAACCATGTTAACCCCGGCAGCATCAGGGAATTAAGTTGCAAAAGAGGCTTAAAGTTTCCAAACAAAATAAAATGAAAGGCTGGCTGAGGTTGATCCAAGAGAGAACACAAATTTTATAATATATATTTCTTGTTGCATTTGAAGTGGAGTTAACATAAGTCAGATCAAAATATAACTTTCAGCCAGTCTCAGTTCACCTGCTCACAGTTTGTTCAGGTACTTGATGAGTGGGTTGCTCCAGTATTTTGAAGAACCTGCTACAGTTCTTCAGTGTCTCTGTTTGCTCATGTGATTCAAGACTGACTCCATGATGCTGAGAACTTAATGGTGCTCAGATCATGTAGTTCCTCTTGTTTGTTTTCTCTGTGTGCTTAAGATCATTGTCCCATTGCTGAATGAGCTGAGTTTTTCCCAAACAATAATCCAATGGTGAACAACATTAGTTACCTTTTATTTACCTGTTAAGTATTTATGGGGAGTGCTTAAACGATTATTTGATGTAAAAACATGTAGAGAACAGAACAATTGCTTGGGGATTGTGTCTGTATGAGAGCTCGGGTTAGGGTTACAGGAAATAGGAGAAGGCTGAATGAAGGTGTCACAGGCTGATACTCTCACTCGTTTCGGTTTCATGACTCTTCTGTGAAACAAGTTCATGCATTTTCCAGGGACATTTTAAATATAAGACATAAATGCAGGTTATGCATTTCATGACTGTGACCTCCTGACCATGAGATGGTTAAATGCCCTTTAAGTTCCCCTCCTTACTAAATGGCTCCTGTGATTACAAAATTTTTTGTTGCTTGCTAATTTAGAAAATGAAGAAAAATTAAGCAAATATTCACCTTTGTCTGCAATGGACTGGTGAACTGTCCAGGGTGTCCCCTGGAATGCATCGCCCGCGACCCGGAAACGGATAAGTGGTAGAAGATGATTGAGTGAGTGACTGATTAACCTTTGTTTGTGTTTTACTTTAGACAGACGCCTCCACTGAAATGACCAGGCAACATAAATGTGAACACAAAACAGCTAAATGTGCTTTCAATACTTTAAAGTCAGACATTATCCAGATCTTATGTTCACTGTTTGACTACCAAGGCACTTGGCAAGAAAAAGAGATTGGTGAAGTGTCAAACATTTTACTCCAACTTTTATTATTGTGTCATTTACAATCCCATCACAGTATTAGTGATAGTCATGACTAACTTCTCAGTACATTTCCCAGCATGCTCCTGTAGCTTGGCTCCATCCCAACATACTCTGTTGTTTGCCTTCCCTCTGCCCTGTCCTAGCCAGTGGATTATCGTGTAATCCCTGGTATTCATCTGCCCGGGAGGTCAGAGTTCATTTTATTACAATTCTGCAGCATCTCTTTCATCTGTGTGGATGAACTGGATGTTCTGGTTTGTGGGGTGAAAGGAGAACAAACACGGATCAACGCCAGGATGGCAACTTCTATTATTTGATCCCTCTGAGCAGCAGGTGGCCTCCACTCCAGGGTGTTTTTCTAAAATCTTATCATACCTGAGAAGTGGGCAGGTGTGAAGATAATTAAAGCAATTGTGGTATTTGGACGTGAAGTCTGGAGCATGTACATCTGCTGATTTGATGAACCAGGAAGAAAAGGAGCTTCATGCAGGAAAGCAAACACGAGTGTTCCCTTCTAAATTGAAGTTATCAAACAGGAACATGAATCAGTTCAGCTCACCACTGCTGCCAAGTCCCTGATTTGATTGACGGCTGTCACAACACACAGTACTACCCATTATATGGCTACAGCTCCCATAGTAATGACAAAATACAAAAAAATTATAATATTCATTTGTGGAGTGCTATCTAAACATTGGACAATGCTTTGCACAAAAGAGCAGAACAATGGAGGTAAAAAAAAAGAGTTCAGAACAAATAAATCAGAAATACAAATGATAATAATCAACAGCAGGAGGATGATCACTAGAAGTAAAAAAAAAAAAACATAAAAAAGGGTTTGAATAACCTGAACAATAAAAACAAAATCAAGTACAACTTCACCAGTAAAATGTAAAACCTACAAATCTGTTAAGAAGAGACATCTTTGTTTAAAGGAGGCTGAAATTCAGTTAAATCATGAAAAGCTCCATGATAAAGGTACATTTCAAGAAAAATCCAAAAATGAGCTCCAAATATGTGGTGCACTAATGTGTGGATTCTCTTAAATGACATTTGATTTTCACATGAAGAAAAGCAGCACGTAATGTGAAAACAGTGGGAGCTCCCTGTGATGTAATGGCGTTGCAGCTCTCATGACTGACCGAAGGCTGACAGGAGGAAGGGGGATCTCACTGCAATTCGTCTCTCCTCTCATCTTATCAGTGACGTGCTTTTTGTCACCTGTAGGAATGACTGAAACACTGACTATTTCCTCCAGTCATTTTTGTTTCATAAGCTTAGAAGGCGAAGATTAACACACAGATCTCTACAACGTCTCCTAGAAAGAAAAACTGACTGAAGTAAGTTAAATAACATGGATGTTGGAACTGTGCGTAGGTTTTAATTGCAGTGTTATTTTAGTTATACTGCCATTATGTGAAGCAAATATAATAGAAGAAAAGAAGAAGTACCTATTTTGTACTCCTCATCATCACATCATTTGCACAAAAGAACAGTTATTAATGATCTGATGACCACTCAGCTTCATCTCCTGACGCTTTGAAGGAGAAATTTAGCTCCAACTCCAACAGTTAAACACACAATACCAATGAAATGATCAGTTATTGGTGACATACTTCTGCAGAACGAGCACTTTAATTTTTAGCTACTCTGACTGCATTTAGCCGATAATGCTTTTACAGGAGCTTTATCGTTGCTCTGAGTGGGTGACTGATCATCCTGCAAAAGAAACATATGAGCACATGAGATATTTTCACAGAACAAATTCTTCCACATTAGAAAATACAAATAAATCTGAGAGGCAAACTTTTAATGAAACCCTGACAGACTGCCTTAGCCCAATCAGTTGCCATGACAACATCACTGCAATTCATCAAAACAACCCGCAAGTGACTCTGTGTGTAATCCATTTCCCGGGGCTAAAGCTTATATATAAACAGGAAATAAATCTTGAGATGAATCTTCATTTCTTTTGCAGAAGTCACATGACCACAGCATGACACCACCGCCTTCACAGCGGCTGATGCTCTGCTTATTAGATCTGGACCCAAACAACCACCTGCTTCTTGTACACCAGGGATGCAAATAATGAATGACATAACAGTGTGTGTGGATGCGTGGGTGAGTGTGTATGTCTGTGTGTGTGCTTGATTTGTGTTTTATCTTCTGTCATCTTCATTAATCCTCTCTGTGTTTGCATGTCTGACTGCACAAACTTTGTCAATAAGGCTTAAGCAGCATTTAAAGAAAAGCTTTCAAGTAGAGCTGAGTTTATGCTGAAGACTCATGATCAAATGTAGACAAGAAGCTGTGCACTGTAAAAAAAAAAATGTGTTAGGTCTATTTATCATCAGTTGAAGTGTTTGCGTCTGCCTGTCAGCAGGCTGCAGAGGATATGGAGCTAAATCTTGTGCAGGACATCAGCTTACATCCTCAAGTCAGAGCACAGCTGCTGGTTATCTGCCTCAACAGCTGGAAGATTTTGAATTAGATTAACTTTTGTGTGTAATTCATGACACGTTGAACTTCTGCTTTGCTGAAGAGCAAAATAGAACCCTGGTCTTCGTCTTGCTAGGGGATATCATTTCTTTTTCTGATCTGATGATGGCGACTGAGAGTTTTACAAAACTGTAAGGACCATTTCAAAAGTTTGGAGATCTGATTCAAGTCCAGGAAACAGGAAAAGAAATGAAAGTCATATTTGGACCGGCTTGCTGACTCTTACTGGTGCTTCCTTTAGGCATTCTGCCTTGTTGTCATTTTTTTACAGTGTAGCAGAAGAGAGAGCTGGAGAAGGGGAGGTTGGAAAAAGGAGGAGGAGGAGGAGGAGGATGGTCCTGCTGTCAAACACAGAGGAAACCACAGCAGCAGGATTGAGGTGGACACCGCCGTTAGATAATCGCATTTATCCTGTCCTCGGCAGCGGCAGAGGGACTCGATGGACGAGGAGGGAGCAGAAATCACACTCTTCTGATTCCCTCCAGCTGTCCCGGAGAGCCGCCGTCCGCTACAGCCCGGTGATGCTGCAAGGACACACAACGAGCCCGAAAAACTTCACACAGGCTCCACAAAGTGTGTTAACACCGCGCCTGTTGCTGCCACCTGCAGCCTCAGGCTGGCTCTCTGATCAGACCTGATCAGAGTCTTCCTCACCGAGATGCAGGAGACAAACATGAGACAGAGGACCTGCACGCCGTAAGGTGAGCACAACTCTGACTTTATGTGATTTCCCAAGAATCAATACGATGGCCTGTAGTGCTCAACTATACTGTACTTTTACAGTTCCTATACTATACAACTTTTCTGTTGCTGTTGCTGTATTCCTTCATAAATAAGCAGGTGACAGTGTTTTATTTTTCTGATTGGAGCATAAAGATGTTGTTACAGTGATATAAACACTAACACAACACTAACAACAGTATACAGTAGGTTACATAACATTCATATAAGATCCAGACAATATTTAATGAGGGAAATTGTCTAAGAAGCACGTAGCTCCAATATTTAGCACTTGAAAATGCCACTTATGAAGAGGTTTAATATTTAGGCACGATATACCCATCATCTTAATGAAGTAAGGGTTTAAAGTTGGTCCCAGCGACAGAATGGCTGTAAAGTTATCACTAATATATTTATCACATTTACAAACTTAATCAGTGTAGTGGAACTTCTACATTTTAAATGATTTTACTTTCTATCCACAGAAAATGTTTCAATAATCAAGTTATCCTTAAGCAAAACATCATTCAAAATGTTTGCTGGTTAAAGCTTCTCAGTTGTAATCTGCGCCCATAGACGTGAATGATTGTTCGTCTGTGATGTCGGCCCTTTGATAAGATGTAGACCAGCCATGGTAAAACCTGCCCAGCTGGGACTGGCCCCCAGGACACTGATGGATACATTTTATAGATAATGCATGGATTTTTGGAAATCTTCATTCGCAAATCAAAAATAGCTGTCAGATAAGTGAAGTGGAGCGAAAAGTATAAAAAACTGAAGTGGAGTCGAAGTGTTAACTTGCTTGACATGAAAATAAGGTGAAGCATAGCTGAGTTAATGTACCTTTTTAGGATTTCACCAGGAAGCTTTCAGTGATCGACCTGCTGGGCAGAAAAAAGAGAGCAAGACATTCTTAAAATGTATTGGCCAATATGACATCCTCAAATTTGAATGACTGTTAAATGGAAATAATGGAATTAATGATTAGTTTAATGTTTCAGTGAGTAATTTCAGCCACTTCTTTTTGAAACAGCATCTCATCGTCATAAACCAGTTTAAGGTTTAACACAGAAACACTGCAAAATGAAATCATCATTGGAAGTTGTGCAGGATTTTATTGCTGTGAAATGAAGCAGTTTTGTCTGCATTTTCTGAATGTTTCTTTAAGTTACATGTTATAGACCTATGTTATATTTTCAATATGGTGCTTGACATGTATGACAACCTAATGGTTTCTGTAGAAAAACAAACTAAAAGCAACAAAGTCATGAATCTGTGAATGAATTGATTTACCTTATGATTAAAATAAACAATTGTTCCAACAACAACAACAACAACAACAAAATGCATCTGTTGTAGTTTCAGCAATTAGATTGTTTTGGTTTTATTTGTGTTCATTTGTTCTCAGAACACCATCTCTTAGAGTTCTGCCTCTGACTCATAGGAGGTGAAATTGATTTCAGGGAGCTCACAGCATTGATAAATTACATTTTAAAAACAGCACAATCTTATTCTAAAAAAGCAAGCAGTCTGGAAGGAGGTGGAAAGTTTGACAGGGTGTTTAGACTTTGAATTGATGATCCAGGATCACTCATATTACCTGGAAGGAATTTGGTGTCAGTGTAGAGCCACATTTTGTGTTTCAGGTCTCCAGGATTAATTGGATCATAATGAGTAACTGGTTGATTATGGAAAAACATGTTTGTGTTTGGGTTTAAAGAGATTTTTCAGTTTAACCTCTCAGGGTCCTCCATGCTATGCTGGCTGATAAATTTTTAAGGTCAGGTGACAGTGATGTGAGAGATGTCACATGAATCCAAGTATGAATTGGTGAGTCAGGAGTGTCAGGCCTGTGGGGTGAACATGTGTTTTATTTATTTCAGTTAATGTGTACGCACGTGAAAGTAACAACATTAAATCCAGTGGATCTTATCCGGCTGTATGATGAGTCAGTGAAGTAATCGGCCATACAATAGAAAACTTTAGATGCTGTACATGAATACTAAGAACACATTAGAAAAAAATGCATTTCTCCTATTCTCCATTATAATACGAACATCTACTAAACAGATTAGCAAATTTCAAACAGCACATTATTCTTTGGTTGAATTCTTTTTTTTTAATCACAAAAGTTTTACGTTATCAAATATTTTTCAAGGTCTGCAAGACTTATTTTTAGTGACATTAGCATGCATTACACAATGTGGAAACAACTCTGGAAGAATGGAAACTATTTCACTAGAGAAACATTCATAATTGGGTCTATTATTGGAATAAATAAACTCAACACAATACAAAAATGTATTTGTGCTTTTTTTTATCCTTTGCTACTGCCACTTAAGGGCAAAGCTTTTCAAAAGTAAAGTGGCTTTAAAAAATTGGATTGCTAATACATCATTACAATTTAAATTCTTCAGGAAGCTTTCGAACCCAATCAAAAACCCCTTATGACAAAGTAAGACCAAAATTCATGCAAATTATTTAAAAATTAAAAGCCGTTTGTCGTGTCCCTCTAAAGTGTGGTCAGGGGCTTGAATTAGCCTTGAGGCGTCTCAAGAACCTGCCTGGTATCAACCTGTACCAAATGAAATTGGCTGGACACACACCTGTGTGTAGTAGAGTTGTACAATTCATATGTCAGGACAAGAAACAAACCATGAAGTCAGAGACACTCTCTCGAGACCCCTGTATTAAAGCGATAGTGAGGTGCCGATCAGGAAAAAGGTGTAAAGCCATTTCTAAAGGTCTGAGGGGTTCCCAGGAGCACAGTGCAATTACTAGGATTCTGCCGAGGATTGGCTATCTAGACAAACTCTGTAACCTAAATGTTAATGAGATGAGAGAACCAACCATCACAGCAGTACTCCAGCAACTAGGCCTTTATGGTTGAGTGGTTAGAAAGAAGCCAATTTGAGTAAAAGTCCAATGACAACCTTCTAGAGTCAAACAGCATTTAAATTACATGTTTGAGACCGAAGAATACCTTCTTTGAAGGGAATAAAATCAAACTCCAAGTATTATATGCCACAAAAGCTGCTCGTCACCTGGCAGATACCACCACTACAGTGAATCATGGAGGTGGTTTCTCAGTTGCACTTTCAGAGAAACTGGTCAGAAGTGAATGCAGAATGAATTCAATAGAAAAAATCTGAGTGGAGACATCTAGAATTGACTTCAGGTTTGCTTGACAGTGATATTTGGATAAACTGATTGTAGTCCTAGTAATAAAGGTGGGTGAGGGTGTCTCTAAGTAACTGCTTTAAGAATTCTATCTAAGGTACAACAATAAATGTTATCAAATCAAATCCAACTTTATATTTTATAGCACTTTTCATGCAAATAAACAACACAAAGTGCTTCACAAGTTAAAAAGGAAGGCTTGTGTCTGGCTTCATGCTGTAATAGAGACAGCATCAGCGTGTGCTAAGTCCTCAAACCGATTGTTGATGTCGATGTTGTCGCACAAAATGCTAAATCACAAGCCTGATGGCTAAAATCCTTCGCTCAGGTTATAAGGTAAACTTAAAATAACCTAAAAGGACTGAAATGTTAAGTTGTGATGAACCAAGACAACAAATTTTTGTGTTCATAGAAAGTACATTTTCATATATTTAAAAGACTTTTCTTTCATTGCAGTTGAACAGCTTCTCTGAAGATCCTCTTTCATAACTGTTCCTGTCAGCTGGACATACAAATATCTCCTTTTGCCGTGTCACCCCTCCTGCAGCCAGCATGCCCATCATCAGCAATGCCAACCATGACTTCGGCACCTGCTCCATCAGCAGTGACGACAGCAGTCTCGACCGCTTCTTCACTGAGATCCCAGAAACCGAGACTATCAAGGGTGTTTACTTCCAGCGAGCCCAAATGCTTCGTGACTCCAAGGCCTCGTATGTGGTCGACCACACCCTTCAGGTTCTCATCAATGTCGGGGGCAACCGCTACACCTTCCCTTGGAGCACATTGGAGCAGTTTCCCCACAGCAGACTGGGTCGCCTTCGTTTCTGCACCACCCCTGAGGAGATTGCACGACTCTGCGATGACTATGATGAGACATGCAAGGAGTTCTTCTTTGACCGAAACCCAACAGCCTTCAGGGTCATCCTAAACTTCCTGGCTGCAGGCAAACTGCGTCTCCTCCGGGAACTCTGTGCGGTGTCACTGCATGACGAGCTGGACTACTGGGGTGTGGATCCGGGTCATATGGAGCGTTGTTGTCGTCGCCGCATGATCAGCCGCGTAGAAGAGGTGGCTGAAAGAGAACGTAAGGAAGAGGAGTGGAGGCAGAAGAGGGTGATGCTGAAGAACAGCCCCTCGGAGGCTGAGAGGGGCTATCGTCGTCTGTTGTGGATGCTGAGGGAGGCGGTGGAAAACCCACACTCAGGGCTGGCTGGGAAGATGTTTGCCTGCCTCTCTGTTATCATGGTGCTAGTCACCGTCATAAGCCTGTGCATAAGCACCATGCCAGATCTCAGAGATGAGGAGACCAGGGTGAGTATGAAGTCAGTGAAACACCAACACAAAGAGTGTTATCCATTGTTTAGATGTGTTGAAGCAACAGGGTTTTTTTTTTAAACTGACACATCTTTATCACCGATGGTGGTGAGTCACTAAGTGCTACAGTTATGTTTAATTTTTAAGCAAGCAAAGTACATTTCCAATATACAGTGCATTATAAAATATGACCTCTATTGAAAATTTTGTGAATAAGATGCATGATTCACATCAATTTTTATTCTTATTTTTTCTTGCTTTCATCAAATGCTGCACATATTCAGAATCAGCATAATGGGATCAGATGGCTCATAAAGCAAATAAATCGAAAAACAGAAACTAAACATTTCCCTATTTTACCAGAGCAAGTTGAGAAAAGTATGGCCCCATTTACTTTACACAAGCAACTGACAGCTGCTGAATGAAACACTCTGAGTTGCTGTGACATCACCCACTGGAGCTTGAAGTGTCCGGTGTAGACCCACATTTCATTAGTAAACATGGAGGATGAGATTTTATTGATAAACAGACCAGTCAAAGGGTCAAACTGATCCAAATCTTTATGCACATGTGTAATGCCTTTTGAAAGTTATTAAAAAGAACTGATTCTCCAGTTTAGGGAGAAAAATCTCATCTTTAGCTCAAACTGTCAGAGAACAATGACACAAAGACATGATATTTGGAAGCAAATGCACTTGTGTGGGCTTAAGAGAAGACTGTTCTTCAGTTCTACTCATGGGCTCAGCAGTGTTTGAATTGACGGTGTATTAAGTGAGATAATAATAATAATTGCAATCATGCAGCAGCACATAATTATAGTCAGAACATAATTGTTGTTGGCCTAAATAAAATAAAATTGATACTTTGACCATTTAAAAGTCAAGGCATGCAAATGAAAACAGATAAATATTAATTGAAAATTATAATACTACTTGCAAACATCATCCCAGAAAAAACAGAACAAAGATGACTTCTGCAAGGATAAATAGTTAAATCTAAGTTTAGGGTTATTTGTGAAGTCAAAATGTGAGGTAAGGTGTTGTAAAGCAAACCATGGCCATCAGGCTGAATGCATTACTCTTATGAAGAGACTGAACAAGGCTGATTTGATTACCTTTCTGAGGTGCAGATGATGGATAGATTCCTTCCTGATGCCGTGTATTAATGGCTTTAATAAGGACAAGAAAAAATCATGTTCACTTCTGAAGGTGTTTTTTATGTGCCTCACAATTGATATGAACAAGACTGGGAAAAAAAACAAAACATCTGAAGTTGTGTTTCTAAACTCGGCTCAGAGTCAAAAAGCAGAGCCAAGATTCCTTTTAATTTCTGGAAACCAGTGTTGTTTTTCAGTTTTGTGCTTGGCAGAAAGTTTAATGTCGGCCACTTGGTTTAACTGGCTTTTATTCATTTTTGACAGGTGAATAAATCTGCTGCTGGCTTGTCAAGTGATGAAGAAAAAACTAAAAAGATTGGTAATAATTTAAGAGACAATGGTAAAATCTGTTGTCTGCTGATATTTAAGATTTTTAACCCTCACATGCACCATTACTCACTGTTACTCTTCCACTCCTTTGAAATGTCACTTCTGTGTAGTGCACAGTGTCTTGCTTACTAGTTTGATGTGAGAGATTATATTAATGAAACAATAATAAATACTTACATACATTTAAATAATAAATAATCATATTAAATTAGAGCACAGGCTGAGACACAGTAATGTTAAAAACACTGATACTCAATCAACAACAATATTATATTTTTTTTCAAAATCCTTTTGTTTCCTTATATAAACACACAAAGTGATATATTCAGAGAAGGGCTTTGGTCAAAATCTCGATTTTAGTTATTACTGTAGCTACTCATGTCAAATTACAGAAAATGATTAGCTTAAACTCTGATTTATAGCATCAGGGAGATGTGTTACACCTTGTTGGGTAATGTGTTGATCCTGAGCAGGGAATTTTCTCTAACCAAACCAAACCAAACAAAAGGTTAAAAAATGTGTGTGATTAAAATTCAATACTGCCAGCAGCTTTGGACATAAATGTAAACGTTAAAAGGTTTTCGAAGGACTTTAATGTTGAAGATACTAAGCTTTGCTTGGAAATTAAATCAGATTTAGGCCAAAAGCCAACATTTGCTGAACCCATGTTACATAAGCCTTTATAAATCTGTAATAAAACACACTGGCTGAACAAAGCAACAGTTGCAAAACCATACAACTTAATTTCAGGGATTGCGTATCTGCCTTGGGAATTCTAAAATTAAACAAAACAGGAAAGGTTCGTCACTAAAACTTTGAGGAAGACATTTGAAAGAGGTCACTTATTCTGTTTAGTTGACTATCTGATCTTATCTGTGAAATCACTAAATTCAGGCACCTGACAGCACAGGCTACATTTATCCAAATATTAATGTTAAGCATCTCTGTGGGGAACAGGTTTAGTGAGCAGCCTGTGTCCAAGAGTTGGCATATATCCTTCACAGTGGAAACACTACATAAACTGTAGCAGGCCAGCTACAAATGAGTCCATGTCATTCTGTTTGACCCCGGCCATGTTCGCTCCTGCCGCCTTGATGTTAGCTTTTCAGACTGTAACAGCACTGCTTAAAGCTAATTGTTGAAATAAGCAGGAAAAAAATGTTGGCAAGCAAAAAGTTTAGATTAGGTTGACCCGTTTCCTGCAGAAATAATTCAGTCATTGTGGGGCATTACAGCTCTGATAACACAGTGTGCATATTAAAAGTACTGATTTTAACACCCAATCAAACCTGCTCCCCAGCTTATCATTGTCAGTAAACATTAAAGCCTTTAAACACTAAGGTGCACTTAAGAGACCTGCGTTTCACATGGCTTTAATTTCAGACTTTCCTTTTGGTCACTAAAAACATTTTTGTGACTGCACATCAGTCAGCTTCAAAGCTCCGCTGAAATGGCAGTTGATTTTTTTTTTCTTAACTTCAATGACTTGCTCTCACCAGACCATTTTTAACATTCACTGACAAAGAATTAATATTTCAATGTGTTTTTCTAAACCAAATTCCAATTATATGCCGTGCAGTTTCGCTTAATTTCAACTCAAAATCAAAGATGATTGCTTGAGTTTCTTTGATGTTATCTCATTTAAAGATCCCATACAGTTTTATGTTTTATATTAATGCAGTGAAAGTATTAAAGGTCTCAGTCCACAGGGAAATGCTCACAGCCTGTATTCAAAAACTGAGTCCTAAAAGCTGTCAGGACTTCTGGGACTTTGTGATGTCACAAGAAAACAGTCACCGCCTTAGCAAAGCTCACCTGCACCCACCATCCAACTTTGCAGGATTAGGTTTTTGTGTGTTTACCTGAAATCTGCTATATAGCGGCCCAGATCTTCTCTTCTGATTGTGTGACTGACCTGTTGTCACTCGGGATGCAGAGAGAAACCTGGGTAATGAGATGTTCATGTTCTAAGTAAGGAGTTGATCACAAATATATTTTCTTATGTATATCAACTGTTCAGCTAAAACCACTGACTCCATATAAGTGCAATTGATGGATGTGGCTGAATTTTTTCTAATGATCAATCGGGGGCACGGAAAATTTTAACTGTTGGCAAGAATGTACCTTGATTTTAGGAAAGCCCAAATATTTCATTTTCCACTGTGTTTGCACTGGACTACAATAAAGAAATTAGACTTTTAAGAGACACATGTCCCCCCACCCCAACACTGGTGTTTGCTATGATTGGCAGATTGACCCGTTACAGCTATTGAGTATCTGCCATCACTGTTTGTGTGTCTGCAGGGTGAGTGCTCCAAGAAGTGTCACAGCATGTTTGTGGTGGAGTCCATCTGTGTCGCCTGGTTCACGTTGGAGTTTGTGCTGCGATTCATCAATGCTCAGAGCAAGCTGGCCTTCGCTCGTGGCCCCCTCAACATCATCGATGCCATAGCCATCTTGCCATACTACGTGTCCCTTGTTGTCGACGTCAGAGATGAGACAAAGGAGGAGGTGATCATGGGTGCCGGAAGAGGCTATCTGGACAAACTTAGTCTGATCCTACGCCTTCTGCGAGCTCTACGGATCCTGTACGTGATGCGGCTGGCTCGCCACTCGCTGGGCCTGCAGACATTAGGACTGACAATGCAGCGCAGCATGAGGGAGTTCGGCCTGCTGCTGCTGTTCGTCTGCGTGGCCGTGACCCTGTTTTCACCTCTGGTCCATCTAGCGGAGAGCGAACTGGCACCGTTTGCCGCCACACACCCACACCACAGTTTCAGCAGCATCCCAGCCTCTTACTGGTGGGCCATCATCTCCATGACAACGGTGGGCTATGGCGACATGGTGCCGTGCAGCATCCCTGGGCAGATAGTGGCGCTGACCAGCATCCTGAGTGGCATACTCATCATGGCATTTCCTGCCACCTCCATCTTCCACACCTTCTCCCGCTCCTATCAAGAGCTTAAACAAGAGTATGAGCGGCTGTGGAAGGAGGAGAGAGGTGAGGAAATGGCCATTGAGTCAGAGGGGAGTTGGTCCAAGGTCAGTTTGTCACTGGATGAGCTCACTTCTGCATCCAAGGAAGTAAATGACGGGCTGATTTCAAGCAAGAGCCAACAAGCCACACTTCCATCTTCAATTTTCTAATAGAGCAGACGCATTCAGATGTCAGAGGTAAAAATGGCAAACTCTTTCTGTATAGGTATGTTTAAGCTCCAAAGACCAGTTATATTGTGAGCTGTGTATTACACTTAAGTCTGTTTCTCTACCTGTTCTGGATTCATCTACTTATAAGGTAATATTTGAGATTTTCCATATCTTGTATGCAGCGCTATATGAAAAATTCAGATGAAACTGGATGGAAATTCACCTTCTTAGACTTTAATCTTATTCTTATTATGTACACATTGTGCATATCAAGATGTCCATACAGCTTTTTCAACCCCTCCTCTCCGTATAATGTTAGCAGTCAGTGGCTACAATTTTATACGCCTTTCCCTTTAAAGCTTTCTCCGTTTGGAGAGGAAGCATTTTAGCCTGCTAAGGTTAGCAGTGATTCCCGTTGATGATAGTGTTTGTTCATGTAGTTTTAACACCTTTTGAGTGGTCGTGGCCCCTGCTGTATTCATTGTGCTGTATAGAGTTGTTCTAACTATAATTAGACTAATTAGTATCTCATTATTAGAGCCAGGTTAGTCATATGGGAGTAAACTGATTTTCGCTATAATAATGTAATGAGATTATTTGGCTACATTCTGGAAAACTGAATAAGTGTGACACAAATTGATAGATCAGTTGACCTGTCAGACTTCGGATACACTTCACTATACACGTGCCCATAATTAAAGTTGATCACTACGTACAATATAAGAAACATTTAAATCACACGTTCTTCCAAGTAGCCATATTCAGTGGTTATTTTTTTCTTTTTTGTCGACCCTGACATTCAGATGTGGAATCAAACAGCTGGGGAAAAAGTTTCAGCTCAGCCAAATCCAGTTAAATTTTGACTTCTAGGACTCCTGACTTGTATTCCTAAGCCTTACCAGAATAGGCACACAGTTCAAATCAAAAGTTATCTATGGATTTAGCTAACCCTAAACCATAGTTAGAATTGAAATGCACACAACACAAGGATGTTTCATGCATGTGGGTGGACCCCAACCAGATTACGAGGAGACACATGGACGACAGGAAAGTAATTTGAGTCTGAAATCAATTCCTTGTTCATACATACATTACACCTTATTTAACAGACACAGCAGTGAACAGAGCGCCTGGATCTGTGAACTGCTGTTTTGAAGCCTCCTTGTCTGCTACAGTCTGTCAGTCACACAGTAGCCAAACCCAAATATGCTTTATGGTCTATTTTGCTATAAATGGGACAATCATTTAAAAAATGAAAGTCATGTTGTATTGACAAGGACTTGAAACTGGAGACTGAGACCATAAACTCATTAAAAAATACGTTTACTAACCTAATAAGACAAATGACAAGTCGGGCCATTTTCACAAAGACTTCAGTACATTCCAACTTCCTTATACAACCAGTGGAGTACCTTTAATTTTCTTTCTCTGTAAAATGAAGAGCATCGCATCGTGGCCTTGTACTTTACAGTACTATGGCCCAACATATAGTGGATGGATTTACAAAGAATCCAGACACTGATGCTGATAAAATGGCAGAGTCGATGTAGAGTCAGGAGTGATTTCAGACACAAGTGAACATCAGTGATTCAGACATGTGGTCTTTAAGGTCCAGAGGATTCTTACCCTCCAATAAGATGTCTTAAAGCTCCTATTGTCTCACAGTTTGCTCACAAATCTGCGGGCGTTTTCAAAATAAAATGAATTATTTTACTCCTCTGCTTTTTCTTACTGACTTTAAATGGTGTGCTCACTATCCAAGTTATTCAAGAACAGTTAAGCACTTCTTGTGCCTAATTTGCATATCCATTTAAAGCCACTTCATAGAGTTATACTCCATAATCTTATCATGGAGTGAAATCTATTGAAATCCGAAGAACTTTCCAAATCAGCTTAACCAAAGAAACATTTCCCCTTAAATTCCTCTCACAGTCAACAGTTATTCATTATTTCTGCAAAACATATTAGGGAAAAGAAAATACAGACGGTGAGACGCAGTTAAATGCTGCTGATACAAGAATACAGGGGTGGACAGTAACAAAGTAAATTTACTTGAGTCCTGTACTTAAGTACAGTTTTTGAGTATCTGTACTTTACTGGAGTATTATTTTGGGGGGATACTTTTACTTTCACTCCAATACATTTGAAGGACAAATATTGTACTTTTTACTCCACTACATTTCTATTGGTGCTCTCGTTACTTGCTACTTCTGCGCTTACATCAGCTGATGATTTTTTTTTTTCGCAAAATTCTGAGAAAATAAATTTTCTGCTGATTTGCGTATGGTTTGTCTCAACCGTATTGCCGTACCTGTACTACGTCATGCGATACGTCGTGTTCAAGACGAAACATAACTTTGGCGGTGTGGATGAGATAGAAAATGAACGAAGAAATGGAGGAAGAAACAATTATCTCAAGCCCACCTTTGAGATTTCTGACACCAAAATGGATTCGTTTCGGATCAAATGTTTGTTGTGCTTACCGCGAACAAGTTATATCACGGCCTACTAAAACTCGTCTTCCAACCAGGGGCGGACTGGGGCAAAAAAGAGGCCCGGGAATTTATTACCTGACAGGCCCACTCATGGGCCGGGGCGGTGGATAATGGCGGCAAATACCAACCCAACTGCGCCAAAAGTCGTTTTTTTTTTTCCTCCAGCCATACCGGCCCACTGGGAAAACTCCCGGTACTCCCGAAGGCCAGTCCACCTCTGTTTCCAACCTGAAAACGCACGTCGCGGGATTGTGGGTGATTCGTTCTTTCTTCCCTGGTCCGCGCATGCGCACCACAGGCTCAGATTCGTTCACAAACGGGTCTTTCTGCCGCATATTCACTGTGTAGGAATGGCTGATTCGTTCACGATTCATAAAATAGGGTCTTCAGGTCTGAGTCTCCCGTTCACTTGTCACATGACCGCTGCGCATTCTCAGTGTAGGTGTGACTGATTCGTTCCCTGGTCCGCGCCACAGACTCAGATTCATTTACTAACAGGTCTTTCTGCCGCATATTCTCAGTGTAGAAATTAGTGATTCGTTCACGACTCATGACTATGGGTCATAACTATGGGTCTTCGGGTCTTTTGTTTGGTTACAGTAACATGACTAGTCTCTGGAGGGATCCGGTCTGTAGAGGGGTCTGCTCTCTGGGGGGCCTGCTTTTCCGTGCTGTAGCCCAGTCCATCACTCACTCTACGGACAATTTAGAATCACCAATTAACCTAGACATGTTTGGGCCAGGCACACTGCACACTTGCCATGGGACAAGTGAATGAGAGACTCAGGACCCGAAGACCCGGAGTCAGCTCTCTTTCCTGATCCCCTAAAGTGGAGCTGTGTGGATATTAACCAGGTGTTTTAGCACAATATCTCATATGCCACAAGTATCAGCATACATTTCAATATAGTTCCTCATTGAGCCTATTTTGTGTTTGTAAACCTTTCATCATTAATCGCTACAAAAACGTGCTGTTTGTCAGTCATGTTGGGAAGTAAAGCACAGTAAAGCCATTTGCCTCGCACAGCATGGTGGCGTGGTGGTTAGTGCTGTCGCCCCACAGTAAGAAGGTGGCTGGTTCGGTTCCCGGCCTGAACATGTGTAGGTTAATTGGCGACTCTAAATCGTCTGTAGAGTGAGTGAGTGATGGACTGGGCTACACCACAGAAAAGCAGCCCCCCCCCCCAGAGACTAGACCAGTAATAGTTTGACTAAGCTACTTTTATTGGGGTAATATTTGACAAGGAGTATCTGTACTTTTACACAAGTAATGAAGTGTACTCTGTCCACCTCTGCAAGAATGCATATACAAATATGGCAATAATGGTATATTTTGTAGCACAACAAACACATTTCCCTTCTGATTCTTTAAGCACATTTTGGTACTAATAATTGTGCACTTTCAAGTGCTGCACAATATCATTAGTGTATTGATACTTTCTTCCACAGCAACAGAATACACCAAATTACATTTCATAAACAAATTCAATATGGCACACAGTGGACATAGTGCAGATTTATTTCGATGTTTGTGTCTTTCAATTTTAAACCCAAAAAATTTTAAATCTTTAAAAACAGACATCTGCTGTTACCGACACGGATGGAGCATCTTGAAAAGCCTCTTTCTGTGTCTTAGAAAATTGTTCAGACAGCGTTGCTGGCACTATTCACTCAAACCACAAACAGTGGAAACATTGAATAATTCCAATAATCACCAGTCCCCATCATCATCACCACCTCCTCTTTTCCTCCAACCTGCACTAGCTGCTGGCCCTCAGAGGAGAGTGCAACACCAATTGACTAAAGACGCTCAGCTGTGGGAAGGAAATGTCTGATTGACAACCACACATTTAAAAATGACTTAATCAGCTGATGTTAAATGATGAGTGAAAATGACACCATTTAATCAGCAGCTTCCAAATAGGAACATAGCTGTGCACTTTGGCAGCTCTTCAGGTAAATTTACTTAGATTCCTCCAACGTGTACTTGAGACATTGATGCTGAATGTGTCAATACAATATTCACTTTTCTTTTCCACAGCAATATTACACATTGATGTAACTTGAGGTTTAAGATGAAAAAGTGCTTTGAATGAGGGTGCAAAGTTTCAGGCTTTAACATAAATGGAAAATTCTTACTGATGCGCAGATCCATTTCTGAAGCTCTAATCATGTAAAACACAGACTGAGCATAGTAACAGGTTATAAATGACAGCAAAAAAACAAAAACCATGATATGTACCACTGAATGTTTTATAATCAAATATGGTCATGAACTGACTGACACTTATCTAATGGTTTGTTCCTTTACATGATTGTTGCACACTGAGGCTTTTGGCATCTGTAACAACAATCACAGCATCCACCAAGGTCAGCATTTAGACTGTATGGGCCCTACAATGTAACTCTTCTAGTTCTTTTTTTAATCAAGACTTACCTTAGTATTTTATTTTATTTATTTTTGTTGTTGTTAAAAATGCATTTTATTTATTTTGATGAAAACAAAAGAACATATAGCCCCTTTCTCTCTTTAACGTCTTTGGTAGGCTATAAATATGAATACACCCCTCTGCATGAGTGAGCACAGCTAAAGGTTACACACTATTTCAGCAGGAAAAATAAAACCCCATAACAGACAAAGAGCAGAATAAGTTTGAAGTCTAAAAGCTTTTATTCATACAGTTCACAGTCTTCATATGAAAGGAAGTGTGGGTAACATATAGAAGATATTTATACAACAATTTCACATTTTGATTTGTTGAAAGGGCCATTTGGTGATGAATTGTTGGTAACTGATTTCTCGAATTCAGACAGAAGTGTCTTTGCCCAGGTCCATTTGGGGTCAATACAAAACTTCTTGTCACACACTGATGTGACACTGTAAGAAACACATAGCATATGTAGTCAGGGGCACAGGAATTAAGTACTTCTCATGTAAATAAACATGGTTGAAATAAAATCCCCAAAAATCCCAACTACATTTATACTCACACAATAGCCTTGCTTTTGTTGCTGCAGTGATATGGGCTCATCCGCACATATTTCACCTTTGGATAAGGAATTCGTGTTTGAGAGGTTTTTGGACAGCATCCTTCTCTCAGCATCAACTCTGGAGCAATTGGACCTGTGAGCACATAAGGACACATTTAATGCTCTGTCTCCTAAATGCAGTGGATACCACAGACTGGGTCCAGTCCATGGTTCAGACTCAGGTCTCAGACAATGAGCAGAGTTACTTACCGCAAGAGCTGCAACGAAGGAGGCAGATAAGAGACAGAAGAAAGACAATCAGCAGCGTCTTCATGGTTCCTCAACAGAGATAGACTTTATTCTTCTATTTGGATGAAAACCTTTGATCTTCAGGACCGATCTTGTCTGATCTGTGTTACAAACCAGCTCTGCCCCCTTTATATACAGCATGTAGTCTTCTGAAAACAACACACTGCTTCCCTTTTTGTCCATCCTTCTTCCCTTTTCTTCATGACTTTGTTGTTCAATGCTTTTTTTCTCAATAAAGGGCAAATTACAAGAAAACTATTTCAGACAAATAAAGTTTATCCAAAATAAAATGGGGGTTTTCATTCATCTGACACTTTAGTGTAAGTCAGTTTGTCTTTGCATCACTCATTGGCATTTTTTTTATTTTGAATGAAAACAGCAACCTGGTTTTTGCCCTTTTTTAAAATTAGAAATCGATCCATTTAGGGCCTGCATCTCACGCTGGCTAGCGGATCTAACGCCATCTGGCTGCAAGCATACACTGCGGTCAAGTGTGACGGTGTTGTAAACAATGCCATAAGCGCGCTGTTACCAGGTTTGACAATGCCTCCTTTAGGAAACAACATTAATTGAGGTGAAAGGAGAAGTATAATGCAGATGTTTGTAGTACAGTGTTCACTGTATATTTATGTAACAAATTTGAAAAAATGTATTGGCTGTGTTACCATATTGTTATAAGCTACCACGCAAGCCACCAATTAAAGCTTTACGAGCCACACGTGGCAATGAGTATCTCTTCCCTAGAACTACAAACGTTCTAGGGCCTTTTTTCTGTGTTCATTCGCACCGCCAGTAGGAATGCTGTCAACCGCCAACGGTTCGGTAAAGCAACGTTGTTTCTGCGCTACATACAAACAAGAACAACGACGACGAGATGGAGGACGCCGTGATCGGAGCTATGTGTTTGTTGTGTGTCGTGAGTGTCATGATTAATAACGCAGTTCGAAATGAAACGTGCGAATTGTCTGGTTGAAAGAGCGAAATGGAGAGCTCTTCTCTTTGTGTTTCCTCTGTAGAATACAGGCTTAAAATAAAGCCTGAACTTCACCGTCAGTCCATTTCTCGTTGTTTTTCTCCATTCTCTCTTCTTCTTCTGAGTTTACTCGTCAAACGCTGCAAGCGGGTTACTTTTTAAAAATGGTGGCGTTGCATGTAGTACGCCTACGTCTCTACTCTGGACCAACCACCGTATACCTACGTCACACAAAGTTCCCTGGGCGCCATGAAAGTACCAACCCTGAACTAGGGGCTAAAAAAGTCCCTCAAAACTGCGTTCTTAGAACTAGAGTGGTTCTACATTCCTGCGGTGCGAACACGCGAAAAGAGGGATACTTTCTCCAACAGTTCCAAGAACTATGGAAAAGTTCCTCCGGTGCAAAAGCACCTAATGTTCAGGTCACACCGGTGGGTGAAAACTATTCTGCCTGGGAAAATACACAGACTGGAAGACAAGACTTTGCAGTTGCACCCCTCCAACACCATCTTGCTGGTGATTTTTCACAGTACTCCTGCTTGGTGAATGTCTTCACTTCAGCTCACAAGAACTAGTTCACTGTTTGACGTCAGTGTGAGTAGTGAATGTACATGCAGAGTTTGCTGATGAAATTTTCACTTCTTCATTAGCTTTCATTAACAACCAATCCATTTCTGAGACCTCAAAATGCTGAAGAGACATTCCCTTGAAAAAAATTGTGGTCCAGAAATGGGGAACTTTTTGTCATTTTCTTGTCTTGGTCATTATTCTCTGTAGCTGAATGACCTCTATTCATTTGTCAAGCCATAGTAGATAAAAAAAAAAGCTTTTCAGCATAAAAGCCACAACACTCATGGTGGCTTTGCGTTGAAATGAAGGGCTAAAGAAAAAAAAGAGAAGTAGCAGGCAGCAAGAGAATTAAATTATTATTTTCATAAGATAAAGAGGCCTCCATGTCGTCCCTGCTACACTATAAAAATATTTTGGCTGATCCAACTCATGTTTTCTCATCAAATTAATGCAAATATATTGGTTTTGCTAATTTGAAGTTAATTCACGTCAGTTTGTGCAGTTTTTAAGGATTCCCTTATTTTCAACGTGCACAAGTAGTAGTAATGGTAGTTTGTGTGAGTATGAACTTGCTTCTCCTGCTTCTCTCCCTCCCAGGGTGTTCGGGCACTCCCCAGGAGGGGTTGGACACCCTCTTATGAGTTCCATGGGGGATATACCATGTGGAAAGTTGGTAGGGGGGGTAGATCTGTTTGTTGTGATTGTACATATTGATTTAAGTTATTTATGGGTATTTATGAAGGGAGATTGTGCGTGTAGATATTTATTGATAATGTATTTATTTTAGTAGTGGTTTTATGTACATTTATGTAGCTATATAGGGGAGTGACAGGGCTCAGGGGTCTTGTCCCTGTTTGGGCGTCACCTTCTGTGGAAACTGACATTTATTCTGTTATGTTTGTATGGGTGTGTGTGTGTGTGTGTGTGTGTGAGTTCACTTCAGGGTGGTCAGGACAGGGATAGTCAGAGCGGAGCTGATTATAAAGGGGGGACATTCTGTGTTGGTGGGGTTGACTGAAGGATGGGCTAGACATGGTGTGCAAAAATATAAAAAAGCATGTATGACTGTTACTGTTATCTCTGGGTGATCTTATTAATTGACTCAGCTGCTCAGGCAAGTTAACATCAGTAGCGGATACAAACAACCAACTGGTTTTCAGACTTTATGAACTCAGAATTGCACAACAATAAACCAGCACTATGTGAGGCTTCAAAGACAGGACTTGTCTATTCTCTTTCAGTTATTCTATTTGTATCCATGGAAACACTCTGGTTGTACTGTGAGTATTTGCAGAGCATATATTGTCACATTGATGATATTTTTTTCCCCCGCAGAATTTGCAAGCGTTTTGTCTATTTGCATATCATTCCTTAAATTGAATGCATTGAGTTCTCATGGTCACCGTAGATCTGTGTTGACTTGACGTGCAACATTTCTCTGAGGTTGTGTACAAAATCACTCACTGCCCCATTCCTTGTACCCATCCATTATCTATACTGCTTGTACATCAGGGGGGAGTTCATACTGAACAGGTCACCAGGATCGATCACAGGATCGACATCTACAGACAATTTAAAGTCACCAGTAAACCTGTTGTCATGTGTTTGGACTGTGGGAGGCCGTTTGAGTACCTGGAGGGAATCAACACAGAAAGGCCTCACTGTTCGAAGTCAGAACCTGACTCACCTGTCTTCCCCTGCTAGCATGATGGTATTTATTATTTGGTTAATGACCATCAGTTGTGCATATCTTTTCATGATGCATTGTGGGATAATATGAGTCCACTATTTCAGATGACTTTCCTCTACCTTGAATTCAGAGTAATAACTCTGAACACTCTGCTCCTTTTCCCATGGCTTTTATTTCGCTTAAAAAACTTATGCTATTACTGTCATTAGTGGTAGCTGTAGTAGTTTAAGTTTTAGTTGATTATTTTCACATGGGTTTGAGTTTAATAATGTGAACATAGTGGGTGAAAAATCTGAGTTGAACTCTGTGGTGGGGTAATTTTTACTTCCTCATCCGTTTCTACGAACTCTGCTTGTCATTTCTAAGGTTTCAAAATACTGAGACACTGATGCAAAACTGAGTTTTGTGTCAGCATTTGTCTTCAAAATACAGATGCTGATTTGTGAATAATATATTGTGTATGATTACTTATGAACTAATTTTTATTTTCTTCTGGGTCTTTGTTGATTTTATAAGAAATGTCTTGATTTAGTTTGCTACGATTGTTGGCGTACATCATTCGTGTATCAGAGCTTGTATATTGAGTTGTAAGTTAATAAGGTCCAAAAAGATTAAGAACAACCATCAAACCACCAATGCTCAGGGTCACAAGTCTGCTGGTCAATGAAATAAATAAAGTCAAAGTCAAAGTCATTTAATGATGGTCGTATGAATTTAACACACCATGGACAGAGCTGTATGTGCGTGTGTTTGCAGTTGTAGTTGCAGTAACTGTGGTAGTAATTACAGTATTAGTGGTGTTAGCTGTAGGGGAATCAGTAGCTGATGCAGTATTAGCAGTATATACTGTGACACTTACTGGAATAGCACAATGAAGATATGAAACATATTTTGGCTTCATCTTTTCCCACTCAGCTTTTTCTCAGAACAACCTGCCACTGAGTTCAGAGAAAATACTTTCACAATAACTAAAACAACATTTTTTAAAAACTCGTGTTAATACCAGAGAAAAAGAGTTGGGATCCATTGAGGGGATTATTAAAGAAGAGAATTGGATTATTTCTGTAAACAGAGAATAGTTGTTAATGTGTTGAAAGAGAAAGAGCAGTGGGATGAGTTTGCATTTAGTCCTGAAGTTGATGTGATGAACAAGGACTCGGAAACGGATAAGTGGTAGAAGTGGTAGAATGAATGATCTACATCAATTGATTGGAAGAGATGGCTCAATCAGGTTGTGTTAAGTTCAACAGCCCCGTCAAGAGGATATACCAACTCAAAGTGTCCAATAAAATGTTCAAACATGCAACTGGAGGCTTCTCACTGAGTTGTTGGTACATCCTGG
Source organism: Remorina albescens (assembly GCA_034769265.1). Classification (NCBI taxonomy): domain Eukaryota; kingdom Metazoa; phylum Chordata; class Actinopteri; order Carangiformes; family Echeneidae; genus Remorina; species Remorina albescens. The sequence goes on from CM068479.1 coordinate 16,418,691, forward strand.
TGATAAAAGCCCAGAGGAAACATGCTTGGACTTGTTTTTCGACTTCCTTTTTGACACGATGTGTCCAAAAAAAATTTCCAAATATTTTCCAGGTGGAAAAACGTTGTCCTAGTTGTCATGTTAATCTGTGAGGTAAATGGAATGCCCAGGTCAGACATTTCTCAAGGTTTCTTATTGTAGCACAGTGGAAGAGAAGGTAATGGAATCCAGAGTAACTTTATTATTAGATATTGCGTTTGCTAATAACTTCAACTAAAGTGTTACCTGCTTCCTTTATCTTATAATAAAGAAAAAAGATAAATATGGGAATAATTTGATTGTTGGTTGGACAAAGCCAGATATTTGACCTTGGATTTAAAGGAAATTGATTGACATTTCTCACTACTGACATTTTATAAGAAAATGTTTCAAGTAACAGCCGTAACTACAAATTTTAAGTAAAATCAACTAAATGTAAATGAAAAATGAATCTCACATCCTATAGTCAAGAAATTTGAATAAATAAATAAGTGAATACAAAACAGGTGTAGTTTTAATCTTTTTATTGGTTAGGTCATCCAGCTACCTTACCTTCAAATAATTAAATTAAAGTTCTTTTAAATATTGTCTTCCAACAGGAAAGTATAACTAAAAGCAAAGCTCAATCAAACATATCTTTTAAAATGTGAAAAACAAAACCAAAAAACAAAATCAAGCCTCCAGACTCAATTCACGACAACAAACAAATTGAAATATAACACACTATACACAACTGAATCTATGAATCTGTAAAGAACTGGTGCAACATGGGCCAGATCAAACACACCGGTGCACTTGTTTTATGTTTATCCAGTCAAAAGAGCGGTCAGTCCATCTGTCTGTTGCATTCGTGTCACTGATTCTGTCGGGGGTGCTTTCCTCTGTGTCTCCGGTCCGAGTCAGGGCTGTGATTAGATGTGGGTGGGTGTCGGTGTGGCTGCGCGGGGCAGCGGGGGAAAGGCCGGTCAGGATCATGGCTTTTGGATTTAAAAACCGAAGGTGTTCTCCCCACTGTAAGCCACGTATAAAAAGCCGTCCTCATCCTTCTCTTTCTCGTACAGCTGCCCCATTGTGATGCTGAAACAGGAAGAGAGAGTCACAATCTAAGACGACAAACACCTAAAATTAAAATTCTGAGGAAGCAGCCATTTGAAGATATTAGAAAAAAAAATTAATTTGTGAGCATATGGTTGTATGAATTTATATCTCCCGGATAAGAAATAGTTCATTCTGAATCATGACATTGTTTCCTTAAATATCTGGAAGTTGAGAGATGAAGTATCAGTATCAGGGTTGTTTTCAGCATATCTAAATGAAAGGTCTGTTAAAAATGTACACTTTCTTTACCATAATACTGCAGCTAATACAATGGTGTAGCATCTAGCATCTAAAAATTTTGCTTACTTCTACCCCATCACACTTTCAAGGGGAACATGGTACAGTTATCAGACAAATTAGGCTACTTTCAGGTTCAGATCCTGAGCCTCTCAAGTTATTTATATTGTCCTTTACCTGCAAAATGATAGAGATTTTTTCCGCCTCATTTATTAATCTTCGGCCCTGAAATAGTAGGAAACCCCTGACATACTGTGTGTTATTGTGGCAGTTTATATTTGGTACTATGTCCTGGAATTTAGGTGAAAGACTTTTACTTGTAACAGAGCATTGTTAGACTGTAGTGCCGCTGTTACTGCAGTAAAAGGTCTGACAACGTCCTGCGCAACTGTGCTGTAGCATTCAACTGCACCGTGAAAACAAGCTGTGTAAGTGTGAAACATTATTTACTGATGGACTAGGTTCAAACACAAATGTTGGCAAGTTGTGGCAATGATGATCTCATGATCGATGGTTACATATGGTCAGTACATGAATGACCTGACAAAATGCAGCTTGTCTGTTTTGTTTGTTTTCTCTGCAGTCAGTCAGGGGACATTAGTGAGGGAGGACGTTCCACTCTATAAATCTTCTAATTGTAGTTTCAAAAACTTTTTCCGGATGACAAAACCACAGTCTCTTAACCAAATGAACGAGAATGAAACTTTAACCATGATCTTGGGTTAAAGTGAATATTTCAGTAACCAGTGGTAGCGTGTTGACTGACAAGTTAGTTCTGTAATCCTTCCAACTTGCTGCTGTGACGGGAAAACTGCTGACTAACAGGACTGAGAGAAGTGTTGGGTGTAACTGGTCCTCACCCTACCAGTTGTAAAGGCCATTGTTGAATAAGCCTTTCTATTCAACTTCGATAACAGATTAGGGCTGGCCGGTATGTCTTAAAAATAAACTCTCAGATTTTTTTCAACTCAATTTATATATATTTTTTCCTCCTTAAAGCAAATGACAAAGGAATTATACAAAATAAGTGGTGCTTTTATTTTGTTTTGATTGTCCTATGAATGGCGATTGAGATGGGCACCATTTTTGTGGAGGTGAAATTGGCGTACCTCACTGTCCAAAATGGCAGTCTCAAGAGTGAAGCACTGAGCATGTGTACCACACATTGGGTAATGACAAGTTCAGCCTACTCTGAACTATGGAAGCCTAAGGGGAGCATCCATGGTGTAAATAAAAAACAACAAAAAAAAACAAAACAATTTTCATTAAAAATAAACTGTTAGAAATTTCAAATAAGTTGTTTGTCTTAAAATGATGACGGCTCTTCACTCAGCCACAAAAATAAAGGAGATTAGAGGGCACACAGGAAATAAAAGAGGGCCCGTGTCACTTTACTCCACCTGAGATTATGTCTTATATTAAACATCCTGCACAACAAAGCTATAAACATGATTTGACTGTAGTTTTATCTCAGCTACCTTATATGACCATGAAGGCATTTGTTGTTTAGTTACAGACCTTTTACAGGTCCAGCTGCTTAGCCAGGAACTGAAATGAGTCACTGATCCAAAGGAATTTATTTGATTTGATAACCAAATAATATATACCCTGGGCTCCTATCCAGGCAAACTCTTGACTGGTCTTCACTCTGCCTCCAACGGCATTTACTCACTTCTTAATCGCAGACTTAAGTTAAATCTGGAACAGATCAAGTACGTGACTTTCTCTCCCTACAACAGTGGCTCTAATTATCCCCAGCTCCATCTCCAGTAATATTAAAGGTTATTTTGTCCTTTACAAAATGTAGAAGTGTAGTACTTTAACTTTAATATCCGTACTTTCTTACTGAGATGTTCTGTACAGTCATGCTGCCCCATCATCTCTTCAGCTGTCTTCTTTGTCATAGCACTTTACTAAGTCCATAAAGTATTTAATTTCTTTATAACAAAGTTGGATGGACTCTCTTTCAGACAAGAAATAATAATCTCATGATATTTATGATAGTAAGAATTGGAAATTTTTAAAGTCAGATTTTGTGTTTTGTGTTTGTCTGATTTAAAATATTTTTCTGATCCTCTTATCTAAAAATTGAGCTCTACCTGTTTCAATAAATATTAAATTTGAAAACAAACCAAGCAATAAAACCATAACTTCTGAGGTCAACCATGAATCTGAACCCCTCTGGTGTGTCTGACCTGACCTGGACTGAGGCACAGTCTTGTCCACGAACAGGAAGATGGCCTTCTCTGATGGCAGCTGAATGCGTTTCCTGATGATCCACATGAACTGAGCCACAGTGATGTCAGAGGGGACCAGGTACTTCCTCTTGTCGATGTCCACTATCTGTGATCCAGACACTTTCTCCACAATCACCTGACACACCACACACAATTGATTAGAAACAACAAGCAACATATAATGGAAGGTCCTCTCTCTTGTTCGGCTGATATCACAGTATTTTCACTCACCGGGACCCTGTCAGGGTACTTGTTGCGGATCTTGGCTGACTCTATGCATCGATGTTCTGTACAATAAAAACAGTTGCATCATTTAGATGGTGAGAACAGATACCCACGACTCTTAATCAATGCTTCTACTTCTGAACGACAACCACTGACAGACAAAGATCAATGTGTAACCAGATGGGTGTGAGATTAACAGACAGTTGATGTGGATTAACATGCTCTGCAACCGGCTGAACTGCAACAATCAACTCTCTTCACTCAAAGAGGCAAACATGTAGCACTTAGTCATGAATAAAACATCATCACATTAACTCTAATCATTTTTCTACTGAAAGCTGCTGACTTCCTGCTGAATGCCATTATCTGATTGTTAAAAGCCATTAGACTTACTGGCTGCACAAACAAAATCTATAGAAATACACTGTCTACAGCAAAAGTGATGGGTATGATTCTCCATTTTTTACTTTAAAATGCAGATTCTTTGTCGTTTATAGACAAATTTATTACTTGTGAAAATATTTTTAGTATATCGATGACATAAAAAAAATGGTAGCTCCCATTTGACCACTAGACCAAAAAGTAAAAGATACTCTGATTACAATGATGGGCTCTTGGAAACTTTCTCTGTATGGAAACATTTGCGCTAGAGGCAAAATCTAAGGACTGAAAAGTTTTTTTAAAACGTAGGAATAATTTATTTTAAAAGAGCTATATTGCGATTGAAATAAGTTTGAACAAATAAAACAGTATGTTGTCATTTTGGTTCATCTTATGTGCGCATCAATATTACACTTGTTTCTTCCTCCTTTTTATTATTGTGTTTTGCATGCGTGACATAAATACAACATAGAACAAATACAGTGACGAAGAAAACAACAGCAAGAGTTACGGACTTACTAACTGCTTAATAACCAATCGCTAATGATGAATCATTTCAGCTCAGCAGGCCCGCCACTATCTGCCAAAACACCTTTCCGTTTAGTGCAGGGGGAGCCTTTCGTTTCAGTCAGAATGAAATCAAACTAAATATTAATAGATGAAGTTGATCTGCAGAAACAGGCAGATTGACGCCTGGTCGCCCTGCAGGTCAATGCAGGATGGAGGTTTAGCAGCTTTATGTGTCAATGTCCATTTTGGGCCAGGAAGCGGATCGTCTCCTGCTGGCTGTGCGAACAAAGACACGATGGTTTGTTCACATACAGGGACACAACATGTCCCTGTGAGAGTAACGATGGACGGCCTAGCTCTTCCATGAGCTGACATTACTGTCTTACGGCCATTTTTAATGTTTGTGCTGTCGACACAGTTAGCTACAGACCAAAGCCTCCTCTCCGGACAAAAGCCCGAAGGACAGGCCGCCCTGTGTCTGGAGCCTTTGAGGCGGCTTTTCACTAACATTACACTATAAATATCACAGCTTCACGGTGCTAAACAAAACAAATCCCTTCAGAAATGAACCTGCGTAGACCTTTGCAGCCAGTGTTTGGTCACAATAACACCCCCTCCCCTTACCCAAGGAATGATCCTCTTTGAACATCCATTTCATGTTTGCCGTTTCCGGGCTCTTGTCGCTCGATGTAACAGCTTTTTAATAAGACTTCAGGTAAATTCAAGCTAAAATTTTCGTTCTTTCTTTTCTTTTTCTTCTCTTCTGTGTCCGTTACACCTTAACCCTCGAGTTTAATGTAAAAGTGTCGCAACGTCTGCGGCCTCAACCAAAACAACAAACAGCTCGTCTTCTCCGAGAGCCAGCGATGACGTCACCGGACCCTACCATGCTGCAGCACGGAGGAAGGGGTGATCGGGCTGGGACCGAGGGCAACTTGTCCATTTTTACGCTCAAATTATCGAGGTTCAATGATTGAATGGAGAAATATCTGAAAAATAGATGTTTAAAACATATGTAATTTCTAAAATTTATATGTATATTTCACTCGGTTTCTGTCAGCTTTTGTCATGGTTTTCTGTCAGTCCTGTTTGGGCCTTCCTCCTGTTCCTCCATCTGTGGAGAACATAAACACAAGCATCCTGTGGGCCGACATGGACTTTCAGCTCTGGGCTTTAACCAAACCAGGGATGGACCAGGTTCTGGGTCCGTGGCCAAAGGGACCCTAAGGCAAGGAGGGCTTAGTAAATGACTCAAAGTGACGGCAAAAGAAACACAAAAACCGATAACGTAGAACTATCATGAACATCCACCAGCTGATCTAAGATAAACAAAATGAACAAGAAAAGGAAACGCATATGAACTAGAAAGAGATAAAAAAATGAACACGAACAACATTATAAATATGTAGTTTTACCTGCAATTATCCTATATTTATATACAGGTTATGAGTCTGGTTGGTTGCTGATTCACTTGACTTTTTGCCAAAATTAGTGATGGCACGGCCTGCACTGAAAACCAGGCCCTTCCTGCGCAGGAGCAGGCCAATGGCTGCATTGGCAGGGTTATTAAACTGAGGGACTATAAACCGACACCAGCCAGGCATCAACAGAATATTTTGTTCAAGGTCCTACATGGGCATGAAAGCAGAAAAGCAACTAATTCCCGTATCAGAGAATCTTAAACCAGATACAATTCAAAACTTCTGAATTACCTACAATAATCATATTTGACCATAAATGTTGACAAATTATTTAACTAACTTCATATTTGTGGCTTGAATCAAGTCAATTTATTGATATATATATATATCACAACTTACCTTTCATCCTGAGGTCATTGTTTATGTATGTAATTAATTTTTTTATGGAAGGAGGTGAAAAATTAAGGGAGAATATAGGAATATAAGAGAAGTTCATCCAGAAAAATAAGAATTGATTAGTAAATCAGTGAAAGTTCTATCAGTAACACAGACTATCTCAAAATTAAGTTTTCAACCACTGACAAATATACTTCAACCTTGAACCTGGATTTGGCAGTATTTACACAAATGAATAATATATTTTTTCATTTAAGTAAAACCAAGTTAAATCAATTTAGTTTATATTGTTTTATTGCAGCTTCACTAAGCAAAACATTTATAAAATCCCATAACACACAGGAGGTCTTAGTTACTGCAGTCTGATTTATTATCATTAGTGGACTGAGCTTTGGTCTGGTTGTCAGGCGGCAGCGGCTTCCCCAGATGGTGTCCTGTGGTGATGCCATAGGGCTGCGATGCTTGTTCTTCCTTCACTTTGGGCTGGAGCAAGAACCCCCCCTGGAAACTGAGGTCAAACATCCCACTGGGGGCAAAAGTCAATGGTTTTTCCATCAACAGTCCTCTCAGTCGGGCTCGCCATCCTTCTAGCATTGCAGTTCTCAACGTTAGGGGACAGTGAGCCGGACTCCAGAATATCTGAGGAGCAAGGACCTGAAATCCACAGAAGTGCAGAGTGCCATTCTGAAAGAGACAGAGAGATAGAGAGAGCAAACAAGAGGTAGTAGTTACCTAGAATCCACCAGTACAAAATATCTTACTGTATGAGATTAGTTTCATGTATGATGTAGTTTATAGTTGAAAGAGGAAACATTAGGAGAAAGAGTTTTAACATGTAGCAAAGGTCAGCTAGAACCGGCCCAGGTTCATGGAGGATCCTTTCTGACACAACTTCACACACTCTGCAGCCATATGATATTTAACAGCAGTTTTATCCCCAAAGATGTTTGATTACCCAAAAATCGTTCCATGAGTTGTAAAAGTACCTGCAGAGGCCACAGCGTGACATTGATGTCTCCATTGATCCCATCGGGCTGGAACATCGTCTGCGTCGCAGCGGTGGTGAAGGACAACATTGCTTTCTTATCCTTTATTGAAACAAAAACACTCCAACTGATAAAGACTCATGACAGAAACCACTGGAATATTATCTCCAGAGAGCCACATTTCCACATATGTAGGAACTACTTGAACATTACTTCACAATAAACAATGGGACCAATTGGAAATATACCTTTAAACCTTTGGTATGGTAATATATTGCTTTTATTATAAACAAATGTTTGTGTTCTGGCTGTTTGGTTAGTTTCCCTTCTGCTCTTGTCAACTCAACATCATTGAAAAATAGTAAGATACACACTAAGCAGGACATTTTATAATGTAAATGCAAACTTGTAGTAAGTCTCTGGTTGCCAAATTATGTAAGAGTTACATTGTCTCTAAATTACAGTGCTGCAATTTCTTCAAACCAATCAGACAGACGTCTTAGTGTTTGATAGTTTTTATTATAATGAGTTATCATCATGTGTCTTGTCATACCTTGACAGAAATGACAGGGTTCTTTTTTTCAAGGAAACCTTTCTTTTAATCTTCAATATCCAAGATTATTGAGAAATTTGTATTTAATCAGCTCAATAACTTTTTAAACTAAAGCAGTAATCTTGATAAATTTCAATCAGCCTTCTGACCTCACCACAGCAGTGAAACAGCACTGGTCAAAGTGTTAAATGCTATAAGGCTGAATACTGATTCCAGTCAAGTTTCAGTCCTGGTTTTACGAGATCTCAGTGTTGCATTTGACACTGTAGATCACAGAATCCTGCTTCACAGGTTGGAAAAATCGGGTTGGACTTTCTTAAGTGGTCCTTAATTGGTTCTGATCTTATTTAGAAGGCCAGAGTTATTTTGTTACGATTGGCAACTGTGAATCTGAACGAGTGGCTATGACTTGTGGAATCCCCCATAGGTCCGTTCTTGGACCCCATTCTGTTCAAACTGTATATGCTGCCTCTGGGTCAAATGTTACAGAACTTTAATATCAGTTATCACAGTAATGCAGATGAAACACAACTTTATGTGTCTCTGTCACCAGATGACTGCAGCACATTAGACTTAGGCATGTCACTGCTCTTACGTTTCTCTGTATGTTCTCTGCATGTATGTAAAGCACAGTGAATTGCATTTGTGTATGAAATGCGCTGTATAAATAAACTTGCCTTGCCTCAGCACAAATATGTTGATAGTCTGTTTCTTCATGCCTCTCATGAAACTCAACTGCTGTACATAGATGTATGTACAAATATGTTCAAATTTATTAATGTTATCGTATCTACATCAGTTTTACACAGACACCTGGGATGGTACAACATCAGGTAAGAGACTGAGCTTGTTCGGTGTACTTTACGATTAAAATGGAAAACACAATCTGAGGTTACCAACTTAAAGGAACAAATGGGCCCACCTGTTCAGACCACATACTGTTTACACAAGAAGTAGACTATGAGTTTGAAAGTTGGAGTCAATGCTGAGGGGTCTTAAAACTTCATTCTATCTAATGACCATCAGGGGGCGCCTCCACTGGTTGTAAAAAGAAGCACGTCGGTTAAAATGGCCCTACTTCCCACTTGATTTATTAGCTCAGTAAAAGTTTTCCTAATGAGTTTGTGGTCTTAGTCTTTAATTTCAAGTTGTTTTCTATACAACATGATGTTCATTTTTAATTGACGGGCCTATCTAGAGGAAAACAGACCATAAAAGCTGGGCATCAATTAGGGCATAGCTGCTGTATGATGAAATAGTTTTGTTTCTTTGTTGACAGTTGACGATACGTCGTTTACCTCATGACACAGACCTTGAATATACCGTTGTCGTACATCTTCTGCAGGGAGAAAGCGAAGCCTTGTGCCAGGACTCTGTCTATCCAGCCCTTCATGATGGCAGGCACACTGAACCAGTACATGGGAAACTGCAGAAACACACAAGGCAATATTTTTTCCTTTTATGTCTTAATATCATGTCACATACATATCATCCCCTTACACTGCTGATACATGCATCTGCTCTGTGTGTTTTTTTTAATTGTGTATAAGATCCATAATATTTTATAAAAGAATAAAATCAAAGAGACTTGCAAATTAAAAAAAAGGGGGATCCAAAATAAAAACATTTTCTGTGTTTTTAGATTGCACTTGTATGGTTCAGCTGATGGAGCTGTGTACATTGTTCACCTCTGTGAGAGACTGAACCCACCAATGTGTTAGTATGCTAATCAATACTTTCTGATTTCCCTCCCTCTCAGATCAAAGACCTTCTGAAGATGTCAATCCTAATAACAGGTTACAAATATATAGTTTAGTGTCTAAAGAGAATGAAATGTTTAAAATGGCTTTATGTGATCAAAATAACAGAGATAAAGAGCACATTTATGTGAGACTTTTTTCAACAGTGGATTAATCCATAAAACAAAATTAAAAAGCACAGCTGCGTTGTTTACGTTATGGCAAAAAGATCGTTTTTTTTAATAATATTTATAAAGATAGCATTATACAAAGTCATTCAATCTGGTCTAATTGTGTTGTTTAAAAGTGTGTTAGATGTTATATGGGTGAAATGAAAATTCTCTAATGAGGCTTTACCATCTGAATATTAGCTTTTTACACGTTTTGTCACTTCTGTAAAGGATGAATGGACTTTGGTGGTCAACGCAATAACAACACACAGTACAAATAGTGATGGAGGTCTGACCTGGAAGATGATAAGCTCGGCCTCCTCCACTTTGCGCTGTTCAGCCACAATGTCATCACTCAGGCGGCCTTCCATCCAGGCATGCATGGTCTCATCTCCGTACTGGAAAAGCTCTGGGTTCTTCAGATCACCTGGACACAACAAAATCTGTCAAGGAACTGAAAAAAAAAAATCAAATGGCAATGTTCTTTTTTTTTTCTTCTTTTTTTCAACAAATTGCACAAATTCCAACAATGACAACATCAACCAACAACTCCTGACAAGCATCATGTGTCTGCCCCAGCCTGGTGTATCTGATTCATCAGAGCAGTAAGAGCTCCACGGTCTCCAAAAACTATTAAGACACATCAGTAATTATTACTGTGTGACATTTTCCTTCACTCCCACGAAGAAACACACTCTTGGCTCTGTCCTGCTGCCCCAAATACTCTCTAGAACATCATATGTGCATGAATCTGCCACTGAAAATAAACCCTAACAAATGCTAATAGCTTTTCTGACAAAAACTATAGGGCCTAATGAAATTAGAATGAAACTTAATTTCTGAACTGTTGGCCGAGCAGGGGGGGGCAGTCAGAAAGTGTTGAGAGGCGGACAAACCGATGATGTCTTCCTGTGTGGCATTGGCTCTGAAGTTCATGGCATACAGGTCAGACACGATGACCCGGTATCCCTGCTCTGTCAGTTCCTGCACCGCCACATCCCGAGCTGCTGCGTTGAACGAGCCTGGCGTCTGGTGAGCGTACACGATCAGAGCCGTCTTCTGAGCTGTCAGACACACAAGCACACACAGACTCACGTTTTCATCGCTTAAGACAACATTACATCAACTTCATGTGGTATGGGGATGCAGTGGTTAGCACGGTTGCCTCATGACCAGACGGTTCCGGGTTCAAACCCTGAGTTTGCATGTTCTCCCTGCGTGGGCTCCCTCACACAGTCTGGAGACAAGCAGGCCCAAATTAGGACAATTTGGTAAATAACTGTAGGCATGATTATTTTTTCTGTCAGCCCTGAGAGAGATTGGTAGAGATCGCGAGACCGAGTGAGATTTTGAATCATTACATGGCGGCATTGCGCTGCTATCAGATCAATAACAACAAATCCTTTATTTGAATTATATCCTCGGATTCCCTGGATCACACTGAATTTAAATATTTATTTAAAATTGAAAAATATAACCAGTGTGGAGGACCTGGAAAGCTTTATCAACAGTTACTACCTGCGGTGCGTCTTGGAGCTTCCCGCAGACAACCCGGCCAAGAGGAAGAAGGCCGGCTTCTCCACAGATGTACGGGATCTCATGACCACCGAGGTCTCTGTGCTCGAATCCACCAATAAAAAACCGGATCTGCTTAGTTTACTGCACCAGGAGACCAAGGATCTCAAAGAAAGCCTGGAGTTCTCACATCAGCAGATCAACGACCTACAGAGAGACAACGCCAAGCTCCGAGCTGGCGTCTCCTCCAACAGCGGAGACGGACCAGCTCAAAAAAAGAAAGCAAACAACTTAAAGAGACTGTCCTAGACGTAGTCCAGGAGTATGCGGGACAATCCGACCTTATCAGGAATCCCAGAGAGCTCCCCGGACAATCCAGATACCCAGATTAAAAATTGTATGTCGTCCGCTCTCAGACTACCGACGGAGCCGGTAAACAAAATCACCTTCCTCCGCGTCCACCGGGGAGGAACCTGTCCCCGTCCCTTCATCGCCAAGTTCGAGCATTTCCAACAGAAGGTGCTCGTTAAGAGCAACAGACGCGAACTTAAATGCACTTCTTTCGGAATGAACGACCAATTCCGAGAGAGATCAACGAGATCCTGAAGGAGCACCGGCAGAGAGGAGAGAGGACTGCACTAACTGTAGACAAACTGTCAGCTGTTCCGGGACGCCAACATCACCCCCTGGCTCTTCTGAAGGGATAAGTACCATGGGAATATCAACTTGGCTTACTATAATATAATATAACACAATATAATATAATAAAATATAATATAATACCAACCAAAGTTAAAGAAATAAATCTCCCCAAAAATGTTAATTTATGTCACCACTCCTATGCTTTCACTCACCCCCTCACCCTCCACATATCCCCTATGCAATAACTTTTTTCATTGTGGTGCCCATGTCAATAACTTTGCTGCTTCTTTTCCAGGTTGGGATGTTCAGTTTTTATGACATTTCCTCTGACTTCGCACACACCTCCCTGAAATATCCACACATTTACAGTCCAACATCATTTCCAGCGTCCGCTCAAATCACTGACTGTAACCCCCTACATACTGACAGCAGTAGAAGGTTACATAGAGACACAAGCAGAAAAATCTCAGTATTCATACACAGATTGATTGAAAGTGAAAGCAGTAAATCAGAGGAGACTCACCCATCGTAGTGTCTGCTGGATCCGTTTGCGCTGTGTACCTACTGTAGCTCTGGCAACTCTTATAGAGTCAGTTGCTTTCTTTGCGTGAGAAACATGGTTAGGTTAGATATCAGATGGAGGAAAATGGGTCCAAGAGTCACAACTACACACTTGAGAAAAAAAATCTGCCGTCAAACTGTAGGACCGGTTTAGTTCCTGGTTTAGAAATGGAGAGTGTTTGTGGTGTGTGTGTGTGCGCGCGCGCGCGCGTGTGTGAGAGTCAGCTGGGCTGTGGAGCCACTGGTGCAGGTGAATCAGATTGGTTTCATTTGACCTGGAAAAGAATGTTTGGGTCACAAAGGATTATCTGACCGGGTCATGTGGCCTAATAAGTGCTTTAATCTGACTTAATTTCACCTTGTTGGGAGAAAAGTGGAGGAAGGTGTCACTTCAGCAAGTCCTGAGTCAAGTCAAGTCCCCGTGTTTTATGTTACCTGTCACCGGCTTCTCTCCATTTTATGCCTGATTATATGTAGTTGAGCTGGTGGATTAGGTGAAAAAACTTTTCACACAGCTTCAAGGAAACCGTAATTAATATTTAATGGATAATAATTCAATTTTGTGTTTGAATTTGTTTTAAAATGTTTGCATTTTATACATTTCTGGTGTTTTACCCAAAGTGTTTATATCCATAGGAAGATTTATTTGTGACTTTAAAACCAAAAACCATCTTAGTTTAACATTACATCTTCTTTGCCAAGCTCCATTTAGTTACTATTCTGGAGCTCTCAGTCACATCACATGAGCTTCCTGAGCAGTTGAAAAGTAAAACAGAAATATCAGCATCATCAATTTCTAAGAAATGGATAGTAAATGAATTGATATGCAAAGTTTTTTTCCATATAATTTTCACTTTTCTCCACTCTTCCGCAACTGATACAAATCTTTGTTGCCTGACTCTTATTTCCTCTCCCCCTTCAGCACGTCTGTGAAGTACATATACAGGTACTAACATTTAGTACGAGTCCACTTTTCTGGACTAATTTATATACCAGTTGTTTTTTTGGCCAGATACATAAAAACAACTTTTTGATATTATCCCATACTAACCCAAATAATAAATAAAATTAAATTTGAAAAAATGTCCAGAAAGCCTATCGTAAATTGGAGCAATTTCATATATTGATAACCTATACAAATATGTATGTTGAACATATGTATGCATACTAGGGATGTCCGATATTATCGGCCCGATATTAGCATAGTTATGTAATATCGGTGAGAATCGTTATCGGTTTTTCCTCCGATAATGAAAACCCGATAACGCAATCCCTGGGTTTCGCCAAATACGCTGGAATCGCTTGTGGGGTCCCGAGACGTTTACCGGCGCGCGGTTGATGACCTCATCAAACCGCACCTGGAGGCAAAATAACAACAACACTGTATGGCTAGTCGTGGCTAACAAGCTTGCTCACCTGTTGCTGCACAAAATGTCCGTGGTCTGGAAGTTTCACCTGCGGATAACAGAAATGCACTTTGTAATGAATGCAAGGCGCTTGTCAAGTGAGGGGGACACAAGACTTCGTCCTTCAACACTTCAAATTTAATCACTCACATCAGGAAGAACCATCCCGAGGTACACGGATGATCTCAGGAAGAGCTGTTGTTTGAGACAAAAAGTTAAAAATAAATAATGCACTTTTCCATAACTTAAGTTGAAGTAGTGTTCTTATTTTGTACGGACAATGTTAATTTGTGGAATGCCTCTAGTGGGGCATCACAATAAAAGTAGGTAATGTGTTAATTCCACGACAGGAGATATGTGATGTGACCTAAAAATAGTTTGGGGGAAAAACGGCTGCATATATCGGTATCGGTTGATATCGGAAATCGGAAATTAAGTGTTTGGACAATATTGGCATATCGGATATCGGTAAAAAGTTAATATCAGACATCCCTAATGCTTACATTAATTTCTTTAAATATAAATATATATCGATCCCAAAACCTTTCAGAGTATGTTGATATCAGAATCAGAATATGCTTTATTGTCATTGTGCACTTGTTACAACGAGATTGGTTCAGGATACACCTATACCATAGTGCATTAAAGGAGGAATAAATAAGTAAACCATAAATATAAAACAATAAAATACAACATACTAAAAACTAAAAACTATAAAACTATCTCTCACCCACACATCATTCACGTATTGCACATATCATATACACTGGGCCCAAAAGCCTGAGCCTTCTTTTTATGTGTAGATGGACAAGATTAAAATAATGAAGATTTAACAAGAAAGAAATATTTCACACACTTGCACTAAGTCCTGGTATCATTTAGATGTGGTGATCACAGCGAACATTTTCAGAAAAGTTCTCCTGCTTTTATCTATTATGTAATATGACAGAAATGTTACAAGAACAGTTCTGTCACCAGCTGAATTTCTGGTTTGGCCTCTTCAGTGATGAGACAAGCAGGTCTGACACCAAAAACAATGGCCCTCAATTAGTTTGGAATACATGGCAAACCAGTCCTAGTGAAGAACTTCAGCTGAGTGGCCTCTGGACCTGACCCCAAGATTCCCCTTTACTCTGTCACACTGCTCCCTATGCCTTTTATCTATTTGTCGTGTTTTCTGTTTCAGGGTGTCTGACATGTGAGGGAGAAAATCCTACTTTAATGCAGCATGTAAGTTGCTTTGAGACAAAGTTATCCCGTGAAGCATCTCTCATCACTGTTTGTGTGACTTGGCAGGAATGTTACTTGGGCACTTCTGTCACCTGATCATTGCTGGGTGTAGCCTCGGGGATGAGACATGCTCAGGTTTCCTATTTCAGCTGCTGTGCTCACAGGTAAAGCTCAACAGGAGACAGACACAACAGCAGACACAGACACATCAGTCAAATGCAATGTAAGACTAACATAAATTAGTATGATTAGTTGGGGTATATTTTAATTTGCATTTACCCGTATAAACACAGTTATCAAAGCTTTTAAATGGGATTTTTATCTTTAGGCACGTTGTATTTTTCCTTTTAAAGCTGTCATTCTTCAAAATTTTAACCAAATGTTTTCCTTCTCCCTAAAAAATTGATTGATCCCATTTACTTTGGTCGAACAAGAAACTGACTTCCCCCAGTGTAGCCAATAGGAGTGTCTGATGTAAAGACCAGACTCAAGATGTCATTAGCTGAGATAGAGGATAAATAAATATACAGCAGTAAAGCATCAATGCTCCAGTTAAAAGGTTTAGTCATATCTTAACAAACTTTATTCACAAGGGTACCAACAGGTGTTTGTCTACTGCCCAAACCATGACAGATCAGTAACAATCTGAAGACGACTTTGCTGTTGGCTTTTCTTTCCTGCTTTTCTCCTTTAGTGTGTGTGTAGACTAATAATCTGAATGTCTTTGATCTGATGATTTCCTGTTGTCATCAGCACAAATGTAAAAAACAAAAATAAAAGGAAGAGGCTGTTTCCCAGAGTGTCTAAGTCTGAATGTGTGGGCCATTCCTCTTTTACCTTCATGAGTCTCAGTTGTGGCCGTTTTGCTCTTCAGTGTGTCCGCCTGCATGCCCATCTGACAATCCTGACGTGCAGCAACATGAGAGACATAGAGGACAGATTATAACAAATTTATCCCGAGTTCTGAATGGAAAGTCTGATCTTGTTGTATTACTGGATCTGATCAGTCCTCTCTAATACAATTAAAAGTGAAAACTGTGCCAGCCACAGTTATTTCTCACAATCTCCATCGCCTGTAGGTCTTTTACATTATGAAGCTAATGAAGCTAATGAAGCAATAGGTTCAGGTAGTCTATTTCTATGAATGTGCTAATCAAAGGTCATCATAGAGGTCAAAATGCTTTAAATTTTGTCATTGGCACCTTTGGTCTGCCACATCTGTCATACTTTTCAATAAAATATTATCAATTGAACAGAGTTGCTGCGAGTGGCTGTTTTGGGATATTTTTTCACAGCAGGCAGAGGTTGGACTTCAGTTGCTGATGACATCACCAACAGGACACGTTTCTCTATTTGTCAATCATTTTAGCAAGCAGATGCATTTTCTTTAAAGAGGTTCATAAAATAAGTTCCTAAAGATCAACAAAACGGCTTCTGTACTTTTAACAGAAAGCTTCAAGATTATCTCACCATTAGAGAACTTGTCACTGGTTGGCTCATAAAACCTCATAAAGTCTTGCCCCAGCGTAATGTGTTGAATGATCTAAGTAATAATCAAAATAACTAAGTTACTTCTTATTAAGCGTTTTTAAGCTAAAAAACAAATTTTTTATTAATGATGCTGCATTGTGTGACGGCAGCTTGTTTTTCTTGGCTATTAACCAGTTAAAATAAATACAGAGAATTGACTGTGTTGGGACAGTTTATGGAATTTAGATCTTTTGGAATATAAGTATAGTTTTTTTTATAGGGAATGTAGATGGCCGAAGCTTTCTTTTCTGGACATATTAAGAACAAAATTGATCATTTGAGGAGCCCTTGGGGCGTTGGTCAACAGGTTATGACTCACAGTTCGTTTTCATTACTGGGCAACATTCAGTGTTGTTTTAAGAACAGCAAAAGGGGAAAAATGCAGAAATATACTTTAGAGAGAGTTCACAACTGAAGGAAGCTGGAATGAATGGACAGTTCACTGAAATACAGAATTATGACAGAAGAGAGCAGTATTTCATTGCAATATGGTTGTAGCAAATAGTCCCCCTTGTTTTAATTGTAACCGTGACAACAAGTATGGTTTAATATTGAAAAGATAGTTATTGTTACCCATATCCACATGTCCATATCTTTTCCTGAATCCAAGCAAGTAGTTTTTATAGCGCTTTAGCTATTTGATAATGTACTATTTACTTAAATTTAAGCTTTTTGTCATGGATTGGCCAGTCCTTTGGAGCCATCTGGTGTTGGATTTGTTCCATGTGTTTCTCTTCCCCATGTTTCTAGCTCCCTCTTTTCTTTATACCTGTTATACCTGTTTGGAGGAGGAACATCACCTGTGCATCCTGCGAACCAGTCCACTAACAGCAACTAGGAGCCTCTGCATATATTCTCCAGCTTTTCACCCACTGGTCGCCAAATTGTTGTTCAAGCAAGTTTGGTAGAGCTTTCAATCAATTCTTGTACCAATATCTCCTTGTGCTTTGAGTTTTTTGTGCCTTTTGTCCTATCTTTGTTTTTCCTGCTCAGGATCATCCACCATCTCCCTCAGCCCCAGCTGACTGCCTGCCTTTGTGCAGCCCTTTGCTACCCTGGAGCCCCCTTACCAACCTTTCGCTGGTCATCAATAAACACCATCTCAGTGTGAGTCATATTATAGGTTGGTCATTTTGTAATAATGGTGGATATACTTGCATCCACATATCCCTTATCCTGTTGCTCCACATTTGGGCAATCTCAGGATGATATCACTGGACCATCACCCCAGTAATCAGAGTGTATGTTTTCAGCTTTTGTGAGTCACAAAAATGTCCATGATTTTTTTTAAATGTCAAATATGATTGTACCTGATTCATATGTGAGAGTACTTTTGTTATATTGACAGTGGGCACTCACTCTCACGCATCTTCCACTGTTCATTTTTCAGGGTCACTGGGATTGCTGGAACCAATTCCAGCCAACTTTCCAGGCGATGGCAGGATACATCCTGAACAAGTCACCAGTCCATTGCAGGGCAGGAAATACAGAAACAGCCCATCACACTCACACTTGGGTACACACAGGCAATTTAGAGTCACCAAGCAACCTAAACATGCATGTCTCTGGACGGTGGGAGGAAACGTGTGGGAGAAATCCACTCAGGCATGGGAAGAACATAACAAAGCCAATTTTAGCCTTCATTGTGATAAAACTTGTAAGAGAAAGAGAGAGGATAACTTTAGATGAGTCACCTGATGGAGAGTGTATGCGTGCATAAGCCTGATATTTATATTTAAATTTATATTTATATTTACATTTATATATAAATGTGTGTGTGCGTATACATTAGTGTGAAGTTTAATAGAAGTGTTAATGTCTTATTTTATATCCACTAACAAAATTTGAAATGAATGAACAGAAGAGGAAGCTAAATGCAAATCAATATTTGATTTTAATATATTTAATATCATCGATAGCATGTTTATATATGTGTGTATATGTATATATATATATATATATATATATATATATATATATATATATTGTAGTAAGCTGTACTATATATACTCTATAAATGCTTAAAGACAAGAATAGCCTAAAGACAACAGCAGCCTGCATATCATTGTTAGGATCTGCTTCATTGGAGTCAGATATAGTGACAAGGACGCAGTTAAAGCTTATCATTAGCCAACCGCTCTACTTCTTGATTTTCCATTGATGCCTTCAGGTCACCCTTATTCCGCATCTACAAGAAAAACCTGTTGTCTCTTCCAATATTTTATTTCTTTGCTATCAGGTTGTTAAATTCTGATAGCCCAGTGTGAGCCGGGTTTGGCTCCAGCACCCCCTGTGACCCACAAACAGATAAGTGGTAGGTTATGAATGAATGAACCATTTTAAATTTGTTTTATATCAGTTAATTTACAAAATGTTGATGTTGTTTGTGATGGGGTAAGACACAAATGAGACCTCCATCCTGACAACAACTGTGACAATTTGAAAGTGTAAATAGGCACAGTTGGACCAAGATTGACCCTTATATTTTTAGTTCACGTTCTAATCACAATCATCATCATTATTATGATTACCATTTTTAACCCAAAATACACATTTTAAAATCCCCATATTTTCATGCTTTTATTTGTTAAACCCCCCCTCTCACTTACCCTCTGTAGGGGTGCCGCAGCCCCACATTTGAGAAACACTGATTTAGAGTCACCACTTAACCTGAACTTGTAGCCCATGAGAGGAATCCTCCTTTAACCCTTATTCCTGCTGCAGAAGATCTGGTGATTTGTTGCCAGTGAGTTTTTTGTGGTAATATCTGTTATTTGTTCAACATCCTACATGTTGGTAACTACACTGATGATACAAGTCACATAAATTTACCTCCATTTGTCTGGTTGACATTGATTAATTGCAGGAGCACGATAAAGTTTACTGAAGAGATAACCAACTGGAGCACATTTCCATGCTTTTGTGGAAGCAAGTGAGTCAGTCAGGGGTTTCCTATGGAATAAAAATCTTTGGTGGATTATTCCTCCATAGACATGATTGTTTCCAAAAGGTCCCTGATCACTAACACAACAAAGTTAAAACCTTGTCAGTATATATCTGCGCCATGTCTGGTCACTGGGTCACAGGTTTAACCATGGCTCCCTACTTACTTACTTTTTTTCCCCTTTCTTCCCCTCCCTTGTGTTTTTTGTGTATATGTCTCTATCTTTGTCATGTCTACAGCTGTTGTGTTTCCCTGCTGCTGCCTGAGGAACTCACCTGACATGACTGATGTTTGTTCATCTGCTCCCAGTATTTGAACCCTTATCCGTCCTCCACTTACGGCAGATCGTTCCTTTTTTTTGTATGGTTAGAAACGCTCTGACCACTCGTGTCCAAAATTGAGAACCTGCTTTTACCACTGACCTTTACTGCAGAGGGTCTGAAATTTTGGGGTAGTTTTATTTAGTGGTTCGGACAGTATCTCCGCCTGTCACACGGAAGACCAGGGTTCAATTCCCTGACAAGGATCCGAATCCCAGCCACAAGGCGCCCACACACCAGTGGTATTCTTGCGTTGGTCCCAAGCTCATATTAAATGGGAGGGTTGTGTCAGGAAGGATAAAAGGTAAAACCGTAGCCAAATGAAATCATGCAAGTTGCAGATAAGACCTCTGCTTTCCTTCATTTTGTGGAACAGAGCTGGGTGATAATGAATTCTTATAAAAATTAATCATACAAACGCTTTGTAGGTTTGTACATTGTCTTAGCACGGCTCTTAGGCCATGACAAAAAATGCGAACGGACAGCATGAATAGTTTTGAAGCCAATATTTTAATAAAGAAATGAATAGCTGAAGAAATAATTACTTGTATGCGGTGCATCAATCAGTAAATCAGTGCTGTATATGTGGGTGTGTGGATGAGGGGTGAGGTGTTGTATTTGCAGAAAAAGAATAAGACAAACACAATACAAATGCAGCGTGTGGCATGGCCTGTTGTACCTGGCAGAGAGAGAAAAAGGAAAGGTCTAGCTTTTATGACGTAGGAGCACCTGGCCAGGGTGCCCCTACTTCCACTGGCAGCTCTTCCCGTGTTGCCTTCAGAGAAGCAGGGGAAACATTACTTTGCTTTAACTGTACTGCAGGGGTTGTCACCACATAGTGATATTGAAAAGAGAAAGTATGAGGCATTTTGTCTATGCAGCATGATGTCAAACTGCCATGCTGCAAGAGCCAGGTTGTAACATGTTTCCACTTTTCACAGGTTTACAACTAACCTTGTAACGACAATTAAACACTCTCACTCCTGTTTTTCAGCACACTAAGGCAGTGGATTAGTGTATGTGTGCTTTGTTATTAAAAGAGTGATGACAGTATCTCTGTCTTTTTGAAATGACGTGGACTGAAACAATACCACGCTTAAAACAAAAGAAAGGAAGGACTCAACTTCAGCGATGCTGGCTATGGGAATCCCCTTCTTTTTCATCTGACTTCCAGGATAAAACTCACCTGTTTCCTTCTCTCTGATTTACAATATAAAATGCAGTACACATACAGTAAAGTGTAGAAGGTTTATTTGAACTTTATCTCAACTATTTTAGGTAATAGCTTTTCTTTGGTGGCATTTAATATCAATCTTTTCAGGGACAACATGCAAACAATGAATGACTTCATACTGTTTACATTTTGCACGTAATCAGTGAGTCATCAGTGTGAGAGAGAGGAAGTGTCTAATCCAATCTGTGGTGAGACTCGTTTGTGTGTGTCTAAATACAGACAACGGACCTTTATACCTGTTGGGAGGAATGGGAGGAGACTGCTGTGAAATTGCATCACTCCACTGTCAAACCAGATGTGTCCTCCAAGGAAAAAATTGAAGGAATGTGCCAGGTGAAACATAATAAAAGCTGATTAAAGTCAAAGTCCCATATCAGTGAAGTCATGCTATCCAGCTACCTGGATAGATGACAAGGTTTATAATTCATTGAAAATGTACACAGTTGTGGGGAAGGCTGCAGATTTTACCTCTCTGTAGATTAATTCATGGTTTCTCCATGAAAGTAGAAATATTTATTGAGTTTAAATTTTAATTGTTTTACTTGTATATACAAGAGCAA
Source organism: Remorina albescens (assembly GCA_034769265.1). Lineage (NCBI taxonomy): Eukaryota > Metazoa > Chordata > Actinopteri > Carangiformes > Echeneidae > Remorina > Remorina albescens. Next base: position 16,440,604 of record CM068479.1, read on the forward strand.
TACTTAAAAATAAGCATCATCTATCAAGAGTCTTTATTAGGTAAATTTATTATATACATGGACTTGCATTATTTGACATTCAGATTATTATTCAAAGTACAATGATAATAGTTATATAATATTTCAAGGATTGTGTAAACTTGTGTGTTGGTAGGTGTCATTCACTTTAAATAAAACACTGATACTGATGACGACAGTATTAGTGCTCCCATGGCCAGGATCACTGGGAAAGTCCCCAAGAGACGTGACAGGTAGGGCATACCGAACTGGCAGGACTTATCCTTTTGATGCCTATCTTATTAATGGCTTTCTTGATTGACAACAAAGATCCTACATTCAAAACAAAAGACCTGCATACAAACAAAGTAATCATGAATGGCCTAAATAAAAATAACATTAGATAGGAGTCTGGCAGAAAAATGTAACCTGGAACCAAAGTGTAAAAATAATGATTAACACAACAAAAAGGCCATCCAATCACCACTCTTCAATCCTGGTAAATGTGAATACAACAATAATGCTTAAGAGCTTAATGGTACCATTGCACTCTACACCTCACAATGACAACGCTAGCATACTGATGTTTAAGGGTATAATGTTAAACATATTCACCATCTTAGCTTAGGCTTGCTCATATCTGCTACAGGGGAGGTGCAGTGGAGACCAAAGGAACCTGGTTTTGAAAGAGAGATGGTGGTGAGACAGCAACTTAACATCAGAAATGAAAATAACAAATAGTGAAGGTGTTATATGTGATGCAAAACTGGCTTTAATCTAAATGATACATCTCTGTTCAACCCACCCATGAGGAAGAGCTTTCACAACATTGCAAGATCACAACTTCATTACTAGAGGATAATGTAACTGGAAAGTCCCCTGCAGTGGCCAACATTCCTTACCTGCCTTCCTGATATGAAGGCCAGGGTTGTAGAGAGAAAGTCAGCTCCCCTGTATTTTTGTGCACAGAAAATGGTAAGTTGCAATAAAGCTTCTTCTTTTATCAGCTCATCTACTAGATGGGATACCTATGATGATCACAGCCCTAACTAATCACATAATAAAATGTTATGGTCTTTTATAACTAAAACTTCCAGACACAAGCAGGTTTTGTGCCCCATGCTGTTGTTTTTCCATAACCAGCCATGTAATTACAGAATACACTTTTTACCATTGAAAACAACAGCCAAAGTATGAGACCATAAGACTGAAGTCCTCATTACTACATTTTAGTTTTAACAAGTGCCTGGTTTGCAATATCAATGCATGCTGGAGACTTTTAATCTATTTTAGTCTGAACAAATGGAAACAGAAACCTTTAGCAAAGGTCCCTATCTTAATCCTCCAGTGATTAATTTCATAATAACCCTAAACCTAACCCTAAGAATAATGAAATTAATAATAATAATAATAATAATAATAATGAAAATCCAGCTATTGATTTTTAAAAGACACTGTCACCATTTAATGCTGGGTGAGGTGTGTTATTGCAGGCTGGGGTTTTATATTTACAAGTGTGTAGATATTCAGAAGCAGAGATTAAATTGGAAAACATATTCGAAGCTGGAGAGGGATACAAAAAGATATGAAAGTATGAGCCTTCATCATCAGGAGTGCACACCGCCTTTCCAAGGCAGCACATAAACATAAATTAAAATTGGTCTAAAAGTAGAGCCATTGCAAAGGAAGTTCCATCTTTAGTTGGGGAAATTTAGAATGAGGAGAGGAAAACAGAAAATGCCAGTAAGTGTGGTTGTCATGGAGATGACTAACACTATCAGAGGGCCTCGATCCAAACAAAATACTACAAAAACACCTCACAGAAACTTTGACAGTGCCACAGGGGACTGTTAATGTGTGTTTGTGTGTGTGTGTGTGTGTGACAGTGATCACTATAACAAGTTCCTAAAGTAGTGTGTGTCTTTTGGTGTTTCTAAAGCCTAAAATGTGGATAAGAGAGCGATGTTCTCTCCTGAGAAATTGTATTGGAGTGAATGGGAGACATGGATAGTGGACCTGTCCTTTGGAGGTTAACAGACTAAATTCACTAAATTTTTTTGCAGGCAATTTCCAGAGCAGGTCTCCACTCTAGCCGATGACATAACGTTCACACGCCCAATATACACAGAAAAATTAAGCACCACATTTGAACAGTCACTGATCAAAAAGTGTCAAAGATGTCAACAATGTAAATACATTCCTGAACAGACAAGACTTTTGTCAAGTTTTAGTGCATTAAAACTCAGTACAAAGAGGTCACAGCCCACCAATCAGGACTGAGCTGCATGTTTTGATATACAATTCTCCTGAGTTTTATCAAAGCCCTATGATAAGTAGGGAAAGGAAGCTTGACCAGACTGAGAAGAAACACAATGAGTAACAATAGTGCACCCGCCCCAGGTAGAGGGCAGGGCCACACGTGCTGCCTCTCTCTCGCTCATGACAGACAACATGAGAGGCAGTGATTTAATAAGAGGAAATAATCAAGTTCAAGGATTTTCCCACATGAAGCAGCAGCAAGGCGTCCAAGCCTTCAAGTACAAGTGCGGGGTCCAATGGACGAGGTGCTCATAGTCAGAGCTGTCCGGATCCAAGATGTCATGGGTCAGTCTGACCAGGGTAATTCTCAGCATGCAGCGTGGGGAGAGCTGGTTTGGGGTGGAATTTAAATCCTTGGACCTCTAAATAATGTTTTGTATTTTTATGTGTATTTATATGTGTCTGTGTGTATATATATTTACAGATCTCTGTCGGACTGTTGCTGATCTTCACAGAGCAGACGTATTTCAGCGCCGCAGCGGCTCGGCGCTCCGGCTGCGTGAACGAGAGCGAGCTGACAGAGCGCTCTGCGGCTTTCCTGAAGAGACGCTGGCACCACGTGCACCTGCTGCCCGGCTACCTGCCGCCGCGAGACGGCAGCACGTGCAAGCAAACGGCCACACAAACAGTTGGAGACAAGAGCACCCGGTCCCTGTCCCCGTGGCACTACAGGTGAGCGCAGCACGCAGCTACGGAACGCCAGGAGGGACAACACATGCTAAAATGATGCATTTAAATCAATGCCCTGATAAAAGTGGAAAGAAACGCTTTACCTGTTGACAGTGAAAGCGCCTATGGCTCATATTGTACAGCAATATTATATTTACAACTCAGCCAGCCAACTGACAGAGAAAATACTGTATTTTGATAATCAATTAATCATTGTACGACCTTTTTTTTTGAGCAAGACGAAATTACATTTTTATACTATGTCACAGACCAAGCTGTTTATTACTCAGGTAGAGGAAAGCAATTGGCAGTTTAATTGATTGTAATAATAATAATAATAACAGTAACAATACTACTACTATTAATAATAATAATCGGTGTTTGTGCAAATGAAATTGTTGCTGATTCATGACAACATTGTACAGTTATGGCTTTTGTTTTAAGATCATACAATGGTTGTTGTCATGGTTACAATAATAACAGCAGGCAGGTATTGGGAGAACATGCAAAGTGCACATAGAAAGGCGCCAGATTCAAACACTGAACCTTCTTGCTGTGAGGTGCCAGTGCTAACACTGCACCACAGTGCCACCCACGAACAACTATGATTATAATAAGAAGTGTTTAAAAGAGATATCTTGGCACGGCAAAAGCAGAGGTGATGCATCCATTGTGATTCCTTCAAAGCTGCTGTGCCATGTGCTCTGAGGTGTTGACCTATTCTGTCCAATTGTCTCCTTCAGCATCAACCGAGACATGAACAGAATTCCTCATGAGATTGCTTTTGCTGAGTGCCTCTGTACTGGATGCATCATCAACCAGCATGAAGACATGAGATACAACTCTGTGCCTGTGACTGTTCAGATGATGGTACTGAAGAAGATTGACTGCCACAAAAACACATACATGATGCAAAGAGACTTTATTAAAGTCCCTGTGGCATGCACATGTGTCGTGCCAAACTCTACTAAATGAATAATCCAATCATATTCAGGTTGGTGCATATTTTATTTTATTGTTTTAATTAATAACCAAGTTAACCATAGCTAAATGAGCTTTTATTTTTATGTGATTTAAAAAATCTTATGTTACAATAGGGTTTATTTTTTATATCAGTTTTCACTAAGTTGGAACTTTTTTCAGAGAAGTTTTATGGTAGCGTCAAGCCAAACTGATAGCAAACTTTGGGGTTTGTTACAAAAGTAAAAATACTTATTTAAAATTTCACAAGACATTCGTCAAGAGAGGGATAGTAGATCTTGTGCAACACCAGCAACATGGCAACAATAGATTTATTTTATTTTTTATATGTTTTGGTAAATAATCAAGCAATGTCAGAACAAATGCACCAAACCAAAATGGTTAACTATGTTGGCACTGCAAAAAAGGTATGGCATCATTGACTTCAAACATTAAAATAATAAGCTTCATCTATAGAGTAGTTTTCATACAAAAGAATGTGGCTCAGGTTTATTTAAAATTAAATAAAAAAATAGTGCAGCAAAATAAGGGTAGACAGAAGGAAACTCAAATAGATAAAAGAAAAAGCATTATTCATAAAATATGTTAATCCAAAAAACAAACAAACAAACAAACAAACAAACAAAAAAACACCAGTAAGAACAGCTAGTTAAAATAAATAGATTTTAAGCCTTTCATTGCTCTTTAGCTGGGCAATCCATAATTTTGGAACATAGTTTTAAAAAAGCAGTACTCTCTTATTTCTTTTGTGTAAAATTGTGTTTATTCGGAAGCTTGGCAGTGGAAGACCTGAGGGTCTAAAAAAACTGCAAGTTTTTTATTTAGTTAGTTATTTTACTGAGCAATGTGAAAAATATCAGAAGTTGTTTTCATTATTTTATTGTATGGTCACTTTATACTACAGTGGCTGGCAGCTGGATATCAATATTACTATCATGTTTGTGCAATAATATGAGGCTAACACTAGTAGATGGTTAGTGTTACAGCTAGCTTAGCACTGTCATTGGTTGACATAATCCTTCTACAAGAGCTGTTGAGAAGGTAATAAGAAATCAAAGGAATCATAGTAGTAATACTAGTAATACTACTACAATACTGTAAAACTGTAATGTATTCTTCCAGAAATCTTTATATAACTTTATTAAATTGTTATCATTCATAACGTTAAAGGTGCTCAAGGTGGACATGGCTTTACATTTATCTATGGTTAGCTAATTTAGTGATTCTTAACCTGGGGGCTTTGCCCTGCCAATTTAGTTAGCTGAGTTAATTGTGATAGACTATAACATATAATATTAAACTCTGACATTTAATAGAATAGATAAATGAAGTTGGTAAAAAAAGTAAATTGAAAACTGGTATGTTCCATCACTGCGTACTACCACAGATGGAAAAAAAAAAAAGATTAAAGAGTACAACTGTAATATGTATCAGTTACATACTTAAGTTTGATGAGCTTTTAATCAAATTGTGGCAGAGCAAAACTAGCTGTTTGGTAATCTTAGTGTTAATCTTCTCACATAACTTTTGGAGAGAAAAAAAATAGAAAATTAGGTAAGTGCATTTCCCAAAATGGTGAACTGCTCTATCAAAATAATAAAGATTTTGTCATATGCACATTATATGTGAGTTACACACAGGTTACAGTCATCTTGTAAACATATTTTGATTATTTAGTTTTAAAGCACTGTAAAGCATCAAACTCCTCATTGAATGTTGAATTGTGTTTTCAGTGTCTTTAATGTCAAGTAAGCCTCGTTCGGCTAAATGTCAGGATTCTTAATGTGTTATTAATATATTTTTAAATTTATTTTTCACATTTCTTATTTATATAATTTTTATTGTGATTAAGGCAACTGTAGATTTGACCACTGTGAAAGGGCCAGTGAGTTAAGTTGTGTTTCATTTAAAACTCCTTTGGCAAATAGTAAATGTTGCCCACTGGTGGATGAAGACTAAATTATACCTCGGGATGTTATAACATTCATACTTTTGATATATGACACATGATGTAAAAACACTGGTCTTTTAAGTGAAAGTATTTATTCCCATATTAAGTATTTTTATAATACAATTTGTTGTTGGGGGCAACAGGAACCATCAGGACCAGGAAAGGTTTGTGCTGCTTACATTCCTGTGGCTCGTTTATAATGAAGCGGTATTTATAAGGGTATTCCACTAAGTACCGCTCCGGAGACACGTAAGGAACCAGTGTGTGGAGCACCACTGAGGCATTTGTAGATGTTTTTGTTGCAGTTGTTTCTGTCACCCACGTTGAGGTGATAGTTTCATTTTGTAGAAATGCTAAAGAGTTCTTTTCCAGTGTAACTTCAGTGGTATCAGCAATAGCATCAGTAGTGGAAGTGGTGGAGGTCAGTTCAGATGTAGCTCCTTGACCGACAGCCCATAATACTGTCATGTTGGAGGGGTCAACACTCTGGCTCTTAATTTTAAACAGCATCAACCATTTTGGTGCCTGAGACTGAATCCACTGTTTAGGATTCCATTCATTTGGTACTGTCCCCATGTCTGTGCTGGAGAAAAACAAAACAACTGCTAACACCAAAATAAAGAAAAAGCAGCAGCGCCGTGAACAAATATACCATCTCTTTACTTCTCCCATTTTCTCACCATGACCCTGGATGAGACAAAAGAAAGGACTGTGAAATGGGTTGTGAAGAGGAAAGAGATATGTTGACAGTTTTTGTAGCCATAAAAATGCTATTTACGATAGGGGCTTGGATTTTTTAAAGCCAACTCATTAAAAAGCATCATGTTTTGTCTTTGATATTTTCGCTTTATATATATTATATATATATGTATAGAAATAAAAAAAAAATCCTTCATCCTTATCCTCCTTCAAAAAATCCAGTTCCTAAAATAAGTTTTCATCTTATCTTCCAAATGCAGCTGTAGCTCCACAAAAAAGTTCATGCAAGGATTCAGTCGAAGTCAAGTGTCAGTCTGGCCCGTCCTTTATGTATTTTTGCAATCATTGATCCTGGCTCCTACTGCTTGTCAGACATGCTCCGGTCTCAGGCAGCCTTGTGAGTTCCCTGCTCCGTTTAAAAACCATGACATTATGTTTTGTATTGCCTGTAGGGAAGCCACACCTTTGTTTGCTCCACCTTTCAGTTTGCAAGTTGGTTTTTTTTGCCTCAAAGCCAATGAAAAACTCTCAACCACCTGGGGGCTGCCTGAAGCTGAGCTGTTGCTCCTTTATCACACCAACGATTCTGAGAAATTTGAGACAAAGCAGTATTCTAGTTATTTCTTCAGCTTTTAAGTCATTGCCGTTTCTGTTGATATGGGTTAATTACTGGTTAAGGTGTGGAAAATACTACTTTATTGTCACTGATGTGTTTATGTGCATGTGGTATTTTGAGGTTGAGATAAAGCTAATTTAAGCTATTTTGTGTAAATTGAAACCACACACACACACACACACACACACACGAAAAAAATGGACGGAAACTGAAACAATGACTTCTGTAATCACCTCCAACCATCTAAATACACCCCATAAGTGACGTTTAACCTCACTGATGCCTTATGTTCCTCACCTTGTCTTACAGCCTTTTGTATTCAAGGTTTTTCAGGTGTGGTTGTGATGAATAAACTATGTATGGGATTTTATCAAAGGCAAGTGTAGTAGTTGGTCTTGCCTCCATTCGGCCGCTGCACGGCACTTAATCTTTTATCATCTGTCCCAAAATTGTCTGTTATCACCTCTTGGGTGTTAGTATTCAGTTATTTAGCAATTTCAGCCTTGAGGCTGAGGCTGTCCAACATGTTTGGTGCGGGTACTTATTATCCATGTTATTGTTGTTGAAGTATTGTTCATGTGTGTGTTTCATCCTGGCCGAACAAAGGGGGTTCAACCACAGTAGAGAAAAGATGTTAAAATGAAAATAAATATGTATGTTGCAAAACTAATACCAAGACCAAGCCATACCGAAAATGGCTAAAAGTGCTAAAATCACTGCACTTTCATGAATGTAGTTTAACTTTCAGCATATCACTGCAAAGTGACACCAACACAAAATGATTAAACTATAAAATGAAACGACTTATAGTTTCATTACATGTAGTTTACTAATCCCCAACACCTTTTTTTTTAAGTTTGGGCATGGGCCCTGCCTTTCCAACATCTTAAAATCTCAAAGATACATCTATCTAAACAGGTTACCATGAACATGTTTACTGAGTGTGGAGCCTGGTGCTTTCTGCAAAGATTAATGGCATAAGCAGCCTACAAACATGTGTTAACACACTGTGTCCCATTTTCATTTTCAATACCTACATGTTAGCAGCCTTCAACTGTATTTACAGATGAATTTGTAATAAGAAATTTGGGTGAAATGTCATGTAAACCTTGTTTCTTTCAAATGCAAAAGAAGGAGAAGTGGGGTTATCGTTGTATATTGGGGGATGGTTATGGTGGTGGATGTTGGAGGCTAGCTGGGATGATGAGGAAGGAAACTGGTAAGCAGGCTAAGGTGGTGAAAGCAAACACAAAGAAGAGGAGACACTATGGAGAAGAGCAAACAGTCCAAAACCCAGGGAAACAGAAAATACTCAACTACAAAAAACTAATGATCGAGAGCACCACAGGCTGGAGTTCCTCTTCTCTTCTTCGGGACAGGTGGAGCTGAAGCAGGACACACAGTGGAGTGTGAAAGCGAAAACAGTCAAACATAAGTGAATCTGGAGTTGTGTTGGGAGCTGTAAAAATCCCACACTCAAAATCCACACAGCAGTCATGTAAACCTGGCAGTGGAAGAACCTGATCAACCAATGCTTTCCCAAAGTCACAGAAACTGAATCCAATTGCTTTTGTGACTGTGGTGTCACACTTACCACATTATTTTTGGCTTAGAGTCTTTATAAAGTTTAGCCTCCAGTTCTTGAGCCAGCTATGCTTGGCTGTCCTGATACAGCAGTTACAGACTTGTGATCAGAATTTGTTCCCGAGTTTGAAGGTGAAACACAAGTTTCAGGATGGATACAATCATTTTTATCATCATAATTTTTCAAGCAGCTTGTTTAAATTTTTTTAAATTTTAAATATTTAGGCTAAAGCTCCTTCACTTGATTTTAATTTTTTTTTTTTTTACCTCAGTAAACATTTTCTCAATGAGTTTATGGTTTCGGTCTCCAGGTTCAAGTCTTCTTTAGCAAATCATTTGGGCCATTTTTTAAATGATGATCCAATTTAGAGGAAAATAGACCTACAGGAGGGTATGAATTAGGGGTGTGGCTACAGTTGAGAGGATAGAGTTCACAGTAAGTCAGATCTTGCCCTCACTCCTCCTCTTTCAAATATGGTTCACTCTGGTTTCAAACAAAACAAGATGGTGACGGACAAATTGTAAACTGGAGGTTTCAAAACAGCAGCTAACAAACCACTGGGATTCAATGCACATTTTACATAGTTTTTACACCATTTTGTGTCACTCTGGGGCTGTATTCTATCTCCAGTATCTGGTCTCAATTGTTTTGACTCACATTTTGGACTTTCTGTGTCTAGGTCAAAGGACAGAGGTCATGGTGAAGTCAAAAAATCTGACATAGGCATTAAGAACATATTGTGGTAGAGTGTTATTTATCTCATCTGTACATCTATCCATCAGGGTTACAGGGGAGCTGGAGCCAATCCCAGCCAACATTTGGCTCGGGTACGCACATAGGCCAGGTCCTCAATCTGTCGCAGGACCAACATTTAGAGAACTACTAATATTCATGTCTACGAAAAATTTTGAACTAATCTAGAGGTGCATGTCTTTGGACTGTAGGGGGAAGCTGGAGTATCTGGAGAGAACCCATGCAGCCACACAGAAAGGCCCTCAAATCAATGGCATTAACCACCACCGGCTGTGCCACCCTAATATTATTAATAATATTAATAATTTATATTAACTGACAATACATTTTACATACTGTAACATCAACACATATAATTCTGTTGTAAGCAAATACAGTCTCTTTGCATTTTTACATGATGTGTTTCACTTTTGACATGAAACACATTGTGTGTACAAAAGTGAGCAAAAGCCACTTTTTTGTGTGTCTGTGCTTTCCTTTTTTTCCTTTTCTCCAAGCTGATAATGATAATGACGGTAAAACTCTTTAGACAGGGAGAATAACAGAGACTTGTAAATAAAGCCTGACACCCTCCATCCTCCTGCTATGCAAGCTCATACTTCCTGTCATGGGTTTCTTTTCGAACCACAACATTAGAGAGCTTTAGGTTTTTCAGATTTGAGATTTTTTAAAATTTATTCTGGAGACCAGGATTTTGTCGCAACAACAGGTAAACAGGTGAACAGTAGAAAAAACTTCATAATAAGCTTTGCTAGATCATGTTCAAGTTCATTTTTCATTTAACAGCTTTTGAATAAGTTTTATTGTTATTGACTCAAAATGAATTAGTATAAATTTTAACAATCCCTCATAAACAAATTCTTAATATTTGAATTTGCCAAACTATTTACCTGAGCCCAGACATGAAAAGATTATGAGATAATAGGTGGGAGAAGCAAAAGGCCTCCTACTGCCACCACATAGGAGCACAGACCGACAGAAAAACAAATATGTGTTTTATGTCTCTTCTATCTGCCTCAACCCAACCGGTCGAGGCAGATGGCCGCCCCCCCTGAGGCTGGTTCTGCCCGAGGTTTCTGCCTCTTAAAGGAAGTTTTTCCTTGCCACTGTCGCCAAGTGCTTGCTCATCGGGGGATCTGTTGGGTCTCTTTAAATCATTTTATAAAGAGTTTGGTCTAGACCTGCTCTATATGTAAAGTGCCTTGATGTAACTTTGTTATGATTTGGCGCTATACAAATAAATCTGATTTGATTTGATTTGATTTGATTTATCTGTATTTAGTTCGTATGTTTCTTTTTGTCACCATCTTGTGTGTATTTATGGTAATTTTGTGTCTTTGAAATGAGCTCTTTTTTTTCATAAAGAAAAACAAACAGTTGCTTCATCCAGGAGGTTTTAGTGTTTGTTCAATAATCCATACATGTCATATTCATCAATTAATCATGTTCTTGCTATTATTGACAAAGAATCACATAAATAACAAAATTCATGTACCAAAGTCTTGATTTGCACTTTGTGCAGTATCATAAATGGTTTAAAGCTCCACAAAGTCAAAAGGTGACCATCCATGCCTTCTTTGATTGTAAGGTCTAGTTTCTATATTGATACTGTGAAATTATCAAAGCTATCAGTCCACAGAGAAATTCTCAGAGACTTGAAACCAGCTGTCAGCACTCTGGAGCTTTGTTATCTTTTGACCACCCACAGCCACACCTTAAACCCCACCCACTTGGCCCCTCCACCCAACACTGTAGGATTTGGTTTCTCCAAGTGTTTACCTGATATCTGCTGGGTTTTTTATTGGATCACTCAAAGCCCAACTCTTCCAATCAGAAGGAAGACTGAGATCCTCCCTACTGAACTGGTTTACTTATTACTACTGGAGTTCCAGGGAGAAATTGGAGAGAGGATATGTAAAACTAAAACATTGAGATAGTTTTTGGTTGATAAAAGAACAACCATATCTTTTTGTGGATTTCAATACTTAAAATAAAACACAGAAAAGTTTATGTTTTGTGATTTTTCAAAAACACAAGCAGAACCAATGCACCTAAACATTGAGCTTTACTAGCTCAGTAAGAGACATTTCAATTGGAAGTTTCTCTTGAATACTCCCATTTAAAAATGTCACACAAAATGTTGCAGAGGTGTGACGATGGCCCACTCCAAATCAATCACCCAAAGTCTGGAGCAAATATCAGCTGCACCAAAGGTGAGTTATTAATCACACCTGACTCCAGCTCCACACCACTGCAGTTCAAAAGTCAAACTCTTTGCACACTGCACACAAGTGTTACAAAAAGTTAATGAGTTCTGGGTGTAGCTGGTTCATATGATGACTCACCACGCACTTTAGGGATCACATTAGACGGTTTGTTTGATAAGGTTACGTCCAACTGTAAATATTTAATTAACCTGGTCACACTTCTAACTGGTGTGCGTGTGTGTTGGTGTGTGTGTGTGTGTGGTATTAGACATCACATGAGTTTAATATTAATCTCTTCACAGATTAAGGATATGCACGTTTGGACACAAATAAATGAAATTTAAATAAAAATCTGTAAATCTCAGGGCAGTCAGAATGTATTTGCAGTCAAACATACCAAGCTACTGTAGTTTCTTCAACAAGATTAAACACAAAGTAGGGTAAGGTTGCTCTCTGCTCTGCAATCTGTCCCTCTTTTTAACTTTTTATTTTTTTAATCAAAATTTTATTTCAATTTCAAAATTAGAAAAATTGAACAACAAGGCACAGGAGGTATACAAATAGACAATACACATTATACAAAAAGACAGTGACAGACAACACTCAGAAAAAAAAAACAAAAAACGTCAACAACAAAACAAGGCCTGTAGGACTGGGCAACCATCAATATTCAAGAGATAAGATTATAGAAAAGATGACGTGTTCATTTTTTGTATGTGCTCGATGGCCTTGGACCAGGTCAGAAGGGAATCAGATTTAGCACCTTTAATTCTGGCAGTAGATCTTTCAAGTAAACCAATTAGTATTCCAATCGCAAACAAAATCAAAAGATTGTAGGAGATTTTCCCAACCATGTCGAACTAGGAGAGGTTTACTACCAGTTGAGGAGAGTTTGGTGTAGATCTGAGTGACTAATTTGGACTTTGAGGAAAGTAATGTTGTTATTGGATGAATGCCAAGAGAGGCATCCTAAGGAACCCCATAAGTTTTTAAAGCAGTGCGGAGTTGAAGGTAAAAGAACCACGAGGAGCCTGGGATGGAATAGGAGTTTTTAAGGTTTTGGAAGGATCGGAGGCCTTGGTCATTAAAGATGTCGCCTAGTACATGGATCCCCTGTTTGGACCACTAGTGAAAAGTAAAGGGCCTTGACCTGGATAGCAATGTATTATTGTGCCAGATGGGAGAGGAGGTGTGAAATTTACAAGCAATAGATAAATGCTTTTCAATGCAATATCAGATGCTCAGATGCCTTCTCTGCATCTAAAGATAAAATTGCTGATGGATGTTTCTCAGAAGCTGCGTCTATAATTTGTAATAAATGACGAATATTGTCTGAGGCCATCCGACCCTTCACAAGCCAGTTTGGTCAGGGTGAAGCAGAGAAGAAACACAAAAATCTAACCTTCTTGACAGAACTTTGGCAAACAGGTTGAAGTCAGTATTTAGGATAGATAGGGGGTGGTAGCTAGAGCATACAGCTGGGTCCTTGCCTTTTTTCGAAAGTAATGAGATAAGTGCATTCTTTTGGTCACTGTGAAAAGAACCAACATCTAAAGAAAATTTAAAGGAGTCAAAAACAATAGGATCGATCAAATGCCACAAGACAGTGAGTAATTCGGGCGGGATTCCTCTTTTTGACACACAGCAGATGACAAAAGATGGATTCAATAACATTAAAAGAAAGCAGATTTATAAAAAATATCACCATCATCAACATTAAAACTCAGATGAAAGTACGAACATGTGTTCTGCTGTGCTTTTTTTTTCATGGTGTCCATCTGAAGCTTTGGTGTTTGCTCCTCACATGTATTATAGCTCAAAATTTAATTCATAGTGATTTCATTTCTTCAAACTTCATGACCCTCATGTTGAAATGTTTATAAGCATTGATGGTTGACGCTGGGACACCAAAACCAATACTTTATTTTAAGGTGGCTTAATTTTATACAGCTGACTTGATGAAAGTGAGCTTTGACTCACTTGCCTTTTATATGCCTGACTGACAAAGCCTAAGTCAAGATTGAAAATGAGCACAAGGGCCACCATTGTAGGACGATGAGGACCAGTCAGTCCAGCGCTGACGACTACCATCCAAATATATAGAGTTAAAAATAAAGCATTGAAAATATATGCAAAACAACAGAGGACAGACAAAATAAACAAACACCGCAGGCACAGAACACATCGATGGCCTTTTCCTGTGGCCTTCCCCTCCACGACCCCCCCCCCCCGCGTGCCGTACGTAATGACGTTACCTTCTACGTCACTCACGGCGGACCTCGATGTGCGAGCCGCGTCATATCTTCCAACTCAGCCGCCGCTTCCTGGCCGGCCCAGGCAGCAGCCCCAGGCCCCGCTCCGCCCTGAACCGCTATCCGAAGACCGGCTCTGCTCCGCGGCCATCAGCACCAGGGCTCCTCCGCTCGGCGGCTTTCGGAGCTGCGGCCGTGATGAGTGAATGAGGAGGCCGAGACCCGCAGTCCCTCAGCACAAGTCCCGGACCCGCACCTGGTGAGGTCAGTGTTAGTGTGTTTGTCTGAGTTGTGTTTGGAGTTAAAGGCTTAAAACAGTGACCGAATGAATCACTGCCGGATCACTTCTATTGTTAGTCCTGCCGTCTGTGTGGACACTTGATGAGACAGTGTCCACCCAATTTTAGGTCACTGTTAGGGGAACACTGAGGGACATTTGGTCCTCTGGAGCTTCAGCTCAGACATGATGGACAGTCCAGTCCTGTTTTCTGAGTCCAGCACAAACAGAGAGCCATGCATGGCCCGGTGACCCTGCTGGGGCAACCCGGGGAAAACCTTTTCTCTGGGCCCCATACACCCCCCACAACCCTCCAGGTAGTCTAGTCATCCAAATAAAATAAAATCAATCAATGTTGGTTTTTTTCTTTTTCTTTAAAGTAAAGATAAAAATATCACTGGTACCAGCTACGTAAAAGACACTTTCTATGACCTATCAGTAAGTAATAAAATGTTAACTTTGGGTTCTTGGAATCAAAACTAGATAAGATAAGAAAATCCTTTGTTAGTCCCTCAGCAAGGAAAATTGCAAGCAGAATTTTTTGTGTTTTCTGACATTTTATTCCCTGTAAATAGACTTTGTGCTGCACAGAAAAAGTCTTAAGTTAAAACCTTAAAATACCAGAATTCCCGTCCCTGGATAAGAAGTCCTAAAAGTCTGAAATTTACAAAAATCCTTAATTATTTTTTCTTGCCTGCTGTAAACCATAATAGTATTTGCTAGGAAGCTCTGGTGCTCACAATGGTCTCATCAGCGACAGTTACAAAAAGTTTAAGTTTAATTTACAATTTTTAATTTTGAGAATGCATTAATCCATTCTTCACTTTTGTACCGCTTAGCTGGGTCCAGTTATGGATAGATAATGAGACCCCCACCCCCTCTGTACAGAACTCCCACACTCCTTGTGTCTCTTTTTTTCAATTATCTGACTATGATGTTATAAGTGTTTGGGCTGCACTGTTAATTGAAATCTAATTGAAATTGTGATTTGATGAAGCACAATATCCATATCACAGGAGCTGCTATGTTTTTGATAAAGATAAAATATGTCAAAGCACTATTTTGAATTATTAGCACTTTGGATATTATGGTGTCACAGATACCTCATGTTCCCCAGAAATAAAGAAACATGTTGTCAACTTTAATTTTCATTGTGAAAATGCAAAAATGGCCATTCCATCTCAAAGTGCAATATCTTCCTAAATGATTGGTATGTAATTTTTTTTACATATGTTAATACAGAATATTTGGCATCAGATGCAGTACTTTTCATAATAATTTCTTTGGTATATTTTTATCGCGAATTCGCATCAAACTGCTTTCATCCAGAATGCAGCTGAGATAGCGTACTTATTCCCCCAATGCCTGTTTAATAATAAATTTTTTTATACAACTGTAAATAAATTCAGGGGTCAAGGGGTTGAAAATATAGCGATCATATTGTATATTGGTGTGTTGGTGCTTGATTGAATATAAAAAAACATGTTGGTAATCCAGGTTCCCCATCAGCAGCAGGCAGCAGAGAAACATCACCCCCATTTATCTCTCATGCTCAAGCATCGATAAGCAGTAAACAATAATATGTCTGTTCTGTCAGCAGTGTCAGGGCAGGAGCAGGGGGCAGCCTGAGGCGTAGCAGTCGTGGTGATGGTGTTGGACTCAGGCGACGTCTTCATGGATCAGGTTGAGGGTGAAAGCAACAGGAGGAGGAGGGGCCTGTTGGGGCCAGATGTCCAAGCAGATCCACCCAAAGCCACCACAAGACTGACAGCCAAAAGGAGCAATGTTACCAAGAAAGAGAAGGTGTCCCATAATGGACTCCCAGCCCAGACAAACAGCAGCCAGGTAGATAGGAGGTCATCATCATTAAAAGGTGAGTCCACGCCCAGACCACCGCTCCGCCGCCCTCTCAGCTTGGAGATGACGCCCCAGCGCCTGAGAGGATCTCAGGAGCAGATGACGGACAGGCGGATTGTGCAGCCTCCTTGGCGTAGTGGTTTCGCTGCCCCCTCACCCCCAGCTCGCAGCCTGACTAGCCCCAGCCTGGGTGCAGGAGGCTGGATGCGTCGCAGTGAAAGCACCTGCTCAGTCAACTACTCCCTGGGGCTAAGGGCCGGCAAGGGGCAAATGCGACCTGCTACCTCCATGCCACACATAGCTAAAGGGCTTGGGTCCGCAACAGGGCCTACGCCTTCCAGACCATGCCTACTGGTCGCCCTCAGACCTCTTAACTTGGAGCAAGAGAAGGAGAATTTCTTTCAGTCCGACTACAAGTATGAGCCTCAGTTTGAGTATGCGCAGCCTGAACCGCGAAGTGTTCTGGAGAAGTATCGGGAGGGCTCGGGGCTCTTCCTGGAACAGGTGCAGTATGTCAGGATCAAAGATCCAAGGCAACATCTGCCTTCACATGATGATGATGATGATGATGATGACGACGACAACAACTGACGAAACGCTGTCTGTTTCTCTGCAGGCGGTTGGAATCATGGAGTGCGTACTGAGGAAGTTTGGCTCCTATGAGAACTTTGAGGAAGTGACGGGAGGCGGTGTGCTGCCTAAAAGTCAGGTCTGGGCTGCCGTGCGCAAATACCTGCAGAGAGAGGGCTGTGTGGGAGAGGTGAGTGCAGTGCTCTCACATCATTTAGCTGCTACTCAAGGTTTAGACTGTGACATGGTGGACAAGTATCATTTTGGCCAAAACAGGATGATGGTGCTTTGGATTAGGGAAATATATATAAGCCTCCTGTATTTTTAGCCTGGACCTGCTAAATGAAGTTGATCTAAATTTGGACATGTCAAATCTATGTGTGTAGCACAGCGACTCATCTATACAATGTAACCTTAACGTATGGCTTCAAATAAGTGGGTTTTTTTTTCACACTTTACCTGATTCTTCTGAATACATGATTAATCATAAATTTCACTCTGAGGTACATGTTTAACTAATTGAAAACAATAAGGCTGGAGTGAGGGTTAAATATTTTTGAATTTGATTAAAAAAAAAAAACCCCACTGCTGAACATGACAAATGTGACGCTTCATCCCTGAAGACATCAATAGTGTTAGAAAGCTGCTGTTCAACTCAGGTGGACACTCCTCGCTCAAACTGGATGAGTACAAAGCAAACCAAAAAGGATGCAGTGACTGGAAAACAAAGAATAAATTGTCAAAGATAGTGACGATGGCAGTGATGACGTCTTTGCTTGTGTCTTCAGGTTGTGGTGCGTCTGTCTGACGAGCTTCTGTCTCAGGCAGTGATGGTGGTGGAGAGCTGCCGCCCCACTCTGACCATCAACCTGGCCGGGGCTCGACAGCATTGGCTGGAGGGGATGCTCAGGCATGAGATCGGTAAACTTCCCTTCACATTTGGGCGTGATCCTGAAAGCACTCCACAAAAACTGGCTTTGCAGCAGCCACTAAAACACAACATTGAATAACACACATTCAGCTGATTTTTTTTTTTAAGAGAAAGGATATAAAACATCAAACAAATATTAAAATTTGCCTTTTTACTTGCTATTAATCACTGGATGACATAAATAAATATGAAAAAAAAATTAAGATGTGGTTAATATGTGCAAAAGTTTGAATACTGATGGCTGTGGCTCAGGAGGTCTTGGGGCAGAATGGGAGTAAACCCCTCCCAAGTTCAACATCCAAGAGTGGAGGCTGTTACAGCTGCAGATTAATACCTGTGATGTAATGTCCTTCGTACTAACCTGTCAAAAAGTTGTTGAGATATTCAAGTGTAGAGCAAAGTGGTGGACCATGATTACAGTTGGAATGGTTGTTTTTGCTTTTTTTTTCTTGTTGCCACTTCCACCAAATAAACATGTTCCTTTGCATTTATTTGTAGGTCGAGGTGTCTTGTAACAGATTTTACCAAAAAAAAAAAAAATCTAAAAATCTTTAACTTATCATTATACTTTGATCAGTTGTGCAACCCACTACCCCGGGACTATAAAGGTTTCTAAGGGTGTTTTTCCTCTTAATTACTTACCGAATTCAGTTTGATTCAAATGTGTGTCCTCTCCTCAGGGACACATTATCTACGAGGCGTTAACAACAACCTGCAGCCGTGGGCAACCACAGAAGGCAGGAAGCAGTTTGGCCTTAAGCCAGCCAATCCCACTGAAGAAGGCCTTGCCAGCCTGCACAGTGTGTTGCTACGGAAACAGCCTTACCTGTGGCGTGCGGCTCTGCTCTACTATACAGTGTATCACGCATCCAGCATGAGCTTCAGTCAGCTCTTCAGTCACATTGCGCGCTTTGTCCAGGATCCAGGCGTCCGCTGGGAGTACTGTCTGAGGGCCAAGAGGGGACAGACGGACACCTCGCAACCTGGTAAACACACACACACGGACTGAGGTTTGATTAAAAAAATAAATAAATAAACAAAAATTCTAAAGCATATAATCGAATTTCCAAATTTTGGTTACATTTTTATCAGAAAACTGATCATTACATGCTAAAGGCAGAATTTAAGGAGGATTTTACTCATGAACCTAATGAAATGGCCAATGAGGGTCTTTGTATCAATCCAACAAATACAACAATAGTCAGTTTGAAATCAGTGGTTGTTTAGAGAATAGAAATTCCATGTAAACTGTGGTATTATAACAACCCTGCCCCTGATGAGGAGAAAAGAAAGAAATTAAAGGTTATCAGAAAATGATATAACTCATATTCATTCATCATAGTTTCAGGTCTATCTCTCTGCCTAACTATGCTAATGACTGTGTGTGTGTGTGTGTGTGTGTGTGTGTGTGTGTGTGTGTGTGTGTGTGTGTGTGTGTGTGTGTGTGTGTGTGAACTGCTTTCCTTTCAATCTCCTTGTTGTGCTATTCTGTCTCAGGTTGCTTCAGTAAAGATCAAGTTTACCTGGACGGGATCCTGAGGATTCTTCGGCATCGACGGGCCATCGATTTCAAGATGTTGACATCATTAGGAAAGGTCAGCGTTGACACATTCAAATAGGGGCCTTTATCACCCACGTGGCGCTGCATTTCTACATCACCTTTCAGGGGTGCACATAAAAAGCCAGTACTAATAAGAGCAACAGGAACAGTGCAACATGAAACCAATGCCATATTAAGTCTTAAAAATACTGAGAATAATTAACCATTTAAATCTGAAGTTTCAGTCCAGGTTGAACCCGCCCTGACCTGTAACATTAGCTGGAATTGGCTCCAGCACCCCAGCACCCCTGCGACCCTGACAGATAAGCAGCGTAGATAATGAAATGAGATGAAATGTGAGGTTTGTAGTGTTATGGATGAATTAAAAGGGAGCAGATGTAGAATGACTTCCTGGGCATTTACTTCTTCTGCAGGCCACTGAGGTGATTTACAAAAAAAAAAAAAAAATCAGCCTCGCACTGAATCACGTCGTAACGAAGCAGCAGCATTAATGTGGTGATTGATTCTTGATAGTGAAAAGAGCTTATATGCTTCCTATTTTTTATCTCCTTTAGCAAAGGAAGCAGAGGATCTCCCTAAATAAGAGGGGAAAAAGAAAAAGCTCCTCTCAGGCCTCTCATACTAACAGGCTGGCTGCTTTCTGAGTGACCAATGACAATATATCAGATTTCAGGCAAACACTGAGACATTAAAGCCCACAAGGCTGGATGGTGGGTCCAGGTGGTCTGGGCTTCAGGCGGTGACTACTTTGTTGTGACATCACAAAGTTATGGAGGTCTTGATGGCTGGTTTCAAGGCTCAGTTTCTGCATACTGTACAGGCTGTGAGCATGCAACACGTATACCTTTGGACTAAATGGGACCTTTAGCCTGGACCTTGCCCTGTGCATCTCCACTGATACACTGACTCCTTTACCTCTGCAGGTCTCTTACGAAGACGTGGAGAGGCTGAGACATCTGGCTGTACTTCCCAGGACGAGGATCCCACACTTTATGCGGGACCCTGAGCGGTACCTGCAACACCTGGATCACATCGTCGCTGTCAACGAACTGGATGACTCGACATTACAGCATCTGCTTCCCTGACTGTCCCCACACAATCTGGAGCTCAGAAGAAGAAGACCTGGAGGATGCTGTTACACGTACTGTATAATGTGGTGCCCTGAATCTCATGTGAAACATCCAGTATCCAGTAGAAGCTTTATTTGAGAAACTTTTTTGTAAAACTTGAACAAAAAGGGACATATACACTAACACCTCTATCTATATTTTCACTTTTGTCCAATGCATGTCTATGTAGCTTTTTCACAGAGCCTACTGCAGTTCAAGTGCCCCTCCCCGTCCACCTGCATATACTCCCACCAAGAAGTTACCTCAATATTGCATCTCTACGATATAACCAACATGATATATGTAGACTCATACATAATCACTGCACCCATGGTCTGTACGTGACACTGCTAACATGTCACGTACAGCTTTAAGCATAATTCATAATCACATGCTTTATTTATGCAAGTATTTAAGGTTTTTTACTTTGAGAGAACAGACTGAATGCTTCTGGTATTAGCTTTCTATCTTCTTTTTTAAGATTTTTTATGCCTTAGATTGTTTGCTTCTTAAAAAGAACACCAAGGACATGCTATTTCATAGCCCTGGGGAAATGGCAACTGAGGCCATGAATCTTTAAAATATCAAGTGCCAATGGACCCAGTCAGAACTTCAAATATTCCCCAGGCAGGTTTTCAAATATCAGTGTTCTTAAGGTGATAATCAGCTGTGTTATTTTTGTCTTACTAGTGTCCTTGGTGGTCTTTGGATATCAGTATGCTACTGTGATGTGACCTGTTCCTGAGCTCCCACCTCTGCACAGCAGCCAAACGATTTCTTTTTTGTTTTTTGGCTACGTTAAAGGGACAGTTCAACATTTTTGAAAATATGTTTATTATGCTTATTAGTGAAGTAATAAGGACAGTCGACTGTTTACCTGTAGACTAGAAACTGTGTTCGGGCACAACAGATCAGGTCTGTCAGACTTACAGTGTTTGCCCAGTTAAAGTTAAAAATACAGATCACTTAGAATACTGAAGTGGAAGTGATTTCAGAGCAGCTATCTGTCCCACCGAGGATCTGACACTTTTTATTCATGTAATACTGCCCTCTTCTGGTGGCAGCGAGGTACCTTCCCTGCCAACTAGCTTGACTTGCAGCAGTTGTAGGTATCGTTCCTGTCATTTCCCATTGTGTCCTCTTGACATATCTGAACTGGTCAAGCAGATTATAATCCTGGGGACTATTCACTGGGGATTCTATAGCCTGTGTATACTGAGCAAGCTGCCCCTAACTCAGCTTTTACTGTATTGAGATTAGTTATATTATTGCAGCATCATAAGTAGACCCAGTTACCCCTTTCTGACCTTGCTGCCTCTGTGTCTTGACTCAGTCCTCCAGCTCCTGATCCCGGTCTGGGTTCTCTGCTGTCAGTTTCCTCTTTATTCATTGATAACGCTCTTAGATGGTCTTCAATCAGCCCATTGTCACCTGAACCAAGTCCATGTCCCAAATGCTCCTTCAGAGAGCCTTCTGGGTCTGTCTCATCGACTTGACCTCAATCATTCAGCTTTATGCTCCTTTTAACCACTGTGTCCCTTCATGGATGTGGTCTGTAAACAAGACCATCTCAGTACAGACTGTTCTGGTCTGTGGTTCCCTGATGGTGGAACCAGCTCCTGAAGTCTTTCAGAGCAGGGATCAGCTTCTTCATGTGAGACAACCTCATCTCCTTAAACCCTGAGATGTCTAACTGGGACTTGAGTTACATTTTTTCACATGATCACTTGCACTTATTGAATATAGAATTTAATAGTTGCACTAAGCCCTCTGCCGTGCTTAAGCTGTGCTGATGTCCTTCATTGCAATTTGGATAAAAGTGTCTGCCAGATGAGTGCAATATGGAGCAAGATTTGGAAATCAGAATTAAGTTTTGGCCCAGTAGGATTTCACTGACATGAAAATTTGCTGTGGATTTTGGGTGCAATACAATAAACAGTTAAGAATAAAACATTCTAAGAAATATAAATCAAAACAATCAGAGGTTAAGTATGAATAAACTTTTTTCCAATAAAATATTTTCAATGAAAATGAGAATAAATATGTAGAATTTGAAAGACAAAGTGAGCTAGGGACAGTTTTTCTTGTTTACTGCAGGAATCTGCCAGCAACTGTTTGTAGTATTCAATATCATAATTTTTTTGATGCTGGGTCTGACACCATTTCCATTTCAAGCTGAGCAGGAACAGAAATCTTGACGGCCTCAGCAGGTACATTACTTAGACAGAGCCAGGCTGGCTGTTGCCCCTTCTTATCAGCCTTAATGCTCAGCTCACTGCTGCTGGTTATAGTTTTATATTGGCCAGTTGGACTGAAGACTCTTCTTATATAGCATTTAACACTTTTCCTAAATGTGAAACTGTTCCTTTAACACTTAGATAAAGTGCCTACGTGGCATCTTTAAACACTGTTCGGCTTTTTGAAACGCAACCAAAATCAGCCGGTTACTGTCCATCATCCCCCAGATGAGTGGCTGGCTGAGGAGGATGTCGGGGTATTGTGGGCGTGCCTTCGATGGGTGTAGAGCTCATCTGCTGTAGCTAGCCATGTGTTTGTAAGCTGCTTTTTACTGTGTTTGACTCTTAAAACTTCAGATGTCATTCAGGGCATTCATTATGGGCCATGTTGTCTGTGAGCAGAAATTAGCTCCAACAGACTGAAAAACCAGGTCACAGCAAAAAGGGACGAGTGCTCGCCAGCATCAGTCACTGCAACAGTCCCACTTTTTAACTTCAACACTCTGCCAAAATGTGAACTGCACGTCTGTGATCCATTTGAAATACTTGGATTTGAAGGTTATTATGTGATTGAAACTTATTCTGCTGTGTTTACAATTTTAGCTATTTTAGTGAACACGTTTTAAATCTGAGCAGACGGCCATCTGCTGATCTCATCAAATTGGGCCCTAAACGAATGCACCTATTTGTAACACGAATGTTGCACAAGTACTTTATGTTCTGGAAAATGCCTTGAATTTCCAGTTTATTTATTAAAAAGTACACACACACACTTTTGAAGAGCACTCTGGTTTGTTTCATCATGCGCTGCAACGAGCACTGATGTCTAGACAAGTAAAAATTCATTTAAGCACAGGATCTGTTTAGAAATCCTTATATTTTTAAGGTTTCCTCAGTATCAAAGTAAAACTGACAGCCACCTGTACATGCACTGCAAAAAGAAACAGCTAATGGCTCATTTGGTATGTTTAATGCCATTTAATTTACTGTCAAACAATGACTGTAAGTTTACAGTTGTAGTTTATAACATGAGAACTTTTACACCTCAGACTTTTTTGAGTAAATTAAGTTGTAGCATTAAGAGCTACTGTTTGTTCCCATCCTTTCAGTGATCATTAACTTCAATACTGCTGGACTGCAGGTTTGTTCACTTGATAACTGAAAATCCAGAGTTCCACGTCTGCAATTGTTCCTGAGTGAAGAAAACTCCATCACACGTTTAAATAAAAATGGTTTATTCTCTTTCAATATAGCTTTTGTTGCATCTATAGCAGAAAAGAGCCTCCATGCCACTCAGTGCTAAAACCTGGAACTGGATCTCAGGTCACCATAGTGCCACAATAACTGACAGCTGTCTGAACAGCAACGACAGCGGTTTGATTCCGATCCAACAGTCAGTTCGCTCATTTTAAAAACAGGTTGAGGGAGTAGAGTCGGGAGTTGGGAAGGAGGGAGAGGATTGGATCTGACTTCAGATCTGATTTATTATAGTGACTTGGACTGAGCAGCGCAGATTTCCCCTGGAGCTCTGTTTTTGGAGAAGTTTAATCCGTGCGAGTTTTTTTATGCTGCAAAAGTTGACATCTTAGTCCAGTATGGCTGTTGATGTGGAAGCAGAGGTTTCTGCCACGAAAAGGTCAAAAGTTGAGGTAACAAAGATTCTTCCTGAAGAAAAGACAGATTCATCCACACTATCAATAACGGTAATGGTTATGGTAACAGATTTTTGATGGTAGGGAAATGCGCTGCTGTTGAACTGTGTTAAACATTGAGGCATTTGTCTTCTTTACACTCATTTACAGAAATGGGACAAAATAGTAGAAACATACACAAACTAATGATTACAAGGTTTACTCTATAAAATCCTGAATGTAAACTCAACATTTAACCTTTAACCTGGAATTTATGGTACTTGACTGCATTAGTTTCTATCTAGCTATGCAATCTGCTGCTAGTACCATCAGGTCAGATTGGTCCCATCGGTCCCATTTTGCATGAGGAGTCCCAACATTCAGAGACCAGAAGATATAACAAGAAATAAAAAAAGTACTTTTGGAAGTGTCTTCCCTTTACTTTGATTGCTTAGGACATTTGTACAGATGTGTATGTTTCAAAATGGATGCTGTGTGTTTTACCTGCTCTCTGGTTATCATGTTGCATTGGAGCTGCTTATTGCCTTTGTGCTGTCTGTGTTAGCATTAGCATGTTCTTTCACCACAGGGTCTGAGGGACAAAGACAGAGTCACTGCCACTTCATCTACAACAGCCTACAACAAACTTAGTCACTAACAGCAGGATGGAACTGCTGACGATGCTCCGCCTCAGACGGACAGTAAAGACACTGGGCCTCTGGGTGTGGACATTAAAAGGCTCATTGTCTTACAGTTGAGAGTGAAACATTTACATTCATTTCACACAGAGGCTGTAGTCCAGGAGCCTGTATCCATTTAATTGTCCATCCATGGCCTGAACGCAACTGGAATATGATTAATTTTAACACCGTGCACAGTGTAACACAGCTGAACTAGAGACTATACACTCAGTCACAGATTAAACGCACCATCTTTACAGCCCTCATTCACCAAAAATGTGTCAAAATGAAACAATACGAGATTAGAACCTGCTCTAATATATTTTACAAGAATACTTTTCTTCTTGTGGTTATTTTTGAGTAGATGTTAACAGGACTGAGAGCCAGTCCCTTCATGTGCAGATGACACTTACAGAAGTAGGGATGCTGCATGGCCTCGGCTGCTGTCAGCCTCTGCTGATGGTCGTAGCGCAGCAGCTTGTCTAGCAGGTCCAGAGCTTCTGGACTCACTAGGTGCTGGTTCTCTGACTGGATGAACTGCTCCCAACGCTTCCGTGTTTGTCTAGATGTAAACAACAAACAAGAGTCAATTGGGTACACATCATGACAGTGCCCATCAATGTATGAGGTCTGACAGTCAAATTGCCTCCTCTATCCGCCTAGTAACACTTACACAGTTAATGTGTGGTACCAACAATTCAGACACAAACAAGTAATAATAATGCCACAGCTACATTGGAGTGTTTGGCTACATTTCAATAGTGACTTTGTGAACATTAGCATTTGGTGTTTTAAAGCATGACCTCAAGCAGCCTGAAAACAACATGGATGAATTACATATATCTCTCACACGTGTGTGTGTGTGTGTATGTATATGTGTGTGTATGTGTGTAATTTCTTTATATATATATATATATATATATATATATATATATATATATAGAGAGAGAGAGAGAGAGAGAGAGAGATAGAGATAGAGAGATAGATAGATAGATAGATAGATAGAGAGAAAGAGAGAGAGAGATAGAGAGAGAGAGAGAGAGAGCGCGAAATCATAACAAAGTTACATCAAGGCACTTTACATATAGAGCAGGTCTAGACCAAACTCTATAAAATTATTTAAAGAGACCCAACAGATCCCTGATGAGCAAGCTCTAGGCGACAGTGGCAAGGAAAAACTTCCTTTAAGAGGCAGAAACCTCGGGCAGAACCAGCCTCAGGGGGGGCGGCCATCTGCGTCGACCGATTGGGTTGAGAGAGGGAGAGAGAGGGAGAGAGAGAGACAGAGAGAGAGAGAGAGACAGAGAGAGAGAGAGAGAGAGAGAGAGGCATGGGGGGAAAGGCAAAGTTGGGTAAAGTAGGGAGAGAATGAGAGCAGGAGGAGGGGATATTCAAAACAGGTGTATGGAGGAACATGATGCTGCATGAAGTTCATAGAAATAATGCTGTATGGAATTCATGAAGATAAGATGTGTGTGTAAAAACTGCAAAGCTTCTAATGATGATGTTGATGAATTGAGCTCAGTGAAGCTGGCTGTTTTGTTTTAGGTTAAATTCATTCTCTTCTTCACTCCCCCCAGCTGACACTCACTGTCCCAGCAGATCTTTGAAGCGAGTGTCCAGTTCTATGTGATACTTGTGCAGGTAGCCGAAGAGCTCGTCGGTTCCGAGAACCTTAGCGATGCGAACCAGCTGGGAAACAAGATTTGTCCATGTTTAATACATCAGCTACATGCTGAGGATACATCAACAACACATTGAGTTTAATGTGTCATTTCTGCTACTGGATTGGTCGGGTACCTGATCATAGTTGTCCTGGCCATGAAAAAAAGGTTCCTTCAAAAAAATCATGCTGGCCAACATGCAGCCTAGACTCCACATGTCCAAACTGTAGTCGTACATCTGGAAAAAGACAGGAGACTTTACTGTAACAGATCCTTCAGAGAGTATGAGAGTAAGTGTGTGTGTTTTCCCCTCAATTATCAGAGCAGAAGGTACCTGATAGTCCACTAGCAGCTCAGGGCCTTTGAAATAGCGGGAGGCCACCCTGACATTGTATTCCTGAGCAGGATGGTAAAATTCGGCCAACCCCCAGTCTATGAGACGAAGCTGTGAAACACACAGGAAATGGACATCATTCTGGTTTAGACTACAAGATGGCAGCTGGAAGAGGTACACTGAGACTGAGGGCATTTTCTGAAGTCTTTCCTCTGAAGTTACATTATTCTGACGTAATGCAGTGGTGTTTTTCTGAGTTTCTTTTCTCCATCATTTTACCATCAAATAAAATTACTGTAATATTATATTAGTCAAACTGTCATTTCCTGTTTAAATAGAAGCCACTCAAATCAAGCATATTTTAACTTTAAGCAGAGTTTGGCATTTTTGGTTATTTACTAATTTACTTTTTTACTGGAATTTAAAAGGAAGCACTGATATCAGTTGATACAAGTGGAGATATGGTCAGCAAATGGTTAGTTTATCTTAGCATATATAAATGAATTGCTAGCCTGGTGCTAGAGTACTCCCTCTAATAAGATCTGATATTTTGGCTCTGACAATCAATGATTATTCTTTTACTTTTAAGTAAAATCCTCATATTAAACAACTTCTGTCATTCTCAGGGCTAGAAGAACAAGTCCATACTGTAACAAGGACATTTGACACAATTTTAGCCACAGCTACAGTCTGACATTATGGACAGATCAGTGGCAGTTGGAGCAGTTCATGTGAATCAGAATTAAAAAAAAAAAAAAAAAGAAATAAAAATTATTGCGCAGTACCTTCCTCAACTGGTGGTCAATCATAACGTTGTGGGGTTTCACATCTCTGTGCATGATTCCCATACTGTGACAGTAGTCCAGAGCCTTGAAGACAACACAAAGACACGTTCAGAACCGTCGAACTATCATCTGTCCAGCATTAGTAATTTTTGTTGTCTTAGACCAGTTTTTTCATCTGTCTCCATCTCTACAAAAGCTCAGGCCTCAGCCTTTAAGCCAATAAATATCATTATATAAGGTGATATAATCTCTCATAATAAACATTACACCTCTACTTAGCTCAGCGCTGCAACAAACGATTGTTTCTGTTTCTCATATTTCATTTGATACGGCATTAACATTAACTTTTGTGCAAGATAAAACCATATCACAGGTAAATTTTAAACATTACAATTCTAACTATACATTTTATCACTTAGGAGATGGATAACTGATGAACAGTGACATTTTTCAAGCAAACATGGCATATTTTATTCTGGTTTTGTCTTCTACAAAAGTTAACTCAACACATTTCAGATTATTCTTGACAAACTGAGCATTTTGAAGGAGAAACCCCAATTATTAATTGATTGAGAAAGCAGTAGATTAATATTTTTAAGGTTGCATTTCTATTTAGAATTTAGAAAAGCAACAAATCCTCATCATAAATCCCTGAAACAGGAACTGCTGTGCCTGATAAATTACAATTAGGTGTTGGTCATTAATTGGTACTTCTTATTGAAATGCAAAAACAACAAAATTTTGCCACAAGAACCTCATTTTAGTGTTGGTTAATCACAGCAGTAATGACTTCAGCCTCATGTGATCTGGGGTCAAGTTAACTAATTTCTGTCAATGTTTTTACCTTGAGCAGCTCATACATGTAGTAACGGATATCATAGTCTGTCAGCTTCTGGTAAAGCTCCTGTCAAACAGATAAAAGATGCTCAATGAAAAAACATTAAGTGCAACTAGACTGTGGATGAACAGCATTAACTGGTGATTTTGCGCAGTATTAATGATGAATATCAATGCGTTCGCATGGATGGTATCTCTGCTGGTAGTTCTGCACGTATGATTTCAGCCAAACTAAAATACCTTAAAATCTGTGTTATTGATGCACTCAAAGACAAGCGCTGGTGTTCTGGACTGCAAAGAGAGGACAACACAAGGCTTAACTGAGGTGGACAGCAGGTAGGTGGAGATCCATATCATTGGGCTCTCACACATCACACAGTCTAACACCCACACACATGTACATAGTTACAAGCAGGACTGGATTATCACTTCTAGCAGGCAGACATGCAGCACGCTGACTGAGGGTTTTTAAATTCACCACTGGGTCTTTGACAGTGTCAACGAGCCGGATTATGTTGGTTCCCCCGCGAAGGATTTCGAGAATTTTGATTTCCCTTTTGATCTTCTTCTTCTTGACAGGCTGTGTATAGAAAAATAAATAGAAAATAAAAAAATAAAAAATGTTCAACACAGCAATTCACATGCAGAAGAAAAACTGAAATACTAATAGTATAAAAAAATAAACAAAAACAAAAAACCCAAAAACCACAACACTCAGTACTGCCAGGTGCATAACACTTTTTTGATGTTTGACTGTCAATTAAAGGAGGAAAAGAAAGAAAAACGCTTACAACTCCTTAGAACAATAATTTATTGACATTTAAAGTCAGTAACTTTAACTCTTAGTATGGTAATCTGATACAGCGACCGGGACCCAGAACCAAGGTCCAGAGGCCGCCTGATCATCTTGGAGCACAGCCCCTGTATGTTGAGGCTGGACAACATCTTGTTTGGAGGCTGGCAAAAAAAATCCAGATTGGAGAATGGAGCAGGATTGATTACAGAACTGGTGGAGACCAAACCAGCTTCAGCTGGGTGTAACTAATAAACTGAGATTGACAGGATAAAAGTTTGTGTGGTTTTTTTTTTGTTTTTTTTTTAACATCACTGACCACAGTGACCTGGAAAAGTAAACTGCGTGTGCACTCTGAAGCCAGTTGACTATATCCGCAGGATTGTGTGAAATGCATTTACCCACAAGTTAACGCCAGATGTTCCTTTGTACTCAAAATTCTTTTGCTTACTGTTCCTTCACAGATATTTGAGCTTCTCTGAAAGATGACCGTGCAGCTTGACTCATTGAGGAAAGTGTTCTGTCATTCATTTATTAATAAGGGTTAGTGTTTTAATTGAATTTTTTCCCAGAGATTTTGAGAGTCTGTTCTGTCATTAATCTGGAAAAAAATTGGCAGTAATTACTGAGCCCCTTCTACTTCCATTATTTTAAGAATATGCATATTCACCCTTCATTTCACAACATGAAAAGCTACTTCCTCCCTAGCTGCTGTGAAGATGTTCTGCTCTTTTGCAACTCAACAAAAACTTCTGATATGAACTTTCTTTTATGTGGAGCTGAAACAACACTTAATGTGAATGGGAGCAGCTGTAACATAATACCAAACAGCAACTGTCCAGTTTGAATATCCAGCTCACTTAAGGTGATATAAATATAGAATAAAATTTCCAACAGCCTTACATCTTGAACTGCAAAATAAAAAAGTAAAGATGGACTCTGATTATAAACAGGGGAGGAGTTAAAAATAAAAAAAACAACAACAAAAAACAAGCAACACAATCTCCCACAGAAATATAAAGAGATAAATCCTATACAGGGACTCACTTTGAGGATTTTCACCACCACCTTTTCATTGCTTGTCACATTTATGGCCTCGAATACTTCACTGTACTTCCCTCGACCCAGTTTACACACCAGCTGATAGTTGTCTTGATTGCTGAGGACAAAAGGTGGAAATATTTGGATGTAATTTAAATCAACTTTCAACATAATTGTAAGATAACATGCAAACTGATAAAACCATAGTTAAAACAGCTAGCTCAGAATTGACTCAAATTATTAATTTTGATAGTAAATTAGGCATTTATGATTTTATTATTTTAGTTTTTTTATAACTGTAAACTGATCCAGTTTGTCTTTTGGGCCATGGTCAGATAAAACGTACCATTTGACCACCTTGAGCTTTGGTGAATATGGAGGTGGATTTAGCAATTTTACTGAGACTTTAGATTTAAATGATCTCTAATCATTTTTTGCTGGCTTAATGAATATTGTGAATTTTTTAGCTGTTTTATTCCTTACATGTAATAGGGTTGTAACGTAGGACTCTTAAGTTTCAGGTGTTTATTTGTTTATTTACTCGTTCAATTAATCAATTATGACCAGAAGATATCAGATAATTGTGAAAAATATACTTCACAAGTT
Organism: Remorina albescens; assembly: GCA_034769265.1. NCBI lineage: Eukaryota > Metazoa > Chordata > Actinopteri > Carangiformes > Echeneidae > Remorina > Remorina albescens. The sequence continues at coordinate 16,471,546 of CM068479.1, forward strand.
CCATTGTCTTTTGGACCCCACTGAAATAATTTGTGTGTTCTACAATATTTCATTGTGTTAGCTCAGTTTTCACACCAGTTTCACATTCCTTTGATGTGTTATCGATTAAAAACAGTCAAACTACCTCATGATACTGCTAACTTGAAACACATAACTTTGCCCCATCCAATCCAATATTGTGACATAAAAACAAATTTACTTTATAAAATCCCTGCCCCCCCCCCCCCCAACTTGATTAATAAAGTATGATTCTGAAAAAAAAAAAAAAAAACCCATTACTGTACTTTGATTTTTGTGTATGTGACCGCTCAACTGTACCTCCAGTTTGGCACGTGTGCATCATAGTCCCAATATTCCCTGTTCTTCTGTGTGTTGACATCGGTGTACACCCGAGCCTTGCTGCTGGCCGGCATGGATCCGGGCATCACTAGCTTTGAGGCTCCGTGTCGAGGCCCTTCACCTCCAGCAGAATACTTGTTGGCTTGATATTGGATGGCAGCACACCCGCTCTCCAGAACACGTGGCACTAAGATCCCTTTGCTGAGCTTACCATTGGCTTTGCCTGCTTGCTGCCTCTGGAGAAAGGCGTTAGGCCGGTCTGATGCAGCTGTTGTGCAGACAGACAGAGCTACGAGGACTGAGTGTGTGAATCCCCTGAGTAGGTAGTTGGGCAGGATGGGATGAAGACCCGCCAGCTGCAGAAAGACAAGGAAGAAGAGAGGAAGTTGAGGAAGAGAAAAGGATTCAAATAAAAACATCAAAGTTCCTAACATAAGTAAGAGTGTGTTCCCTCAACACAAGTTGATATATTGCATTCAATTAAAGTGTTCAAACATCTGTCCAACCCCCAAAAATAATTACTTCATTTTACAGAAGCAGCATCAAATCCTTACACTTGTGATTCTAAAACATAAAACCATTGGTATTAGCAGTATTCTTCCTCCGTCACCTGACATGGCAGTTTGGAATGGATCATCCATACTGCTCTACATGCATCATCCTCTGCTGTGATGCTGTTTTCAGTTATGAAGATGAGCACTAAATCAATGTGAAACATTTACTTTGTGAAAACACACACACACACACAAATGTTATTTCACTGCTCTTTCTCCATCAAACCACATTTGAGAAGAGATCTGTTCAATAGGGACACCCAACAGACTCTTTGCTGGATTTCCTATATCCAGACCACAGTAGACCAGTTCAACCTGAAAAACCACAGAACCACCTGCCGCACAGGTTTGAGACACAAATTAGCCACTTCCCTTTATTAAATGTCTAATCTGGAGCACTTTCCTTAAACTCAACAATTCCCTCATTGTAACTTGGAAATGGGGATTTTGCTTTTTGCAACGTAAGACTTGGGTAAGATTAATGTGGAGGCTTTTTCAGACCCCAATTCCTGATATTGTCCATTTTCTATTACAAAAAAAACAAAACAAAACAAACAAACAACACAATAGAGAAAATTGTAAATTACGGTGCATTTTCTCGCTTCAGACCACAGGGGAGGTAAAAAGCACAAAAGACCTGGTCTAAAGCACTAAAACTTTGTATCCTAATGAAACCCGACAAAACATTTTTTCAGACCCAAGCCCGAGAGGAGCGCGTCACGACACGGGCCCTTTTCAAACCAGCCACAAAATGGCTCTTTGCACTTCAGCCGAACAGAGTTAACATCAATATTACTGCTTACCGCCAAATTAGCTCAACATCTAATTCATCCGGGGAGCTCCAGCATCTTTTACGACCATTTAATCCGACGCTAACTAGCTAGCCGTTGATTAAGGTAGCCGAGGTTACTTAGCAACACACACAATAATTGAGCTGGAAGCTCGCGTGCGATACGGAAGATAAATAAATTCTGGCGCTGCGTTACATTTAACAGAGACGCCTGTAGACCAGACACCTTGCGTCAGTGCCGACATTATTGAAAGGTGAAATCAATGACGGGGCTAATGTTAGCCAGCTAACCTCGTCGTAGAAACGCCGACGCTCGGAGGAAGTCCGCCCGACATGAACGTTAGCCCGTTAGCGTGTAGCCCCAGCGGGATGTCACTCTCCGAGCAGAGACGAGGCGCCACAGGCTCTCTGCTCAACGACAATGGGCGTGAAATTCGCAAAATCGGGGATGTAATAATGATGCCAGTGAGGTGGTGGCTCGTTAGCAGAAGAAGGATGGTCTTCCCTTTTGCAGTTAACATCCCCCGGAAGTGAATAGACTAGTGATGTGTCATCCGTGAACGACTTGGTCATTTTGAACTAATCTTTTGTATGACTCGGGAGTAACCCACTGACATCTCAGTGGGTGATTTGTTCTTTTTTTCCCTGGTCCGCGCCTGCGCGTGACAGACTCAGATTCGTTCACGAACGGGTCTTTCTGCCGATTATTCTCTTTGTAGGAATGACTGATTCGTTCACAACTCATAAAATAGGGTCTTTAGCTATGTATCTATGTGATGGATGTTTAATTTGCCTTTCCATTGGAACAAATTCATACACTACGGGTCTTCAGTGACCAGGTAGGCTAAAGTGAGTAGCCATCATAGAATGAGAATTTTTTAATGATAGGCAGAGCGCTCTCCTACCGGCAAATGAAGGAATCAGTAATTTCAACTTCAGTAGGCTATGGCCCAAACGGGTGCTCATTAGTTTAACAAAAGCAAACTTGTGTATTATATGCCAAGTGAAGCAAACCATGTTGCTCTTCAGTGTTTGAAAGCTGTGTTTTAATCAAATGAGAGCTACAGCGCTACACTGGTTCCAATGAACGAAATGAACGCATGACTTGAAAAAAGATTAAAAGACCTGAGTCAGTGAAAAGATCCGAACTTCTCATCACTACCATCGACATGCTCGGTGATCCAAAAATCTCTAACAATCACCGGGAGGTGGGGTTCAACAAAACTGCCTCTCGATATTGTATTAATAGTTGGGAGAGATCGTCACGTGACGGAAATGAAAATTTTTTGATTGAAAAACAAAAACTCAAGTGTAAATTTGTAGGCACTTTGTACTTGTCTTTGACCGACAGTCCCCCCTTCAGTGAATCAGGCATTGGTGGGCTTTGAGAGTCTGTAGCCTTACAAACAAAATCACTTTACGTGTCCGCACAAGAACGCTTCTATCAATTCACAAAAGCAATGTATTAGCACTTCATTATAAAGACCTGAACACCTGCTTAATCCTGTGTACAATTATAACAATCGTGTGGCAGCAGTACAGCGCTTTAAGTAATATTGGTTAAAGTGGTGAGGGGAATATTTTCTCAGCACACTTTGAGTGTGAACTGTAGTTTAAAAGCAACATTTGAATCACGTGATCATCATTACACGGAAAATTAATAAAAAAATATTATTTATTTGATGTTTGAATTACCAAAAGAATCTAGAATCTTTGGTATGTGGCATTAAAATGAACATTTCTCAATTTAACAAAATGTCTAAATCATCTTATTAATCTACCAGCAAAAGCCACTTTACTGAAATGTACTAATTTAGATTTATTATGGATTCATTGCATATCAGGCTCATTGTCAAATCACCTCTTCTTTTAAAATACTTAATAAAATCAAACAAACAAAAAAAAATCAGGCCTGCACTGTAAGAGCCTGTCCTGGATCTCAGAAGTGTTATTTTTGGTGAAAGATATTTTGTAGGCTTCACATGCAAACATTACCTGCAGCCAGAAAAAGGGTCATCTATCATTTGGAGCCAGTTTGTCGTGAAACCATATTGCATCACTGACAACTGTGGCCAATACTACCCTGCAGCGAAAACCTCTTGGTGTTAAAATTAGATATTGTAGACAAAGGTACTTTAACTCATCGCAGTCTGCACACTTCATACTTTAATTGATGCCGTTTAGAGTGGCATTTTATGTACAAAATGATGAATCCATAAAAAACTTAGTTTGATTTGAATCCTCAACCAAAATACATGCACTAGAATTAGCAGCTATGAAAACAACATATGCCTTTGTTTTCGTAAGGGTGGTTTATTTTAATGGTCTGTATACAATATGAACAGGAGTCTATATTGATATCCATATGTGTAAATCCAATGCTTCATCATACTTTTTGTTTTGAAGCAGACTCACCAGGACTTAAACCATGGCACACAGTCCCTGTAGACACCCCCACCCACCGTTATTCCCTTTATCCATTTTCAAACTTCAAAACCTTTTTTTAAATATACTGCAAAGATTGTACAGAATATAGAAATCCACACGTTAAACTAAAGTACACACATTATTTTACTTTATCCCTGGTAAACCAACACAGAAGTCGCAACTTTCGGGCTACTGGGATTAATCCGCTGAATGTCTTGATGTGGACCAGGAGGTGGCTAGAGTCCCATGAGAGTATTAGAAGGGCAATTTTTCAATAAAAAATAACATTACTTTTGTTAGATCTATCGCACAGTAACTAATGCAACTAGTTTGTGGCAACTGGCAATAAAATGCTTTGAAATTGTTGGGTTAACCTTGTGACACTCTGTATGTGACTGAAACTAAAGTGCTTGCAGAATACAGCAAGCTCATTCATGGTGAATACAAAAGCATGTAATATAAGCACTATACAGTTTTCAATGTTTACATAAGCGTATACACACAATCTATAATATAACAAGAGTAGACTATGCCATGAATCAGTAGTCATAAATATTACATTGTGCATGTTCTATTGCTAATGTCAAGTGTTTGTATGACATGGTAGGTATGGGTTAGTTACCTAGATGTCATGTTTTAATACAAAGATGCAACAACACAGATTTCATAGGACACGGGCTATACATTTTCACAAATCCACTTGTTTTTTTCTTCTTAGGATGTTTTCCTAAATAAACCAAACCTATAATACAACAGTGATATTTAAGTGTGATAAATTTCATGCACAAACAGATGGTACTACCTAAGACCTAGTATGTAGAAAATATACTGCTGCACAAGCCGATCGCTGAATAAGGATGGGAGGTTTTCGGCTACACTGGACATGAAATGAACATAAAGACAAAAAGGAGTGATCAGTGGAAAAAAAAACAAACAAACAAAAAAAACAAAAAAAAAAAAAGGCACATGGATTCCAGAGGAGCCTAACATGAGCACACTTGTATCTGACAACTGCCTGAAAGGTCTTGCCATCTTTCTCAACAACAGAATCAACAGTTACAAAACAGACAATCACATGCAACCACAGAATAAGGTCCTACACTCAGTACAAAAAAAAAAAAAAAAAAATCAAGATCTTACCACATTTAACTTTACAAGCCTTTTTCATTCTGTTTTTTCTCCATGTGTTCCAAAATAAGAATAATCCTCTCAGTCGGTGTAGGGGGTTTTGCCTTTTTACTCAATGAGGAATGAGTATGATTTCAGTTTTACAGATACTAAAATTCATAAAAACATAATTAAATGGGTGAGCAGAAGCTCGCACATTTTGCTTTGATGGCAAATGTCACGTTTGCTGTCCAGGACTGGAGAGCAGCGCTTTTCATGGGATGCAGGGAGCTTCGGGGAAACTTTCACCCTCAGCAGTGTGCTGAACTGTGTGCTCCTGCAAAGCTGTGAGGTCAACAAAACGCTCCCCGCACCACACACATTTAAACTGCGTTTCCCGCGAATGCACGCTCTGGTGCTTAGCCAGGTGCTCCCGTTGCTTGAAGCTCTTGTCACAGCTGGCACACTTGAAAGGCTTCTCCCCGGTGTGAACTCGGCGATGGCGCTGCAGCTCGGATGAATACCGGAAACGCTTTTCACAGTCGGGACATTTCAGTGGCTTCTCTCGGGTCGGATCACAGCGGTGCTGTACAAACTCAGAGGATGACACAAAGCGCTTGTCACACAAGGAACATTTCAGTGGCTTCTCTGTGCAGTGAGAGTTCTGGTGGCGCTGCAGTGTTGAATTCTTTTTATAACCTTTGCCACACACATCGCACTTGTAGGGTTTTTCTACTTCACCGCCACATTTGTGCCTCAGCAGTTCTCCTGATTGGCTGAAAGACTTCTGGCAGGATGCACATTTAAACAAACTTTCCATGCCATGAACCTGCTGGTGGTAAAGCAGGTGGGATGGCTGAAGAAATCCCTTATCGCAGAGATTACACTTGAAGGGGCGATCAGCAGGATTTTTGTGAGTACGACGGTGGCGCACAAGAGCATACTGCTGTTTGAAGCTCATCTGGCACTCCTCGCACTGGAAAGGTCGCTCCTCTGAGTGGGTGCGTTCATGCTGCCGTAGGTCAGACGGCCGTTTGAAGCTCTTTCCGCATGAGCCGCAGCGGAAAGGCCTCTCCCCTTCTGGCTGACATTGATGGTGAAGGAGCTCAGATGACTCCTTAAAGTGCATCTCACATAAATTGCACTTGAAAAGGTGCTCACCTGAATGAGCGTACATGTGCCGCACAAGGTGAGAGCGGTGCTTAAAGCTCTTCTCGCATACTGCACATTTGTATGGCCGCTCAGAGCTGTGTGTGCGCTGGTGGTGTGCCAAATGTGAAGACTGGCTGAAGCTTTTATCACATGTGTCACATTTATATGGCTTCTCACCAGTGTGTACCCTCTCATGGCGGGTCAGCTCTGACAAGTGCCGAAAAGCTTTATGGCACACTGAGCACTTATATGGCCTGTCTGGTGCAGAGGCCTCAAATGCAGGAGGAGAGGAGGCATTGATTGCTGCTCCGCCGCCGGAGGTCTCACCGGTGGAGGGCTGCTGAGGGTTGGCAGCTGACGAAGTTGGAGTGGCATTTCCGGATCCTGGTCGGTAGGTTTTCTCACAGATGGAGCACTTCATTGGGTTGTTTCCATTGCCGTGTGAGTTGTGATGCTGAGCCAGGGAAGTTAGCAGTGAGAAGCCCATCTTACAAACACCGCACACAAAAGGCTTTTGCTCCACCTGCACACATTGATGCTCCAGCAGGTCTGTCGCCTGGCTGAAGATTTTCATGCATTGTGTACACTGGAAGGAGCGGTCCTGGCTCACCATGCACTGATGCTCATGGGGATTGGCCAGGTGAGATATGTCATGGCCACAGGCTCCACACTTGTGCCCTCTCTCACCCCCGACCTGTAAGGAGGGCTGCTGGGCTTGAACTGCATGCTGCTGGCCATGCTGGGGCTGTTGCAAGGAGGCATCTGGCTGCAGGACTACTCCATACACAGTGCAGCCCAGGGGGTTGTCAGTCGCCTGGGGGAGTGTGTGCACAACAGAGGGTGGAGCCACTGCATGTTGCTGCTGCTGCCACGCCTCTGTCATCCTTCCACTTCGCATATAGGGATACAATAATCAGGAGATGGGTGAGGGTTTCACCGCCAAGCTGTGTGGGTGGATGTGATTTTAGAATAGTACCTAGCACACAGATACGAGCAGAGCACTATATCTGTGTTTATACACCTCCTTTGAGATAGGTGAAGAAACCTGGAGGGGACAAATAAAAAAAAAAAAAACAGAGCGTAAACAACACTACAGAGTAAACATCGAAAACTCTAATTATTCCAAAGAGTAAATACAATATAGGAATTTAATGTAAAAGTTTAGGGACAATAAACTGCAATAGTTACCGACATAATGTGTTTTGAATAGTTGTGTCACAGTCATCAAAACCAACTTCAAAGATTGCTATTTAATGGCTTTATTTCAGCAAGTGAAAGTGTGTGAAGGGTCAAAATCATATGTGATATGTCTAGTCTTGTTTGAGGTGAGAAGAAAACAAACAGCTACAACAACTGGAAAGAAAATTAACCTTATTTCCCATTTTCAATTATTAATTTAAGCAAACATGCAGGATGAATGCAGTTTCTCTTCTTTGCATGCTATTAATGTTTAGCATGGTTTTGGGACAGGCTGTGCGGCTTAAACTATTTGTCAATCAATCAAGTTGAAGGTTGGCAGGAAAATAATTGCAAACTGTTTTCATAATCAATAAGTCATTTCAGTCCTTCTCACGGCAAAACTTGTAATAGGGAGGTTCCCCACAATTTTTGATCTACACTGAACTGAACCTTTAACTGAAAAAAAAATTATCTACCATGAAAATAATCCATCAAGCACAATCTTAATTTAAAGGCTATGCTAGCTCAGACCTTAAAGTCTCGGGAATGGGTTTAACTCGTTACTTTAAATTATTATGATTTTTTTCAATGTTTTAATGACCCAAAGTTTAATGAATTAACTGCGCAAATAACCGATATTTTAATCGGTTTTAATTAATATTTATCAATTATAATTATATTCATCAATAGTATTCATTACCCGCCGAGGTTAGCATTGAAGGCCTACAACTTGCCCCTCGGATTACTCGTGAAACGAATATCGCAGTATTATGTAAGTAGTGTTATTGGTAAATGTGATAAAAGGGGCATTTGTACACACCCGGGTCTCTGAAACGAAACCTTCAAACAGGTAAAAGCAAAGACAAGGGCTCGGTCTATTTCCTGAAACGCAAATCTGGTTGGTAATGGTCCAATATCTCCGATAATCGTGTGAAATAAACATTACATGGTGCCAAAAGATTTAAGATATGCAACTGGATCTATCTAGATTTGTCTGAGACTGGTGGGGGGGGGGGGGGCATAAATTTGGATTTATATCAGACATTAAATGAAATTGTTTCGGGTACAGGATATAGCTGTTAGCACGTCAGCTGCGGCAGCCGAGCTAGCGGCTCGGCTAACGCTACTAAACACTTGGACCTCCTTTGTGATAACCTCAATTTATCTCCCGCTACAGCACCATTTAACAACTTCTCCCCCCCTAATAAACCGGACAGAGAGTGAAAGCAACAACCAGGCGAGGGCCAGCGAAGCTCCGTGGCCCAGAGCCCCCGTCTCCTCAGTGGAAAAGGCGCCTGATAAAAGGCCACAGAAACGTTTACTGGTCTACCGTTTGATGCGAGCTCTCGCTGCCAGCGGACCCAGAATAAAACTAGGCCTTCGCGGAGCTGCAGGGGAAATCCGCCTCCTGCAGCCGAGCCCTGCAAACCTCACAAATACAGCCAGGCACCCAAAAAACTCCTCACCAGAACTTACCCGGGCAGCTTACTGACGCCCGTCGCCGCCGTTTTCAGCCAGAGGTCGACAACCTTCAGTATTTTGGGGGCTCGGAGGGCCGGCGGTGGAGGGGATGCGGTTGAAGCCGGACGCCATCCTCCTACAGACGGACTGACACCGGAAACCGCCACGCAGCGATCTGCCGCCGAACTGCTGCAGCCGCTTCAGCCGTTCTGGACCGGAGCTTCACCACGGAGCTTCTCCCCGGAGACACAGACTGCCGAGCTGGACGGAAAGTGCTCCCACAGTTTATGTGGCGAACATTCAAATAAATACAGCGGAGATTACGAGTTTGCCGAGTTATTAACGGCGACGCTTCTTTATTTTGACAGTAGGGGGGACTGTTTCACCGAGTCCGCCCATTTAAACACCGAGGAGAGCAGTTTACCTGGAGCCGACATTTGCACCGATTTACAGACAAAATCTATTTTTGGTCTCAGATGAGTAACCTAAGAGGCTCGTTGGACGCAGGACGATCCGTTTAAAAACACTAACGGACGGCTAAGAGGGACAAAACCACCGCTCATCCGCATCTGCTAGAAGTGGGTCAAAACAGAGGGATGGGGGAGACCTCTCCACAAACTTAATGGTTCTCATTCAGTCACTGCCTGAACCCAAAGACTCGATTCCGCACACAATCTGGATCATTTTGTTTTCCTTACAAGTGGAAAATATACCGGTGTTAAAAGTAAAAGACATAATTATAGGGATACTTCTTGAGAAATAGATGATGATTATTGTAAAATCCATTCTGACCCTTTTAAAGTGTTCAACCTGACACTATAATTTTGCCCTTAATTTTTTTTTTTACAATTACACTTCTTACAGCACATATGAATCAAACTATTCTCCAGATTCAACAAAGTTAAGTGAATGGCTAGTCTATTTAATACTCAATAACTTGTCTCAGCACCAACTCATACTTATATTGTATTCTGTAAAATCTTGCTCAATATGGCATACAACTATGTTGTTAAAACAAAATGTGTTGTGTTAAACTAACAGAAATCAATTTGTACACACAGCCTTTGTGTTACTGGACTAAAATAAATGTATTCCAAGCAGCATTATTGGTGTAAATTCTGACTTTAAAATGTAAAAATATAATGCAAATCGCAAATCCTTTGACAATCAGTCAGTCAATGATCATATGACAGTTATTTTGTGTGTTTAAAGTAAAAATTTGGTGTGTGGACCATGTTTAATAAACTCTTGGGTGAGCAAATTGAAATTTCTAGTGATTGACATGCAGTTTTTAGTTTTGAGATTTCCGCTGTGTCCCCTGAGCCTGACATGGACAGAGTGTCAGGAGAAAACAGGTGTGGAAGTGAAAATTGGTCCAAAAGACAAAATGCTTAGTGTCACTTTTCATAATTTCTTTGTTGCTACAGGTGAACCATCCATTGAACAAGTTGTCGGTTGGATGAACTGTCCCTTGGATATGATAATGTTTCATTTTACTCACTTTGTTAAGCAGCCGATTTTATTTATTCATTTATTTTTATTTCAGAATCCAGAAAAAATCGAGATTCTTGGTTTATTGTACTTACCCAGGCCCTGATGAGAGGACACATACCAGGCAACACTTAAGATAAATTTGTTCATAATTTAGAAATTAGAACTAGCCTTTTACTTAATATTTGCATGAGCTAGATATTTTCTGACTTAGGCTAATCAAAGGAAAGCTAAACAACTCTATTCAGGCATATATACTACATAAGATTATTACCATTGTGTGTGCATTATTCACAATTTTATTCAACATTAATCTCAATGTTTTATTTACAGGAAATTATATGACTTAAATTTTAAAACCATGATGGAACTCCAGCAGGAATCATATGAAACTATTTGCCAGATATGTATAAGTCATATGTATTAATCTTTTTGTAGTGTTGACTCCACCTTCTTTCAGATTTTGTGTTATGTCTTATATCTCTCTGTGTTGTTTCTTCTTTGAATTCAGCCAAAGATTTGGGTACTTCTTCCACCACTAGTCATGTTATCATTTTACACAACCCTATCTCTGCTGTGTGCAGATGTCTCTGTGGTAGCTGCAGTTTTCTTTAACACACAAGAATCAGGAATCATGTCAAACAGTAATAACCACATCAAACTCCTTAATTTCAAACATTTCATTATTTTCTCCACATTAACTTTGAAACAACCTCATAAATCAAAGAGTAAGAAAGAGCATGCTCGGGCATGCAATGATGTCACAACATGATGATGCCACTGGGAGCGAAGTATAAAACATACAGTAGCAGAGAGTTTCTTTTTATATCATTCATAAACTCAGGACATTTTCAGTACCCACTGAGAGTTAAAAGCTAGCGTTTATTTTACACTGCTCTCCATGTCTCATGTAGCCTTGTGTTGCTGGATAAAAGAGACGATAGGGAGAAACTCACAAACTGACACCAGATTGAGCAGGCTAAACAAACATGCTGAAAAAAATCTCATCCGGCCCAAATAGTGTCTGGAAATGACACTGTAGAAACCCCATTTTTCCCTTTTTGACTGGTCCAAAGGGGGACTGGGAGAGCGAGACAAAACAGTGCATGCCATTTTGGGGTGAAGAGGAAGGTTTGTGTGTGGGGCAGGTGGAGGGTCACCCTTCTTTATGTTGAAGGGTATGCCTCTACTCTTAGCCTACCCACGTTGGAGTGTTTTGCAGGGTCGGGGTTTAAATAAATTTGGGACGGAAAATGAATAAGTACGAGGCACTCAGCATTCCCTCTGTCTTGCAAACTGCAAAAAGTAACAAACTTGAATAATAATGACACATACACATATATAGTAGAATTAGTGGTTATAACATAACAGTCTCTAGGCTGTACAAAGGGGCAAGGCTGAATCCTCCTCAGTATGTCAGCAGTTAAACTTGTTTCTTTTTTTTTGCGTGCGAATGTGTATGTTTTGTGTGAATCGACATAAAATTTCACTTCACTTACAACAAAATTCAGGAAGTTCCTGGAAGATTTAGGCCCATGAGCCTTGGCGTCGTGTTGGTTGCGTGACATTTGATTCGTGAATCAAACGTGAATCTGAGCGGTTCAGATTCTGTGATTTGGTTGGATATGAAGTGATTTCCAAATCTCTGCTGACATGTGGTGACATGAAGGGACAATCGGGATGGTGTGCATACAAATGAAGACAAAAATAGTGATGTTAAAGGGATAGAAGATGCACTTTTTTAAAAACCCACACGGCCTCATGCAATTGTTGTGTGTGTTCATGTAGTTCGTAGTGGAAAAAAGAAAAGAATAATGACGGAGCCCTTTAAAATGGATCTACTCTTGCAGCATTGTTCTGTATGTAGCACATAATGTGGAAGATTGGGGTATGGGGAGAGACTGGTGGATTGGATTGAGAGGGGAAAAGGTTAAGAGGAAGTGTGGGGGTATATGATGGAGTGTGTGTGCCATGCTCTTGGTTAACATATTGCTCATGGCAACCAGGAAACAAGGCTTGCTATATTCTTGTTGGGAGTGATGGAAAGATGGGTAAAACTGCCTGTGCCATCTCCAATCCACATGTGATGGACACCCATGCATGTGTGTCACGATACACCATGTTCATTTAAAGCTGCACTCTTTGCTCTCCTATGTCTCTTCCCCTATCACCTCTTCTTTCGATGGTTGCAAGCTCAAAAAAAGCTTGAGAAAGAACAGTGATCTCAGAAAAACTGAAATTGGGCTTCAACAGAGGTGAAAAGACCAGTAGCAACAATAGAAAGACTCTGCTGTGTCCATCCCTCGGACTGCGGGCTCGAGTCGAATAGGCAGAATGTCCATCTCAGTAAGTAACAATGTAATATACTGTAATTATCAATAAGTCTTAGTAGATCATACCTGTTTAAGCTTAAATAAAGAAGTGAATGAAAAGAATGGCTACTCCAATATTGAGTAAAATGACCATAACCACCAGAATAGAGCTGGAGCCCTGGGAGACAAGAGAGAAGAAAAGAAGCTTTTAGAAACACACACAAATGTCAGACATAATATAATATGAAAGTGAAAAAGTTATCAATATTTGATTGTTATGTTTTGGTTGTGGTAAAACATGTGGCTTAACTAGAACTTTTTGTCTGTAAGTAACTTATTTACTAACATAATATTTCGCAAAGCTGGTCCAGCTAGTGCGACTCAAATTTGCCGTGTGGCATAATGTCTCTTGTCAATATTGCATTCACATCTCTTATAAGTACACTTTTTGTTTGAACAATCATTCAATGTCCCAATGAATAAGAGAAACCGAGGCTTGTGGTAATTGTATTTCCACAGAAGTCCTCCTGGCTTCAATAGTTGATGGGCTTTTAATGTGATTTCACTGATAGCTTAACATCATAAAGAACAGAAAAATGGAACATGTGGGATAATAAACGACTAATATTTCTTCTAAAAAGAGGCATTGAGAGCAGCAGAGTTGCAAGGATGTGTTTGTTGGACTGATAAAATTAGAGGTGTGGTAATTCATATTATATAGAATTTAGGCTGTTTCAGGCCCATTTAATGTTTTTCACTGTCTCTGCTTTCACAGCCATTAATTATACAAATTTTAGGTGAGAATTAAAAATTTTTCTTGAGTTTATGTGGTCTACATTTATATTCTGCCTGAATTAGACTAATGCAAACAAAAGCTTTATATTCAACATAGAGATATTTCACTCTACCTCAGAAAGAAGATCATGGTTCCATGTTTCTGTAAATACATGACTGGCTTTATCTTTCAAATGTCAGTATAAGGACTCACTGAGTTTGATTTGAGGGTGAGATGCTCTCCTTCCTGCTCCAGAGTGATGGGCTGAGACTTTAGGGGTGGGGAGAGGGTGAGGTCCCTGTGCAGTGGCCACTCTTCCAGCTCTGCCCCCACATTCAGGTTGTCCAGCATCTGTACAGAGTCCATGGATCCTTCTCTGACTGGCTGAAGGCCTCGGGATCGCAGCCTGTTGTTTTTTGGGGCGGGGGACTCCTGGCCCAGCCCCCGAGATGTCTGTGAGTCTGGGCTCTGAAGCCTCATGTCAACTGTATAGTCATTCATCCTCTCCTCGTCCTGCTCTGTGAGGCGAGAGTGGGCCGGGCTCCACCTAAGAGTGCTTCCGGCAGTCCAGCCCACAGTGAGGCCATCTAGCCTTTGGTCGATTACAGCATGCTCATTAAGCTTGTGGTTGGAGGGGTTGTGCTGCTTTGGATGGTGGTTGGAGTAGACATGCTCTCGAGGGTTATAACTACAGACATGGTCCTTTGCATTGTGATTAGAGGAGATATAATCTTGGGATTTGTGATTGGAAGAAGCATGCTCAGAAGTCTTGTGATTGGACATGTTATGTTCCAAGGCTTTGTGATTGGACAAAATGTGCACCTGCGGCTTGTAGTTGGAAGAGGCATGCTCGCAGGCCTTGTGATTGGTGGAAGAATGCTCCCATGTTTTGTGGTTGGAGGATGAGTATTCCCTTGACTTGTGATTGGAAGAGGCATGCTTGGAGGGCTTTTGGTTGGACAAGGAGTGCTCCCATGTTCTGTAGGAGGAAGCGTGTTCCCGGGACTTGTGATTAGATAAGGATTTCTCCCGTGATTTGTGGTTGGACAGAGGAACTTGTTCGTGGCCGTTAATTTGGCCCTCCTGCTCCTCCAGAAGGGAAGGTGTGGTGGAGCGGGTGCTGCCTCCTCGCTCTGGATACATGTCATCAGTCCAATTGTTAGCCCCCCCCCTTGGCAGATCTACCCCCCGTGCCTCCACTAGTACCTGGATCTCAGCTCCAACCTGATCGTCGACAGCACTCTGGCGCATGAAACAAGCATTTCTGGGGCGATGGGCGTGCTTGGGCGGGCTGCTGGGGGGTGAGGTGGGTGCGCTCAGCACGGGGCTGAGATCAGGTGTTATTACAGGCGGCGTGGTGTCCGGAGTGCACAGCTCCGGACTGTCTGTTCCTGTGGAGATGACCTCGTGGTCTTTGTCCTTGGCATCTTGGTGCTTGGGCCTCTGACACTCAAGCCCTATGAAAACAGTTGGAGAAGCAGAGCATTGAAGCACTTGGCTCTGATCCACTACAGGTCTATCAGCCCTACAGTGTGTGTGTATCAGTGTTATTTGCATGCAGAGTCACAAAGGGATAGCGAGCTGCATACAAACTGAATATTGTGCATAAAATCACTGTTATCTTACGGAGGATTATGGAAGTGAATTCACTTGATTTAGTTTGAATGCTCCAAGGCCAATCTTCTGTGGTTTAGTTCACTCTGCAAATTTGACATTTATAAATACAGATTAATCGTGGTCAATGATCAGTTACATATATTTATATGGATTTTAAATGACAGAGAGCGCGGGGGGTTGGGTGACCAGA
The DNA here is from genome assembly GCA_034769265.1 of Remorina albescens. Taxonomy (NCBI): domain Eukaryota; kingdom Metazoa; phylum Chordata; class Actinopteri; order Carangiformes; family Echeneidae; genus Remorina; species Remorina albescens. The sequence continues at coordinate 16,486,940 of CM068479.1, forward strand.
GACAGTGACAAACTGTCTTTATCAAAGTTGGATTGAATAAAAACTTATATACAACAAAAACAGAAGCTAATGGCCTGTAGGTGATGCAAGAGAAAGTTGTGGTCATTTGACAGTTACATTTCTTAAAGTGCCTTTTATTGTCGTAAACACTAACCAGAAGGACATCACTAAATAAACAATAATATACGTGCTGACCTGCAGTAGAAAGAAACGTTTTTGGAAAGGAGAGTTATATCATTTATTTTCAGTGTCTCAGAGGTTTCATATTGGTCTGTTAGATAAACTGCCTCTTACGGAGGCCTTACTGGGCACAGACCCAAAATAGCCCAAAAGTGTCCTGGGGTACTAAGTCCTGGTGCCTTTGACCAGCAATCCACAATTACAGTCTGTCAACACTAGTAACTGGTCATTAAATACTTCAAACTTACATTGAATGTTTCTGAATGATATTACAATAGATTTTTTCAAATATCACATCACACCTATAAATCAGTATTAATAATCTCTATAGGATATAAATTCATTAGCCTGATAATATGATGAAAAACTGAATCCATCACGATGGCCTGGAATTAAAATTCTGTTGTCCACTCACCGTTCCCATAGATGTGGAAGGAGGGGGAGAGCTCTTTGGCAGCTATCCGAGCCAGCCGACACTCCTCCATGGCCTTCTGCGCCACGCCTTCAGCCGCCTCCGCCTTCCCACGAGCATGGCTCATCCTGAACAGGACAGATAGAAGCACTTCTGTCAGACAGGTTTTAAAGGTCATTACTGATTCTAGAGCTACATATCTCTGCTCATTTAAGCCAAATTTCCTCTCTATACCTTTATAGAATCACATCCAGGAAGAGACAGTCATAGTTAGGGATAAAATTATTGAAGCTTAGATAGCCAATAAATTTAATGAATCACATTTTTTAATGCATCTTATTTATTACGTTTGTCTCTATTGTCTCACGCAGTTTTGAAATGTAACTAAGTACATTTATATGTTTATTCATACCACTCCACTGTAACTAAGATATTGGACACTGACAGCTTTCAACAGTTTTTTAAGTATTAATACAAATTAGGCTTTGATATTATTATTTATTATTAAAAATTAAGAAATTTCATAAAAACATAATTTATAAAACAAGTAGATCAGAAATGATAAATTGATTATAATTTTTGAATAGTTGGATCTGTCCTTAATAATTGTTGGAGTTGGAGCACCAGCTGGACAAATCTGTACCTGGAAGCATCAGGACTGGTTGGGCATGGTTTGAACAGATTTGATGGACAGTGGCAGCAATGTAAGTAACAACACATATATCGTGTCATATATTCTGATTTAAATGTTGCTAAGTCTTGATTGAGTCTTGATGTGCATGTTTATAACACAGCTCTGTTCACTCCAAACTACTGAGAGATACAGAGAGATAGATATGCATCACTTGATGAAGTTGATATGATGGCTCTCGACGGTTGTAGTGAAACAGTGAGTAGAAAATCTTTTCATAGCCTTTAAAGGTAATTCCTTACCTTGACATGGCGATCTCTGCTTTCTGCTTGGCAATGTCTGCAGCCTTCTCAGCGGCCTCAACAGCTCGGTCCACCTTCTCTCGGATTTTACTGGCTCTCAGTGGAATCAGGTTCTTGCGTTTTCCACTCACCAGCACGTTCTGCTTGTACTTCCCTTCCTCCTTGGTGCCATCAGGGAAGGTGGTACAGCCATATCCATGCCTCTTGTTTCCTGCCCATTCACCTGCATAATGCAGGCCATCTGAGCGCCGACTCATGCCCCAGCCGGCCCTCTGGTCGCTCCGCCATTCACCAGCATACATTTCTGTGACAGTGGCATCCACAGGGGTGCCCTGCTCACTCTCGCTGGCATTTGAGTGAATGTCAGAAGCAGCAGAACTGACGGTGCTCATGCCAGCCTCGCTGCAGAAGGAACTCTGTTTGCTGAGCTGGCTGGCCAGAGAGCTTTTGGACTCAGAACGTCGCAGCTTCAGGCCGCTCAGGATGGACTGGCGGAAACGGCCCTTCCTCTTCCTCTGGCGTTCTGCTTCACTTGGAGCTGTCAGAGCAAACCCACCTCGTCCCACCGGGCTCCCAGCCAGCCCTGCCACTACACTATCTGTGGGTGTGGTGGCGGTGCCATCCTCCAGCACAGCCGGGGGGCCGTGACTGTGCTCAGAGCGGAGGGAGTTTATGGATGTTCGCAGAGGGAATAGGATAACGGCTGCCATACCGTACGGTACACTCTGCCGTACGCCATAGCCATGACGCATCCCACCCAGCCACTGGCCTTGGTAGGTTCCTGAAAGACAAACATACAATATGAGGGTCAGAAGGAGAACAAGTTTTTTTTGTTTGTTTCTTAGTCATGCTGGCAGCATGACAGAAACATCTGTCGATTCATTACTTTGGACAAGACGGAAACCTAAACATGAAGTTGTTGAGATTTCAACTTTATTATCAATAGTTTTATGAATTACCACAAAACTTTGCACAAAGATTCATGGTCCACAGAGGATGAAGCCTAATGTTGTTTCTTCTAGCATCATTATAAAGTTGAGGTTTTGAATGAGATATCTTTCTTTGGTTTATAGCCAAATGCTTGCAGACCTGCTGACATCCCCCTCAACTTCAACTGCACTTTGTATTTAATAACATTTAGCAAATGTTAGTGTGCTAAAAGGTTAAATTAAGATGGGTATACCTGCTAACTATCAACATGTTACCATTCTCATTGTGAACATGTTAGCATGTTAACTCAGCCACTGGCAAAGCTGATGCTAAAATGTTTTACATTTAGTTGCACATGTGACACAGATGTAAGACCTGGAGGTCACCCCTTTTTGCCATGTATCCCTGTTTCAAGTTATAATGCAGCACTCAAATTACAAGTCACAGATTCAGAGTTACTATAATAATCATGGGTATGAACAAATGCAGGACTCTTGCATTGGACTGCACATCAGTAACTGTTATATTACAATTGGTGTTTTTTTTTTCTCGATATACTAGTGGTAATTTGTATCCTTCTAGAAGCCTAAAATTGTCACCAATAGTGTGCCAAGCAACAGATGTATTAATAATTCCTGTGTGTAAAAGTTTGTTTGGTAGCTACACAAAGCTCATTGCACTTACTTTGGGAAGGATTTAACAGAGAAAGAGAGAAAAAAAGCCACCCATCCATTATCTATACTGCTTTTCCCTGCAGGGTTGCTGGGGGCTGGAGCAGATCCTGAGGGACCCTCCTGAAATTGGGCGAGGGAGGGGTCGCCAGTCTAACACACAGCTGACATGTAAAGACAAATAACCATTCTCACTGATGCTCACACCATGCAATTTAGAACCATCAATTAACCTAAATATGCATTTTTGGACTGTGGGAGGAAACTGGGAGGAAAACACGCAGCTATATGCAGCTCCACATAGAAAGGACCTAGACCTGGGTTTAACTCAGAACCATCTTGTTGTGAGGTGACAGTGCTTAAAAAACACCCAGATTTCCTGAATCTAACCAATGTGCTTTTGATGCCTACTGAACTGTGGTTTCGAGGCCCGGTCTCTGGTGTGACAGTTGCTATAGTCACCATACCCCAGCCCCATTTTTTCCTCTGGAAACAGCTGGCTAGTGCTCCTGTAAACAAGGCCATTTACCTAGGCTTTAAAATAGTAGGCTGTAAAACCAGAACTATGAGCTAAAAGAAGCTAAAACACCTTCTTAGTGCCTCAGTACCAAACAAAATAAAAGGTTTGGACTGAACCGGCCTACTCTATAATAACTGATTTTAAATTAGCACTGAACATCAATTAAATCAGTTTCACAATCATAGATATTTCATGTTTCCTTTGGGTTTATATTTATGCTTGATATGTGGTTAAATGTCAGCTATAAAACAAATAGTTCTGCTCTGTGGGAGTCACATACATTTATAATAATAGAATTACAGCCATCACAGAGATGAATCTCTCGGAAACGACATAACCCTGGGTGTTACCTCCATTCATACAGCCATAGAAAGTTTACACATTTTGCTGAGCCCTCAGTGCATTGTCTGATTCCAAAGAGTAAGAAAAGGATAACTTTCACTTCAGAGACTTAATCTCGCAGTAGAGCAGCATTAGAGACAGTGATTTGCTGCTCAGTGAGTCAGAGCTGTGAGGCAAAAACTATGTCATTAATGGATGTTTGCTTGAACTCACATTTATACTGGTCTTTACTCTATGAATAAAAATCTGTAAATGTTTATTTTATTATTTCCAAGGTTATTCTTTTCTTCTAAGTATAGCTTTATGTCTACTTATGTAAAAACAGAAAGACCTAAAATGTCAAGTCAAAAATGCATAAGTATGGTACTATTATAGGGCAACACAATTATGAAAGCAGTAATATGAGCAGGTGGTAAAGGTTAGTTGTGATTACTCTATATCCTGCTGTGTAGGGTATAGAGTGTAACAAATGGAGGGGCTTTGTTAGAATTGCAAAACATTCATCAGTAGCGTCATTTTTTATGGAAGTTAAAAATGAGGATGTTTACCTCAGCACACTATGAACATTAGGATGTAGTTATAAGGATGTTTAATATTAGTTTATTTCCCTTCCTAAGCACCATTCCTTGACCTAGATAGAGAAAGTCATGAGGACAACAAAAGTTGATTTTCATAAGTTTCATATTCTGACACAAACATAAAACAGGTGTTCTGTTTCTATACTTTTGTGGGTCTGCAAGGTTTTTAAATGTTGTGGGACAGCATATTTTCATTTCCTTTAGTTCCTTTAGTTCCTGAGCCAAAGCAGGTAAATAAGAAGCACTGAAGCTACCATCCTTGTCATCTAAAGAATTCAACCAGCTCTTATCATGGCTGCTGTTGAGTTATTTTGAGTCCATTTCACTTAGTGGAGAACCTTCCGAAGGAAAAAAAAAAAGACATTTCACTACGTTCTTTTTAAAACATAGCTGTACAACATCTTTACCAGACACCACCTAGAACTTAAATAAAATTCTAATATCTACCATTACAACATCTGTTGACACAGAATTGTTTAAGACTTGTGACCATGGTGTCATGTCCAAGAAGTCATGTTATATCAAGTTTTGTCTTGTGGCTTCCTGTTTTATTTCAACATCTAACTCTCCTCTCATTTCAGTTAACTTCCCTCTTCCCCTCGTTTTTCCCACTGGTCTGATTGTTTGCTCCACCATGATTGTTTCCCATTACCTTGTGCGTAGGGGGATGAATGGAAGATGGGCTTTAACGATCCTAGTGGTCATTATGAATACCTGGTTATGCCACTTGGGTTGACTAATGCTCTTGCTGTTTTCAGCCATGATCAGTGATGTTCTTAGACTTTCTGAACCATTTTGTCTATGTTTACTTAGATAACATCTTGATCTTTTCACCAGACCTAGACTCTCATGTCCCATGTATGTCAGGTTCTCCAGCAGTTGCTGGTGAACCAATTGTATCTCAAAGCTGAAAAGAGTGAGTTTCATGCCAACACTGTGGCCTACACCTTGATAGCTGCAAAAAGGTTCAGCAATTCTTGGGATTTGTTAACTTTTATAGGCGGTTTATCAGAAACTTCAGTGCCATAGCTGCACCTCTCTATGCTCTAACATCTCCACAGGCTCCGTTCCTGTGGTCTCTCAAGCTAAGGAGGCCATACAGCAGCTCAAAAAACAGTTTACTACCGCCCCCATCCCCACAGTTCCTGATCCCAGCCGGTAGTTTGTGGTGTCGGTGGACGCCTCCAATGACGGGGTGGGAGCGGTACGCTCCCAGCGCTCCGAAAAAGACAACAACCTTCATCCTGTCTTCCTGTCTTGGAAGCTTTCGCCAGCTGAGAGGAACTACAATGTTGGGAACTGTGAGTTGTTGGCTGTCAAAATAGTGCTGGAGGAGTGGAGACATTGGTTAGAGGGTGTGCAGCATCCTTTCATTGTACGGACTGATTATAAAAGTCTTGAATATATTCCCAAAGCTAAAAGACTGAACTCATGTCAAGCCAGGTGGACTGTGTTTTTTAACTGTACTGTCTTACCAGCCAGGGTCCCAGAACAAGCCCAAGCCCAATGCCTTGGACCATCTATTTGACCCCGAGCCTACTGCCAAGGAACCTGAGCACATCCTACCACTGAACCGTGTGATAGGAGCGGTGACTTGGCAAATAGAATCTGAGATGAAGTGAGCTAATGGTGAGAATCCAACATCTAGTGGTTGTCCAGTGAATCACTTGTTTGTCCCTGTTAATATGCATCCACAGGTGATTTACTGGGCCCACACCTCGCTGCTCACCTGCCATGGAGGAGTCAAAAGAACCCTGTATGCCATTTCCCAGAGGTTTTGTTGGCCCATGGAGTGAGAAGTTTAGAGTATGCGGAGGCATGCTCCATCTGTGCCTGTAACAAGACGTCCTCCAGAGTGTAGATGGGATTGCTGGAGCCACTCCCCATTCCTAATCGTCCCTGGGCTGAGATCTCTTTGGATTTTGTCACAGGGCTCCCGGTCTCTGAAGGTAACACCACTGTCCTCACAGTGGTGGACAGATTTTCTAAGATGACTCATTTCATTGCTTTGCCACCAAAAAACAGCTGAAATTATGATGACTCAGGTGTTTTTGTATCCATGGATTTCCAAAGGAAATTGGTTCAGACTGGGAGCCCCAGTTCATTTTCAGATTTTGGAAAGAGTTCTGCAAGATAATCGGTGCCACCGTCAGCCTCACCTCTTGGTACTACCCAGAATTGAACTGCCAGACGGAACGTCTCAACCAGGAGTTACAGACATGTCTTCGATGCCTTGTGTTGCAGAACCCACCTTCCTGGAGTAAGACTCTGGTGTGGGTGGAATATGCCCACCTCGGCTACCGGCATGTCACCATTCCAGTGTGTTTTCGGTTACCAGCCCCCGTCTTCTCTAAAGGCAGAAAAGGATATCACTGTCCCATCTGCTCACGCCATGGTCCGGCGTTATCACTGCATCTGGGCAGCCGCACACAGTCCTCCTTCGCAGTGTGGCCCAGATGAAGAGAGCTGCAGATTGGAGGTGCCATCCTGCTCCAGCATACCAGCCTGGCCAGAAGGTCTGGTTCTCAACATGGGACTTACCTCTCCATGTTGTCTCCAGAAAACTGGATCCATTTCCAGTGTCCAAGGCCATTGGTCCCTCTTCTGTTCATCTGCATCTGCCCCGGTCCCTGAGAGTCCACCCCATCTTCCATGTCAGCCAGGTGAAACTGGTCAAGGAGAGTCCCATGGTTCCCACAGCCAAACCCCCTCCACCTGGCAGGGAAGTCAGGGGTCCAGTCTACTCTGTCAAGGCCCTTCTAGCTGTGTGCAACAGGGGCTGGGGCAGGCAATTCCTGGTGAACTGGGAGAGCTACGTTCAAGAGGAATGACCCTGACCTCATTGCAGAGTTTTACAATCATCACCCTCAGAATCCTGGTCTGTCCCTAGAGGGGGGGTAATTACCATGTCCAAGAAGTCATGTTAAATTATGTTGAGGTTTGTCTATATTTTCTTGTGGCTTCCTGTTTTATTTTGACATCTAACTCTCCTCTCGTTTCAGTTAACTTGCCTCTTCCCCTCGTTTTTCCCACTGGTGTGATTGTTTGCCCCACCATGATTGTTTCCAGCTGTTTCCCATTACCGTGTGTGTGTGTGTGTGTGTGTGTGTGTGTGTGTGTGTATGTGTATATAGTCTGTTTCCGCTTGTCTTGTGAAGCCAGAGAACCTATTGTTTTTTGTTTATATAGTCTTAGTAGTTTTTCATCAAGAGTCCCCCCCCCCACACACACACACTGTGTTGAGTAGTTTTTTCTTTCCCTCTGTAAGAGTGGTTTTCCTTTGATAATTTGTCATTAAAAGATTGTTTATTAGAACTTTGTCTGTGGAGTCGTGTATTTGGGTTCAAGTCCTAGTTTGGTTGTGACACATGGCTTCAAAGTCATTTTCAGTCAAAAGATCTTCCTTCAGGCCTTACCACCATGCTTGTTCTTATATAACTCGGTTTTAGGTTTTCTTCAGCTCATTCTAAGCTTATGATCTGCTTTTTCAATGAAAGTTTAAAAACGATAACCTATCAATAAAAACTTAACCTAACCATAACTTTTCAGGTTTGTGTACAAAAACTAAAGTGCCTATAAAGGGGTTACCATCTGTTCTTTTTTTCCCCTAAATGTAGATGTATCATCTCCCTTGTATATTTTATTTCTACATTCCCAAAAATTGTCTCTCAAACGTTTCAAGCCTCCAAATGGTATAAAACAGAATTCAATTGCATGAAATCAATGTACTTTTACTGTTTGCAGCTACCCCATTTCATTTGTAGCTCCCTGTTTGGAAACATGTCTGAATCTGCCTCCTGCCTTATTGTATGCTAACTGCGAAACTCTTTTCTATAGACATTGGATGTATATATAACTACTACATATGTTTACCAGGCTTATGTAGCCTGAAAGTGGGACACAGCTATTCTGTTTCCAGATGGAGCTGAAACTGAACTCAACCCAATCAGCTGAGTCTAATATCAAATGTTTCCTTATTTTCAGGTTATTCTATGGACTGTGTTTATATTCACCTCTCTGTATGCCAGCTCATTGTTATTTTTCCTTTAATTGCTGTGAGCTAATATCCTATATAAGTTCTCGGGGCTCAAGAACCACCGCACTCCTACTGGAGCTGTCCGCGGTGCTGAAACCAAACGGGCAATGTCTCGCGCTCGAAGAACCCGACTATGTCCACGCGGCTCCTTTATGTGGTTTCTAATCTGTTTTTATTATTAGTCTCATATCATTTTTAATAAGCTCAAGCTCTGTTGACAGACCTGTCCCGAGTGCATATGTGGAAAGCAGCATCCTGCACATTTACTGGGCTACGGAAAATGTGTCAACTCGTGCGTGCTATTTTCATCTGTCGGCGGTCTCCCACGTGAGCGGAAGAGGGGAGCAGCTCTATCGCGTGACGCAGTCTTTTTTTCTTCCTGTGTTGGTTGTTTTTTCTCTCTTTCTACAGTCGCATGTTAAGCCTGACAGTGTAGGAACGAAGCCACCCCCCACCCCCTCACACCCCAAATGAAGCGAAGCAGCGCCGACACAGAGACGTGTGTTCAACCCCCCGCAGCATTACTCATTGACCTCCCTCTCCATCTCCATCATCCGGGTCCTGCTCGGTGCTCGGAGACGGGCGGCGCGGGCATCTGTTATCAAACGGCCTAGATAACAAGCCCCTGAAGTCATTACAAAAACCTGAGAGTGACAGAAGCAAAGAGCCAATCAGAGAGCAGAGGAGCTTCGGACTGGTCCCTAGTGACACGCTGACCTGCTGTCTCCCGTTACCATGGAGACCTCACATCACCGGTGAGATGCAGGGAGGGAGGGAGGGAGTTGCGGGGGGTGTTTTTATAAACCCGTTTGTCTCCAAACAGGACTCATGAGAATTCAACATGGTTTAATTTCTAATATTAGATAGACGTCCTCCTTTTAACGCCCACAGCCTGTTTCTGCTGATTTCTGTTCATATAATACTAAAGGCTGGTCAGTGGGCCAGGTGATCTTTCTCTATTGACAGCCCACCTACTGTGGACCTGTGGATGTGGATGGAGCATCCCCTCCCTCACTTGGACTAGAGCAAGATCACCACACTGGAAGAGACAAACAATGTGTTTTTAGGCATCTTGTATCTAATTTTTCTTCCCTGTTGTAGTTTTGTGTCTCTTTCAGCAACACTGGTTGGGTTAAAAACTGCAGCTGAACTTCAGTATTTACTTCCCACTGGAGGTGGAGAGGCTGTCACACTCCTGCCTAAAGCTTTTGCTCACAGAAGCTCTGCACAGGTAGTGCACTAAAATCTATAGCACACTATACAAAATATATTTCCCTCAGGGACCCTCTGACCCCTTAGGCCTCTGGGCCTGTGCCCCGTAATTCAATCTACGGCTGTGGATGTGATTTACATGTTATTTATGTAGTCTATGTTGGAGATAGGCAAGAATAAGCAAGTAGTAACCTTACCTCCATCGGAGTAGGTTTCAGTGCCGTATCCATCCTGCAGACCGTTGCTCCATGTCCCCTCATACCGGGCCCCACTGGTGGTGCTCTCCAGCTGCCCATAGCGGCCTTTGAACCCTTGCGTCCACTCCCCTCTGTACTCCCAACGGCCTTTGCTCTCCACTCCGATGCCATGCCGCTTGCCCTGTGCCCAGGTGCCTTGGTAGCTGTTCCCGCTGGGCCACGTGTACACACCCAGGACCTCAAAGCCGTGGCTCCAGGCCCCCGCGTACTCACCCTGACCCTGGGGCCCCGTGCAGACCCCTCTGCCATGGGCCTTACCTTGTTCCCACCCCCCGCAGTACGACCCCCCATCATCAAAGTCAAACCTGCCTCCAGTGGACATGCATGAAACAGGTTTAGGCAAATCCTTAGAATGTGAAGAAAAAGAAAAAACAAGGGCCTGGTTCACTCAGAAGGAATAAGGAGGGAGGAGGCCTCGTTCAACTCAGGTAGCATGGAGGCGTAGGGCCTCCACTCTCCCTCTCTCGTTAGATTAGGATGTAAAACACCAGCACCTTGGTTTAAAAACAGCAGAATTCGGTCCAAAGAGCATCACCTTATGATGGAGAAGCAATCTAAGCCTCAGCGATAGGTCTGGAGTGACGAATGCAGCTGTCTTGCATGCTGCTCCCCATGGGCAGGCAGGCTCAGAGTGCTTCTCATCCTCCTCCTCCACTTCCTCCTCCACCTTCCTGCTCCACGCAACCTCGCAGCCAGGAAGCTCACTGGCCCGTCGCCTTAACTGTGCAGCAGGGCGCTCCAGACAAGTGAGGCCTAGGCTTTTCCAGCAGTCCCAGAGGCCCACAGAGTGGCGGAGGCAGCAGCAGCGACCAAGCTCAGCTCAATCAGACGTTACAGCATCCTCGCATCATTCCTGCCGCACCAGTACATGGACAGGGATACAGGACAGGGATGCTGCCACACTCGAATGCCATTAAAGAAATATCAGAGAAGTTGAAGATATTTCTCTATAGCATGGCCTGGAAACAAGCAATCCAGGCTAACACTCAGAGACACACATCCATAACCACGCAAAACACACACACAGCCTCAGCCTCGGGCACACACACCTCCACCTCGGCAGTCATAACAGGGTGAGAATATCTCTTCGGCTCTTCGTATATCTTCCCACTCTCTCCTCTTTGCTCTGCTGTTATCTAAAGATGAGGTTCTCTCCTGAACATCAGGGTGTGAGGAGAAAAATCTGAAGCAGAAAAAAATTATTATTCCTCTCCTTTTCCCTTTGTCATCTCAATTGTAGCGCTTGCCTAAATCTGGTTTGTTGTTGTATCCCAATTCCACCAAGTCATCTGCCCTCTTGTTTTTTGGCGTCTCTTGTTCCTTCTGTCTCTATTTCTCCCTCCCTCTCTCTCTCTAAAATCTGCTCATTACAGGACTGTTCCACCCCAGCCAATACCCCTCCCCCACACACACACACACACACGCGCATACTGAACACACACTCCTTCTCTTAGCTCTTAAAGAGATAGAGACAGAGGGAGGGTGCGAATAGCTGCATGTACGGCGCTCACCGCTTTCGCCCTTTGGGGATACAACCTTCTTTTCCTGATTATCCAGCCTCATTTCACAGCTTCTTCAAGACCAAAATCTGGTCAGTCAGCAGTCTGTTTCCCTGATAACTGGAGGATTGTGGGCTCATTGATCCTCTGCCACTCTCCTACCTTGAGCTAATTGTTGGTCTTATTTGCTGTTGTCTCATATGGACTACAGCTGTGAGCTGAGTGAGCTTTCCTGAAGACCTTAGAGACCCAGAATGACCTGTTTTAAACAGCAAAATGCCCACAAAATTCACAATCTAACATCTAACTACCAGTTTGACACCAAAATGTGGGAGCTTCATTGCAGCCGCCTTCACTTTCAGAGCTGTCACATGGTTAATATCCTTCCTATTAACTAGGGAAGAGCGATGGTATTGGAAATCTTTCTGTCGTTGAAAACCCCATTTGTTGGATCTTATGATGATCAGAAAATGGACTAAAACTCACCTGTGTGTAATAATTGGAACTAGACTGAAGATGAGTTGGTATACACCGGAAACGAGAAATTATCTTTTGAAGCCAATCTGTTGTTTCTTTAAACAAAGAGAAATAAGCACAAACAGATGACACATATAAGAGGAACACGTGCATATATGAGTAAACATATGTACAGATAATACTTGTAAAATTATTTCTAAATATGATTTACTGAAATAAAAACAATTAATACAATAATTTAAAAAATCTATGTACATTAACAATAAAAGATAAAAGAAATCATATTTATATCTATAATTATATAGATAGTAATGTCACTTTTTTTATATCCGCATATACCATTAAATCTAGTTAAATAAATCTGTCACATTTATTTGAATGTTTCTTTAGTAATAATAAAATGAAATTAATAAAACAGTAGTAAGAAAAAAATGTAAATTAGGAAAAACTGGATATCATGTTTCATGTTTTTTTTTTTTTACAATTTTTCTTGTATTTAAAATGTTTATTCATACATTGTGTTTTCTAATGATTTATTATAGTTATGAATAATAAATATTTAAGAATAAAATACACTCAAACAAAATATGGTATAACAGTAGTAGAGTAAAATATTATACTACATTTTAAAGAGTAGCATGTATTTTTATTCATTTTGTATGTGTAAACTGACTCATTGATTAAGATAGCTGTTTGGTGAAGTGCAAACCTGCATCGGAGCAAAGGGTGGCAGGAGGAGAGGAGACCAAAGGTCGACAGGAGCACAGTACATCATCTGTATTCAGAGAAGGGCTTCACGACTGAGACATTAAGCAGCCTTTTTACACCTACATGGGAGACAAACTGCTGTTACATGTGATGATGTCACAAATACCAATTAGTGAACACAGCCATAGACACAAGCAGCTTTTTGAAAAATGTGAAAAATTTGGGGGAAGAATACGTTTTTTTTGGTCTGTTTTTAAATTTAGCGTAGCTTATAGGTAACAAAATCCATCGTTATGATGGTCTCTAATTTGCACAGTTTCTTTCAGAATCTGTTAGGGGTAAGTGTTCACGTAAAAAAAACAACAACAAAGTACAGGCACTGCATTCATCATATCTGAGCTGGCAGGCTGAGATCAACTGGCCTTGCTATTATGGTTGAACCACATAGCCAATTTAATGGGTGCTTTACCATAAAAAAAAAAAACCGAATAAAAATGTAAAGATTTTCAGCTGAATGTGTAGATGTGTTGGTAAACACCCTGAATGACAATCCCATTGAACTGGTGAAATGAATCAATAGTAAAATATTCAAACTGCTATCAACACATTACACCATAGCGCATATAAAACATTTAAATGGACAATAACACAAGATACAACAATTACAAATTTTTATAATAGCATGTAGTGGCAAGATTTCACCAGCATGACATTTAATGCACCACTAGGCTGAACGTGACCCAGGTGTTCATTGGAGCATCATGTTAGTGTGCACAAAATACACAAAAGACAAACCTGAATACTATTCAGTGTCAATAAAGACTCAAATGAGATGATGTATCATGTAATCAACTGCTTCAAAAATAAGAGAAAAAGAAGAATTGGAGGTGTAGGTTAAAGAACAAAACTTATACTGTGTATTATCCAATATACAATAAAGTGGTTTAAGATTGAGAAGCATAGAAGAAAAATGTCATTTCTGACAGTGACAGTCAGTGAAAGAATCAAGTGTATTTTCTATTTCAAATGATTTATACACACGTTTTTTTAAATCAACATTTTGTAAAGTTTTAGCAGGGAAAAAGACAACAGACTGAGGATGGGAAATAGATAATGCAGCATTCAAAAAGAAAACAACACAGAGCAGAAATAAATTAACACCTCTTTTTTGACATTATCTCCCTGCCAAGACCTCAGTCTTGAAAATGTCTTTGTGATCATTTCAAACCTTAACAACCTCCAGACGTCAGAATACATGTGAAGACATTATCAGAGACATATTAGCAGACAGGAACTTGTCACTGTGGAAACATTCAGAGTTGGATGTGCGTGCGATAGCAGTGAAGGCTGTGGGAGACTTTAATGAGCTGCTGTCTGCTCAGTGCTCGACACAACCTTTGTTGCCTTTCACTGCATTTTCTTTCACCTGAAATGAGTATGATGGCAAAACAGGTACAACTTTAATTTAAAAGACCCCATGACACATATGTACACAAGCAGGATCACACAAAATTTTAAGAGAAAAAAAAAAAAGATGGGTTAGGGTTGCTGAAATGAACGTTAATTGCAGCACAACTCTGTCCCCATGCTATATCTAGTAAATATGAGCATATACAGAGTTCGTCCCAGGCAGCTCAAGGCCTGTCCTGCTGAGCTGGGAGTTGGTCAGTAGAGATGAACTTGCACTGAAGGATGACACAATATTTCCAGGATGTGCTCTCTACATCCTACCCAACATCTCTGTGGGTGGGTCTGGTTTAGTCTCTAGTCTCCATATTATATCCATCCATCATCCTATCTACTGTTCAGCTGTCCTCACTGGGAATTGAACCACGACCTTCTTATTGTGGGGCGACTGTGCTAACCACTACGCCACTGTGCTGCTCCAGACACATGGCAGAAAACTGGTAGATCAGCAACCTCCATCTGTATTTTTCATATTATATTTATATATGATATATACTTAATTTATCTTGAGGGAAATTCACTTACATGAATCATTTACACAGAAAGACAGAGACATGCTGCCTCACTTTTACACTGCAATGTGCTTTACTTCCCAACATGACAGACTAACAGCTCGTTGTTGTGCAGATTAGATGATGAAAGGTTTACAAACACAAAATAGGCTCAGCAATGAGGAACTATACTGAAATGTATGTTGATACTTGTGTCACATGAGATATTGTGCTAAAACACCTGGTTAATATCCACACAGCTCCACTTTATGGGATCAGGAAAGAGGCAGAAAACTGGAGTTTGAATTTCTGCCTTTTTTGCTTCCTATCCAGCAGGAGTTGGTCACAAAACATATATTATATGGACACAATAAACACAGTCTTAAACTCCGGGGGGTCTGGGGGTCCAGTCCGTGGAGGTCTGTGGGGGGTCCGGTCTCTGGTGGTTGTGCTGTGTGTTACCTCGTGTTGATGAATAGACAGTAAACTGTTATCAAACTTATAATAAGCTAACAATTCAACCTCTTTCCCTAAACTGTTCAGATGATTCTGTTGCTCCACTAATCTAACTAAACGATTAGCAATGTCCTCTAGCTCTCTCTCTTCCTCCCTCTCCTCTCTGTCCTGTGTGCTACATGTCTAGTTCCTCCTCTGCCTCCTTTTATGATAGTACTTCTTGTCATAGATGGAGGATGATGGCAGAAATGAAGGAGAAAATTAATGAGTTAGAGTCGCGGCTCCGCACCTTAGCTAGCCCAGCTTATGCTAGTGTAGCTAGCCGCCCCCATGTAGCCGGTGCGGGCCGACTGAGAACAGCTCCTCGGACAGCCGAGAGAGTTTCCTCCCCCCAGCAGCTCCCGAGCAGCCGGGATCTAATCAGGGCGGCTGGGTGACCGTCCGAGACAAGAAGCAGCCCCCGATTCACCACCAACCAGTCCACATTTCCAACAGGTTCTCCCCACTCAGCGACACTAATGTTTTGCATGACTCGGGAGTAACAAGTCATCTCAGTGGGTGATTCGTTCTTCTTTCCTGGCCTGCGCGTGCGCGGCAACGGCTCAGATTCGTTCGCGAACGGGTCTTTCTGCCGCATGTTCTCTGTGTAGGAATGGCTGATTCGTTCACGACTCATAAAAAAGGGTCTTCGGGTCTGAGTCTCTCGTTCACTTGTCTCATGACCGTTGCGCAATCCCAGTGTAGGCGCGACTGATTCGTTTACGACTCAAAAGTACGTGTCTTCGGGTCCTGAGTCTCTCATTCACTTGTCTCATGGCCGCTGCGCAGGCTCATTGTAGAAATGAGTGATTTGTTCACGACTCATAACTACGGGTCTTCGGGTCTTTCGTTCATTGTTCACGTGGTTACAGCAGTAACATGACCAATGCTGTTATTACTGGCGAGAAGAGCTATCTGATGTCAGCACGAAAGTTAAGGTTAGCTATGTATCTATGGGATGGATGTTTAATTTGCCTTTCCGTTGGAACTAATTCATACACTACAGGTCTTCAGTGACCAGGTAGGCTAAAGTGAGTAGCCTTCATAGAATGAGAATTTTTTAATGATAGGCAGAGCGCTCTCCTACTGGCAAATGAAGGAATCAGTCATTTCAGCTTCAGTAGGCTATGGCCCAAAAGGGTGCTCAATAGTTTTAACAAAAGCAAACTTGTGGATTATATGCCAAGTGAAGCAAACCATGTTGCTCTTCAGTGTTTTTTCAGTCATTACTCAAAAGACAGCTATTGCACCACACTGGTTCCAATGAATGAATGACTTGAAGAAAGATTAATTCAGATTGAAAGATCTGAGTCAGTAAAAAGATCCGATCTATCACTAGCAGCTGTTTACTTACCAGTTTAAGTTTGGAAGAAATTTTACAAATTCACCATCATCCTTCATTCCTTTATGCACAAAGCTCCCCAGAGGATGAACCCTCACTGACTGAGGTGTTCCCCTGATATTTCTCTTATGTCTGTAACTGTTCCACTTACTTAACCATCAGCTGCCTTCAAACTATATATTTTGTATGTGATTTGACTGGTAAGATAGGTAATACAATTTTTATTCAAGAGGCTATAGCTGCAGAATTTGGCATTTGTTCTCAGTGAGCTTGGCAGTACAACCTACACTGTTGAATTAGTCATTTGAATGCAGATTTAAAACCATTTTCAGCCTTGCTGAGGCTCTGGAGCTGGCAGTGTCGGTCCCTCCAACATTTGGTCCCAACAGAAACATCAACTATTGAAGGATGTCCCTCAGACTGAGCTGTAATAAGGTTGGCAATTCTGATTATGTATTTAGTCCAAGATTAAATTTTTTTTCAGACTTTGATTTATGGCCAAATATCTGGAAACTGATGATATTCCCAACGGCCAGCTGTCTCAAACGTTGAAATGCTAACTCACAAAACTGTGTGACAACACACTGTACCATTAAATATGAGTGTTGGCTTTCCTCATCTTAGCAGGGTATTGTACTGGGATGAGGTACAAAAAACATGTCTCACATGGAGTCAAAATTCTCTGTGCATGACTACATCTACAATCCAGCTACTAGTGTCTGAGGATTATTTCCATTTATACTCATAAAAAAAAAAAAACAAACAAAAAAAAAAAAAAACCAATAAACAAACGTATTTACATGTATGGATATATCTAGCATTGACAAATCTTTTTATAGAGAATTTTATTTATGTTTTAGACAGTTTAATTCCATATGGTGAAGATGATTTTACAACCAACAGTCTGTAACATAGCAGAGTGTAAATTACAGGTTGGTCATGAAAAATGACAGCAAAGGCGCAACATCCAATAGAAAAAGGGGAACAAAAAAAAAAAAAAAAAACAATACAAAAAAGATCTCTGGGAAGGGGAAAGGTTTCCCTCTGTGGACTGAAACCTGTTTAGGTGATAATGTCGTGGGCCTGCTGTTCCACCAGCATTGCCATGTTTTTAACATCACCGCACCAGAAGTCCAACCGCTCCTTCATACCTTTGATCTGAAATGGTAAACAATAGGCGAGACTGAGACGAGCCATATGAAACCAACCACAGAGCCTCCTTAAAAATGATTTCGTTTATTAAATTTTCCTCAGAAATATATTGACGTGGGCTTTGCATGTTTTATCTACATTGGACCAGTTTTGAGGATGATTCAGACTGTGGTAAAGACAAAAATGCTGGAATCAATCTGTACCAGAACAAATAAACTATCTGTACTAACCTGCTGCAGGTCCAGCACTCTGGGCTGAACCCAAGTCATCTGCACCTTCTGGTCCACTTCATCGATGTTGCCCTTGATCAGGCCCACAGACAGAGCCTTCATCACCAACAGCTCCACCTGCAGGAGACAGACATATAGAGCTTATCCTCCATAATGCTCTTTCATGCTGAGACAACTTGAAGCATGTGACAAATTTCATGTAAAATGTACTTGAGGATCTGGAGCTTAAAACTGAGACAGTGTCTGGTAATCAGATTTGATCATGCTAACCACGGGGTTCATATTGACGTCTATTGCTTTGCTAATTAAATACAGTCATCTTCCAACCAACCTCATTAACAGGGATTTTGGCACTCTTAGCGATCTCAGTGAATGTCAGCTGTCTGTGGTTTGCAGGACGTGTGAAAGTCATCTAGAAGGAGAAGGAGACATTTCAAGTGATTTAGCATTTTTATATGTAAACCATCCACAGTGACAGCCATGCCTGTCTTGACTTTTCCTGGTGAATTCATGACTGTGATTCAACTGAAATCAATTCAATTCCCCATTAAAAAAAATGCTGCCACTATTGGGCCTTCAGTGATGACAGAACACTATCTGTTGTTACAGATGAGAGAAGAAGAGGAGGGAGTGTGCTCACCTCCATGACACAGAGCAGCTGGATCTTCTGCATCAGTTTAGCTTCATGTGCTGCGAGGTCAGGCTACAACCGGGAGAGGGAAATAAATCAGGGAACAAACTTCCACATACAAGAGAAAATCTCTCTGCCAGAACACAGATAACATTGACATCTTGAATTGTATAGTTTATTTATTTTCACTTTGTTTGACTCAAAATGACATAAAAAAATGCAAAGACAAACTCTGAGATTTTGTTCGTTGAGATCTGTCAAGCTGAACCACTCAGTATCTGTCAAAGATTAACCCATTCCCATGCTTTGTCCCAATTTAGGAAATATTTAGGATTTCAGATGTTTCCAAAGACATCAAGCTTAGGTCCTTCAATGCATTAATCACAGTTAACTTGGTTAACTTCAGTCATCCTCCTCACTCTCACACTTCATCTGCCCTGTGCCTACATTTCCTTCAGCTGCCTACAACCAGTAGGTGTGTAAAAGGTGTTTATATTACCATATTGTTGATTAAAAGTTGGCTGAATTGAGGAACTGAGATGGTGATGTGTAGGATGCCTCAATTGAATCATTTCCACCATGCAAGTCCATCCAATTTCTGATTTAACTTTTCTTTTCACCCCTTTGGTTTCAAAGGTTTTAAGTTTTTGCAGTGAATTCTTTGACCAGAGCCATTTTTCATTCAGTGAACAACTGATAACTGGGCTGTACTTCAAATGTGTATTGAGGGAAGTGAAATGAAAACCAAACTCTCTTTTTCAAGGTTCCATATTTCACAATTTTCCTCCGTTTCATTTGAAGTCTTGAGCTCAAGTAGAAGATATATTTATGGTTTTGAGCACAGAAAACAACCTCACTGTAGTTTTATGTCTCCTATCTCAGGCTTCTCTCTGGAGTTCTAGCATCAACAGATCATTGATCCAGTTTGCCTGTTTGCTAAACCAGCCAATAAAAGATAATATGGCAGATTATAGATTAACATTTAGAGAAAGCACATCCTGATACACTGGATGTTGGGACCAGGTGGGCAGGACCTGGGGTGTACCTGAGGGCTGTGATTGTATTGTTGTGACATCACAAAGTTTCTCAAGTCCTGACAGCTACTTGTAAGGTTCAGTTTATAAATACAGTCTAAGCATTTCCTGTGGACTGAGACCTTTGATGGTTTCACAGTATTGTTATAGAAACCAGATCTGCTTTGAAATGAACAAGACCTTTATACCACAAGGGCCCTTTTAAACTCCATATCTGTAATTCGCCACTAAACTTGCGGCAGGTTTCAGTAGACTTCATCCTTTCAGTTCTAACTCACTGATCAGAGGTGGATCAGATCAGTTTAGCCTCTAATGTCTGAGGATATGTTAATTACCTGTTGGCCCCAGGCAGATTTGAAGCCCTGGAATTTCTCCACATTGCCTCCATTGAAGGCATAAAGTGTATCAATGAGCCACTGTTTGTCTGTGTTCCTCAGAGACTCCAGCACAGGATGCATTAGCTGCAGTGACAAACAGCAGATGTGTTACCACACTGAACTTCAGCTGGAGGAAAAACATAAAAAGAAAAACAGAAATGGTTCAAGAGAGTCTCACCAGTTCTCCAAAGTTGTAAACTCCTTCTCCCAAGAGTCCAGCCAGCCCGAGTGTAAACGCCCTCTCCTGTTTCTCTGTCTCTGTAGAGTCCACAAAAATCATTTGTTCAGACACTCATATGACCGGTACACTGCATTTCAACAGGAAATCGAGCCCAGTTTGTTTGTTTCCCATCATGCCTTTGCTCACCAGGAAGGTCTTTAATGTCCACACATCCAAGGTAGCGCAGAGCATCCTTGTAATAGGAGGCGTGGTTCCCTATGATGCGATAGTATTTGCTGGAGAGGTCGTAAAACCGGCCGTGGACTGACGTCACTCCTGGCAAGTTATTTAACATTTCCTCAACCTCTTCAATTATTTTCTGAAAGATGAAGAGAAAATAGTTGGTGTGCCACATATTTTCCATACAGATAACATCTGTTGAACCTTTCACTTAATTTAATTGAATGCTCATGTTGCATGTTTTAGTTAGAAAGTTGAACTACATAAAAACTCAGCGGGTCAGTGGTACTGTGTGTTTTCAAGGACATTTTTTTTTTTTAAAATTAGGATTAATTAAAAAAAGTTTCTACATGTGTGTCATTTGAGATACTGTTGTTTTGTTGTTGTTTTTTTTGTTTGTTTGTTTATTTTACTTGTGTTGGTTTTTGTAGCAGCTTGTAAAAGTAAGATAGAGCAGATTCTTGGAGCTGTTACCTTAGTGGCAGGTAGATCATTGATCTCCAATTTAAGGCTGCCGATTGATGTCTTGCAGAGGATTACGGCTTCTTCGCTGCTTTTCACCTGGATCAGAAACAGAAGTGTTAAAATGTATTCAGATTATAGTTTATAAGAACTGTCATGTGGGACTCTGTCAGCTTGCCTTTTCCTTGGTCTTCTCAAGGAAAGTGATGGCATCTTTTGGATCTGGAAGCACAACATTATTATTTTTATTATTACTAAACCCTCAAAGACAAGTTTACTGCACAGAGAAATATTCTGCACTGCATCATGTGGTCATTACCTGGCATCTGTCTGGCAACATATAGTATAATCTCCACAAGGGACAAAGGATTGATTCTGTTGAGGGTGGAAAAAATAAAAAATAAAAATAAATCAGCATCAATACCAATAGTAAACGCTGAACTACTGTTTAATAAATACATTAAGCTTTTTTTTTTTTTTTACATCACCTGTGTTCGAAGTCACTAAGGAAGTTTTCATAGAGCTGAAAGGAAAAAAAAACAAAAACAAAGAGTCAGGTCACAGAAAACTTTTCAAACCCCCTACAGCAACCACAATGACATCAATGATGTAATGCACCTGTCTCATGGCTCATTAAAGCTGGTCAGATCCACATTTATGCAAAGAGGTTAAACTAGAGAGTGAAGTGTGACTGTGGTGCAGTTACCTGTATGAGGCCATCTCCTCTTTTGAAGCAGGGATCTTTGACAAAGTCTGTGAGCTTCAGAGTCAATTGATGCCACAATCTATCAATAACAACACAGTATCAGTGACACTCAGCACTTCACCTGAGAAAGGCACATGCTCCACAGTCACAATGTAATTGTTTAATTGACAAACCCCTAAAAAACAAACACTGCATGGTGTTGACTGATAGTGTGTATATTGGAGGTATGTAAACAGACAAAAGTTTTTGCAGTTTGCAAATTTAAATATAAGACATTTGTATATGACAAATAATAATCAATTAATATGGCCCAAACTCATGAATCAATTACTGAACAGGTCTACTTGATCCTGATACTTATGTAAGAAGTGACTGAGAGTCAGATATCCTTAAAATGAGGACAACAACTCCGATTCATACAAAGACATTACTTTTTAGAATTAAATTAATTTAAGATATAATGCATTTTATGGCTTTAGGACTGTAAACCTCAATAACTTCCCAACAACTAATGCTAAAGATTCGCTACAAACAGACTCCAAGTATATTTAAAAGGCAAAATACTTTAAATGGGGGACCAATCGAAAGATGGCATAAAAAGACAAAACAAGCTTGCTCGTTAATCAGGACGTGTAACACATAGATGAATGTAACAAAATAAACAATAAGTAGCATAGACTGTTAAAAACACGGCTATTAAACAATATTAACTATAGGGAAACACCAGGTCTGTGTTATACTAACTAATTGAAAATAGTCTACGGATCTACGTATCTATTTGTAATATCTTTGAAATCATTGTCTACAAAATGTTGATGTGAATAGGTGAGAGCTGCGTGTGCTGAATACTCAGGGTATCAGCGTTGTTTATAATTTAATTTGAAAAGACATATATTATGTTGGACCTTTGTATTTCACGGGGATAACATGTGTATCTATATCTTCACGGCCACAAGACTTCCGATTGCCTCCAAACTTAGAAATAAACACAATTAAATTAAACTCCCTATGGTGAAGTTACTATGAGCTATGAGCTGGCACGGCCGCCAACAATCCGCTAGAAAAACTTGTGACAGGCTGATAAACTTCCACTGGGATCTTAAACTCACAGCGTGTCATTGTAATCTTTCATTATTGATATTATTACTGCTGTCAGCTAAACCATGGCTCTTAGCTTCAGTTTTAGCGTTAGCTCCGCGCATGACTCAGCGAGCATTTCCAATGAGTGTGCGAGCTAACCACAGCTAGCCAAACGCTAGCATAGCATTGGAGCATTAGCCGTTTGACTCGTAATGGTTTATGTTACCTTTTGTTATATAAATCCTCCAGACTGTGCCACTCCGCCGCCATCTCCGGCGTGGAGCTGTTACTCTGCTGCTGTTTGAGGTACCCCGTAACATCTTTCATGGTGGCGAAATTAAAGGTGATCGAGGAGTAAAGTGTTGCTGGATTTCTAGATGATGTCAATTACTCAATGAATCTGCACTGCTCCTAGCCGCGAGGAATGATGGGAAATTCATACGGCGTCGCCGCGTTCAAGTACTGCCGGAAGAATGTGAATAACAACTACAAAACGCCGACACCACATAACAATCTGAGCCAATTTAATTAGTTGTGTTATTTAACCAATATTTCTCGACATGCATGTTATTCTTTTCACCAAGTTATAGCTTTCTTTGCCGATATAAAAGCTATCTGTTCGTCATGGCCTTACGTGGATGGCTTTTCACGCTCAGATCCTTCTTATTTCTATTTAAACAAGACTTGTACACAGGTGCGCCGTGTTGCGTGTGACAGTAAACGTCTCCAAACTAAAACACGAATAAGGGGACGATGGGAAACGCAGGAGTCGTTTAAGAGCTAGCTTTGAAAACAGCAACATCGCTCTCTTGACTGGTGCTGAGTTTGCTTTTATTCTCTAATGGGCTGCTTGTCATTAACCTGCGACGAACTAATCACTGGAGGAGCTAAGTTAGCTAACAGCTGAGCAGTTCAGTGTAGCTAAAGTAACTCTACATTGTCCATTGCGGTAATTTTTCTTGCACTGTAAGGAGGTCAACGGACAACAATGCAAATTTAGCAGAAAGTCTGTCCTTAGTTTCCCTTTGAAACGGAGAAACTGTGCTAACAGCCCGTTACCCTGTTTGTGCACCAGAGTCATGAAATAAGTGTCTGCCGGTTGTTTTGTTCGCTGTACGATGGCTCTTCTAATGGCACCTGTCACAGTGGGGGGTTTGTACCGCAGTCTGTGCTCGGCATCGAACAGGAAACTGTGGGGACACGGTCAGTAGCCACAGTAAGCTGGTGTGCTCCAACAGAGGAAGTGTCTGTATGCTTCAGTGTCACTTATCTTTACAGGGTTTGGTCAGAGGAGCTTGTGTGGAGCAAAAGGTGCTGCAGCTCTGCTCAGGTACTTCCCACAGACAATTACAGCACATAGGCACTCATCAAAAGAAAGGTCAAGGTTTACCTTTTAAAATGGGCAAAAACGACCTGCAGCCTGAACAGGCCATTCACTCACTTCTGGGATATTTATGGATCTTTTTTTGTCCAGTGGTGGTTCACACAAACTGAGAGTGGAAACAATAAGTCTATTATTGCTTTTAGTAAAGCCTTAATGTAGTTTTAATCGAGCACCAAAACAAAGAGATATATGACATGCATGTGAACTTGCTTCCATGTTGGATGAGAAATCCTTGAATGAGAATCAGAATTTGGTTTATTGTGGAACTGCAAAAGCTGTAAAGGTTAAATATGTCAGAGCATTAATTGTGCATTGTTTGCATCATAAGCATTGTGGTGCTGCGGAAATAGAGAAAACTACTGTTTTGGTTCAAAACAGTAAACAAAGTAAAAATGAAAATTGTAAATGATGAAAACAAACAATTACTGCAGGCCAGGCAAATAACATAAGGCACAACAATGCACACCAAGGTATCCTACCTAAAAAGTTTAAGTTTTGTTTTCTGAAAATGAGGGTTCATGTGATTGGAGTGAAGTTTTACAGTCCCTGTGTGATCCAGAGCTTCTGTGAACTAACACTCATGGGCTGTCATCGCACACTAGTGTCATGTTTATTCCTTTCTTTGCTTCCACACAGACGAGCTGGAACCCGAGGGCTTTTCTCCCGTGGTGGTGGTGCAGTGGACAAGCAGCAGACCCTGAAGGACATCGCCAGAAACATTAGAGAGCGTCATTACAAGAGGGTGGTGGTGATGGCAGGAGCTGGGATTAGTACACCCAGTGGCATCCCAGATTTCAGGTAGAGGTCAAATGTAGTTTCCTGTGCAGTCATAAAGTATTTCTCCAACACTGGGGGGTTTTGGGGTATATCACCAGACTGTTTCCCCCCCTAGGTCTCCAGGCAGTGGTCTCTATGACAACCTACAGCAGTATGACCTTCCCTATGCTGAGGCCATATTTGAGATTGGCTTTTTCCACCGAAACCCTAATCCCTTCTTTGCCCTGGCCAAAGAGTTGTATCCAGGAAACTACCGTCCCAATCTGACTCATTACTTTGTACATCTGCTTCACAAGAAGGGTCAGCTCCTCAGGATGTACACGCAGAACATTGATGGACTGGAAAGATGTACGCTTTTACACCTTTTAACCTACCAAAGGTCAATGAAATGGTACATTTGATTTCAAGCATGCCATTGTTATCTTGTGTGTTTGTTTTATCCAGTGGCAGGACTTCCTCCAGAGATGCTGGTTGAGGCCCATGGCACCTTCGCCACTGCCACCTGCACCGTCTGTTTGAGGAAGTATGAGGGCGAGGATCTACGAGTGAGTCCTAATGCCAACTCTGGACATTTAGTCAACCTCTAGCCAGTTCACATTGTAAACAGATACTGTGTTTACTATAAACTAGTCACTCAGATGAAATAAAACTATTTTCATCAGTTAATTTATCATATTTGCTTCATATGACTCTTATGAAATGTATGTAAATTTATACCGTTTACATCTTCTCTCCTTATCTTATCAGCCAGATGTAATGAGTGGGAAGGTGCCCAAGTGTCCTACCTGTAAGGGTGTGGTGAAACCCGACATTGTGTTTTTTGGTGAGGAGCTTCCACAACATTTCCTCAAGTACCTCACAGACTTCCCACTAGCAGACCTCCTGATCATCATGGGTACATCACTGGAGGTGAGGCCCATATTGTGTCCCTGTGATTTGACATGCTTTACATGACACTGGGGTATGGGTCTAACGTTACTTTTGTTAATTCTTTCCTCTGCAGGTGGAACCCTTCGCCAGTTTGTCAGGAGCTGTGCGCGGCTCAGTTCCCCGTCTGCTCATCAACAGGGACCTGGTGGGGACCTTCTCATGGGGCTGCCGCCCTCATGATGTCGTGCAGCTTGGTGATGTGGTCAGTGGTGTTCAGGCTTTGGTTGATGCCATCGGCTGGACTCAGGAGTTGGACACTCTGATGGCTGCTGCCTCAGAGAAAGTGAGTTCTGATTGGACTGTTTAGTCATGAACTCTTTAGATTTTCTGGCATATTATTATTATCATTCTGAAGACACAAAAGAAACAACAATACAGTGCACATGTATTTAACATTTTGATCATTCCCCCATCAATTCTTAACAGTGACCAGATCACACTGCCACCAAAGTGGCACATCATTTTACAGTATTAATATCTCTAATATAGAGGATGTTCAACGTATACAAAGAGAAAAACACTGCACAAGGACATGTTAAGGGAAAATATTAGATTTTTTTTTTTTTTAAAGGTTGGATCTCTGTCTTTCTGAAGACAACTGATGCAAATGAAGGAATTGGGTTGAATATTCAAATTTACTGATTCTGTAAGGAACTTGAATAATACCTATCATATTATGTTATTTTTGTTAATAGTCAGCTGGACCAAATCATGTGTATATTGGGTGGACAGATTCTATCAGAAGTAAAAAATTAATCAATGCAAAATACAAAGCTGAGTTGGTTTTGCAGTGAGTGGGAGCCTCACAGAAAACTTGTCCAATGTTACTGTGTGTTTGCTTCCCTGCAGGCCTCAACAAAGACAGAGGAGTGACACTGCAATCAGCTGGAAGTTTGACTTCACTTACAGTAATGCACTTGGCACCTAAAACATCCTAAACCTCAGGACTAAATCCACATGAGTTTTTGGCATGTACTCACAGCTGTGCTGTGGTCATGGTTTTATCAGTAGAAAGGAGCTGCTATAATGGAAATAGTGTAAAATAGAGATGAAACAAGTGTTGAAATAATAACAGGAACTTTTCATCTGAACACAAAGAAAAGGTCAAAGATTTGTTTTAAGGTTTTCCATTGGATAAATTTCACATATAATAGAATTAACTCATTCCCATGAGGATTTACAATATTATATTTTATTTATTTAACTCTTAAAGTATGTCAAATTTCAGCATAAATTGGCCTTCAGAGTGACTTTTGTTTGTGTGTAGAATCATTTACTTCTGTAACCAAGGCTTTTAATATGTTTTCATTAACTTTTGAATATAAATATGTAAAGATGGGGGAATGACAGGAAAGTAAGAAATTGATAGACAGGACTCTTGTAATATTACCAGAGGAAGATAGAATCTAATCAATGTCTTGTCATTTGTTCGTAAAAAAAAAAAAAAAAAAGGCAACGCGTTGCTAGAAATGTGATGTGAATATGAAGTTACTAAAAAGGAGGAGGAAGGTGTGAGTCAATATAAACAACCGCCTTTGTGTACTTGGTGACGAAGGAAATATAAGTTTGACTCACTGATTATTTGTGATAGTGCCTGGAAACACTAGAGCTCTATGGCTCCGGGAGCCCAACAAATTAGGCAGTGAAAACATACTGTAATTGTTTAGCTGATAAAATTATCATTATTTTTTTTCTATTTGTGAAATTTTTTTAACATGAAAATGTATATAATTTCCCCAGATTTACCCTTTGAGTCGTTCAGTTGTTTTCAGTCAAGAGTTTAAAATGTTTCCCTGTCATCAGCAGAGGGAGCCAAAGAGCAGCCTCCTGCTTGAATGTCCTGTGATCACTGTAACAACAATCGTAGCAGCTGGCCAGCGTTGTGCAAGCATATTAAAGTTCATTTCTCACATTTATCAGTATCTCATTAAGAGCAAAGATATGAATGTCCGGGGAAAATAAAGGTGAAAGCAAATCTCATAATATTTTTGAATCTAGTGTGATCTCTAAAAATAAAAATGACATTGCAGTAGCAGTGTGGACCATATGCAGCCAGCGTTGTCTCCAGATGTTTTTACTCCACACTCCTGTGCATCTCCGCAACCTCTCCTATCTCTTATATTGTTAGAGGGCACTGAGGAGCAGTAGCTACTTCACAGGCTCTAAAAACTGAATAAATACATTTAACTGACAACATTCAGTTACAGCTACACAACTGATAGAAATAGCAATATGGTGAAATGCTTTTCTACCATTCAAAGCGCTTTACAATAAATGCCTTACTCCCCAGCCCCTTTTACAGTGTTCCTGCCATACAGACCCACATTCAGACTTAATGAAGCAGCCATCAGAGACGGTTTGGGCTACAATATCTTGTCCATCATCAACAGTTTTTTTTTTTTGTTTGTTTGGTTTTTTTTTCTGTGAAATTGATAGGCAAAAACTGTGAACTCTCAAAATGTGTCACAAATTGCAATTACAAAATCTGGAAAAGTAGATGCAATGCGGATTTTTTTTTTTTGATATCTTGCAGCTCCACTTTCACTGATGACGATGAAGGCCTGATTACAGCTACAACTGCAGCTGCTACATGCACAACATTGTCACTGTAATTAAAAGGAGATATTCTGTAGTTCCTAATATATATTTAGGCCCAGTGTAAGTATTCAACATACCAAATGTGTGGTTTCAGCCCATAGCTCACCAATTGAGGGGTGATATCACAGTGGGGGGATATTATCTAGTTTGTGCCAGGTGTTTGGGAAGGACTCAGTTAAGGGTTTACAAATAGCAGGTCTAAATTGGATTGGACAAGTTAATTCCTGATTATTATTCCTGATTGTTCACCAGCGTGCCATTTGATGTATGATCCAAAGTCCAAGAAGCAGAAACTGTGTCTTTTCATCCATCCATCTTCGACCGCTTTTCCGTTTCTGGGTCGTGTGGGGTGCTGGAGCCAATCCCAGCCAGCGTTCCGGGCGAGGGGCAGGGTACAGCCTGGACAGGTCGCCAGTCCATCACAGGGCCAACACACAAAGACAAACAGAGACGAACAACCACTCACTCGCGCATTCAGACCTACGGACAATTTAGAGTGTATCTTTTCATTTTAACTTCATGTGACCAAAAATAATTCAGGATAAAGGAGGATGAAAGTGTAGTTAAAGAGTCTTTGGGAATTGTCCTCCATCAGTGTACCTTCATTCTTCACCGCTGTCTTTTACTTAGGCTAAGAAATGACTGTGAACTTTCTCAGCAAGCCAGCTGCCGTTCTGACTTCTGTTGTCTGGGGTTTGTAGTTTGTAGCAGCTCATTACAGATTTGATCAGAGTCATCTCAGATTTTGTCAGCCGAGCTTTCACACCTCAGTTCAATTTTCACCTCTCCCTCAGTTCTGGGGCAAACGTACTGCTGTGCTGCTACTGACGCCTTTGTGACAAGAAAAGCTCTTGTTTTATCACTTCCTTTATGATATCATCTGCTGCAAGGAAATTATGATTTTTTGATTTTCTTTTTAGAGAAACTTAAGTACTTACACGAAATCCTCCTCACTCTCTTTTTGACTTTACATTATAGGATTGTTGATGAGGTTATTAAATAGATCATTGTTTTTATTTCGTAATGGTATTTTCTCCTCATACTTAAAAAATAAATAAATAAATCTCCCGCCAGCTAGTAAACATCACATCCGTATTATTAGCACGTTAGCATAAGCTCTAAAAACATGAGCATATGACCACAGCTTTCTGCCTTCTCTAGCGATTTGTGAAATATATAAAAACACCTCATAGGAAAAAACGTCCAGTAACATAAAGTCATTATAAATTTCATCAAACTCAGTCAGGTCCAAAGTTCTGGGACCTTTTTACATCAACAACATTGTGAACATTGAAATTAAACTGGAATTTTTCATGAAACTTAACTGAAAAATAGCAGTGTATATTTCCTATAACCATTGTCGGCAATTTCCCTGAAACAGAAGCCTTTCATTTTTTGAGTTTGTGGACTTAGTGGATGTGAGATTGTTTTGCTGTTCAGGCTCAATTTTCAAGCCAACATGGACTGGAAGTTGTAAAGTGTCACTTATATGACAAGGATTTATTGAAACTCTTCCATTAAATTATGAACTCAGGTTTGGTTTAAAGGCTCTTTGGACCTGGACCTCCAGCTGTGCCTGGAATCAAGCTGCCCACACTGACTCAGCGGTCGCAACACTACAAGAGTAAAAATAGATAAGGTGGATGGAAAAGGCAGAGTTGTGATGTTAAAAAAATGGCCACATGTTGAGCAAGACGCATTGAAGCTTACAGACCCATGCCAGTAAATGGTAGGATATTTTTCCGGCTCCGAAATAATCCTGATTTTAAATCCAGCGCAGCAATATTTTAATATTTATCCGCTGCAACTGTTTTTCAAAGCCTTGTAGTGTCCAGTTTCCTGTGAGGGAGGCAGAAATCTTACACTACAAGTTGTGATGATCATGTGCCGCAAGTTGAGCTGCATATTTCAAATGTTGGTCAAAAAGAGACTCAAAATTATTATAAAAGGCAAAAGATGCATAATGATCTGTAAAACAGATGAAGCACAGCAATGCACCAAAAATTACCACCGTGTGTGTGTGTGTGTGTGTTTCAGTCCAGGTGTCGCGGTGGGCTTTTTAAATGAACAGCCCAGGAACCCATTACATTCTAATTTGTTTGGAGTAAATGGGATTTTCAAAATGGGCACCAAACTGCAGCTCAGTCATTTAAAAAATGAACCTTATCCTCTGAGATCCCGTCTGTCTGCCTGGCACAAGCTGTTCTCACACACGAGGAGATGTTGATCTAAGAGACGAGTCAGTTCGCCCTCAAACTGAAGGCCAGAGGGTCATTTAGAAAGATGACACACTTTATTAGAAAGGTTTCCACTTAAAACGCGGATATGGAATACAGCAGGCACAGTCAGTAAACAAACATACACACTGTGGCGACAGGAAAGTAATTGCCATTCAAACATTAGCCACCCTGCAGCCGAGGATACATTCACAGCATAAATGACCGTTGATGAGAGGTTCAACACTTAATGACACCATCTGAAAAAGCTTCTTCCCTCCTTAAGACTCAGTTTTCCAGTAGCACAACAAAAAATATGAGCTAATTTTTCTGCTGTAGCAAAAAACTTTTCATGTTATAATCACACATATTCCTAATTTTTATTACAAAACAAATGGTTCCAATTTATCAAGACTCTTACCACATATAAACAAGTCTTACGGCACTGCTTTACTTACACTATTATATAGAAAATTATGCTGTAATGAGTTTTTTTCATCATTACTAAAAACATAGTTATTCAGTCGTTCAGTCGTTCAACCTTTCTTGTAATAAACACATTTCATAACAAACTTTTTTCCCTTTAATCACACCGAATCAGTATATTATTACACAGCAAGGTGGTGACATGTGACACTCTTTTGCTCACAGTGTCCGCAGATTGTGTAATGGTAGGATCAAACAAGACAAAGTGTGTTGACACATCAAAGAAAAGTTCTTCGTAAGACAGAGTCATTTGTCAGTCGTAACAGAGCACATAGACAGTGGACAAAATCAGGTGGAGGACACGTAATCACTTATTTGTTAACACAAATTCAGCCAATCAAATTGCACTGCAAAGATAAGAAACACAATGAAATATGTAAATGCTGCAAGTTCCATAAAATAAAAGTTATAAAATGAAGCTTCCAGAGGACTATAAAAGCTGTTGTGGCTTGTGCAAATACTGTAGCAAAATAACTCTGGCCCATACTCGGGCAACACACTTATTTTCTTCTGCTCCAGCAACCACGGCAAAAAAATGGCCCATATACAGCATGAGTGTCAGATGCTACTTCAACATCTGGAACAAATCTGGGGCACAAGCAAAAAAAAAAACCTCTGGCTGTGTCATTCAGTGCTGGAGGACAACACTGTGTCACTGAGGTGTCAGTAACTGGGCCCGACTCAGTCCAGGATCCCAAGCCCATGTTAGGTTTCATTTTAGAGCTAAAACAGTTATTGGATGATCAATCAGTTGCCGATTCATTCAGTGATAGAGACAATGTTCACATCGACATGATGGGAATGAGATAGAAATGTTAAAATGAGTGAAGTTTCTTGTTATAACTGAAGACATGGAGGCAGGAAAATGCAGCTGCAGGAACATTATTAGGGAAAAGATTAAGTTTCTTCTTTCCAAAGAATATCAGAGGAGTGTACTCTATACATAAATTAAACTGTCCTGCTGAAGCTGTTAAACACTTACTGCTTATTTCATTTTCTTGTTAAAGTCCAGAAAAACAAAATTTTAAATCCCCTTGGTTGTTGTCATTGGAGGCCTCGACCACTTGGTTGGTGCCGATGTTATGTTTGAATTACAGACCACTTGGAGGATTTGACAGATGTGTTCTTGAGATCTACTTTTCAATAAATGAGGATTATAACATACTTATACATCCTTTGACTTTAAGGCAAATTGCTCCTCTTGAATGTTTTTATCCACCCAAACAGCTGGTTTCAGCTGTGTTTCAGCTTCATGAGTCATAACTGCATAATGCATAACTTTTTTTTAGCGTTTCCCAGAAGGACTTTAACATTTGATGATTTCTGACAGGGCCATGGGGATTGATGTAAACCACTAAGGGGATAGTATGAAACTTTGGAAATACTTTTTGCTTTCTTGCCAAGAGTCAGATATCAAATATCATTGTTTGCCCTTGATCTCTGTAGCTTTTGGTTGGTAAATTTTGATCCCGCTCTGTATTTCCTCTCCTCTCTTAATCTCTCAGTATCTTCAAATTTAAGATTTGTTGTTATGTTAACACAAAGTCAGAAACGCATGAAACTCATCATTAAGATAAAAAAAAAAATAATAATAACCAAAATTGCCAATATAAATATTTACAAGAAATTTCAGGCTTCAGCAATGTGAGCTGCTCTGGTAAATATAAAGCTGGGACATGGAGGAGGGGTATCTTCTGTTATACATGATTGTTTCACAAAGTTAATAACAACAAAAATCATCGAAAGTTGGTGTTAATATTTATTTGAAACATTTTCTCCTGCTTATCAAGTAGTTTTAGTGCTG
The DNA here is from genome assembly GCA_034769265.1 of Remorina albescens. Classification (NCBI taxonomy): domain Eukaryota; kingdom Metazoa; phylum Chordata; class Actinopteri; order Carangiformes; family Echeneidae; genus Remorina; species Remorina albescens. The sequence continues at coordinate 16,519,757 of CM068479.1, forward strand.
ACACCTAACCATGATATTCAAGAAGTGTTACTGATTTTTATTCTAACTCCGGGCTAGAAAGCAAATAGTGCAATTTGCAAAATATTGAATTGTTGCTTTAAGCTTTTATAAAATATATTTAGACATATATATATATATATGTATGTATATATATATATATGTATATATATATGTGTATATGTATATATGTATATATATATATATATATATATATACACACATATACACACATCAGTGGCTGATTTAAAGGATTTTAAAGGATTTTTTCTGTCATGAAGATTTCAGCTCTTTGTCATTTTGGTCTGTTGAAGCTTATACAGTCTTTTAGTCTTTCTGAATCCTTGGAAACATTTTCACCCTGTACTGATCTTGTGAGGCAGACTTCCCTCTCATGCTCTTTGTGAATCTCATATCCTTAACTGAAGCTGACAGACCATAACCCAAACAAAGGCTCATATACAATATACTGAGGGAAAATGCCATACGGAGAGGCTCAAAGAGATGATATCCTCTTTTCAGGCAGCAGACTCTGTGTCGACAGCGTTTAGCAGCTTCCAGTGAAATATCATCAGTTTATCTGTGCAATGATCCCAGGACTCAAAAGTTCACCAGACGACAAAATGAAGTTAATATCACCACCACACTGTTGAATAACAGGAGGTATTATTTCTGTCATCCATACACAATCATCTGTCTCCCTCAGACCCCTCAGCATATCAAGCTGCATGTGTCTTCCCACGTACAACAAACTGGGGCTGGTTCACTGGATGAACTGGAAGTCTTTCACATAAGGTTTTGTGTTTTTTACCTGTTTCTCCAACACAAACAGGTCATCTCCTCTGTGACAGGCTGAGCCTGATAGTGTCCCAGTTCCCTCCCTTAGCTGACTGGCTTGGTATCTGTGGAGGGAAACCTGTCGTCAGCAGCAGTGGAAACACTTCTTGAAGAACTTCTTGAACTCGGCGTTGAAGATGGTGTATATGATGGGGTTCAGAGCGCTGTTTACGTAGCCCAGCCAGGTGACAGTGCTCATCAGACTGGGAGGGATGTCGCATGTGAAACACACGGCTCGTGTTGTGTGGACGACGAAGAACGGCGTCCAGCAGAACAAGAAGCAACCTGCAATGGAGTTATAAGGTGAGGTCAGTCCCATTTCACCTGGCGTAGCGTGCATTCATCTTATTGCTGTATAATATGATATATTTGAGGATAAATAAACCCAAACCTTGTCAATACACAGAACGATAGTTAGTATTAACCACTAAGACTGCGCCAGCTGCTGTCAGTTACCAAACAACATAAACAAATTAAAGATGCTACTACACTAACTGATATCTGTCAATCTGTCAACCTATCGCACAGCAGTGGTGAGTGGGGCCTCATCCAGGTTTCTCAACGAGGAAGTAAGTTTAGATATGCTCAGAGCCACTGAGCCACTTCTTATGTGGGAAAATAATGTTAATCTAAATATTTATCCTAAAAGATATTCATATGCATTTATCTAACTCCAGAAGTACAAAGTGCAGGCAGGAAGGAAGCACTTATATAGGAACAACAAAGCACAAGATAAATTACATTTCATTTATATTTTGCAGCTAAAATAAAGCAAAACTCAAAGAAATTGAAGAAATTGTTGAACTTATTTGCACGTTGCATCAAAGGGAAATAAACATCCAGTAACTTTCTGCAATCATAGATTGTTGTAATCCAAACTCTTTGTTGAGCTGTGAGCCCTGCGTCACCTGCCTCTCCTAACCTGTAACCAACAGTCCTAATTAACACTCCATAAATAAACGTAAAAGGCACCCGGAGTCCTTTTTTAACAGCATCATTCTCGCTTTCAGAGTAGAAACATTTTTCTCACAAGTTGTAAATAACTTGATGCATCATGTCAGAATCAGGCTGCACAACATTTTTGCTCCTTTTAACAGTGTTTCATAAGTTGCTGAAAGTTTAATTTTAGAGACAGCGACACACATGCAAGGACTTTTTAAAAAAGGGAAGGGTTTTCTGCAGTGACCTGTGTGCAGAAAACTGGATTTATGAAGGAGAAAGGGCAGGACATTATTCTTGTGGGATTTCTATGCTGCTACAGGAGATCACAGATCCAAAATTAACTTATGTATAAATGTGTATAAATTACATTAAAGATGGTTGGAAACTAGAAATGAAAAAAAAAAAAAAAAAAAACAACTAAGCCTGTAGGCACAGACTTAAATATGCAAGCTTTCATGGTTCAAGGGTTGCAGTGTTGCAGTTCTCACGTGTAGAGATGGGAGCAGAGCTGTGGTGGTGCCTTCATGATGAAGAGCATGGACAGAAAAAAGAAAAAAACAAAACTCCATCCCATAAAACCTTGGCCAGCAGGCACATCCTTGTGGTTTTGTCTCAGCAACAACCCACTTCAACTGGAAATCTGTGACACTAGTGAGCCAGAGTAATATTTCATCCCAATTTGACTCTAAATGATTCCCAACCAAACCAGCTCAATATAAACAAAGCAGAAGTGTACAATCCGGATATCTCTAAATTCCAAGTTTGAGGGTTTCTTTCCTTTTTTTCCCTTCATTGATTAATTAATTCATTTCATTCCCAGAGAGCTACCTCTGTGACTTCGTGAGACAGTGGTAGGTAATTTTGTTCCTTCAACACAAAACAGGTCATCTTTTGGATGGATATGTGAGCTGACATTAACAAGTTTAGTTCCCTGATTAGGGACGACTACGAAGAACTGTGTTGCTGAATCAAACTGAAGCCATTTGTGTGATGTGATGTCTCATGTTGGGAATAAATCTGATCTATTAGGTCTGTGGTGAGAGGTGATTAAACACTTTATCTTTCTTTCCAGGAGATTAAGATTTTGCATAATAAGCCACAGCTCTACTGTCAGGTGGAGACATGCATGCTTCATATTCCTCAGATGCATTCATTTTCTACCGCTTGTCTGTTTTCTGGGTTGAAGGCGCCTGCCGAAGCCAATCACAGCTCACACTGGGCGAAGGCGGAGTACACCCTGGACAGGTCGCCAGTCCATCACAGGACATAGGGGAGAACATACAAACTCCACACCGAAAGGCCGCAGGCCTGGAAACCGATCTCGCAACCTTCTTGTTATGGGGCAAGAGTGCTAACCACTATGCCACTGTGCTGCTCCCAGATGCATTCAGGCCAGTTCTGATACTACAGTATTGAATGTACGGATTTGTGTCAGTGCGACCTTCTGTTAATTTTAGGAGAATTTCAGTCACAGTAACTGAAGTGAGGCACTTTAATGGTCCATTCTTTTCTCTTTGGGTTACTTCAAATAGTGTACTGTAGCCAATAATAACTTTCCTTATAGCACTACATACTGTCATTTATCTTGAGCTAAATTTAGCCTAGAGCTGCACTTTCCACTTAATGTAAATGTAAAAACTCAGTAATTTTAGAGTGAAATTGATTAGTCTCTGGGGGTACATGGCCAAAACAGTGAGCAAATGAGACTAGAGCTTAGTCTGTGTCCAGTCCGACAGTGACGGAGTGACTGTAAGATCATGTGTTACATAATAATTGGATTTAAGGCTTTAAGATATAATGGCACAGCTTGTGAGACAGCCAATCACAAGTAACCCTTCTACCCTGGAACTAAAGAGTGAAATGCAGGGATGTCAGCAGCCTTGCAGACACCACAATAATTAAACGGTAAAACATCTCAAAGTCTGCTTATAGGCTGAAGGAACATCGGGAAACAAAATTATGATTGAGGGTAGAGATACGGTTGGAAGGGCAAAATTTGAGCTGGAGAAGTTTGTTTACAATTTATGGGCTGATCCTGTTTGATTAATTAGCTCCACATGTAAGAAATTTCAGTGCAATTACTTACGCCTACTGTCGTGTGGATTTTAAACAGGTTTGTAATTACTATATTCAAATGCTCAGCACTTAAAGAACTCACCTACTATAAGGAGCAACTTGACTTTTCATTTCCTGCTTCAGTGGATAGACATAATAAAAGTCACTTCAGGCTTAGAATCTTTGGTGAAAAGCTCCCTGACAGCAGATGGACTTGGATTTGTAGTTAGGAAAGGATCACCTATGAATGAAAAGACTGTTTTCCTCCAAATATTCAAGAAGAATCAAAAGAATGATTCACTTTATTAGCTTATTTGACTCTAACAATCAGTTCATACAAGCTCTAAAGAGAAAGAGCCTGTCTCCCTGTTTGATTTTTAAATAGAAATTCAGACAGAAACATTTTGTGCTGAAAAAAATTGCCGTTTTCAGACTTTAATCACAGCATCCGCTTTCATTTGAATGACAATGAGGCTGGCCCAAAAGAATTGAAAAGGGTTCAATATAATGAAATCAGCCTGAATTAAAGGCCCCATATGTACACTTTTTGAATTGTACTGTGAAAGCTTTGATTAGACTCACATCTAACTTGATAGAGTAAACAAAAACTGCTTACTGAGCTAAAAGATTGGCCTGTGAAACACATTGCTGTGAATCGCATAAATTAAATGTTGCCTATTTTACACTTTTTTATTGTTTTATTTGAAGAGCTGAAATCAAAATGGATTTTTTTGCTTAAAGTACACTTGGTTTTTATGTATGATCATCATTTATACATCTGGGCACTGGTATTTACATCAGTCCCAGGTGATCCAATCAGCTATAAGTTCAGGTGGTAACACAAGAAGATCCAGCTGAGATCTGAGGTCACAAACATTTGGCCACAGTCTTTAAGTGTGAATGCACTAAAGGACAGTGTCCTCTCCTGTCATCCCCTGTCACAGTCTGATTCATCATGACCTGAAAATATTTCACTGTTTCTAATAAATCAAACCGTCAATAGGACCTTATGTAATTGTAGAGCCCACACTCAACCCCTCCACACGACTCTCTCTCTCCCTCACCACTCACATACAGAGCCATTAGTCAGAATGAACGGTGCACATGAGAGAGCCGATCAGCGGTGGTAGCTGCTGACACATGTGGAGATGCTTTTTAAAACCAGCTGGGAAGTGATGCACTAAGAGCTGACCACAGAAATCAAATCAGCAAATAAAAGAATCTGGTCCTCTCTTCTGATCGGCTGATTTCAGGTAAACACTCAATGTGGGGTGCGTCCAGGAGATCTGGGTTAGGGTTGGTGACCGCTTTGTTGTTACATTACATAGTGACAAAGATGCTGAAAACTCATTTTGAATATCCTCCACAAAATTGTCTCAGTTCTCTGGATCTGGATCCAGAAAAATTTCACATACTGTATGTAGGGATCACAGTAACATACTATTATGGGATGCATTATTCAAGCTCTTATCTTCCGAGTATGAGCGGTATTTCATGAGGAAGCAGTAGAAAAATGAAGAACCGCCTCCAAAAAAGGAAACTAATCGTCAGGTTCTTCGAGGGCAGCTTAACTTTCCACTACACACCAAATTAAATTTCAGTCTGTGACAGAATAAAGGGATCTCCTGTCAGGCGATTGCATGCTACGTCAAGTTGTCTGGTTTCATATTGCACTAATAGCAAAATGTAACACAAGGCCACCGTGAAGAATATGACAGTCAGGAAAATAGTGTACAATCTCCAAATTGAAGTAAACTTGACTTAAAAGTTGTGTTACCTTATTAGTGAATTTCAAAGTTTTCAAAGCCAATTTTCATGAAAAAAGTAGTAGAAACAAACAGCACCCCTTAATGTTTGCACAGGGACGGTTTTGTTAATCACTGTCACACTGACTAATCAATTTTATGTACATTTTTTTCTTTTAATTCAATTATTTAATCCTGTATCAGGATGAGCTGTGCTTTTTAGTCACACAGACATCTGTTCACTGTTACATCAGTTGAATCGAATCGTTTGTGGCTCTGAAGGAAAGTTGTTAAGTTTGTCTCAGCTTGAACCTGAAATTCTGAGAGATTCTGAATCTCAAACTACTGGAGCTTGCGATTCAGAATCGCTCAGATTTTCATCGATGCTGATCCCGATAAAAGGTACCTCTACTGTGCCCCACTACTTCATACTTATGCTTTTGTGAGTTTAAGTGTTTGAGCATGTTCACATTGACAACTGAAGTGAGCATAAAATGACGGAAAGTTCTAACCCCTCACACCATTTTGGCTTCATAATGGAAGGGTAAGGACAACCAATGTGTTTTGACACTGTGGCTGAAGAAGGACGTTGATGGCTTCAGTGTCAGTTGCAGGTGACCTACAGTATGGATATGGCACAGTTTGATTTGGGACAACACTACATTGTTGAAACACTGCACTTGAATTCAAAGCCAATTCCTACAAAAAAAAAAAAAAAACCCCAAACATTTTTTTCGACAGAAAATGTGTTGAATCCATTTTGACTCTGAGAGTCAATAATATCATGAAAATTTTAGGTGAATATTCTTAGATGGTGGGTCAAGGTGGACGGGGCTTGAGGGCTGTGACTGCTTTGTTGTGACATCACAAAGTTACAGAAGTCCCGACAACTGGTTTTAAGGATCAGTGTCTGAATTGTCTTTCTGTGGACTGAGACCTTTAACTGACAGCATGATAAAGAACCTAGACCTGATCGAAGACTACGTGGGGGTTTACCTTTAGACTATATGAATTGGAGGAAAAGAAGAACATGAACACTCACCCACTACAACAGGTAGCACCCTCATAGCTTTCCGCTCCCTGTTGTTGATCTTGGCTCTTTTCTTCTGCTGTTGTTGGCTGAATGTCACTGTGGGCACCGAGTTCTCTCGGTACTGCCGGGGATAAGGAATCTCCTGCTGCATGTAGTCATCCGTGTCGTCCAGGCGAGACTGGGCCAAGTCCCTCTCGATGATCCTGGGCAGGGGCATGGGCAGAGGGCCCGGTATGGTGCCGGCCAGTGGGGGGAGGGCGGTGGCAACGGCTGCGTGCTGCAGCTTCCTGCAGGCCTCAATGCTGCTGCGTAGTTTGGTTTTCCTGCTCTCCTCCCAGCGCTGCAGCCCACGGAAAACACCAAAGTAGAGCAGGAGCATGATGGGGCAGGGGATGAAGAAGGAGCAGACGGAGGAATAAACTACATAGTTGTTGTCCTCCAGTTTGCACTCAGTGGGGTCGCGGTTAGGCACGTTATTGATGCCAAAGATGACAGGGGAGGCAACTGCCAGGGCCAACAACCAGGTGGCCGACAGCAAGATGATCTGACGATGGTCCACATGCTTGCGGTTATAATTCAGGGGTATGGACACAGCAATAAACCTGAAATACAAAAATGAGGCTAACACCTTGAAGAACATATCAACAGCGCAGCGAAGACGTTTCTGGGCCGTGGTTCAAAATGTGTATCTAATCTCCACCAGACTCTAATCTTAACCTTAAATGTTCTAATTAATGTTTTGGCTCTGGCCCATTTAATCGAAATGTTGCAGTTTTCATTAAGTAGTTGAAGAAAGAAAGAAATAACCACAAAAAGCAAATTACACCAGGACATCAAGTTGTTCAAGAATGAACAACTGAGACAATCAGAATTACACACAGGGCCAGAGTTACTCACCGACATTGTGGGGGGGGGGGTACCACATAGTTATTTACATATTTATTTGTTTATTTCATAATGAAATTTATGTATTTGATATGATAGAGGAAGTGTCTACTTAATGCCACGTCTTTAGTGTGGTCAGACACAGAGTGGTTTATTAATCAGAGACGGTGTTCACAATGACACCAAGCAGACTAAACACCCAACGCTGCTCTGGCCTATTTTACCCTGTGTGTTTGTGAGTGAGTATATAATTATTCTATACCCAACAAAATGGTCTGAAGCATCAATGGCTTCCTCATTTATCACACACAGCTGCTGCTTTAGGCAAAATAGAAGAAGATAGAAATAGATACATTTATTGGTTGACAACTGGTTTTAGATGAAACTGATGACATGTGTCAAATTTAAAAGGCCTTAAAGTCTAAGTCACAGAAGGGCGGAGGGATGATTCATAGTTCGATAAGAACCTTGACCAGACAAACAGACACATACCGGTCCACACTGATGGCACAGAGGTTGAATATGGATGCGGTGCACAGCATTACATCCATGGTCATCAGGCCGTCGCACATCAGCATGTTCAAAGTCCAAACTCCACCCTGGAACTGCACACACATTAACACAAACACACACACACACACACACACACACACACACAAGCAGAGAAAGAGAATAAACACAACTTCTCAAAAGCTGCCCCAAATCTGAGTGTAAAAATCTGTAATCCTTTTGTGCTTGCACCACTGTGGCTCCTTGTTCAGACAAACGGCCTCCTCTGTCTTTGACATTTCCTAAGGAGAGGTCTTAACTTTCAGACAGACTCGTTTTCTAATCCAGTATGAGAGTGAAACAAACCACTGGTGTGACACTCACCCAGAGATTACCTCTCTGCAGACACGGGCACAAGTAACAAGATCACAAACTCAGCTAAATCAGGAGGACTTGAGGGGAAGTGTCAGCAGGGCATTTCTGAGCCACTGAGATATTTACAGAGACACGCAGGTGGCCTTTGATACTTTAATGAGAGCTATATGACGTTCTTCCAACCTTTTAATTCCCTGGAAATATTGCAATTTATTTATCATACCTCTCACTACAGCCAGTTTGAATCCCCCACCGTCCCTATTATTAATACATCTTGATCCTGAAAGAGTTGAGAGAGATAGTGTGGCTCACTTCTGCAGCTCTGTTTAGTGACATGCAACTTCCTTTAATCAGATTTGATCCCATTCCCAATTTCACCCAAAATGCCTCAGATATGTGCTAGATGAACTGCTCTGTCTGCAGCTGTAGTTTGGGAGAATGTCCAGTCATGGAAAGATTGAGAGACATTAGGCCCCCAGGCTCAGACACAATGTTTTTTGTTTGTTTTTTGTATTTTCCCATCTATTTTTGTGTGTAACACGCTGCCGATTGATCATCTTCACTATTTACTTTTCTCTGGAGATCCACATCCGCACTCACACTTCACGGCACCCTCGTGTGAACCCCCTGTGGACCCTCTGGCCTGACAGGCCCCATTTGCCCTCTCAATAATCCATCCAAAGCTACTTTACCTCTGCGTAAACAAAGAGCGGCAGGACCAGCACCGCCAGCAGCAGGTCCGCAAACGCCAAACTGACTATGAAATAGTTTGTTGTTGTTTTTAAAGCCTTCTCCAAGTACACACTGAGGCACACAAGCACGTTCCCACCAGTGATGATCACAATCAGTAAGATCCCAAACACCAGCGCCGGGAAATTGTAACGTGTGATGGGGGCGGCCGGCAGCGTGTGGTTGTTCAGCTGGCTGGAGTTGTCCGACATGTCGCCGGTGTCTCGACGTAGGCTGCGGACTGACGGGCTCTGGGTCCGAGCGGCTCTCTCCGTGGACCTTTTCATCAATGATCCGGGACAAGCAGGCCCGTGATGAGCAGAAGCTACACCGATAAAGTAAAGTGGACTCTTCCCGTGAGGCTGCTCTGCAGTATCCGCTCTGAGCTCCGTGCGCTCCGCTCTCCGAGCGCAAAATCCACTCTGCGCGCAGCGACCAGATCCGCTTTGACCCGCCTCATCCAGCCAAAACTATACGTTTCTTCTCCGTCCACTGGACCGACACTGTCAGGCTGTGGCCCGCTGTGGGTTAAGTGGATCGGTGTGTCCTCCGTCTCTTCAGCCTGCTCCTGGAGGAATAAGTTTGCAGGGTGTACGCATCAAAAGGCAAAAGCCTTAAAACCATTCGCTCAGATCTGTTTACTGAGACTCTGCTGCGGGATCAGTCCCTGCAAATCAGGTGTCAGGAGAGAAAACTGCAAGGGAATCAATCTCTCTTCTAAGGCGTTTCATTCTGCAGCCTTTCTGAAGCAGGATCAGCTGATCTGCAGGGTCTGAATAAAACTCAAAGAAATGCGATAGGTTGGAATTACATCCTGAGGATGAAATTTTCCAGTCTTCAGTCTTCTTAGAGAATACAGATTCCCACTATTATCACGTGTCTGTTACTACACATGCTACACTGGTGTAGTAGTAGACCTACTACTGCTGTTGCTTCTACTACTTTTGATGTTTTACCATCATTTTACTACTAGCAGCTATAATAGAAAAGCCAAATAAAAAACAACGATGCTGCTTTCTTGTTTGGAAACTGAGTTTTGCTCTTAGTCCAGACACACTGCTTCAGAGAAATTATGGTCAATGGACTCACATGACCCTAAGAATTATAAAAAAAAAAAATCCAAAAGGTGTTTCCCAGTGTACTTTGTGCTTGGTACTAGTTTTATTAATTTTCAAATGATGTTGGTTTTTATATTTTATTCGGTTCCATCCAGGTGTCATCCCACTGTGACTTCACCCATTTTGTAAACCTTGAGTTTGTAATTTGGCCATCACTATCCTGTTTTTTCAAAGCCAGAAAAAACTGCTCTGTACTCTGTCAATCACACAGTAGCCACGCCCTAATGCATACCCTGATTTATGGTCTGTCTTCCCCTAAATAATACCATCATATATTGAAACATTAGTTAAATGAAAATTATGTTGGATTGAAAAAGACTTGAAACTAGAGACTGAGACCATAAACTCACTAGGAAAATGTTTCGTGAGCTGATTAATCAAGTGAGAACTGGAGCTTTTTTCACATAGACATACATATTTTACACATCATTTCTCACATTTCGTATCTGAACAGCTGACATGAAGGGGACCTCTCATCTTTGGTGAAAACTACCCCTATAATATACATTTGTTTTTCTGTTTGTTCTTACAACCTCAGTGAGTAAATACATCTATGCTTCTATGAAAAATTAATGAGAGCTACTCACTTTGATGTTTTGTTTTCACAGAATAATGATATATTCAGACATCACATGCATACAACAGCTGACAATTTTTCCTCAGAGTGTTGCTTTGAAACTGAGTGTAAAGGTGTTTTTGTCCCAGCAGCTCCTGTGGCATGAATATCATTAGATTAAAGTCAGTAGCAATTAGATTTTCATACATCGTCCCAAAGCCTCGGGAGGATGAGGAGAACTTAAAGAATAGCACACACATTTAAAAAAAACACACAACGCAGATGTTTAACTTGCCCTAAATCCTTTTGGCAGAAATACATAAATGCGGGAGACGAAGTAATATCACAGAATTATCATTCCACTGCTGGAAATAAATGAACCCATTAAAGCTAATGTTGTAACTCAGTGATTTATTGGGAGCAGAATGGTGAACGGGATGGAGTCAGCTACATATTAATCACACAAGAAATAGCTGCTCACATGGGGAAGAAAAAAGTTCTCCATTCAAAGATATCAGAAAAAAAAAAGCAACATTAAGCAGAAGTGCAGCATCTGACATGTCTTACATGGTAAGGATGTGCAACACTTTCATGCTATCTTGTGCAATAATAAATGGATAGTCTACTTGCTTATCGCTGGTATGGTAAATAGTTCACCTTTAGCACAATCATTCCCAGAGGTCCAGAGGTCAAGGTCTCGCTTTCTTGCTGTATATAAAATCTATTTGTTAAATTGTAACATAAATCACTGTGTTGTGATTTAACCAAGTGGCTGGGTAGGGGCATTCTTCAGGGGGGAGATGGTGCCAAAGATAGTGTTTGATGCTGTCCATTGATTCTTGGGCGATGACCCTTGACCCCTTTCCAGATGCAGAGACCTGATGCCGGCTATATTGATTTTTAGATCAAGTTTATTCCAGATTTTAAAAAAGGAAGCAGCTCTCCAGTGTGTCCTGTCCTTTACCCACTGAGCTGCTAATGAAACACATCAGTGCATCTTTTTGAGTTGGCTTCAATGATTTGGAAGCCTCTCACGGTCTATGTACATAATGAAAAGAATTTCCACATCACTGTTGTTTATGGAAAAACGTGAGTGGGTGAGAGTTGCTGAGGAAAAGAGACGTGCAGTTTTCTGCTCAGTACAGGACTGCTGGAGTCAAACGGACTCTGGAGTCAACAGAGCTGGCTGAATTTTTATTATGTCACTGTGTGTGTGTGTGTGTGTGTGTGTGTGTGTGTTGGTCAGTCACACTTATTTATCAGCAATGGAGTTTGGCGCTCTGCTCCACTAATGTTAGTCTGCAGGTGATGGAGCTGAAGAGTATTAACAAAATACCTAACCTTTGGCTTGCAGAGGTAATTATCAAGTCATTCAACGCTGAGCATTTAATGACTTTTCTTACCTGAGCCATGCATGACCTATGAAAATGTCTGTTGGGTCTGCTGAAAGAGGATAAAGATGAGTCTGCAAACAAAATGCAGGTTAGGGAGCAGTATGTGCACTGAGAAAATTTTTGAAATGAATAATTAATGATTTAATTGAGCTCAAATCTGATGGAGGACTGTTTGCCCACCAAAAGAACAATGTCAGTTTTTGACATATCTAGTTCAGGAAAAAAATAAGCATAAACAGGCATGTTTAACTTTAAACAGAAACCCAAATGCACAAATAATCTGAGATAGACACAAAAACATTTTATCCACAGGGAGTAACTAAATGGCCTTATGGGTGTTGAAACTTTGACAGAAATGGATTTCAATTGTTATCACCTCCCACTGTTTCTTTCACTCTAAGCTCCACTCTGTCCTCTTAAACTGTAGTCCTGCCACTTGGCAACAGGTTTTGGAAGGTCAGTCTGTCCCTCCATGAGTCTGTGAGGCTTGCAGTCAGGTAAAAGATAAGCTCTTTACAGTGCAGCACTTATAATAACACTGTAACATTTAAGGAAAAATGGGGGAGCTCTTTCAGGAAACTCCTTTTGTGCCGTTTAAAAAAATGTATCAGAGGGTTGGTAAGATGTGATATGAGAAACTGATGGGATGAGATTAATTAGTGATGGATAGTGTGGAGAAGAGACAGTTAGTTGTTCATGTCATGTCATGTGAAGCCTGATCTTTTCAGAGCTAATAAATAGGAGCGATGTTTTCAACACATGTATTTTTAGCAAATGCGACATGAATTTAATAGGATTTCAAAAAAATATTTAAAAAAAGCAAATTCATTTGTGTTTTCATTGCCTACAATCACACAGAAATTTGATGGTGCCAGCAAACTAATGTAAAAGAGGAGGAAACAAAAATGTTGGTTTTCTTCTAAATGGGACCATGAATTAAAAAATGAACATCATATGTTGAGGGAAGCTAATAGAGACTAACTTTTTAGGAAAACATTTTCTGAAATAATATGTAAGAAATAGGGCCTTTTCCCTATAAACTCCAATCTGACTTTTACAACCAGTGGAGTCACTACTTGGTCATCCATTCATTCATCTTCAACTGCTTATCTGTTTCCAGGTAGTGGGGGCTGCTGCAGCCAATTCGCACTCACCCTGGGTGAGGGTGGGGTCACCCTGGCCAGGTCACCAGTCCAACACACAGAGAGCAACAACCACTTACACTCAGACCTACAGACAATTCAGGTCCTTGGATGGTGGGAGGACACCAGAGTACCCACAGGCAAGAGAACTCCGCACAGAAAGGCCCCAGGCCAGGAACCGAACCCACGGCATTCTTATTGTTGGGCAACAGCGCTAACCACTTCGCCGCCATGGTGCCTTGATTAGCTATAACAAAATTTTAAGTCCACATGTCAAAGTGTCCCTGTTGTCCAATGGTTTATGTGTGTGAGATGGAGATGCCATCTGAATATATTGAGCACAGTATGGATGTGTGTGTGACTATGACTCCAAGTGTTTAGAAAGTGCTACATAAACTCTATAATCCTGACGGGATCTGCAGGTTCATTGCTCTGCTCTCACCTTATCCAGATGTTACTTCAAAAGTTGACTGCAGCTGCTGTGAAGAGGCTTTGAAACTGCCAGACTCATTCTGGGACCCAAATGTAGCAACAGGCTGTCAAAGTTCAGGGGTTCCCACCAACTTCTCTCTTTGTCCGGTTAGACAGGTTCTCTGGGTCAAATGTCAACAGGACTCCATGGCAGCTGCACTGTTCGCACTTGTTTCTCATACATTCACACCATTCTGACCAACCTGCGTGCCATAATCCTCGCAGGGTCAGCCACAGGTCAGACCAGATGACTTAACATGACTGTCAACACTGCTAATCCAGGGAAGCAGCAACATAAGGGAACATCATCAGAGACGGGCAGGTTAAACTGCTGGAGGAAGAAGATTCAGCCCTGACAGTGACACCTTTGCAATACTTGTCTGAACCTCGAAATTATTGACAATGTGGTACTATGGAAAGACGTTGCTCCTGTTTAATTTTCTGTCAATTGACTGATCAACTATCATACTAATCAATTTATATCTGCAGGTTAATTCATGAAAATACATCAGATTTTCTAAGAATCCTTAGAAAATCATATCCTTATCAAGTTAATCTAATGTCAAATAAATGTGACAAACACAGTGTTTCCCCTTGAAATGTAGAAGTTGAAAGTTGGGTGAAAATAAAATGCTCAAATAAATTGGCATGTGAGGAGGGAGGTGCAACAGGCCGGAAGGCGGATGCAGGAATCAGCACCTGACCTGTGCAATGATCGGAAATTTGGTTTTAAATTCTGGAGAAAAATGTTTTATGGCGCAAGTTTGAGTTTAACATTTGTATTTAGTGAGACACTTGTTTGTTTGTACAGTAAATATGCAAATGATCTGAGTGTGTGTGGTTTGAGTGTGTCTGTCTGTAGGGAAGTTGAGTCTTTCACACAAATGGCAAAAATAAATCACCCACTGTTACAGCCAAGAATCATCTCTAGAGTCGAACACTGAAGGCGTTAAGCTTTTAAATTCGGTCTATTTTTATTTTCATGTGACACATGAATATAAAAATAGACCGAATTTAAAAGGCAGTGATTTTAAGCTGCAAGTTTTTCAGCACCACAACATGATAATTAGACTTGACTTTGTGAAGTTAAACACCAAACTGATCTACAAAATAAACACTAGTTATGGATAATTATGCTGCTTACACAATAATAATAATGTTCCAATAATATCATCAAAATACATTGTACAGTGTTGGATTAATATTATTATTCTTCAAATACTTTAAGTAAATTTTGTTGAGAACACATTTGTGTTTTGATATAATATTTTTAATGCCTTTTTATGTATTTTGCATTGTTTCATAATTTTTTAAGGACCAGAGCAGCTTTTCCACCTCTGGTTCATGTTAATATTTTAAGGTTAGAATAGAAAATAATCTCTTCTGATGTGTTCTTAGAGGTCAGGGCTGCCTTCTAAATGATGTATTGATTTATAATTCAGTCTTTACAGTCAGTAATCAAAAATCAAAACATTTACTGTAAACAGACATAAAACAATTGTCCTGTCAAACCACGAGGCTTAGAGCCGCAGCTTTTCCTCTCTCTGCTTCAGGAGGAACAACAATGCTACTAAGTAGGTCTCTAATGAGATTAGCTTCTCTGTTGAATCACCAACCACAAGTTACAGTTACATCACCAACGCCACACAAATTATTATATAAAACAGGATAAACAAAAATCCAAGATTTTGCATCGCAAACATATTAAACCCAAACAAATCAAAAGCCACAGCAGGGGCTCTGCGAGGCTGAAATCTTCACTACACAGAAACAGAACCAAGGACTGGAAGGTAATAAAAACTGAATGAAAAACTTTAAAGATTGAAATTAGGTGGAAAAGGCACATACATGTAGAGGCCTTGTGTTCAGTGTCAGTTTGTTCCACTGAGTTATTATGTAATATTATATCTTTGTGATAGTTTGGGTCTTTGTCAATGATTGCAGCTTTTGCTGGTGTGAACTTGGACCAGCTGACGGTTCCTGCTCTGAGGATCTGTGGCTCCTCCTGATGGTCGGAGCAGAATATGACACAGCGGAAAGTCTCGGACACCGTCACAGACACACTGAGCTGTTGGGAGGAGAAGCCACCTGCTGAGCCTCAGTGTGTCACAGTTGATCAGTGCTCATTGGTGTTGGTGTTGGTGAGTGAGTGAGGAGCATCTCTGCCTAGAAACATAATATATGAGCTTCCTGTCAGATCATAACACTGTGAGCTTGTTGTTCCCACACAGAGGGGGTTGGGAATGGTGGGGCATTAGTGTGTGAGTGCATGTCTGTGAGCACTGACAGCATTTAATGCAATATATTACAGCCTGGTGTGCACACAGTGGTGCCTTGTCCACATGTGAAGCCATCATTATGTGTTCCAGTTTTTCAGTTTAAGTTTCCGTCATTATTATTGAGTGAGAGGAAACATGTGACATGCTTTTAAAAAGTCCATTGTCTATGTGTGTGTCACCTTAACTCAAAGTGTTTCACAAAAAACTGGCAAAAAACTTCAGGTTAATGTGGAAGTCTCTAGAAATAAATAAAAATCTTACATATTTTAAAATATTTATTGAGCTTTTGATTAACTGACTGAATTATTTATCACATTTTCATTTATTTATTTCTGCATTTATTACCTAATTTATTATTTGAGTCTTCATTTTGTGGCGTTATTGGTTTATTTGATATTGAAATAAATGTCATTCCGTACACCTGAACACATTTTTCACTTTGGAAAAATTTAGAGGCAGATGTCCAAACAACACTGAAGGATGCTGCAGTAAAGACTTGGTAAAGCATCATCATGGAGGAAACTCAGCAGGTGAAATCACTGGATGACAGATTTCCAGCAGTGGATTTTCCTCCAAATATAACAAATAATGCTCATATTTGCATATATTTAATTTTTTTGTATGCCCAATTGCTTTTGGGTCTCTGAAAAAAAGTTATATGGTTAAAATAGTCAATATTTATTTCTTCATTCTTTTTAGAATTAACATGATGCATAAGCTGAAAGATTCACATCTTGAAAACTCAAATCGGTTGTTATAAAGAGATAAAATATGTCTATATTACCTTTGATAAAATGGTTGTTTCTATCTGAACATTGTAGATGTTGTGAGCATGTCGACATCGTCATAACTCTATGCAACAAAGGCCATGTGTGGAGAAGAGCAGGGACGAAATTTTGATTTCAGAGGTGGGGGGGACACAACTGGCTTGAGTACAGGGCGGGGGTGCTTGTGGGCGGTCTAAAGGGAAACAGGCTTCAGTTTTAGCGGCCGTTTTCCGCTTGGTCCTAGTACTTGACCTGTCTCCATTTAATATAGCGTAACATTGTTTTTGAACAGTAAAAACTGCAGGGGACCAAAACTGCCTTTTGAAAAATTGCAGGGGACATGTCCCCCCTGCCCCCCCAAATTACATCCCTGGACAAGAGAAGTGACTCATGGTCAGCCAGGCCTGAGAGTGGCTTCTGCATTTTTTCATACTTCAGAATCCCCCAAAATCGTGCAAAAGTGTGCTCTGAGAAAAAGCTGAAGTGACATTCAATGTATCCTCAATAAGTTGCAAACATCCCTGATCTGTGTTGTAACTCCCCAGCTGCAAAATCTTCCAATTTTTACAAAAAGATAAAATACTGGTTTAAGGCTCTTCAGCACTGACTTCACTCTTCAGCCCCTATGTTTACATCCATTTTTACATGTAATTTAAGGTTGGCTCTGTGAAAATAGTCTCTGAGGAACTGAGAGAAATTCAAACTTTGTTGGAATTGTCCCCACTCTCCTCTATATTATCCATACATTCCTTTTTTTCCATTACATATATTCTAAATCAGCGCTCTCCAACTCCGGTCCTGCATGTTTTAGATGGTTCCTGCTCCAGCACACCTGATTCAAATGATCAGATCATCATCAAGTTCTGCTGAGGTCTGATAAGGAGCCACTCATTTGAATCAGGTGTGTTGGAGCAGGAAACATGTAGGAGAGTCGTTCTCCACGACCGGAGTTGGCGACTTCTGTTCTAAATGATCTTTGATTAGTTGGAAAGTGGAAAGGTGTCTGTATGAGACTTAATATGTACAATAAATGGAGCCTCGTACAATAGTTTCAGCCATGAAATGTAAAGCGAGGATATTTACATGAAGAAAAGTGCAGTGAAGTGAAAAAGACCTAAACCAGATCAGTGTTTGCTGTGACCTCCAAACTGACCCCCTCAGTGTAACAAAATCAGTTTGGAATCAACCAGATGCCTTCTGATGATGCAGAAAAAAGACAGACTCATTTGACCGTAGGTCTGATTAACCTGAACAGTGTTTAGATATGTGAGAAATGTTCCCAGATGCCAACATTCCTCTGCTGACTTGCTCCCAGAATGCATCAGGGCCACCAATACAGAGTGGCCCCTCCAGCTCAAACAGATGCAACTATTTTAGTGGGAGGCTGCGAGTCCTCTGCTGGCAGGCGCTTAATGCAATATCTGCCCGTAAGATGAAGTCACAAACATTGCAACTGTAGTCGACTCCCACTTGCCGGGCAGCACAGACAAGGCATTATGTGGACGAGTACCAGCTGGTACCACGGGCTCCTCATCCACCTCGGGACTTCATCTTGCTGGTGCCTCTGAAATCAGGACATGGAACTGAAATGGGAGAGCAAACCTGTGAATGGTCTCCTGGGAGGCATTGTTTTTGTCTGCTTTTGTACAATTTGTGCGGCTCAAAGACGTGAGTAGGACTCTGATTTCTGCTCAGGGCAGGAAGGGAGCGGTGGATGTTGATGAGACTGCAGAGTGTCAGAGAGGTAGTTAGTGTTTTCTTAATGCTTGGCTCTTTAAAGCAGTGGCACCCACCCTTATGGCTTGTGGGCCTTTCAAATTAAGGTACATCTACCATTAAACTGTACTGTTAAAGCGAAAAAAACAGATTAATAATAATGCCAAGCAACTGTTTTTTCTTGAATGTTTTAATATGTAGGATGTTCAGAGGCCTAAAGAAGTGAAAGTATCTCATTTCACTATCAATTCTTCCATCTTCGTTTGGTGGTCACTCAGATTCAGTTGCACCTCTCCAAGTACTGACCCCGGAATGGGAAACAGTGCTGGGAAAAAAAAAGAGAAATAAAAAAACTTAATTTATGTTTACCCATGATGGTGGTGAGTTGAATCAGTTTTTTTTTAGTGGAGCATCAAAAGCAACAGAATGTGAACCTACAGGCATTCATTTTTCATTCCATGCTTTAATGTTGTGCGCATAGTTAGTTAGTGATGGTGTTGTCATGGGCTGGTTTATATCCAGAGGTGTCCTGATATTTATATACAGCTTTTATCAACAAACATTCAGCAGTAAATTTTGCTCAAAATGGCTTGTATAAAGCAAGCTTTGCGCAGTGCTTAGTTGTAAATCATGGGTCCTCCACACTTGTCCTACAGTGTTTGAGTGAAGAGCTTGTTGGTGTTGCCTTGGATTGTTTTTATTAGCTTCTTCACACTGCAGCCTATTTGCATTTGAGAGAAAAGTCAGTGAGTCCAAATGTTTACCTTGTTTTGTGTCTTGTTTCTTAGTACTGACATGCCTCTTTTAGTACAAACTAGGGAACTTTAGCTTTTGTTTAGAGGTCAAAAAGGACATGATTTGGCCCACAGGCCGCTTTGTGCCTAACACTGATTTGTGCCAGCTTTTTTTTTTTTTTTTTTCTTCAAAAATTGCCAGTGTGGATGGGAAAATTGGAAAAGACGTGGTTGTGTGCCTTTGTTTATTTTTACTCCTTTGACAGATATTCCAACTCGTTGTTTTTCACCTCTGTGTGTCATGTTGCATATTCCTCCTGTCAGTTTGTTCTACATCATATCATTTGTGTGCCTTTGTGGTCTTTTTGCATATTTTCTTCTCCTATTCAGGTTATGCTTTGCATCACTTTGTGTAACTTGCTGATTTTCCGTCTGTCAGACAGAGGCAGGCTAACTTTCCAGCCATTCACTCTATATGTGCTAAGCTAAGCTAAAAGGATGATAGCAGCGGCCTAGCCTTTAATGTGCATTAACATCTGAGTAGAAGGTGAAATGAAATGTTCAAAATGTTTTTATTTGAAGCATTTTAATTTAAAAAATTTTCTTTTATCACATCTTTTATAATTTGTGGATTTAAGCACCAAGTACAATTTCAGTGTAGTTTTACTTTTCCTCTCTCAGGAACACAGCTCAGTCAGCCAATCAGAAAAAAGTCTCTCCTCTGAATGGCTGATTGTTTTCTGAGTAATCCAATAAAAATATAGCAGATTTCAGAGAAACATTCAGGGAAACCAAACCCCCCCCGGTGGGCGGGGCGGGGCTGAGGCAGTGACAGCATTGTTATGACATCACAGAGTTACAGGAGTCCTGACAGCTGGTTTTCAGTTTCTGAATACAGGCTGTGAACATTTTTCTATGGATAGAGACATGTCAGGACCAGATAGTATGTTAACTGTATTTTAGGGTTTTAGTAAAAATTTTTGTGTGTTTGGTGTACGTCCTGTTTTATTTTTGAAGTCCTTATCTTATCCCTGTCTTCCTGTCAAGGTCTTTTCTGGCTGTGATTGTGTTCCCCACCCCTGATGCGTATCACCTGTGTTTTGACTCCGTGGCTTGGTGTCCTGCCTTTGAGTGTTGTGCCTAATAAGCCCTTTGATACTTGAAGTGTATTAATATAAAACCTCTAATCAAAGACCACATGGACAACTCAATTCATGTGAGACTTTTAAAACAATAATAATGCTTTTAGTCAAAATCATCTTTAATTTTCTCAATTGTGTCTATTTTTTAACAAATGGGAGAGTGAGGAAGGGAAAAGAAGGTTTCTTATGGAATATATTCACCCAGTATTTCATTTCCAAAATGAAACTTTCCAAAAAGTTTCTCGTCAAATCACAACACTTAATCCAGTTCTCGTGAAACATCCACTTAATGTTTGAAGCTTGCTCTTCATGTTATTTTGCCTTACCAATCTGGTTTACCTGATTTGTCTTCCCTCTCTCAGTTTGCACGGTGCCTCCTGGTCCTGTGACAGTCCCAGAAAACAACACGGCTGATGTCCAGGTGGTTCAGATCCGCGCCGGTGGTGACGTGACACTAGCAGTCAAAGTGAACCCTCAAGAGCTGTTCTACCTGAGGGGGAATGCCCTGATGCTGAAGAAAGGCCTTGACTATGAGGTAATTTACATTCAGCACATGGAATTGTAATAATGTCCAAACAGCAAAAACAGATGGTCTTTTAATATTCCTGATTTCAGGCCAGTGGCTTTAGAATGATGCTGGGGGAGGTGGACATAACTTTGAAAAAACATGATTTATGATGGACATAAAACCAAAATATGGACTTGAACATCTGCAATTACTGCAGAATTATTCTCTCTCACTTATGATACTTTTATCTAAGGATACATTTATTTTTTCAGCTGTGTAACAAGGCATATTTTGATAACCACTCTTATCACTATCAATTCACCATTCAGGTTGTTTTTATCCTACAGCAGCAGTGGATTGTACAAAGACCACAGCTACCAGCATACCGGTCATAGCTTAGTTACCTGGTTAGGTTTAGGAGAATTGGGTTAAAACATAAAAAAATCATTGTAATGTTTACTATAATAATTATAATGGCCTGGTTCTCTAACGACATTAATTCTTACTATCACATGGGAGTTGAACACCGCTATTTTTGTTATATTCCTGTATTTTGAGGAGCGATCCATCCACCCAAACCTGCTCCCAGACACAGACTGGAAATAAAGATGATGTAGCGTCTAGGATTCTTCCAGCAAAGCCACTTTGAATGTCAGATTGAATTACTGCAGCAGTTTGAACAAAGAGTGACTGGTGAATCAAGGGTTTTGCCTTTTTCCCCAATTCCCTCTTCACCACAACCCTTCAGGTAGAAGGTCTGCATTACTGCTGATAGTGACTGATCGGTCTGTCAAGTTTACCCTCACTCATGAACAGGATCCTGGGATGTTGGTGCTGACCCTTGTGCAGCTGCAGATATAATTGGATTTGATTGAATCCTCTGCATGTGTAGACAGGATACAAACACTAATGGTGAAAAAAAAAGCCCACAGGGGGCCATTAATCTTTATCAGGACTGGTGTTCAGCTGCTAATGTGGCTCGTGTTTTCTTTTTATCTTTTAGTCATTGCCCAGTGCAACTTTGGTGGTGTGGGTGCAGTGCAGCAGAGCTGGCTCCAGATCTGTGAGTAAAGTCACAATACATAAAACACATAAAATCCCATAGAGACACATATAACAAAATATTTTTCTCTTAATTGCTTTTCTCTCTCCCAGGTGAACGAGTCTGTCGAGGTTCTGGTTGAAAATGTGAACGATAACCCACCAAACTTTGCACAAAGCCACTACATACTAGAAGTGAATGAGGTGAGGTCTCACACTCACCCTGATTTATATTTGGTCTCACTCTGGACACAACGTTGACTCTTGAGTCTTGTTTCCTGCAGCTCACTCCGATCAATTCCAGCATTGGGGTGGTCGAAGCTACAGACGTAGACTCTGAGCCTCTGTTCTATCGGCTGGAGTCTGCAACAGTAAGTTTGTACTGCATTGATTTAGTGAGTGGACCCGGGTTTTATTCAGAGAGTGGGCACAGGTTAGCTTGACAGGTCAAACTGCACTTCATGTTGGTGGTTTTGTGCATGAATCAGTTAGTAGTAACCAGTGATGGGAAAAGTTGTGTTAAAAAACAAAACAAAAAAAAAACAGTGTTTCTTTTACAACTAACAGGTAATCTAATTAATTACTGTTCCCATCATAACAAGTCAAGGCGAAGCAAGGGCAAAACAAAATAAGACTCCCTTCTTTCTCAATTACCAAGGAAGACCCATATCAGAGCTGCTGCAGTGAAAAATGTGCTTTTACTTACAATAGGTGAAAAAGTAGTAAAGGTGTCGGGGATTTCACAGCCAACATAACAAACATACCCAACTAAGGTTTGCAATTCAGCCTGATGAAAGAAAAGAGAAAAATAAAGACAAACTTGCCTCCCCAACAAAAACAGGGGAAAATAGTCCATCCATCAATCTTCATCTGCTTATCTGGGGTTGGGTCACAGGGGGACAGTAATAAACACAAATAGCTTCCCTTCCCTACAGCTACTAGGACTGCTATTGTAACATGGATAAAAAACAAACCAAAAAAAAAAAAACTACACATGTAGTAGTGCAAAGAACCCGTTGGTTAATACATGGGAAAGATGCAGCACAGCCCATCATGGTCCAGAGTTGGGGGCAGGAAGGAGGAGCACCCACATCCAGCTCAGGAGAACTTCCCTTTTAAAGTGGAGAACCAGCCATCTATAACCAATCACACCCCTGCACCTGAAACAGGAAATGAAAAACACCATACCCCGCACACACACAATGCAAAGCACTAATGACCCCAGGGTCATAATAAATTGAGCTTATTCAACTGTTAAACAGCGGCTCTGTCTACCTGTGAGGAGCTGTGAAGTTAGTCAGAGACCTTTTTATTCAGTATCCAAATACTTTTATAAAAACATACTTAGACTAAAACAGGTATCTCAGTCACAAAATGTTTTATATTTTATTTTATTGTGGTGTATTTTAGCCCATTTCAACTACGCTGGAATTTTCTAATTTTTATTTATTTATTGAAATGTTACTTTTTCATTTCTCATGCAAAAGACTCTATTATTATTATATTAAAATACACATTTATTTTTTTCTCTGTCTGCCAATCCAGGAAAAATATTTCCGCCTGGAGAACATCAACAGGCCAAAGATACTTGTGAAAAGTATCTTAGACTACGATGTGGTTCAGAAGATCTCACTGATTTTACATGTGCAGGTACAGTAACCATGGAAACATTAAAGGTCTCTGTGATCACTGACCAATGAAACGTGTCCCATCCCCCAGGACACATTCAATGGCTCAGCCTCCAATGAGCCATTCTTCACCTCTGTGGCTACTATCACGGTTCATGTGAAGGATGTTGATAACCGACCCCCGTGGTTTCAGCCGTGTCTGAGGACCAACTTAGGAATCGCCAAACTGTGTGTGAGCAGCGGCTATAGAGGCAAAGTCAACCTGACAGAGAAAGAGGTGAGAGCACTGATCAACATAGTCTGTATAGTGAAATCAAAGTGGAAGAACCTGTATTTTATCCAATGGCCATCAGGTCTTGTAAAAAGAGGTCAGATTTCATTGAAGTCTATGTGGAAAATGTTCCGTTTCTCACTTGATTTATTAGCTCATTTAACATTTTCCTGATGCGTTCATGTTCTTAGTCTCTAGTCCTCTTCAGTACAGCATGAGGTAAATTTTTTTTAAATGATTTAGAGGAAAATAGAGCATAAAGAAATGGATGTATCGTGGGTGTGGCTACAGTGTAATTGACAGACTGTATCACACAATCAAGATAAGAACACAGAGCAGGTCAGATCCTCAACTCCACCTTCGCTTCTATATTTTTTTTTTCTGGCCACCAAAATGAACATGTTGAAGGACAAATGACAAGTTGGAGGTTTCAGAACTGCAGCTCACTAACCAATAGGTGACATCACCGTGAGTTGATACTTGGGTGAGTAATTTGTCAGATCTCAAGGCAAGATTCATACAGGAAATATATGACAGGAGCAGTGAGGTGTCACCACAAGCCTCTGGAAACGCTGCAGTGCTGATAATGTGATAATAAATGATGTACATTCCTTACATATGACTTTGCAGAAGGGTGTTCTATCACATGCTCAAAGTTCAGCAAGTTGTTGCTATTACAGGACTGTCTGATTGTCTGACTGTGAAGTGTTGAGGTGTAAATGAGTCTGAATATCAGGTGGTGTGCTGCATTTAATCCACAGGAAGGGCCGTTAGCTCTGGAGCCTGGCCCTGTATTTGCCAGGGATGGAGACAAGAACCGGAGTGAGCAGATCAGCTACAGGATCCTGCGAGGTTTGACATTTGATATCCATGTCTTCTCTTTTTCCATTTGATTAGTGCACAACAGATTCAACATTGGCACCAGTGTCCAACGCCTTCTTAAACTTTCCCAAATGGACATTTATAAAATGCTAATTTGAAAAAGACTAACTAACAATCTTAAAAACTAACCAGAAACTGGCTACATTACTTTATTTATGGGTTTCGTTCAAAGCTTTGAAGGTCCTTTAAAATGTCTATAAACGTGCATCTTTTGGGCTTTTTATTGTTATTTATGAAATGTTTTATTTTGCATGTTGCTGGAGTTTCATTCCCGAAAGTTTTTAACATGTCCTGAGTGACAATAAACAAAATTTTGAACCTCTACATCAAATGATGTCAATATTTCTATGGACCAATCAGGATGTTGTAACAGCAGCTTAATTAAAATCTAAATAACCATAATGACAAGGAAGCATATTATCTGAGTTTTTAAGTAAATTATATCCAATCTAGTCCTAATGAACTGGCACCTCTCTGCTTTAGTTTGTTGTTTTCAGTGCGAAACAACAAAATTTTTTTTAATTGTATCTATTTTAGAGGTCTTGATAATTATTTGGAGGCTGTGAGTTATACTGAGAGGTGTTCCTAATATTCTTCCCACCATAACTAAGTAACTAAAATCACAGCTGAGTCAATGTTGAGTCATCATTGCCATAAAACTGTAAGATACATCATTTAGGATTTATTGTAGGTGCTGTTCCATTAACCAGCATCAGACTAGTTTTGGCTATGTGCTTCAAATAAATAGAAGAGTTAAACTTAAATTAGTGCTTTTTTTATCCTCAGGGAACGAAGGAAATATTTTCCAGATTGATGAGGAAACAGGAAATATCAGCATGGCTAAAGCTGCTGACATTGTCGGCCCGATCACTCTCACTGTCCTGGTAAAAGACAAGATTTTTGGATACTGTCTATTGTCCTGCAGTCGATTTGAATTAAAATGAGTCTTTGTGATTTAAGATGCATCATCATCATCAACTTGGATGTATCTTTAGACTCACACACCTTTTGATCTCTCTTGGCCTAAAGGCATCTCAGGTGACCAACAGGGATCAGTTTGCCGTGACTCAGGTGACCATCGAGGTGATGAAGAAGAGCAGGAACCCTCCTCGGTTTGAGAAGGAGCGATATGAAGGATTCATCTACAGCAACTCTGTCCCTGAGAGCATGATCCTCCGAGACCGAACCACCAACAGGCCCTTTAGAGTCCGAGCCCGGGACGAGGACTTTGCCACTGTGAGTGCTTTGGGTTAAAGCTCCCAAATCATTTCGCTTTGAAAAAAAAAAAAAAAAACCGCTATCTCTGCTCAAAAGATTATTCTAGGTCTATGTTGCTGGTGGGCCCTGATTGGCTGGACACTGACCCTGTCGAGGTTTTCAGGTCCTCTTTTATGCTCCAAACTGGACTGACTGAGCAGATTTCAATGGGTGCATTTGAAGCAGTTATTTGCAAGTTTTGCTATTGTTACCAAACTAAAGAAATATTGTCATTTCAGCATCAAACTTCAACGTTTTTGGTGGAAATAACACCAATTATAACTCATCTACTACTGAAGTTACTAACTAGTCCCTGCCAAGCTGTCACTTTCTGATAGTGACTCCCTGTAGCTGCCAATCTGCAGAGAAATCGTCATGTGAAAATAAATGAGACCTCAAATCAAAGTAAAAATGAAAAGATTAAAAATCTAACATTGTTGGCAATGTCATGTCTGTGTGCAATGCTCTGAAAATCAAAAAACATTGTGAGTCCAAATGAAGTCACAATCCTTACAGAGCAAATTAATCTTCAGCCATGCTAGCAGCACTGTGGCTGTATCAGAACCAACTCCAAACATCACTGTGCTAACAGACTCGCTGATGTTTAGCAGGTGTCATGTCTACCATGTTCATCCTTGTTTAGCATAATAACACAGCACCATTTTTTTAAGTATCCCAAAACACAGTAGTGTGTACGGGTGAGAGTTGATGGGACTGAGCTGTTGTGAAAATTCACGTAAACACTCCTTGTCTTCAGAGGATGAATCTTACTGACTTAACTGGAGATTCCTTTCTGACTTTTCACTTTGCACCAAAATCAGGTGAGAATTCAGTCTGGACCAAAAGAGTGAACCATCCAATGTCACCACGATAGTCACATGACTAGAAAGGTTAGAACTGCTAGTAAATATGGATTCAAATGACAAAAATGCTACACAGTCAGTTGCACCGCAGAAGAACTAACACCAAACAAACAGGCACCGTATTTAAATTTTACCACTCAACTAATATTTTCACATTCAGGTGGTAGTTGAAGCTGTTGGTCAAGATTATTGGTTGGTTGGTGGAAAATATGGGCCAAAGGCACGGTCAGCAGCACAGGACACAAAGATGGCTCTAAACAAAATGGATTTTGTTATTGATTAGTGGCTCAAATTAACAATCGGAATCTGATACATTGGGGATGTCTTATTGGTGGCAAGGTTGGTGCCTGTTGCTGGGATAAAATGGAATACTTTCATTTTCCTTTTGTGTCTGTCTTTTTTTGTGTCAGGGTGTGAATCCAGATGTAAAATATGAGGTGCAGTACAGCAGCTACGTCAACGTCACCTCAGATGGTTTCATGGTCCTCAAGAGAATTGTGAAAACGGAGTCCTTTGCACTTCAGGTGACAGATGAGCAACTAATTGTTATTTAGTGCTGAATAAATCCCCTTCTGCTCACTTTTACTGACGCTCACTTCAGTTTTTCTGTTGTAAACATTTTTTCACTGCCTGTAGCTGCGAGCGGTAGATACGACCACCGGGGAGTTCGGCACAGCAGCGCTTTCTGTCCAGGTCATACCCGGTAAGACCACTGGAGTCATGATGCTGGCCTCTTGCCTTAGCAGATTATGAGCCTGCTTTGTCCATAACTAAACACACACATCACCTACTGTCTACCACAGTCTGCATACAGCAAAACAAATCATTAGTTTGCATTTCTCACAAAACAAAATTGAAATGCAAACCAAACATTAGGAAGCATAGGCAGGATTCTCCATCCACATACCAACCATCATGCAGATCCAAGAAAAAAGCTGCCAGTGTGGATTAATCTGATTTTCATAATTAATATCTACCTCGTTTTGCTTTATTTTGGGAAGAAGTCTCTGATCCCTCTTCTTTGCAGCCGTGGCCACACCATCTCCGTCAAACATCGGCTATCGTCCTGGAGACATGGCCCTCCTGGGTCTGATCATGGCAGCTGTGCTGGTCCTCTGCCTCATTGTGATTGGTTTCTTGATTTCCCGATTGAGGAAGGGAAACGGCAGTATGGACAAAATATGTGAGGTCAGTTGGATTTCTTGAGGCTTTGTCACTAAAAAATCAAAATTTCGCTCATCACATCAGACATTACATAACACAAACTTAAGTAAGGCTTTAAACAGGAAAAAGGTTTTGACTTGTGTTGGTGTTAGTTTTTTATGTTACCTTCTGTGTTCTCATGTTTTGGGAAGTACACTTATTTGCCCTCATGCCGAGAAGATTAATACTTACCAGTGTATTAACTATAGTATTGAGCAGGGGTCAGCAGCTTAGCTCAGTTTCAAGTTCAAAAAGAACTTTTTTTTTATGTATCATTGTGATATATAGTTTTAGAGTTACTTCCTGGATTTACTTTCAGCTTTCTTTTATAAATGATATAGGTCATCAGACCAGAAAAATGCTTCATTTGTCAATGTCTGTTTGCTGCAGCAATTTTATTTACAGACACTGGCCAAACTTGTGCATCTGTAACTATATCATAGCATTAAAGCACAACAGAAAGTTGATTTTATTTGATGCTCTATGGAGATGTGAAAATGAAAAGTTTGAAAATTGGAAAGAAACATTTTCAATAACCTAAAATTTAAAACAATCTTTGAATGACTTTGTAAAGAAGCATAAAACAGTGACTTTAGCTTGTAGAAAAGGGGCTTCCCTTTGAAGCTGTGAATGTCTCACTGTAACAAAGGAAACAAAGACATCTCCATACTGTAATAACTCAGACGTCAGAGACGGACTCAGCTGTTTAATGCCTTCATGTGCAGCGCTCTTCCTGTGTGGATTTGATGAATATTTATCAGTTGAAATCCACAGAAGGGCTCTGTGTTAAAACAGAACAAGTGAACCTAGCTCAATCTGGGGAACCACGGTGGCATCTGTAACATTTGACAATGCCTCCATATCCTCCATGCTTCATTAACTGCTGTATAAATAATGAGAGGCCTCTCTCCTCCCTGTAGTGCCTGGGTCCCTGTTTGAAGTCTGACCAGCCCCGGACCGGCCACAGAGACTCCCTGCAGTACACCAACGATGGCTTCCAGAATGAGGGCGACCACAGTCGAGGAGGTGCCAGGCGCTGGAACAACGCTCTCCCCAGACGGAGCACCTTCCCTCAGGGCTGGAGCCGCGTCATTCCCCTGGAGAGACGGCGCCGCCACTGTTCCTCCTGTGGCATCTACACCAACCACGTCCCCAAGGGGAGCCCCTCAGTGAGATCAGCCAGGAGGAGCAGAGGAGATGGGGACGAGTATGGCATGAGGTCGATCCTGACCAAGCAGAGGAGGAAGGAGGGCCAGAAGACGGTGTGGTTCAAAGAGAGTGAGGACTCCTCGGACATTGAGGTGGAGATTATCCCAGACACTGTGGGCCGGGTGGAGGAGGAGACTGAGGAGGAGCTGGAGGTGGAGATGGATGGGGTTGTCAGAGACCCAGCAGCTCCTTTGAGAGAGTCTGACAGTGGGCAGGACAGCCAGAGTACAGGGTCTAGTGAGGAGATGCACAATGGAAACAGCAGCTCAGAAAAAGAGAAGGGAAGCCAGGACCAGGAGGGCTGACCTCAGAGGTCAGGGGTTGAACTCATGTGAGAGAAAACTGAGCAGACGACTGTTCTCTTGCCTCTTATTGGAGCCTGCAGCTCTCAGCACAGGTCTCAGCATCTTTGGATCATCTCAGAGGAAAACCTCAAGAATAGATTCAAGGATCACAAGGTTTTAATATTCTGCTGTGAGTATCAGAGTAATGTCTGAGTTCATAACACAATATTTCAAAATAGTTACTTGCCACAAGTGCTGGCCATCTATGTAGTATGGAAGGTTTTCTTATAACATTTACAACAAGGTGACTTAATTCCAGTTCTGTACAACTTGGGCCTTGTGTAGGTCACAGAAAACATATATAAAAAAAAAAACCCAACAAAAACATAATAGGGTAGAGTGAACCACGGTGCCAAGGTTTACAGTTTACTGTTGCTCTACTTTGTAAAGAGGGATCATTCCAACACTTCTTGTGTGCTGAGTCTCACTTCTGGGTTATAAGGAGTGTCATCTTCTAGTTTGGCCTAGAACAGCCATTGAAGTTTAGTTGCATGTTATTATGGCCTGTTAGTGGTCCACTCTCCAGAGGTTGGGAATCTCAAACCTGGATAAATTGCTGGGATGTAAACATCTGACATCTTAAATTGTTCTTGGTCCATCATCTTATGTGTCCATGTTGCCGTGAGTTTGGTGATAACTTCATCGTAACTGACAGGAAGGAGGTCACATCTACAGCAACAAGAGCTCATTTGTAATTAACACTCATGGGAGTAAATCAATAAGAGAAATTGCTTCATGTCTGTTTCCAAAAGGCGCAGTTTATAAAGGTCAGTTGGTAATACTAATCTGGACGATCAATTAATCATGTAATGGTTGTATGTTACTGTAGTTACCTGTGGCTGCACAGCACAGCTTCCTGTGTTGATTAGTCTTTTAAAGTTACGAAGAATTGTTTTGTTTTGTGTTTTTTTTAGGAAAACTTGTTTTATTTTAGTGTGCAATTTAAATTTATTAAAAATACAGGCCAGGAGGTAGAGCAGGTCGTCCGCTAATCAGAGGGTCAGTGTTTTGATGCCCAGCTTTCACTGAAGGACGTCTCATCACTGTGTGTGAGTGTGGGTGTGTCTCGTAGAGGAGCAGTAGAAAGCTCTGTATGAATGTCTGAATGTAGATGCCGTTGTAAACAGCTTAAAGTGGTCAGTAAGACTACATAACTGCATTTAAAAAAAACGGTGCAGTGTCAGATCAGTGCTGAGACTCGTACTCACTCGTGCCTCATGCAGTGTTTTGGGCAGTGTCACCTTCTATTGAAGTCTGCTATCTCTGTATAAAAAAATGACCTTATTAAAATGCTATCAGCGTGACCATGACAATATGTTGTTGGTCTGACTGAAATTAATGGCTTTTAAATTAGTTGATAAGTCTGTTATTAACACTTCATGTAGCAGTATGAAATTGTGATGTGTCCAAAAAAAAAAAAAAAAAATCAAACTTTTCGATTTCTAGTTAAAAATTCTGTAGGTTGTAAAGAGCTTAAAGCCCTTTGAGGCTAATGTGATTCTGGGTAAGCTTCCGAGTTGGTAAAGATTTAAGCTGTATATAAAGTTATTTAAATTAACTTTATAAACTAAAGTTATCAATAATGGGTTGCAATAAGGATTGCCGTAGCTAAAAATGTTCAAATGTTTCATTGGAGCTTTTATTAGATAAACATGGTTCCAGTTAATGACTTACAGTTGAGCTATGAGATACTTTAATTTATTGTTAATTAACCTGTTGCAAATGATTTATTAGAAAGTAGTAATAATGCAATTTTGAATTTACATTAGTTTTTGAGCTTCCTCTATTTGTCAGGTATTTAATTCACTTGAGCCAATAACAGGCTCTCATTTGTTTATATTGTCTGTTTTGTTGGTGGTTTCTCAGTTTAAGTTCAAGGAAACTAACTTCACTGTGGCAAAGATTGCATCAGAGTTGCTACATAAAATGACACATCCTGTAATAGATTGTATCCTATTGCTTCAGCCACATCAAGTCAACAAAAACCAAAACCCACTGACTGATTTTCCTGCGCTGAGGCTGGGTGCTGTAGAGCTGAATGGTTTCTGTCTCTACATGCGCTTTACTAAATTGAACCAGTGGTCTGAATTTCATGGAGAAACACGTGCAGAGGAACAAAACTTTATCTACTGACCACTAAACACTTGAAAGGACTTTTTTTTTTTTAAATTTTTTTTATGAGGACTGTATTTTATTGAACATGTTCAGTAAAATAACCACAGCTAAATCTATGGTTAATGTATAGTTGACTTTTTGTACACTGATTTTTGTCAGGGAATAATAAAGTTCAGTCTAGGGAGTTCATTGGTTGTAAGTTAATATTTTATGGCCTAAGAGTCACAAGACACTTAAAATTCTAATACGCTTCAGGGTGACACAATGAATTGCTTTCTCACCATTGAGAAGATTGATATTACTCTTGGGGACCGGGAGCAGGTGGAAACAGCCATTTCAACCTGATACATTGAGTATGTACATTTTACAGCCCCTAACTATGTGAAAGTAACTGTGTCATGTAGCTCTAATAGGTAAATCCTTGTTGAGCAACAGTGGACCCAGATTATCTTTTAAAAACTGTTTATTGACGCCAATCACATTAAGATACATCACAAATTCAGTAGTAGAGGATAAACTTCCCCTTAAATTGAAATTGAAATATTTTAAAATAATTCCTCATTAAAAAAAAATAAAATAAAATAAAAAATTGAATTACCTAAGTTTGAAAAGGGCAGTATCGATACAGTGATTGTATCGATACTGCCTAGCCTAGCCACTCTCCAGTCTGGTTCACCCAAGCTGCTGGAAATCAGTGCATTAATGCTGTACACAAAATCTATTGCTAAATACTGTTTGATTGCAAAGCAACAGAAAACTTGCAGCTCAGATTCATTCTCTTAAAACTTGAATTCTTAGCTTTGAACATGTAGCTTCAACATTGGATGTGCTTACTTGGACTTAGCAAAGCCCACCCTATTATTCTCCCGGTCAAACACAGTGTAGTACTGGCCGATGAATACATCTCCGAGAATCCACAGGGGCCCGGCGGGGGCAGGAATGTCCAGACCCATGAAGCCGCTCAGACAAATGGTCTTTCCAGCCTGACTCTCCTAGATGAGACGGAGGAAAGAGACAAAGTTGCATTCACATTTCTGTGATAGGAAATCAATAATATGACACAGAGAGGAAGGACAAAAACAAACAGTCCACATGAGTCAGTGGGTAATCACCCCTCAGACATCACACCAGCCTCCTCCTGGCTTTTGCCAAACCAAACAAAAGTGGACTTGTTTGGATTGTTATGATGCAACACACAGTCACAGGGTTGTATTGTTCCTCCTGGAGCCAGTTCTGTGTCACCCCCTGCTGGATGACAAACAACATTTCTGGCTTGTGCTCTCACCTTGAGGACGTACTGCTCTCCGGTCAGACTGTAGCTCTGCCCGCCCAAGGTGAAGGTGATGATGGGCAGTGATGGGACCTTGTCACAGCTCACCATGTACTGAAACACAAGCAGCATTCACTTTTAATTCCATTGTAGGACTGATATCTGCTGTATGGTTTATAAATCTATCCCATCTAAATC
Source organism: Remorina albescens (assembly GCA_034769265.1). Lineage (NCBI taxonomy): Eukaryota > Metazoa > Chordata > Actinopteri > Carangiformes > Echeneidae > Remorina > Remorina albescens. The sequence continues at coordinate 16,552,952 of CM068479.1, forward strand.
TTTGAAGAGGAGTCACTAAAATAATATTGTAGCTAGGTGGATATAATTAAACTAACTACTTATTTTTACCTAGTGATGATTTATTTAAAGATGAGTAAAATGTTGGACAGTGAAAAAACAACTCTGAGGTATTTGATTTTAGCTTCCATCTAAATCATTTGGTCAACCATAGGAATTGAAACCAGTGCTGAGGTCAGTGTACAGTTTGACAAAGTAGTCCAGGTACCAGCTTGCATCCTCTGCAATTAAATCATTTTCCAAAACTACCTGTAGAGCAAGATCAGTTGTTCATTTTTATAACATGGTGAGAAGATCCATTGCATTTCTCTCACCTGTCCCTGAATGAGTGGAACAGCTCCGATGGCTTTCTGCAGGGCCTTGACCTCAGCAGAGGGGCCTGTGATCAGAGACGTCCCGGTGTCCACGATGGCCTCACAGCCGGCCTTACACAGGGTCAGCTGGGTGCCCACTACCATCCTGACACACAAAACACGAATGATGTTTTGGTTACAATGTGTACACTGCTTTCCACATTATTATGCAAATTGGATTTCAGTCTCATACATTTTAATTTTAATTTTTTGTTTTTCCAATTAAACTCATAGATGGTATTGTGTCTCAGGGCTCTTTGGATCACTGAACTGAATCTCAGACAACTGTGATCATTAGTTTGACAGGTGAGTCCAATTAAAGGAAAACTATTTAAGCAGGATGTTCCACGTTATTAAGCAGACCACAGGTTTCAAGCAATATGGGAAAGGAAAAAAAAAAGATCTCTGCTGCCAAAAAGTGTCAGTGCAATGCCTTGGACAAGGTATGAAAACATTAGACATTTCACGAAAATTTAAGCATGATCATCACACTGAAGAGATTTGTTGCTGATTCAGAGCACAGATGGGTTTGTGCAGATAAGGCATAATGAAGAAGGTTTCTGCCAGACAAATGAATCACCATTACAAAGCAGCAAACAGGTATTTGAAGATGCTGGTGCCTTTTTTTGTTTTTTTTTGTTTTTTTTAAATACTGTTATCATTGGGAGGTTTGTTCAATAAAATTCTAATTATACTTTGATGGTTGATGACCAGAAAATTACAAAATTATCAATTTAAAAATTAAAAACTTTTAAAAACATCATTTGCATAATAATTTGTAATGCACTGTAGTACAATACAAATAGGTTTGGGAACGGAACATTAAAGGACGCATATAAATTAGTCTGCAATTATTTTTTTATTTCACCTTTATAACTTATTGTTAACTATGTTTCTGTTTATAACAATCCAGAAAAAGGATAAGCAGCACAAAAGATAATTAAGTAAAATAATAAACAATTTAATAAAAATGAGCTCAATGATAATAAAACCCCTGACATGATTTGTGAGCACTTACTTGTCCATGCGGATCTGCCAGTAGGCCTGGCGGGTGACGTTGACGTAATTGAAGTCACCTGTGTAGTATTTGGGGTCGGTTCCTCCCAGCAGCAGCTCACCACCAGGCGCAGTGTCTGGGTTCCTGAGGACAGAAAACATGGTGTCAAGGTTGTTCAAGAGAGTCCAAATCATTTGGTCAGTTCGAAGTCCTAACAATCAGAAAATCTCTGTGTTGCCCTGTTACCTGCAAAAGATACTAAAATGCAACACTGGGCTGCACAGTAACATACGGAAAAAAATGTCAGTGCAGTTTTGCAGATGAATGTTAATTTTGATTAACATTCATGTACAAACTGTACCCGTTGAAAGGTTTTGGAAAGTAGGTTTTAGACAGTAATACAGCAGTAAACAACAATTTTTATTAAAAAAAAAAAAAAAAAAAAGTGGAGTAATAGCATCCTAATTAGAGAACAAAGTCACAAACCCCACCACTGTTTGTTTTGCAATATGAGCTTCTCTTTTGGTTGTGGGTTTGTGCACATACATGTGCATGTTTGTTTCCTTCCTGTTAACTGTTGGGCTTACTCTCATTTATTGATACATAGACACTGGCCACATGCAGGCCGACACAGTACAGTATGCAACCATCAGGTAAATAGGACTTGCCAGAATTTACTCCACAGAAGAGACCAAAGCGGCACCCAAAATGTTTATTTTGTTCTGAGACACCAGTGGTCTAGAGTGACATCTAGTGACAGAGATAATTACTTACAGAATATTTGAAGCTCATTGAAATGACTTCATGACTTCATGACTTTTGTAAAAGACTTCTTTAAATGTATATTAAAGTTGAATTGTATTTTTTTCCCTCTACTTTTCCTCAACTTCAACTGAGTGCAATGACTTTGTTTCTGAGAATAATCTATCTGCACATTATTCCCATCTTCTATTATCAGCAGCCTAGACTGACAGAAGCATCATTAACCTGCTTCAAAGGCTTGAACAGTGTGTGACATTCAGCTCTACTGAACAAGCCTGGCTGACATCAAGTATGGCCAGCATTACCATGTCGAGTTGATGTAAAGCATTCCCTGTTGATTTCATTTGAATGTTCTCTTGCTTGCAGGAAGATATTCAAATATCACAAACAGAGGTCGTCGTTTAGGATTTGTTCCCACTGTGTTCCCCAGCTTTAGAGACAAGTTCTTATGAACCACATTTTCAAACTGATCAGAAAGTGACAGCGCTGCTTATTGCAGCTGTTAGAATAGACTACAAAAGACACCACCATATTACCAGAAATACTGCAATCCACAAAAGAACAAGATGGAAGGAGGTTACAGAATGATGAAGGCTCACAACTAATAAGGACAGTGGATTAACCAATGACAGGATTTGTTGCATTTTGACCTCTACAGCAAGAAGTGCCTGGATTCAACTCTAAATTGTGTGTAGGTGTGAATGTGAGCATTCTTTTAATTTTATCTCTGGAAATCAGCCCTGTGAGGTCTATCTAGAGTGTAACATGGCTTCTCCCAATGTGAGCTGAGATTGGCGATATGAGCAAAACAGAAGCAGAATCTGTGATGATGGTAACACATAAGGTTTGCAGCTGTTTGCAGGTTTTTGCAGTGTACACGTTTTATCTATAGTCCCACCTGTTTAGGTAGAAGGAGAAGACGTTCTTCTCCACCTTCTTCTGGCTGATGATGTTATCAAAGACTGGCACTACCCCGTCCACAGAGATTCGGGGGTAGGCCATGCCGAGGATCCCATCGAACTTGGCTGCAATGAAGGCAATGCCAGGCTGCTTGATGGCCTCTCCGAAAACCTGCCTTTCCACTTTTATGTCTCCAATCTAGTACAACAGGAATATCATACAAAATATCACATACAACTTAGAGACTTCTGTACAACTTTAGTTGACCATGACAGCATGTATGTGTGAGCCAAGCTTACTGAGCATGTGTCCTGGCTGAGGTAACCGGACAAACTACCAGATCCATACTGGATGGAAAACGATGTGCCATTCTTCACATATGTGCTAGACTTGGCAGAATTATATTTGTGGTGAAGCACTGCAAAGACAGATGTGACATTCAAAGCATGTCAGACACTAAAATCTTTAGCAAAGAAAGTCCACAAAATTTGAATATACAGGTACTGTGTGTTTTAAGATACAGTAGGACTTACAGCATGCGATATCTAAGAGAGAGCAGTGAACCGAGGGAACCCACAGGTTGGAGGAACCTGTGTCAAACACCACACTGAAGGTCTGAGGAGGCGTACCCAGGGTAATGTCACCGTAATACTGGGCCTGGTAAGAAAGAGAGAGAGAGAGAAAACAAAAACATATGATTATTTAAAAAATCCATATTGCATAATGTTAAATGGCCATGGTTTCGTTGAATATAGTGCTGGGCAGTATACTGGTTCGCACCGAAAACCGGTTTTTATATTTGTTATGATATGAATTTTTCATAAACTGGCAACAGCGGTTTAACTAGCCTAAACATGTCCGGAATGCAGCGCGTTGGTAAATTGTTTCACAGGGGACCCTTTGCATTGCTGCGCCGCTAAACACGCATTGAACAGAGCGGAAATAATAGTGGAGTTGCTGAGCGTGGTGGACATAGATATAAAGAGTAGACGCCGCATCGACTGCTACTGCCTATTTGTGCTGATGAGCCGTGGGGCCGCCATCTTGGACTGGTCCCCCGCTCCACTCAGTGTAATCTGTTTGGTAGACGCAATGAACTGATAGCGCATTTAAATCAATCATAACTCGCTGAATACTAAACTGATTTTCATGCGGTCTTTTTTGCTGCAAACATCATATATGTAGCTATGAAACTAAAATCTGCACCTTCCACACCATCAGGTAAAACCGACAAAGCTAAAGGACAGATGAATGGACAGCACTTTGTGGGGCCATGCAAACCTTTAGGCTATTAACAGGCTTGTGCACAATAGTCATGACCATGGATTGGAATAGGCTATTCTTAGCCAATATGCAGTAAATCTTCTCTCAATCAGTGGAAAATGTGGTCAACACTGAATCATGCATTAAAAAAAAAAAAAAAAACGAACGTCAAATACCGTGAAACCGGAGTAATTCTGAAAAATACTGTGATATAGAATTTTGGTCATAACGCCCAGCTCTAGTTGAATATAAACTTTTTAAAACCAGCTTCTAAAGAATTCTGCAGCTAATGTCATGCACTGAGAAAAATAATTTTAATAACTTCTCATGGATCCCAGAAAACTGGTCATTTCTGCCACAGCAGATCTAATGATCAAATCTAATTTCATTTATATAGCACCAAATCAAATCACTGAAAGGTACTTTAGATATAGAGCAGGCATACACCAAACTCTTCATAGAATTACATAAAGGGATCCAACAAATTGCACCATGAGCAAGCACTTGGTGACAGTGGCAAGGGAAAACTTCCTTTAAGAGGCAGAAACTTCAGACAAAACCAGGCTCAGGGAGGGCAGCCAACTGCCTCAAACGATTGGGTTGAGAGCATGCGAGCGCGAGCCGGATTGTACAAAGTAAGTCAGTCTGTTCTGTTGTCATAGCTGATGAGGCTGTAAAGTTGCTACTGTCAGCAAATGTCATCAGGATGAAAGTCATAGTCATGTCAATAAATCATGCTTTAGTTCAACAATCAGTGAAAATTGTAAAATCATATCTCTATCAGTTCAGGAAGTGAAGTACACTCGTGTTTCATGTGACTGAAGACTATGTTTCAAAACCTTCATTGCAAAGAATTTCCATCAAGTCATCCAGGTCTCAAAGTAGTTCCCAATTTTCAAAGCTGAAAGCAGAAGGTTAATGTCTTTGTGCTTGATACATTGCAGAGAATGAGAATATGATGCTGTTAAAATTGTTTTGATTTGGTTTGGTTTCAAAACCTGGACAACCAAAATAAAACATTTAACAAATATGAATGGATTTTGGGACACATTTGCCTCTAAAAAGGTGTTTTTCTCAGGGAAACTAAATACAGTGCTTTTCAAAACCTTTTATTGGTTAGGCTAATATTGATCAATCCACCACTAATTGTATTTAAATGATCAACAGCAACCATAGAAAAGACAACCAGATCAGTGTCAGGTCAAGCTGAAAGATTTTTTTCATGTAATCAAGCATGGCTGATTACTGGGCTTATTGAAGATTAACAGGTAATTTACCCAATATGTGAAGTTATACGGAGGGCAAACAAAATTTCTGTTAGCTGACGAGGGTAAAGCCAACACTTGACTCAGCTGATATATGCTAAAGTCTCCTCTTCTTATTCACAGCTTTGTGGTTTCAGAGTTGTGAGTAACCTACATCAGTTAGCCTTTCAAAAACAGCATATTGACTTGTCATGACAGGCAAACCTAATTTTCCTTTCAGCTGAGAGGATTTACAGAAGGCAGCTGAGACAGCCACAACACAAGAGAACCTTTGTTGCGGCTCGCTTGGCTTGGATTTTAGCTTCTGAACAGTACATTAGGGGAAGTCAAGACTTTAGAGTTCACAGGTCAGTGGTTTGGAGAGACACTTACATCAAGGTAGTTCTTCAGGGTTTCTGGAGTGGGTGCATTACTGGAGGGGAAGCCAAAGTTGTACTTAAGGGAGTACTTATTGGCCAAAAGTTCCTCCACTCCTTTGCCTGAGTCTGTCAACTCACTTCTGATGGAACGGAATTTCTTTAAGGGAATTCTGAACAGAAAGAGAAAAGGGATAAAGATGGTTAATCTGTAAACCTCTTGATTCAGTGCACACATTTCAGATTTTTTGGCAATTAAAATAGCATTAAAAAAGGTAGTAAAGCAGCAGTAATTCAGTCCAATCTTGATGTTTTTTTTATTTGTAAAATAACACAGGCAAGTTGACCCACTTCTGAGACCTTATCTGCATTGTTACTGAGTATGTTGCAATACAAGTGCTACAGATGGCAATGCAGGTCACCAATACATTGCCCTTTTGTCAACAAAGTCCCCAGTTTGTCATTATATTAAAATCATTTGTAACAAGTTCATGAAGTTCAGCTAAGTTCCCCACTGAAGAAATAACATTAAGATAAGAGCAAATTTTGCATGAGAATTTCTCTCTACCCTGAAATCATATTGCTGATGCTTTTAACTTCATTGCCTACACAATCTACCAGAAACTTGACCACCATGCTGCTGGCCTGTGGCTTGTAAAAAGAATGAGGAAAAACTGAGTTACCACAAAGCGAAAGGAAACTTCTTTTCTGCTTTACATGCTATAATCTGATGAATGAGCAACGCTGCAGCTTGTGGTCTTTACACCATCAACTCATCTGCCAGAGATTCTCAGCTATTTGGTATAATAAATAAATAAATAAAATCAGAAAGATTAGATAAAGCTCATCAGAAATTAACCTATTAACCTAAAATAAGGTCTTAAGGTTTCATACTTGTCTGCTATGAAAGTGAGTAATGATTCTTTTTTTTAGTACTTTTCAGAAATCAAGTTACTGAATGTCACAATATGAGCATTTATTATACAGTAAATATTTGAATATAAGAGAGTCCTGAGAAGCTTGTAGTCTAAGTACACAGGCAGAGACAATAGATACAAATTTGTCTTTATTCATTTTAACTTGGTCTTAAATAAAAAATATGTTATAAATATTATTGATTGATCTGCTGACTCTTCATTTATTTATTTATTTATATTTTTGCATGAGGTGAGAGAGGGTGGCATCATTTAAACTGCTTACTTGTTGTGATCCCAAATATTTTATTTTGTCAAAAAAAAACCAACAAAAAAAACCAAATTCATTCAACTGAGTATCACATTTAAAGATTAGGATTTAGTACTTGTTTGTGCTTGAAAATTTGTCAAATTATTACTTATCAGCTGAGTGACTTCTCCGTACAGTTGACAGTTGTCATGATTCCTGAGATCCAATGGATAACAAATATTTTACCCAAATACAGTGAGTCTCCCAAATGGCTTCAAACCACCCTAAAGTCCTGAGTTTTAGGTTTGACCGGTTGTGCGAGTGTGTTAAGAGGGTAACAGATCACGCCTTGTTTTTCCTGTGCTATCACTCATGAATGTTTCAACTTATTACACTATATAACACATTGGCAAACCAAATACATTTCACACTGCCCAGCATGACCCATTGCCTCTTTTGAGACCTTAGACTCCTCTCTTGCTCCCTCACTTCAAAAGATTTTAATGAACACTGATGTGAGAAATGGGCAATCTGCTCTTTAAACAGTACACACATTTGTGACTCATATCACTCTTCCCATCTAGTGCTGAAGCATTTAACATGATAATGTTTTATACATCTCACCCTGACTAGCCTTCTCTAATTCCAGCCTTGTTTTTCAGTTTCCTGTAACACGAAATCTCATTTGTCCTGTTCACACTACGAAATTATAGCGCACTCAGCTTTGATGGCTGTATTGACAGAGCTGTTAATAACTTTAGCAGCTCTATCCTACTTATCAAAGTTAACTTTATCACTCAAGACAACCTTCATATTCTTTGTTGAGCTCTGTCTCACAGGGATGGACGGACTTTTTCACAGACAAGAAGAAATAGCCATCTCATGACTTTTAAAAAAAATGTTGCAGCTTTTATTCAACAGAAAGACACACACACACACACACACACACACACACACACACACACTTACACACTTAGGAAGGTTGTACAGTGATCTATTAGCTTTCTACCTGGATGACCATTCGGTGCAGTGTTCATGTGACTGAAGTGGCCCCAAGATAACCAACAATAACAAACAATAAGGACAGTGGATTATTGCACATGACTGAGGGTGGTGACTATGGTGTACAGGTGTGACATCACAATGTTACGGAAGTCCTGATGGCTTGTTTTAACGGTAAGTTTCTGAAAACCTGCTGTATTAATTTTTCTTTAGAGAAAAAGCACCTTTTGAGTATTTAAACAACACTTTGACCTTTAATACTTAGATATTAAAAAAAATAGGCAAATCTTGTAAACAATACACAACCTGTAAGATTATTTTATTAAGTCTATTATCTGTTGTGTCTTGTTATCTCCGTTTGCAGACTATGAATGAATTTGTATGAGCAATATCTCAGTTGAAAGCCAGACTGGTGATTAAAAATAAAGTGTTTTAGCGACGCAGTTTGTTTGTGCGCTGGCAGTGTGAGTTTGTGTCACAAGATCAGACAAAGAGGAGATCACATGCACAAAGCACAGATAGGTAAACGTGAAGCTGAAGCGGCACTGAGCTTCCTACATGATCTCCAGTGGCTCTAACGTGACTGTTTTCTCTGAGCTGACTGTTTCCTGTAACCGGACAGTTAGGTAACGAGTTAACATTGTGACAGCTAGCATGAGTTGACGCCAGCCGCGGTAACACAACTCTGCACTTGCACACAACATAGTAAGTCTCTTACCGGACCAGAGCGTCGCCAGTGGCCAGAGTGAAGGCGGCGAAGGCGAGCAGGACTAAACTCCCCATAGTTGCAGCAGCCGGACAGTAACACTCACGGACCGGACGGTGACCAAGCAGTTAGAACTGCTGTCGACAAACAACCGACTTTTATCAGCTGACTGGAGCCCGAGTCAGCGTCACGTGAACCTCACTCTGTCCGCCGGTGACGTCACTACCGGTGGATCCGCAAGCAGACAGAAGCGAAAAGCTTTTTCGCACAAAGTCGCATCAGGCGAAGCAGTTTTCCCCTAATGTTCAGATGTTGAAGACAAATGTCGAGATCAGAAAGCTTGCCACGTTTATTTTACTGTTGCACACATTTGGTTATCTCTCAAGGGTGATCTTATCTTATTCAATCACTTTCTGGTCCCAAATGAAAGACTATAGAATATGCAAAATGTATTTAAACATTTTAATTGAATGTAAACCTGTCTTTGTATATTTTAAATAATGTTGAATCAACTTGTTAATTTATTTATAGACAGTTCCACATACATACATCTAGGATGGCACACCTAATCTTACAGCCTCTTCATGTGAATTCACAAAGTATTCAGAAAAAAAACCCCCAAACAAACCACCAATGTAACTATTAATGTAACCAAAAAACATGGGCTCTGAAATTGGATAATATATGAATTTACAATGAAAATGAAGAATGAAAAGTGGAAAAAGATTGAATGAATGAAAAAAAAGGAAAGTCCTAACCCTGAGTTAAGAAGGAAAACGTATAGCAGATGAGTTGTTCTAAATAAAAAAAAATACTGCTAATAACTAAAATGATATGTTAATTTTAATCTGGTAATATTCATCAGAAATGTTTTGGAGAAACAACATAGTCTCTGCTGGCTATAATATAATAAAATAATGGCTATAATCACTAATTGATCCAATATTTGCTAATAGTGAGAACAATCTTTGCATTGCCAGGTTATGAAAAATCTGCTGTGCAACACTTTTTTTTTCTTTTTAGTGTGTGTGTATCTGCGTGTGAGATAATGTATGTATTTATGAAATATTTACAAATACATCTCTATTGTGTTAGCGTAGCATGCTAGTAATTCATCATCAATATTTCTCCACTCATTTTAATGGCTCTCATACTTTCTTACGGTTTATGGTTTCTAGCAAAAGTCAGTTAAAGAACAAACACTTGCTCAATCATTTACAAAATGTTCTTTGTCCATTAAACCAGCATATTAAAAACGTTTGATTTGAATGTCCTGCAGTGTTGTTTCCAGTTGAATCAGTAGTTAACCAGTAAAATATAACGTAGCAGAACATATTAAGCACAATGTAACAAAGGCTCATTAAAATGAGTTTGAAGTCACTCAGGATTTTCTGTATAATACTGTATGCATCACATTATTAAAAATGTCTCTTCATGTCAGCACTGTCACGTGTTTCACTATCTTGCTACTGTAGAAATGACTGAGTCATGTTTATTGTTGACAGCCAGCCATAAAATATCAAGATTAGAGCCACTTCAGTGGTTCACTTCCTGTGTTTTCTGCTGACTCACAACTAGAAACCGCTGCCCTTAAAGTGTTAAAAATATCCAGCCACACTGCGCTCACTTTAGCTATATTATTCCTAGCTTCATCTTAATCTGTTTATCCTTAAAAAAAACCCACCCCTGACAAATTCTGTTGGTTTTTCAGCTGCCTCATTGTTATAGTGAGGCCAGCAAATGTAAAACAAGTAGTTGGGATGTTTGGGTTTTTTTTCCTTTGGTGTTGTGTAATGACAAGGACTGAACAGCATGTGGCTGCCTTGTCCTACCGATCAGAGATCAGTATCCAGAAGTCACCCCTGGGACACTTTCTCATCAAAGCTCAGGGGGTAACTAAGCCATGGGGAGATAACAATTATAAACACACTCTTAACAGCATGATGTATGTTGATAATTTTAGCTGACAAAGCTTATTTAAATTGAAACAAGCTATTTAGCAAATATGACTTACAATACTTGACCTTAAACCACCAGGCAAACATTCATCACTTCATTAATATTCTGACACTTTCATTGCATCTCTTTTCTAATCTGATGTATGAAGTCTGACAAGTGATTTTTGGAGATAACAGCAGAGCTGAAGATGATTACCTCTCAATTCAAAATGTAATCAAATAGTGCATTAATTTAAGAAATACCATTGATTCAAAATCCAGTTTCCAAGTTCTTGTCCATAAACAAGATATACTGCATGTAAATGACAAGCGTTTAAGATCCGGTGTGGGTCCACAAATATTATATAAAAAAATACTGACAACGTGGTTTTAATTGCTGTCCCCCAGAGGTTGCAGTGATTAGTTGGTTAATCTATCAGTTCACAGAAAATGAACTGCCAGCTCTCTCAACGATTAATCATTTCAGTATTTTTTTCCAAACCAATCTCCAGTGTCATCTTCTCAGTTGTGATGCTGCTTTTCTGTGTCCTGTGAGACAGAAAATTAAAAGTCAGTACCTTTTCGATAGAACAAGCAAACAGATGACAACATGATGTGGTATTTTTGGTATTTACATTTTATAGGTTAATTAAATCTCTGATTGATAAAATAAATAACTGAGGACTCAGTGATTGTTTGTCTCTTTACTTTATTCTTCTGTGTCATTCAGCCCAGGTCAACTGCATCTGGAAGACTTGAGGCTGTTAATTTTGCTTCTTGAAGCAGGAAATGTCTGCTTAACACTGCCATCCACGCTATAAGTTCAACTTCAGCTGAGAGTCATCAGCAAATTACCTCTTTAAGGCCTCCACAAGCCTTAAAGAGATAACATTTTGGAAATCAAACTTCTTCACTTTCTTGATGTGTTAGATGGATACCGCTTCTTCAGGTCTGGAGATTGGAGGAGTGAGGCGATTAGTTTAGCATAAAGACTGAATGCAGAGGAAAACAGCAATTTATTTATTTAAATACTATTAATGAGGTGCTTGAATGAATATCTTCTTAATCGTATTGCCCATTCCAAATTATTTTTTTCAGATGGATAATTCTGGAGAAGTAATCCACTAAAGTTGTAACTGTGATTTTTTTTTTTTTTTTAAGTTTTAACAGAACAGATTTGAACTTGTGGGAACATAATTTATTCCTGATATTACTCTTTTCTCTTCACACCCAGCGTGACTAAGAACTATTTAAATATGACGAGTCAGTCAGGATTTGATGGCTTGTCTATATCACATGGGGCTGATGAGGCTCCTAAAACACCTTTTAGTCCAGAAACTGTCATATATCACTTTCCTGCTGTGGAAGAAATGACCGTGTCATGTTCAGCTGATGTGGGCAGGTCCTAATTACGCTTGTTCACATCAGTCCAGCCCTATGCCAGTTGACCAATCCCTCAGCTCCTCCTTCTCATAATATTCTGCATTATCATTGATGCTTGCTCTGTTTTGGAAGTTGCTGCAGCTCTCTTGGCTCAGGCTTTCTATGGTGGCTCATAGAAGGGCAAAGAAAAGAACCACACCCCCAGATCTTAAATGTGTGATTGTTATTGTATTAACAATAATGTATGTTCTTAAACTTAAGTGGTCCCAACTGAATTTCACTCAGCAGCATTTTGAGATCAGATTTTTAAAATGCACATTTCCCCCAGTGATGACTTATAGCTGCATTGCTCCACAGGAAGAAACACACTCTGGCTTTTCCAAAGGTTTTCACATGAGGTCATGGTCGGTCCACCACAGACTGAAAAACCTCAAAAGCTATAAAAAGTTTTGACAAGCGTTCATGGCAGCCAGAAGGTCAAATCTAATGGCAAAGGTGAGCTCCTGACCTTTAAACGAACTTTAGTAGTAGAAACTTTAGTAATTCTTCCTTCCCTTTCCTTACCTTACCTAACAAAAAGTCAAACTGTTCAATCAATCAGTCTAGTTAAGAAAGATAATCTTTAACATCCTAAGACTGCATACTCACATGAGGACATCACCCTTTTTGGTTTTCTTCACTATTATACTTAATTTTGCTTAACTTAGACCTGTGAGCCTCATTTGTGGACACTTTGTTTTTACCAGTAGAAATTAGTACATCAAATCATAGTCCAAAATAGACATGAATAGTTTTCTTTTATGACTAATCATTTACAAGATGCTGACGAATCAAAATTTAAAGTAACATTAGCACTTAATGGAAAAGGACAAACTTTAAATGAACTTAATCATAGAACTAACCCATTAGGAAGTTGCAACAGATGTGAGTCATGTGAGGCTGTGCAGCTTTTGTCAGCAACAAACCAGTTAAGTAACGTCAAAGCAATGTGCCAGACAAAAATGTGATCTGATGGGAAACGTGTGGACAATCATGGGAACGTTTGCCCAAAAAAACTCAAAGTACACCAAGAAAGAGGAAGATAAGTCACAACGTGAAAGTGAACAGCAAGGATGTGACTCGTTTTCACAGCAACAAGCAACAAATAAAAACAATTTTTGCACAGTGACTGATTTGTGGTTGTTTTGATCAAGTAGCCTGAGGCCCCCTGCTGGCTAACTAAAGGTTTTCTTTGACAGCCAACCCAATTTAAACCCGTGCAGGTTCCATAGCCTCAGCTGAGGAAATCTTAATGCTACAGCCTCCTGTTATATTCAAGGCTGTACTTTCATCTCTGTGTTCCTGTGTTGTGATTTTGCTGAGCTACTGAACACGTAAACAGAGTTTAGGACTGAGATAAACTCAAAATTCATAACAAAACAGAAAAACCTACTGTAGGTAAAGAAATAACCAAAAAAGGACACAACTTCAGAACTTGTTGTTTCAGAACAACAAGTTCTGAAACAACTAAACTCTGTAAATGAGGCCCTTAGGAACAACATACTAAAACAGGGAAGGGCCTAATTTGGTCTGATGTGCCTAAGAAAGTAATTCTGGCAGTAGTGGTAAATGAGGCTGATATGTTATTGACCAACCGTCCCAAGAAACATAATTCCTGCCAGCCAGAAGTCAGGTCCAGTCAATTTTTATTTGTATAACACCAGTTCACAACAGAAGCTACCTTAGGGTACTTCCAAACAGATCAGCACTAGACCTTGTCTTTCAATATTATTTATAGACATCCAACAGTTTCCAGCAAGAGCAAGATCTTGGCGAGAGAAGCTTCCTTTTAAGAAGTAGACACTTCGAGCAGAATCAGACTCAGGGTGTGTCCATCTGCCTTGACCCGATTAAAGTTCAATAGCCTGGGTCAGATTCAGAGATTCTAACAGCAAGTTGAGACACCTGACAAATAATCATGGACTTTGTGAATGTTTATAATAACAAGCTTATAACTGCCCATCCTTATTAATTATAAAATTACATCTTTGTCCTCCCTCCTCCTGTAATGAATGTGCTTACAATGTATTTTTATTTAAGACTGTAGCATTTGCAACATATTACATACTTGCAAATGAAGTAAATAAAATGTGATTTAAGTAATAAGTAAGCTGAACTTTCAGTTCTCACAAGTACAACAAGTACAACGATTCCTTGCTTCAAACTGTCTCGGTTGTAGGATGACATTGGCATACTGTGTATAAGCACAATGAAATGACAGTGGCATTGTGTGTGACATTCAGAAAAAAAAAACAAAAACAAAAACAAAAAAAATTACAGCTGTGGCCTCAGACACAGGGTACACTGCTGTTGAGGAGCTGACCTTCCACAGTAATGAGGGTCACTCAGCACACTGTGTTGTCACAATCATTTTATCTGCCGTGAAAAGTCAACTCCCTTAAAGGTCTGAAGATACTGCAGATGTCTGTCATGTCCTGAAACTTGGTGTTGTCTTGTGTCAGTATCATCTCGTCATTGCCTGTTTTATTTTGAAACTCCTTCTCTCCTTGTGTGTCAGCATCTTCTGTGAATATAAATTAGGTCCAGGTTTAATATTAATATCAAAAGTCTCTGTCCACAGAGATATGCTCACAATCTGTAATCAGATACTGAGCCTCAACACCAGCTGTCACAGCTGTGGTGTATATGTATTTATAGTTATATGGTGTTTTGAACCCCAGAAAAAGATGAGCCATTGTTGTAACCCTGAAGAGAGGAGAAGTATCTTGCTAAACTCAAATCCAATGTCATCATGCAGGCTGGACCCTGCAGCCTGTTACAGCAGCATTTAGATGCCCATAACTTTGAGCTGACAGTGACATATTTGAACCAACATACTAAAACATTTCAAATAGTAAACGTTGGTATTGTACATGTCTTTGCTTTTCTCTTCTTTTTAACACAACATAAACACTGCAATAATTACATCAACAGGAAAACTTAAGCTTCAGATAAAGAACTCCCTCATAGATTATTCAAAATTAGCTCTAATGCTTGAAGGCAAATCTACTGTATAACTCCTAAGCAGCTTTACTGTTGAATGTACACAACACAATCAGCATTACAGTTTCCCCTCTGTGATGTTGCGCTGTGTTTTTTCTCTTTGCCTCAAAGCAGGTGTTGAAACATCACGTGGGGAATGAGGTTGAATAAAACAGCACGTGTTCTAAAATTTTTTTCATAGAGCACAGAAAATGGACCACAGACTTTGTGCTACTTCCCTTTTGTTAGATGACTATAAAAAAAACCAACCTGCTCCAGAGGGAGGTATTAGGTGCCACTGCAGCTGCTGTCACTCAGCCGTTAATGCTCAAAATTGACAATTGTTTTGGAATTGAATTTTGTGTCACCTTGTCAAAAAAGTGATTCACAACGCTTCAAACACTCTCACAGCCACTTGTCTGACGTATTTCTACATATGTGTTGCGGTGGAGTTCACCGCCAAAACACAGAAACTTTTTAATCAGCTCAGCCTTTTCAATCAATGTGCAGACTTTTTGAGAATTAAAGAGCCTTTAAAAAAAATTAAAGCCTCTGCATGTCTTTTTTAGCTCTTCAGCAGGGAACACCACTAGAGAAACAAATCATACATATAAATGGGTGTCTAATGTTCTTCTAATAAAAACAACAGAAGCGAGGCTGAGGCATAATTACTCTGCCAAAAATCATCAAACTATGTATAGACAGGTGTGTTTGTGTCAGCCTTTGTGTTAATTCTCCCTCTTGTTGACTTGGACCTGTACGTCCCAAAGTCAAATTCATCTGCTGTCGACTTGATGGAGAATTACACTTCATGGATAGAGGCTGACTGACCACCTCCCACTTTGGATTTTGCGTCACACTTCGGAGAAACATTCAGTCTCCACAATAGGCACCTCACTGTGTTCATGTTCATTTTAAATTCATTGGCTTTGGAGTCCTTTCTGTGCAAAGTTTGCATGTTCTCCCCGTGCCTGCGTGGGTTTCCTCCGGGTACTCCAGTTTCCTCCCACTGTCCAAAGACATCATGTTTGGGTTAACTGGTGACTCTAAATTGTTCGGAGGTCTGAATGTGAGTGTGAGTGGTTGTTCATCTCTGTGTGTCTCTGTGTGTTGGCCCTGTGATGGACTGGTGACCTGTCCAGGGTGACCCCACCCTCGCCCAATGTGAGCTGGGATTGGCTCCAGCGACCCCCGTGACCTGGAAACAGAAAAGCGGTAGAAGATGGATGAATGGATGGCTTTGGAGGGGGAAGGGATCCGTCATTATATGAAAGTGCTCATTCTCTCCTTCTTGTTTGATTTGTCCCTCGGCTCTACCAATACTCAAATTGTATGTATTATGTATTATATAATTATATAATTGTATTATGTATTGCACCCTTTGGCTACAGTATGCTCAGAGGAAGCAGCAACAAACAACCTTAACTAAAAAAATGAGAGCCCAATGAGCTGCCATGAAAACCTGCAGAGATGATATTCACCCTTTGCAACACATGCTTTGACAAAAGATGCAGTCTTTTCATTCAGATGTTTAAACTTTTCTTTGGCGCTAAATGGCTAATTTCCTTTCATCAGATATTTCAAAGCTAGAGAGCCCCTTCAGAAATCAACATCTTTGAATGGACCTGCCTGTGGGCCTCCACTCAAGGTCTATATTGAAACTGAACTGCAGGTGATTGCTCTCTTTCACTGTTTTTCAATCAAGAAACCTGAATTTTAGATTAAAAAAAAAAAAATCATATTTAAACCAAAATGCACGAAGAGACTAGTTTAAAGCATGATTTCAGAAGCACAGAGAAATAAAATACAGAAGTGTGTCTAAAAATCAAATTTACTGGAGAAAAAAAAAACATTTTCAAAACAACAAATGCAAGTACATTCATGAAACACAATGCTTTGGGGAGCCACATTTGGTCACAAACGCAATGTAGTAAATACTGCTATGGCTCATAAAACAGCAGCCTTGTCGTAAATCTCTTTGAGTCTGATAAACAGTGTTTGTGTAGTTACTCTTTCTGCTAGACATGGAAAAGGGAGACAATAGCTTTGCAGCGCAGATTTAAATTAAGCAAATGTGCAACATTCAACTAGACAGGTTGCCAGTCCATTGCAGGGCCAACACACAGAAACCACTCATACTCACAGATCATTTAAGGTCACCAGCAAACACGGGGAGAACATGCAAACTCTGCACAGAAAGGCCCCAGGCCTGGAACCGAGCCCACAACCTTCTTATTGTGGGGCGACAGCACTAACCACTACGCCACCATGCTGCCCTAAATGACAATCATTAGACAGATATTGGTTATTTGTCCTGATATTGAATTTTAATATCTGATGTTGCAATTACTTTCAAACAAATGCAAATCAATATATAATGATGCTAGTGGCCAACTTTGTGCCTGAAGGGTCAAGATCGCGGTATCAAGGCATTTTTACAGTGTAAGTCATTAGCCATTACCATCTGCTCACAGCTAAATCTGATCTTTTAGGCATATCCGAGACAAAATAGCTTTAAGTCATTCGTATTTATTTGCCGTATTCACAATTTTGCATGTTCTTCAGAAAAAATTCTACGTTCGAGAAAATTGATGAGTTTTGCAAATTCTCTTAAATTGTACTTAAAGACAGTTCTTGCATGAGGTCCATTGTGAGCAACAGGGGATTTAATTTAAGCATCAAAATGAACCGTTTTCACAGTACCAGGTGAAATCCCTCTGACTTTTTTCTTCTGAGATGCACATATGAGAAATTATAGCTCCAGTATAGTGTACATGTGCGAGCTATTCTTTGAATATGTATGTGAGATGGATGGACTTACATGCATGTCTGCTTCTCATCCAGAGGTGAGATCTTTTTCAGTTGGCCCCTGAATTCAAATGATGAATGTTTAAAGGTTGCATTAAAAGAAACTCTTAGTGGCGTTGGGATTATGGTCTGCGACAGACAGGCTGGAGGACCCAGTGTGGGCAATGTGTAGTCCTTCTCCTCAGATTTCATCACAGAGGAAGAGATAAATAAACAAAGTCAGTTTGTTCTTTCATCCAGAAATCACACATCTCAGCCTCATGTCAGTAAGCCTTTGTTCTATGATTTATCTCTGTGATAAAGATGCTTTTCCCTGACAAACATTAACTTAATATGACAACTTGGACCCACAGGCACAATGTGATGTCATAAACAAAGTGATACTTTCTGCAAAGATATGACAGCAAAGTGCCAAAAATTTGAGCTAGTTGGTCTCCATGCCAACAACAAAGAGTCCCAGACTGTGATTATTAACTTCATAAAGTTGGGAGATATACAGACACATCAGGTTACAGTGTTGGCGTGGACAGATGGACAAACAGGGAGACTGACAGACAAATGCACACGCAAAGCACACACAGAAACATTACATACATCACATGCACACATCACATATGGATTGCATACACAAATTCAGCTGCAGACAGATAGGTAGGCACTTCACGGTCCACATCTTGTTTCCATGGTGACCAAATGAAGAGGGATCCTTGTTCGAATCAAATACATTTTCCAATTTGAAACATTCAGCTCTTCTAAAATGTATGCGTGTGTGTGTGTTTGTGTGTGTGTGGCTTTTGAAATCACAAGTTTTGAACTTTTTAGATATACAGCAAAATATGTTGGACTAGACCAACATGAAACACAGTCTAAAAGATGTGTAGTCATGGATGGAGGTTAATTTGCTCCACCTGAACAAAAATAAAATTTCATTTATTGTTTTTGGACAATATTTTATATAGTTATGACAGTGTCATCGGCCTGTTATCTTCTAACTGCCACCCTGTTGCGATGAAACGTTGTCTGATTTATAACTCTCCCTTCAAAAATAAAAAAATCTAATAAATAAATTGAGGTGCCAGAGTGAGCTAAATATGAGCCACCAGTGTCTGCTGAAGACACATTCATTGGCGTCTCCCTCTAGTTGAGTTATCTTGGTTTTATCATGTGGGCAAAGTTTATCTTATTATGTTGATGGTTAATTTTAGTTCATATCTATTGCTTTTGATAGTTACTATTATATGCTCATATGCATGTACAACACTTGGTCAGTCATGATTGTTTTTAATTGGACTTCTTAAAAGGATTTATAAGATAATCAGCTCATATCAGGTTAAAACACAACTATAAACAGGCTGGCTGAGTTAAGAACACAAACATTTTGATATTATTTATGGAGATATCATGCGTACATGAAACGTGACGCTAACATGTTTCTAATATCTTAAATATCTTTGCTGAATCTGCTCCCATCAGTATTTTTATTATGGTTAAATGTCAGCAACTTCCATTTAATATAAGTTAAATTTGAGTCTTTCCCTGTTTGTCTATCAGCCTTGTAATTCACTTGCTGAGGGCGTGATGAGTCACGGACCACCAAACCATGTCTACAACAACTGTTGAAGTAGACACAAAAGACATTTTTACAAAATAACGTGAATACAATTTTATTGTTGTTAACATGAATGAAATGTTTGTTGAAATACTTATCGTGTTGTTGATGGTGTTGAAGCTACGAAGGATCATTACCTGAATCTTTCTTCTTTGTTATTTTTCTTTCGCTGCTCATTTCAAGCGGTGGCCTGTGAAAAAGCTCCAATTAACCCATGGACTGTTAGCCGGAGAAAGAAACGAAACACAGAAATACAATACTCATCTACACAGTGGAGCGTCATAGGATTTCTTGCGGATGCTGTTGTTGCTGCATAGTTAGCTATACACTAACACAGTCATCACAAATATTTCATATAGTAATAATATATCCGCTGCGCTCAAGCAGCAAAAACATTATTTAATAACAAGTGTTGAAGTACAGTGGCAATGTCTTCATGTACATATAAGTTATCAGTAATGATGATATATAAAGCACAAGCAATCTTTTCCAACCAGTATCGAACAAATTATTGATTTGTTTTGGTTTATTTTTGTTCAGTCAGAGCTTCAACATTAATCCAAACTGAGATGCTGTGGAATGATCTGAAGAGAGCAGGTCTGTGAAAAAGATATTTGAGCTGAAGCAGCTCTGTCAAGAAGAATCGATAGATGGATATATAGGTAGATACATGCTTTATTTATCCTGAGGTAAATTCAACAGAAGAATGGTGAAAAGTTCCTGCTGCCAAAAGAGGTTCAAACAGTCAAGTCCAAAAGTTCACTTGTTTACTTGTCAGTGTGAATGTCTGATGGACAAATGAAAAGTTTAAGGTTATCATTGTTTTTGTGGTACTAGCTTTAGTTCATTGGGTTTAACAATACAATCAATTTAGATGAACAACACATCGCAATTCCAAAAGAAAACCAAGTTGTTCACATAGATTTTCTTGCAAAAGTATTGATGGATTTAATTTGCGCCAACTCTTGTTAGATAATCATAAACTGACTACAAAGATGGATGTAGACTTGGAAGATGCTGTAAAGTGAATCCCATGCTGAAGAGCCTAAAACCTGTGTTTAAACTAATTACCCTGAGAGGACAACTCCATTTTACAGGGTTGTAAAAAAAAACCCTCACTTAATTTATTACCTCAGTAAATGTTTTCCTAATGGGTTATTGGTCTCGGTCACTAATTTTAGGTGTTATTTAATAGAACATTTTTAAATGTTGGTCTCATTTAGGGGAAAATAGACCATAAAATTGAAAATTGAAACAGCATGAGCCTGACAATCAGGATAGATTACACAGCAGGTCAGATCATCCGTCACTCCTCCTCACTTTCATCTACTTCTCTAAATATGGTTTCAAAT
This sequence comes from Remorina albescens, assembly GCA_034769265.1. NCBI lineage: Eukaryota > Metazoa > Chordata > Actinopteri > Carangiformes > Echeneidae > Remorina > Remorina albescens. Next base: position 16,573,848 of record CM068479.1, read on the forward strand.
TAAGTTACAAACTAGACACTTGTAAAGAGCAATTCACAAAAATGGGTGGCATACTAAATATAAACTTATGAAGCAGATATTTTTCCTCACGTTTTGCTCACTGAGCAGATTGTCTAAGACTTTGATCTATGTTTTCAAATGTTCAAGAAACCAGGTTGAACCTCAATTCAGTGGCTTCATTTTTTCTTTTCTTTAACAGAACTTTGGGACACTGTGCATGTGTGTCAGCTTGTGTGTATCTGACACTCACAACAATCCAGCTCCTGATTAATCTGTGCTGAAGCCGATGAGTTTCACTGCTAAAAAACTTTGACATCAGTGTAGTTGAATGAATGTGCCAGAGGCAGCATAAATTAATGAATTGACTCTGTTGTAAATAAAGCATTACCAGCCGGGGCTGATGGCTTTCAGATGGATATATGTCTAAGTCCCTAAACTAAAAACTAATGCAAGCAGCCAAGAGCCAAGCAGCATGAAAGCCTCTCTATTTCACTTTAGCAGCCCGGCTCTCAGTTGTGTAATATGTCTTACTAATGAGGTTGTGATTTCTCTGACGCTATCCATTACTACACTGAAAAATTGCCTTATATTGAAAATTCCATTAACTCTTGGCCAGCAGCTACAGTGAAAGCTGCGAGACTTTTGGTGTTCTGATTCCACTCTATATATAATATATCAACATAAATCAACATTGTAAATATTTGGACAGTGCTTTATTATTACTGTCTTATTTTTATTAAAATTATTATTACTTTAATAATGTGGCTCATGGAGGAGTTTTAAGGGTATATTTCCATGTCTGCTGTTTTGGGGGTTTTTTTGGTTGGTTTTTTTTTTTTTTTTTCCATCAAAGCCAAAAATCACAGGTGACGTCAAATGAAATTGACATCCATCCATTTTTCTATAGCCTCTTCTATTTCCAGTGTTAGATGTGCACCAGCCTTTCCCGGCCTGCAGGATGAGAAGTTACAACAGGATCATTCCATAATCTGTAATATTGAATCAAGAACAAAACAATTATTGCAGAGCTTTGAGAAGAAGTGAACGAGGTCACTTCTTTTGAAAAAAAAATTTCTGATGCTGACAGTTCCAGTGAATGTGCACTTGTTGTTCCAGCCTCTAGTGCTAAAGCCTGGGCATTGCCCCAGCTGCTTTCCTATATAGACCAAATGTAACTCTCCTTTTATAATCACAAATGATGTGAAAAGCATAAATTACTCTGGCATGATGTTGGGAGATGTGAAGATATGAACAAAGTGTGAGCTAGTGGTAAAAGGTTGTGGAAATTTAACAAGATTCGGACTAGAAAAATGGAAGTTACACTCTGTGGTTTCAACATGGTGGGGAATCTTATACAGTTACACATTCCCCCCACTGCATCTATATTTATTTTACAGCTTAAGATATTATTTACTTTCCTGGTTCTGGTTAAGATTTTGTAATTTAACAAGATGATCTACACTACATTAGCTTCCTTTCCCCGTGCAATCAAGTAAGATTTTAGATGGTCAACGGTGGTGTTTTAAGGAAACTTTTGAAAAGAAATAAAGGATTATAATACTTCCTGTTATAGGCTTCAATCCACTGTGTATGTTGACTGTCTGAATCTGTGAGAAAATTTTAATAAAACAAAAGGAGATAAATTTGGAATTTGAAAAGAAAATACATGAAAAATTTACTAAAAAGCCATTTATTCAATATTTCATAGAACAATTTACTGATTAATTGACTCACAACTTTGTATTTACATCTATTTTAATATTTCTACATTTATTACTTTCAGGCTTAATGTCACCACTCACAAATAAATCATTTTTGAAAGGGGTCATGTTTAAGTGCCGGAGTTATAGAGTCATTTGGAAGATTTAATTCTGAATGAACAGTTAAATACTTATATATGCGAGGTTCAATATTAAAAAAGAGGATCTGAGACCACTGAGCTTAGCCTACTCCAACCTAGACCTGGATCCAGATACTGGTTGAAAATAACCTGGAAAGAAAGATGGTGTGTACAGTATGTAAAAGACAGTTGGAAAGGAACATTACTACTGCAAATGTCTCAGTCACAAAAAGGACAACAACAAAGTTGGACAAAGTTTTGAAGTGTTGAGATTTAAATGACTCCCAGGGAGATTTTGAACTTTTCCCACCAAGGTAAAGGACACAGTCACCTAACAAAACACAGCTTTGGCATTGTTAATGTGATATGTCAGCAACGCCTTGAGAAATGTTTTTCTTAAAATTTGGCAAAAAGAGTATTGGAAATAAACACGGTGGTAATTGTAACTTTTTTTACGTTGTGTCAGTGTCTACTGAACAACTTAAAATAACTGAAAAGTTATTCTGCCACTTCCTGTATGGAAGAGTAACTGACTCTGTTTTTGAGATACAACATTGCTGATATGTATGATGGAAAAGGCTGTTTTTGGAAATGGAAAAAGGTTTTTGGTTTTTTTCCAACTGGGCAGTGAAGCAACAAGCAGGGATAGGGACAAAGATGGGAAGCTATTTCATTTCTCATGTCCCAAAGGTGATTCTCCATTTCCAGTGCTGGTTAAGAATCAGCTGTTGAGTTCAGCAGGCAGACGTCTGACATATGAGTTTCAATGTCAGAGGAAATCTCACAAATGTCACAGGCAGCACACTCATTCGTCTGAAAGCAAAGTAATTGTGTAGATGATACTTGCAAGGTCAGTTTCAGTTGATTGATGGCAGCTTCAATGTGTCACTTTTCAAAATGCTCCATTGTAAAATGTCTAAGACTTGGTTCCTTAAACTTAAAGTATTAGATGGTGAAACTGAAATTTAGACTAGCCCTGAGACACATTTCATCAGAAGTAACCCAACCATTCGACCAAGATTTGAATATTAGAAATAGCTCAAAATGAATGTGGGACTTCCGTGATGTAGCGAGTGCATTGATGCATGAAATTTTAAATTCTAAAAATGTATCATTAAATTATTAAAGGGACAAATTAAAACTATCCCAAAACCTTCAGGTGATGCTCTCTTCTCCTGTTTTCATCTTTTCTTTTACTTTTACTATGGACTGATGAATTAATCAACAGTGCACATCGAGGTCTGGAATATTCACAGAAGCCCTTTTTTTCCCAAAGCTCCTGCATCCACCTGACAGGACTGACACATCAACATGCCGATGACATACCATAATTATTGCATAAGTGTCTCTCACGCTTGGCACATTTTAAAGGCCTAAAATGTACAACTTTATTTAAAAAAAACACATGGCACAACAACACACAACAAGCACAACAACTAAATTCCCTTTTCACTGTACGACATAAGACAAATCACGTCACCCAAACTCTTGGTCCAGCCTTCCGTCTCAGCAAGAACAGATGGGCACACGTCACCCTGCTGCTCAGTGACCTACACCAGCTATCTGTGGTTGCCCAGGTCAAAGTCACTGATGCTGCCTTCAGAGTGACTTCTGACCCTTCACTTTCTCCTAAATAACAATCAGACAGCCAGATGCTTCTTATTACATTCCACAAAGGACCTATTAGGATTGTCTTCTGCCGTTTCGGTCCCTGCACACAAAGAAATCCCTGTTCTGGTCTGTGGTTCCCTGATGGGTGAAGGGCAGAGGCATCTTCTTTACTGAAGATTTATCTCCTAATAGGGCACCATTTTAACTCCTCTTACACCTAGAAATGCCTAACTAGCATGCAGCACTTTCTATCAACTTAATGCATGTATTCAATTTTATTGCCAGAAGTTTTAGTACCGATGAAGCAGATGAAGGCTGGGTCCAAAGCCCAGCAGTCGTGGTATTGCAGACTCAATACGGCTTCTTTATCTCTTCAACTGTCAAACTCACAGTGCTGTCACGTGTCTGTATTTATTTGTTTGTATTTATGCCCTGGGATTGCATAGACTTTCCATCCATCTATATTTAATATACCTACCCTTTAGCAGGTAGATACACAACTTCAACCGTCCTGCCTCTCTGCCAAGCATTTTGCCTCCTCCCTGTGATTTTCTCCACCAGAGATGTACAGGGACACAAAGAGAGCTGGTCTTTGTGAGGCAGACAGACTGCTGGGAGTTTATGTTTTCTTTGCTTTTGCCAGAACTCTTTTCTTTCCTCTTTTTCCTTTCTTCTTTTTTTTTTTTTTTTGGTTTATTATTTGTATGCACAAAGAGTCGCACACTTTGTCCTTCTGCTTTATCTCCTTCTTTCGAACGTGACTAAGAAAACCAACATCAATTACATGTTGCAGACAGCTAAGTTTTCAGATGCTGTTTTAACTGCCAGTCTTTGTGGCGTTCTGGAATACACTGGGTGATCAAACAGAATTTGTTTGGCTAGATCTGAGGAGAGGGCATGGTGGAATAGCAACATAGTGGTTAACACTGTTGCCCCACAACATGGAGGTCGTGGGTTCGGTTCCTGGCCTGGGGCCCTTCTGTGTGGAGTTTGCATGTTCTCCCTGTGGGATTCCTCCAGGTAATCTGGTTTCCTTCCACCATCCAAAGACATCATGTTTAGGTTAACTGGTGACTCTTAATTGCCTATATAGGTCTGAGTGGGAGTGGTTCTTCATCTCTGTATGTTAGCTCTGCGATAGACTGGCGACCTGTCCAGGGTGACCCCGCCCTTGGCCTTTGTGACCTGAAACAGATAAGCGGTTGAAGAGGAATGAATGGAAAAACATGCCAATAGAGCAGCTCAGCAGTGTTTTTGCAGTGAACCGCATTAAAAAAAGAGGATCTGAGACTGCTGAGCTTAGCCTACTCTGACCTGGACCTGGATCCAGATACTGGTTGAAAATAACCTGGAAAGAGAGGTTGTCAGTAAAGATGGTGTGTACAGTATGTAAAAGACAGTTGGAAAGGAACATTACTGCTGCAAATGTCTCAGTCACAAAAAGGACAACAACAAAACATCTGGACAAAGTTTTGAAGTGTTGAGATTTAAATGACTCCCAGGGAGATTTTGAACTTTTCCTACCAAGGTAAAGGACACAGTCACCTAACAAAACAAAACACAGCAGCAAACAACCACAAGTGAACCACAGTAGCAGCATGATGGTAACATCAGGTCAAGTCTGATATTGCAGCAAACAATAGTACCTAAGTCAGTCACTGACCTCGGCTCTCTGACAGGAACATGAATGGAAACATTACATAAGAAACCTGTACCAACAATGGCTTAAAATCAATAGTAGCAATAGTTTTTCAACTCTAAACATAGTCCACCATGCAGAGTCCTATAACCCAGCGTGTCATGCTAACTGTCTAAACACGTACACTACCAGTCAAAAGTTTGGGCACACTTTCTCATTCAAATGAATAGGAAAGTGTGTCCAAACTTTTGACTGGTAGTGTATATGTGAGCAAACATACTGAACGTTACCTGCTACAGTTGTCAGATCCAGTCAGCCCAGCTAAATTGTGCTTTTCTTCTCTGGTCTCAGTGTCTTACTGTTTTATTTTAACACTTACCTCTCGTTTTGTTCCAGGTTCCATCACTTCTCTCCCTCCTGCGCTATGTCCTGCTCCTGTCCCCCTCCTCTTTTTTATGTAGTGTGTGCTTGTTCAGTTCAAGATCGTCTTTGTCCTTACTTTAAGACGTTCCAGCATTTCTCTCTGTGTGAGCTCCATGTGCATTGATCAGTTTTTGTGCTTTTGTACCTCTGCCAGTTCTGACTGACTGCTCATGTACTGAACTTTTGCTGTAAGTAAATACATTGAACTTTTGGTCCCCAAGTTTAGAATTTACATTCATTGCTTGTACCCACCTGTCTGTGTGAGAACAGTTCAGTGTTTTAAAAGAGGGAATTCACTTTAATCCACCACACTGGTCCAAACTAATAAAGCATTCATTCATTTCTGTTGCACCTACTTGTACTCGGTGCATTTGGTGTTCCCAGTGGATGACTCCTGAGGATAAAATGTGACTTTAATGTTTCCCTAAATGCTGAATTGAGTGTACTTATGTATGTGACCCTGAAGAGGTTGGCCTGAAGCTGAAATGTGATGTGTTCAGAGGAGGTAAAGCCATGGGCTTTCCCTTTATTTCCCCTCACAAGTTTCAAGGCAGTAAAATCATCAAAGTTAATTCACGTTTTCCTCCATCCATCAGTTGTATTTTCTGGTTTTCTGGAGAACTGAAGCCTCTGAGGGCCACTGAGGAGGTTCAGCCAAGTTTTTATAGATTCTTTCTCAGTCAGTGGAGAGCCAGTTCATCTTGATGAGTCATGTTATTCACTGCACATTGAATCTCAAATTTCTTGATATAAGTGAGAATTATCAGTTGAGGTAAAATTGCTTTTTCAGAGAGAGGCAGCCACTGCCTGCATGACTGCACGCAAATCACCTGCTACCATTTTAATTGCTACTCATATTTTTATTTGAACAGTGAATGAACATACTCTCATTTGGTTTATAGGTGCTTACTGACACCCACACAAACAGTGACAGCTTGGTGTGCAACATGTTGCCTATGTGGGACAGGCCCCAGGGCCTGGGGCCTGTACCACGAAGCTGGTTTCCAGTTTTAGCGGGGTAACTTCCGGGTTAATCTGGGTTAATCCGGGTTAATCCGGGTTTTCGGTGTCACAAAACTGGTTTAGTTTTTATCGGGGTACGTTGCCATGGTAATTTACGCCTAGAGCTCAGCAGGTATATTAGACCGCCCACTGACCAATCAGCTTTCTGGAAAATTACCTGCTTGTTTTTTTTACAGCCAAAGCCCATTAATGTGGGAATTGAGAGTGTAAGGCCCAGTCCCAATACACCCCCTACCCCTACTTTTTAGCCCTACCCCTAAATTTTGCGCGTTCCCGCGAGGGTAGTGTGTACCCTTTCCTTGTGTTTTCTGTTGGGTCCTGTGTCTGTGTGTGTGTGTGTGTGTGTGTGTGTGTGTGTGAATGACTGGGCTTGCTCCTCCTACCAGTTCTCCTGCTATCTAACAGCTGCTGCTCATCAACCGGCTCATCTGCTCACCATCAACTCATCAATCCCTGGAGTATAAAGCCCAGCTCATCTCACCAGATGCTGCCAAACTGTTCAGTCACCTATGTTGCACTAATGCTACGACTGCCCCAGTCTGACTAGTTACCGCTGGTTCCCATTTGACTTTTGCTAATTGTATCCCCCCCCACCAGTCAGCCAGTCTCACCCTGTACTCCACCTGCCTTCCAAGGCGAAGACAGGTGGAGTACTGCTCCAAAGTCCTTGCATCTTACGATAAACTGCCAATCTCTGTTTGCAATACTGTGTCCGGTGTTTTGCTTTTGGGTCCTCAGTCCTCTCAACCCAATGATGAGTGACCTAAAATCTGCAATAATTTTATTTTATCACTTAAAAACAGTGATTGTGTTCTCCAAACCACACATATATCATGGATATCAGCACTTTAGATAAAACACTGAAGAAGTATAAAATATGAGACTTTTAAAGGATGGTTTCAGTTTGTTGTATATTGTTATATTTGTACCCATCTGCTTGTTTGAACTTTAAAACTGGTTTTGCTTGCTGTAATAGTTCGTCCTGTCTTCTAACAGATTCCTACCTTAAGCACTTCAGATGTGAATAATGGAGCAGAAAAATCCTAATTCTGCGAAAAGTATAGCTGAATTAATATGAGGCGTCATCAGTTTGAGTTCAACAGGTGATATCTTCCAGAGTTACAGTGTTTTGGTACAAAGTTTCCTCTTTACGTTACTGTTCCTGCACCTTCGCTCAGATTGGATCCACTTGGGAACCAGGAAACAGCTAAAAATGCTAACTTTGTTCTCAGCTTCATCCTGTTTATATTCCAGATGCTTAATTACACAATTTTCAAACTGTGTTGCATAGCAACCAGAAGGATGTCAAGTTGATTTTGGCCTTGGCGTTATCCCTCCCTCTGCTGACAATCATTTCTCTATCTTGGTGTGTTGAAAGATAAAAACATCGCGTCCGATTGTCCACTTCATCTATTCCCAAATTAAAAGCGGCTACCAACATTTTATCGCACAAAACTGTGCAGCGTTGATTCGATTGTCAGTGATTTGTTCTTTATGCTCAGCTACTCCCAGGTCAAGGCAGGGTTCAGCATTCAGCTCCATGAGTTTTGTTTTTTTTTACTGTTTACTGATATATGAATGATTTGAGTCATGCAGCCTGCAGCGACCAGCACAGTTATGTCATCCCAAAGCTTTGGAGGATCATATCCGTCATTGTGCAAGCTTGAGGTAGATTATATTTATTCAGAGACTCTGGTGCAGTGGGGTTTGTGCTCTTCTTCCCTCTCCTTTTCTTTCTCTTTTGTCTTCTCACTCTGTTTGCAGCAGCTCAGCCCATCTGCTAGCAGTACATGAATGTTTAATGCTTTTGCCCCAGAGCTGTGCAGTGTCAACAGAGCACTGCTGCTGCGTGAACAACAGCTTACTTTTGTTTGGTGTTCGCCACCTTTACTCCTTTACTTGAAGTTAACAGTTAAACTAGGTGCTTCTGGTCAGTAATTACCTTGAGGGACAGAAATCCTGTTCAAAACTCATTGCATATTTTTCAAGTGTGTTTGCAGGTTTGTTTTTCTTTTTCACTTTTTTTCTCAGTTCCTTAAGTATCAGCTTTTTTTCTGCCAATATTTGGATTGCAATGCAAGTCAGATCATTTGCACAGACATCTCTGAACTCTTCACTGCCCTATGGCCATTTTCTTCTAATTAACATTCAAGTTCAGGCGAACCCCAAGTTGTAATGTTGAACTATTTTTGCATTAAGGAAGCATAGTTTGAAACTCCTGCCCTCACAGCATCTGTGTCACACAGTAATCTTCCTCTGGTTTGTTTACTCTAGCATAGAAAGTGATTATTTAATAAAGCAGTGGGAAGTTGAATATTAAAATCAATACTCCAGCTGTATGACAAGCCCTTTAATGTCAGTATGACAGCACAGCGGAAAACACACATTCACATCTTATGTCCGTTTGTGAGTCTGGAATAAAATCTTCTTGAAGGCCCTCCTGAAGTCTCGGTTAAAAATAGTGTATATTATGGGGTTCAGGGAGCTGTTGCAGTATCCGATCCAGAAAAACAGGTTGAAGAGTGTCTCAGGGATTGTACAGTTCTCCCGGCAGACAGCATGGAGACTATAAGTGAAGAAGAATGGGAACCAGCAGAGGACAAAAACCCCCATCACTACTGCCAGGACAAATGTGAAACGCTTCTCCCTCATCTGAGCTACTTTGTTTTTGGACAGAAACATCTGCCTGCTCCGGAGCAGCACGGGAGAGCGGAGGAAGCAGTGGTGGGAGAGGTGGTCAGATGATGCCCATGATATGGAGGCACAGGAAGGAGGCGGAGGAGGCTTCAGCCTGCTCATCGATCCTTCTGCAGCCTTCACCCCCTTGGTCTTCACCCGTCCACCGACTCTCCTGGGAAAGCGGAGGGATGAGGAAAACGAGGAGGATGTTTTAACGTCAGCTTCACAGCTCTTCTCCTCTAAGTCAATATCATCCAGCTCTCCTCTCCTGCTGCTGATGCTGTCTATGTTGGAAGAGCTGTGTTGGTTGGCAGGAAGTGGGCTGTCGAGCTGATACTGGGATTTACTGCAGCGGGCTCCCTGTCTGTGGCAAGTCCTGGCCAGGCCCGTGAAGCAGGTCTCAGACTGTGATGGCTGCTGCTCCGCCACATTCTTTGCCACGAACACAGTGGAGGCTCGCTGCTTGGCAACACGATAGATTTTACAGTATACAAGAATCATAATGACTCCCGGGACAAAGAAGGACACCATGCAGGAGGAGAGGATGTACCACGTCTGGTTGTTGAGGAGGCACTCTTGCCTCTGTGTGTCATTATCGCCCTCCCTCTCCAAATCCTCCTCTTTCTGTGCCATGAGGAGCGGCGGGGATGAGATGACGATAGATATGAACCACACGATGCTGATCATCACTTTAATCCGTTTAGGTGTCCTGTTGCGGTTGTAGCTGACGGCTTTGGTGATGGACCAGTAGCGGTCGAGGCTGATGGCACAGAGGTGGACGATGGAGGAGGTGCAGAAGAGGACATCTAGAGCCAGGTAGAAGGAACACCAGGTCGAACCAAAATACCAGTAGCCCATGACCTTACAGGGGAGAAGCCAAATGAGATATGTTAATGACAGATTTCAGCAGCAGTGATGACTTGAAGAAGAAAGAATGAAGAAAGAGTACTTTTTTTACATTTTATTCCATTAGGCTTCAGTCACTTGTACTTGACAGCATTAGCATAAACCAAGGACAAAACTTCTTCATGGTTTGTCAGAATTTGCTAAAGTTCAGAATAAGATTGATTTTTAGCTATAGCACTATCTTTGGCTGCTCCACTTACTTTTTAATTACCGATGAAAGAGATAACTGAACTCATTGACAAAATGTTAATCAAAAATCAGCTTCTAAGGACCCCAAAAGCAACTTTGAGGATCCAATTTGATAAATCTGTTGGCACATACACAAATACAAATATGAGCGGTTTTTATGTGTGATAAATTCACCATCAATATATCTGCAGGAGAGGAAATGCAGCCATATTGAGCCCTATAATTTGTTGCTACAGTTCAGTTTTTATTTAAAACCTTGATAACGGCCATAAGATGTTTCTTTTTTTAAGACGTATCAACAGTTAAATAATCAGCCAAAATTCTAGCTGGTCGTACATTTAAACTAAAACTGCAGTGAAACTGTGACAGTCTTGAAGAAGAGGGTTTCAGACAGCCGGGATTTATACATCACAAATCTACAGGACCAATCCTGTCAACTTTTGGGAATGGGACTAAATAAACCTGAACTCTTGTTAAGTTAGCAATACAAACTGATACACCTGCTAGTCTCTGATTCAGGTCTCAACAGACTCCCTGTCTGGGTATCAGACATGTAACTGAGCCTCTCTGGTCTTTCCTCCTCTAATCATTTGATACTCTGCTGTTTAACCTGTCGACCTGGACCGAGCCGACAGTGGTAGGCAGGACATAAATCCTGATCCAGATTGTAAGTCATTTTTGATGTGCCAAAATATGCCTGGAAATGCACTTTGGACATTTGGTTGTCCCAAACAAGCAATCTGAAGTGGTCACTCTGGGGTTGGGACCTGGGAACTTTTGATGAATACTTTTCCATCCTTTGACATTTTCAAGACTAAATTAATAACTAGGAAAAGACAAGGCTGAGTCTACAGCCAAACTCTGCCATTGAAATGTAAATTTGAGGGAGATATTGCCAGTGAATTTTTGGATGGAGGTGTAAAGTGGCCAGCAGGGGAGGACTGCAGCTGTACTGTAGTGTGTCTGTCCGTGAAGAGTTTAAATTTGGTTTCTCTGAAGTCTCAGTTCAGTTTTTCAGAGCAATTTCCCCTCTTCTGGGTGAGATTATAGTCCAGCAGTCCATCCAAAGAACAACAGTGTGACAGAAATCATGGCTTCTGGATCCACAATAAAATTACACAACACTTAATACAAAATATGAGCGTTTCTCTCAGTCAGCACCAAACATGTTTTCAGTTTCAGCTAATCAGAAACCTGAATAGGAAATTTTCAATACAAACACAGAACCATACAGTTTTGGACTTTCCTAATGGAAACGACCAATCGTGTGTAGGATAAGCTTTGGTGATTTCAAATATAATATCATTATTCGGTCCAGCTCAAATATCTTGATATGCTATATTATCACTTCTGGTGACTAAACAGCGGTTTCATTTATCAATTGCCAATGTACAGTAAGCAGAGTAGTGAAATGAGTTTTGGACTCAGCAGCACAGCAGAGGGTGCAAAACAATAAAAGTAAATGAATATCACAGTTTTGGATACAAAGTATTATTCAATGTGATGGAATATCAACCTCAGCCAAACACTGAAGCCTTTAATTCTGGGAAACTTATCTAAATAATGACTGAACAGAGGGAACCTCCACATCAAGGCCACCAAAGAAAACTAATATTAAAAACTACATATCTAAAAATATAAAAAGTCACCATCTACAAAACAGCACTGTTGGCTGAATTTTGGTGGCTCCCTTATTACAGACATGTTTGGTTGCTCACACAGATATGACAAATGTCGTTAAAAAATACTTGATGAATAATAATCCATTTAATCATCAAAGATTAACATTTTTGAAGCTGTTAATTGAGCTTAATTGATTTCCCTGAAGTTGTGTTGATATATTTGTAAACCTTCAGAAACGTATACAGTTCATCACCAGCAGCCACTGGGAGTTACTAAAATGCTTAAGTTGTAGGAAATGTGGCTAAAGTTTTGTTCAGGTTGATTTTCACAGTCAATACATGTTGTTTACAAATACAGTAAAAGCACAGGAAACGCTCATCTATACCTGGTCTTAACATGCAATCCTTATGTGACTGGCTTTTTATATAAACGGTAGTGAGATGTGACAATATCCACTTGCACTTGATATTTATCAGGAACTCGAATTTTAAATCTGCCTGCATTGTCTCCCAGTAGAAGACAGTGAAGCAGCAGGAGGAATCAGACTTTTCCAGCTTTTCAGATAGATTTCATTTGTCAGCTTCTGAATTTTTTTTTTCAAACATTAATGGCACCCAACTGGCACTGGCATATACCCTCACCCAGTGTGAGCTGGGATTGGCTACAACAACCCCTGCAACCCATAAATGGATAAGAAGTAGAAGATGAATGAATAATCACAAGTGCCTCAAATCAGCTGTTGGCACGGCTGCAGACTCCAACTATGCAAATGTCACCAATATCTGGCTAAAATCTGATCACTAGTTGAGCCCCTATACCTCCAGATGTGGTCTCTAGCAAAGTACAACGACTGGGATCTGTTCCATCTGAATTGCACCTGTGTTGACCTGGGTTTTACCAAAAACAGGTCAAATGTGAGTCTGAACAAAGAGTTTCCTCACCTCATTAGCCAAGGAGAAGGGGATGACAAGCGTTGCCACCAGTATGTCGGCTGATGCCAGTGACACCAGGAAAAGATTCTGTGGCGCCTTCAGGGCTCGGCTGGTGAACACTGCCACCACAACCAGCACGTTACCAACCACTGTCCCTAGGATGATAACTGTGACCACAAGCACGATGAACACTGATGCCACCTGGGAGTGATGAGGTAGAGGAGGAGATCTCGAGGTGGAGGAGGAGGAGGAGGAGGAGGAGGACGTCTGACTGGCGTTGTCTAGAGAAGAGTTTGTTGGTGAAGAGGCCGGCATCGTGGCCAGGACAGGAGCCAATACATCTGACAAGTCCATCCTGGTTAAATGACTGGCGTCGTTTTTATTTTAACCCCCAGTGCTTTCACCACAGAGAGGTTTTTATACCAATAAGAAAATACCATAAAAATAGAATCTGCCAAAGAAAAAAAAAAAATAAAGCTGTCTCTTTGGTTCCAGGGGGAAATTATTCAATATTAATCTCACCTCTGACAACATACAAATGATCTCCCTTTCAAAATACAAATTACTATGCACAGCTCAAATCCTTGCAGCGCTACAGCTATGGTCAATATTTCATAATATTAGACCAACAAACATTGAGCTTCTCCGGTCTCTTCAGTCATGCCGCAATACATTCTGCCTCTGAGAGAAAGAATTGTATGTTGTTGTTTTTTTTTTAAAGTCATACCTTTTCAAATGTCCATTCATAAGCACATCTGAGAACAGTGGTGAACACACTGTATTAACGCTGCAGGGCTGGCCTATTTACTTCAAATGAGATGAAAAAAAGGAAAACAATAGTAATAACAAAAATAAAAAAGCATATGACTATATGCTATAGTTGGAGCAAGGACAGACACCCTGGTAGGGATGCATGGTGCCCTCATACTGCTTCACTCCGAAAAAAGATAAATATGGCAGAAAAAAGGATTAAAAAGTAGAAAAAAAAAACAGAAAAAAACTGAATGGGAGGAGGAGATTAAAGAAAATGGGAGGAAAAAGGAAAAACAGGAGGAGATGATGTAGGAAAAAAAGAAAAACAGACGTCCTCACTTTCATGCGAGTCACTGCTGTGCTGAGTGACACTGCTGCTGCTGTTGCTGTTCAGTGCTTCTCTACTGCTGGAAAAGGAGGAGGAGGAGAGAGAGACGAATAAATAGATGAAGAGAGGGAGAGGGGAAGAGATGTTTAAAGGAGAAGACAAGTAGGACTCGAGTTCATATATTAAAAGAAACGGCCAGGAAATGAGGAAAGATTGAGAAGAAAAGAGAGGTATATAAAGTGATGGATCAGAGGGAAGTATTAGAAGGAAGAGAGGTGGGATGAAGAGAAAGACATGAGGGGGAAGGAAAGACAGGAGGGAAGGAAGAAAGACAGAAAAGGACAGGAGAGAAGAAGATAAGTATTTGAAGGAAAGGGAAGAGTGGAGGATAAGGAGGAGGAGTAATGCACAGGTGACAGCAGGGCAGGTGACAGCGGGGCAGAAGGGGGGAGGAGAGGAGAGACAGGAGAGAAACCCTTGAAGAGACAATTGCAAGGGGAGGAAGGACAGACTTGGGGACAAATTGGAAGAAAGAGGAAATGAGGATATGGAGAGTAGAGGAGGAATCCAAATGAAAAGAGGAGAGGAGAAGAAAGGTGGAGAGATGTATCTATGGGGTGATGATAGAGAAATAAAATAGTTTCTTTCACAGTTAGTACTCTAGGTTTGAGTCAAACTGTGAGCGGTGATCAATCGATTTACTCTCAGAGAAAGCATTTATTTAATCACACACCCATGCTCTTTATTTAGATGCCTGGCACTGAATGATGCCATATGGGCAGATCCATCACAGCCCGCCTGCACCGCTCAAACTCCTGGATCTGAATGCAGCCCACAACCATTCGAGCCTTGATGCTCCGACGTGTTTTAGATAGCTGCTTTAGGACGACAACAGATTAAGTCAGATGTTTCAAAGCCTGGCGTTTTACACACCCGGACGGGGATGTAATCTCATGATGCCATGATGCGCAGTCAACAGCAGAGGACTGTGGACATAAAAGTACACCATCCATCCTACTGTTGTTTGTCGCTATCGAGTTGGATAAACATCAGCAAGCGGCCTCGTTCACCACCAGGCATTGTTTGGGGCTGTTTATTCTACTTGTATGGATAAGCTCTGTATAATGCAGCTCGGAGACAGAAAACTCTCAGGTCACCACCAATTGTATTAAGGTTGGTGAGGTGATAACAAAGGGCTCACCAAAACGATTAAGGCTGAAGGCGAATGATAAGTTAAATCAGTGTTCTTGGAAACCTCCACAGACAAATAAACAAACAAACAAACAAGCAGTAGCGTGCTGAAGCAGAGCGTCTGTATTTGATGCTTTTATGCTAAACAGTACATGGAAATATAAAATGAGCAGTGTACTCGTTGGTAATGATGGGATGTTATAGCATTACCTCAAGCAGTCAGACCAGCTTTGACACAACAAACTGTCCACGACTGTTGAGCACAACATTGAGATATCTGATAGATCCTGATCCCCGCAGACCAGGATCGTCCCACAGAGCTGCATTGTTCAAGATGCTCTGACTCAGTTGTCTACATCTCACAGTTGAGTCCTTGAGAAAGTCGCTCTAATCCACCACTGGACCCTTTTTCCTGCTCCAGCTAATAAACTTTAGGGCTAAATGTTCGCCTGCTGTCTCATCTATGTGATTCACTTCACCTGTGGGGTGGCGGTTGGGAGTGTTTTGTTAACTTTGCACAGCCTCACCCCTTTTTCACAGATGTTGACATTGCGACGGTGTCTAAACGTCTCTTAGCAGCACAAAGGTGAGATAGCTGTCTGTCAGCACTCAGAAAAAATATTCTATGAAAACATAAATGTGCCGTTCAACAAAACCGTAAGATGAAAAAGGCGTTATAATTCTCTGCTGTTTCATCCCCAAAAATCAGCAAACCCAGTCATATGTGTTTGTTTATCGCCCTATTGGCATCACACCGTACACGTTAGTCCATCCCCACTGGTGGTGGGTCCAAAAGGTGATGGGTTCATGTTAGTTCACTGGGCTGAGCTTAACCAAGCTCCAGTGGTTCGAGGCCCTTAGTGCAGATCTGGCAATACCATTTAGAGTTTTGTGTATTCTTCTGGCCATAAGAACAACATCCTAGGTACAAGTGGTTCAAATGGGTTTCCTCTTCAGTTGGGTGGAAAAGTCTAAATCTAGGACATCCGTACACAGCTTGGCGTAGAGTCAGTGCTCCTTCATGGCAAACATCAAAATGTTTGGGACATCTGATTGTGTCGCTTCCTCTCTGCTTTCCATTGGAGGTTTTCTGGGAACATCCTACTGGGAGAAGAACCGGGATAAATGCAGCTCTAACTATTGGGACAACATGTCTATGCTGGCCCGGGAATCCACCCTGAATACTGTGCTTAGCCTGCTGCCACAGTATTCTGGGCAGCAGTATTCTCTGCTGCCCAGAGAAGCATGAGAAAATGGATGTTGTTTTCTGAGCTATTGTTTACATTAATTTGTGAAGAGTTACCAGTAAAAACACAAAAATAAATAAATAAAAATCATTGCTTGGCTCTCAGCGAATACACTGTACTTATTCCTGATATGTAGGATTTATTTTGGCCAGAAATCTTTCGTTCTCTAAAATTAGCCTGTGTGACAGTACTGCCAGAGGCTCTGGTCAAACCAGGCAGCTCCCCAATGGTACCAACCTACCGGATGTGCTTTTGTTCCAATACAAAACTGTGTCTTTTGGGTTACCTCTAAAATATAAAATGAACAGTTTCCTGGATCCAGTAAAAGATGCTGTGGAAGAGTCAGTTAAATGTACGTTTTATCATGTGTTATATGGAAAATATAATTTGTCACAAATCATGTTTTGTGACAAAGTGCACATGTAGTGAGAAGAGGAACCATGCTGAGTATTGAGGATCGCCAGTGGGGCATATAAAGGAGGCAAGTGCCTTGCTCAAGAGCACATATGAGGCAGAAGCTCCTTTGTATTAATATAGAGGAGTGTCCCACCCAGAGGACTGACATGAGAACACATGGCTCTCAAGCTGTTGGGGAATTCTGAAAATATTTCTGGGGTTTGTGTGTCAGCTTTAGAATACAAATTCATTGTAAGTCACATTCAGTCTACGATTATTTACTGTATGATTTCTGTTCTTCTCATTGAGTTTTCCTTTATTTATTATTTTTGTCACAAAATGGATAGAAAAAGAAAACAATCTGGCAAGACATTAATTTTGTGTTTTAAAATAAAGAAGGATTCAGACAAACAGGTATGAATCTCTTGAATTCTAGCATTAGCATGGCATTTAATTTCTATTATATGCATTACATAATAAATATGAAGAAAGTGTTGAAAGTATGAAATATGTCAGTGATTTTTATCCCCTGAGAGTTGGCAGATTGTACAAGACAGTAGTAACAACAACAACAACTATGGAGATGTTTATTTCTTTCAGGTCAAGAATGAAATGAGATGTGTTTTGTGTCAGCATCTGTGGAGGAAGGTGATGAAGCCAAGTCAGACATGATTCAAAAGAAGAAACCCCCATATGTGGTGATGCATGAGGGTGGGAAGCCCACAGCTAAACCAATGAATTGCTCGGATGTGTCACTGATGTTCCTGAAACCTGCTTTTGCTGTTGTGTTATTGTTTCTATTTTCCTACTATATTCGCCAGGGGGACATAAGAACACTTGAACTGAAACCTTAAGAGTGCGGCTATTTCTCTTTCACTGTTTAAAAAGATTATTTTTTTTTACATAATTCACAGGTTATCCTTACAGAAGAGGTTGTTTGTACCTTAAGGGGGTCAGGACCTCTGAACAAATTACACAGGAATGACAGTATGCCTCAGACTGACAGCAGCTGGGTGCCATGTAGGACACTGAAAGTATAAACAATATTAGATTTGTAACAAAGTGGTCCACTGGGGTTGGTTCATTTGTGAGATACCTATACATTTTAGGATGTAAATAAGTAGAAATTATTAAAAGCAGCTACTGTCATGCAGGTGGCCTATAAGTTTAAGCCACCAACCATGAGCTGTATCTGTACCTCATTAAATATTGTTTCCACGTGCTGTCTACATTCATTTCTATCATCTCTCCCCTGATGATGCATCTGTCTGTGTGAATGGGAGTACTGTCGTATTCCCGTTCACACAGAAAGCCTGGCTATGAGCATAGGCTTGGATATTTTTCGACTGATTCTAAATCCTCTTTCAAATTCTCTGGTCAAATCCAAATCCTTTGTTTTTGGATAGTATGTTTGGTGGAAAATGAAAATGGAACTTTTTACTTCAGTCAGTATTTGCGTTAAACCACAGAGATGCTGCTGAGCTGATGGAGCTGTGGAGTTTTGACTCTGTATTTTCTGACCTTGTCCTCCCTAAAAAATGCCACAGGTTGCTATATTAATATGATGACAGATAAAATATATTAAAAAAAAAAGACTTACCGTATTAGATAAGCCATAGATACAGTACTTGGAAGTTGACTTTGGTGTTGGTCTTTGCTGAGCTTCAAATAAGAGGATTGTTGAAAATGTACATGTGGTTGTCAAAACTCACAATCTAAGCGTCTTTGAGTCATATCCAATATGACTGCCACAGGAGGAGTAGCACTCTTAATAATGTATCTATGACAGGATTTTTTCGTCAAGCATTAAGTGATATTTCATGTCTCTGTTTTTATCGGGTTATCAGGAGCTAATCAAATCTGGTTTAATGGCAAGTCTTTGTAGACAGGTGCTTTCATCATCCTGCTGCTCTCCAGCAACATGACCTTGCCTCTGCATCATCTGTGTCTACATACATACAATCAGAGACTATCAATTATCCATAAAACATAATAATGTAGATATGCCTCAAGACCAGAACATCTGAGAAGCACTGAGCTAGATCACAGATTTGACTAAAGAGTTCTCTTCTTGTGCTCATATACTCCATAGCCCATAGAGCTTTAATGCTCCAGGTATGCAGGCAAGTATATGAACAATGATGTATATGTTGCACTATTATACATGTATAGTATTTGTTTGTTTCTTTAAGCTCCAAGGAAAAAGTAACAAAATAAACTAAAGAGGACTTTGTGTCGACACCTTTCTTTCTCAATTGGGACAGCTGCCACAACCACGCCCAGAAACAGCTGCTAATTCTACCTTCTGAGGTTAAATCTGGTCTGTTGGGCCTAATATTTATGACAAATATTAAGCTGTAGCTGACACTGAGATGAGTGTGAAAAAAAAGAATACCTGAGATGTGTTTAACATATTGCATTGATGATATTTATTGGTACAACATGACATGTGATCTCTTAACTTTGATGTTGATCTCACTCAACCCTCTGATCCACCAGAGATGGTTCAGGGAAGCTGAGATTTGAAGCTACATGGTGTTTATCTCAACAGTCTGAGCCACAGTGCAGAGTCCGTTCCCCTCCTCCTGTAAGATCAGCAGCTCTCCTACTGTCTGCTGCCCCTGGACCACAATGCACTGCTCTGTGCCCTCTGATATCATCACCTCCACCAGCTCCTGCCCTGCCCCTGCAGGCATTGCGTTTTCTGATGTGAGGAGCAAAGGGGCGGAGCCTGGTGTGGTAAGGTTCTCTGCTTGGACGTAGATGACAGCGTGTTGAGCATTACCTGAAGCCTCTCCATCCCCTCCTTTTAAGCTCTCATCCTGTTGAATCTGTCTCTCCTCCTTTTCTTTCTCCTTTCCTTGTCTCCTTCTCCGTTTCACTTCGCCAGCCTCCTTGTCGCCTGCCTCCTGAGGGTGAGAGTTCTTTTTGGGTCTGCCTCTGATTGGCTTCGGGTGACTGGAACTTAAAACTGCTAGCTCTTGTAAAGCATCTTTCTTGCTGCTGTTTGTCTTGTGTCTGTTTCCTTCCTCCACCTCTTCCTGACTTCCTGTCTCTGTCCTGTGCTGGGCCTGGTGCCTCAGCAGACTTTGTCTCACAGTATATGAAGCACCACAGTGGCAGCTGTACGGTTTCTCCATCATGTGGGATGACTTTATATGTCTCCTCAGCTTGGTGGCCAACGTATATCCTGAGAAAAATAACAGTGTAAACATTTACAAACCAGAACGGGTGACTTGTATTCATACAGCTGAAAAGTATTGAGAATTTTAAACAATTTTTTCACTTTTTCATAAATTCGACTTTATAATTCTGTTTTTAATTCTTTTTACTTACAGGATAAACTTTGCAGTATTTATTATTTACTGATAAAAACATTAAACAGATCATTCTGTTTCTCCTTTTCTCATTAATACAACAAATTTTAAAAGTGATCCCTCTCTGTGATCTGCAGCAGTGTGGCAAATATTGTGGCTGTGGGTGGATGGATGGACTGATGGTAGAAGGAAGTGCAACTGAGCCAGAATGAGCAAAAAAACTGAGCTTGAAGTCTTAATAGTGGTTAGTAACCGCAGAGAAAAATTTAAAAATAGCCCTTTTAAACTGTGTAAAATGGATTAAAAGCTCTTATGAGCTGTGAAGTTACACAATACCACCTAGTTATTGTGTAACAGTAAATAGCTCTGTAAAAGTTCACCCCTGTAATTATGTTTGATAAAAATGATAAAAAATGTAAAATCTGGCTTGTGAGCCACTCATGAAGAATAAAACACCACTTGTAAATGTCTAAAAACAGTGTGACTTGATGAATAACGAAACCTCTGAACTCAGAGAACAATGCCTCATAAAAAGTAAATATGAACAACCTTGCAATCAGCAGTTAGTACTTTCTAATCCTGCATGTAGGACAGAACATCTACAGCCCACTAAGTGAGATAAATATGGTTGGTTTGGAGGGGAATTGGCAAGCGTGTGCTTCATGCCCCTTATATACTTTTTCATTGACTAATTTTTCACAGTTTGATTTTAGCTGCACTTTTGTTTTTCTGAAAAAAACTGTAGATTAATTAACAAGAAGCAGATTTTCAATGCTTTAATGTCTTATTTTAATAAAAAAATGCAGATTTTAATGTGCCGCAGTGTAAGGAGATGCACATAAATGATAAAATGTGCTGCTCTTGACTGATGTCCAAGAGGGGCAGAATAAGTTAGCTGTGAAAGATTACAGGACATTTCTCTGGTCTCCCTTCATAGTTTTTCTCCTACATTTGAATTTAAATTGTTTTATATTTCGTTATAACCTTTTCCACAGACTGGGCAGCGATGTGGCCTTTCTCCAGTGTGCAGTCTCTCGTGCGACTTAAGGCTGTGGGGGTCCCTCAGCGACTTTCCACAATAGCTGCAGAGGAACCCTCCTCCAGTGTGGGAGAGCATGTGGCGGCGGAGCTCAGGTTTCTGTGAGAAGCTCAAGTTGCACTCGGTGCAGGGATATGGCTTCTCTCCGCTGTGAATTCTGAGATGGCACTCAAGGTTTCCTGATACAGTGAAAGGCAGACAGAAGGTAAATGAGATTGTGTCCAATAAAGGCCTTGGTGTAAGTACTAAGTATGATATCTATTGAAGAAGTCGGGGAGAACAGAGAAGAGAATGCACAGTAAGGGGCAGTTAGACACGTTGGGGTTTAGGAGAGGCGGTGCTCTCTGAAGAGATGAATATTGAAAGAGCTTTTGTGATTGTCTCAGTTGTCGGGATCAGCCCTTACCTTTCTGACTGAAGCACTTTTCACAGTACTGACAAATGTGCGGTTTCTCTCCCGTGTGGAGCTTCATGTGGTTTCTCAGAGAGCCAAAGTTAGCCAGCAGCTTGGGACAGAGTGTGCACTGAACCTTGGAGAGGAATCCACAATCAAATATAACTTGTGTTTTTACTGTCTGTTCAAGTACATTAAGTTAAAACTGCTGTTTGGAGAGGGCCAACAAGATGAGCATTCATATCTAAAGATATTACATCTAAGGTTTCAAAACTGGGGGTGCAGTTAATCTTTTAGTTTGAAAGCCTGAAATAACTTAAGAGCAGGCAAAGCTGCAGCAATTTAAAGATATTCCTCTTCGCTGACAACACGTTTCAGGACAATTACTGTCAGTGATTAGTTCCCCACTGTCTCATTAAAAAGGCAACAACTGGAAAATGTCGCCACAGATGAGTGAATAGCACTTAAGTGTCTCCTGTCCTTACCTTCGGAGGCTGTGTGTAGATCATCCTGCTGCAGTGAAGGAGGCGGTGGATGCGTAGAGAGGGGCGGCGTGCAAACGCCTTCCCACAGTGCTCACAGGTGTACGGCTTCTCTCCCGTGTGAAGCACCATGTGCTCCTTCAGGTCCCGCTTCAGTCCGTAGGTCTTCTCACAGTGGGGACAAGAGAATGGACGCTCCCCGCGATGACTCATCTACAAATGGTACCATTGTGATTTAAAATAATACGTATCATTATGGCTGCGGCTGTTATTACTGATTACAATGGGTAAATTGCTGCTCTGCAAGATGACTAAGCTGCCCGTCATTAAAGGAGCAGCAAGGGGTAACAAAAGCTCCCTGTAGCCCCACTCACTGTTTAAAAAAGCCACCACTGTCGTATTTTGCATTTGGAAACCCTTTCATTTGTCAAGTTTTTTTTTCTTTTTTCTTTTCCCGGTGATTTGTGCAGAGAGGACACGAAATCAGATAATAGAAAAGCTTCAGCTAAAACACCCACAGTAAATGTCTGTCACTGTGCGCTAACATCTAACTAACAGGAAGTTCTTAGTTGGAAAAAACATACATACAAAAAGAACAAAGAATATTATCGGTGCTGCTTGTCCCAGAAAAAAAATCATACTGGTATAAATATCTGGCAATCAAAAACAAGAAGTGTCAAAAAATATATTTGTGGTCATTTATTGTGGTGATTTATTAAAGTTACCACCATGTGTTAAAAGAACAATTATGCAGCATCAAAGCTGACGACAACAAAAGTTCAGTTAATCCCAGAAAGAAAAAAATTCAAATATGAATGCTAATCTTCTGACTATTTCAATCTTATCCTGTTATATTGGGTGGGTTCAATTATAGTCATAGCTGTCAATCTTTATAGATTTTGTTGTATTTGTGTAAACATTTAAAATGTTCAGTCCTGAATGTTTGATCATGCATCACTTGGCCTCTCTTTTGTCATGGAGGTAGAAGTGACACAACATTGTATTTTTCAGGTAGGAAATGAGTTGTAAAAGTTTTATAACAACTGATCTAATGACGTTCAGCTTTAACAATCTCCTGTTGTGCTTACTGTTGGAGTCACTTTAACAGCAAAATGTCCTGATCGGTAAATATGTTGGTTCCAAAATAACCAAAGTAGGGAATACTTATTTCTAAAAGTTAAATGATAATGAATATCGTTATCAATATTAAATCTGCTTCCAAAAACCAATATAATGTGTATTAAGAAAGAAAGAAAAAAAGAAAGACCGAGATTAGTTGATGACCTACCTGATGGGCTCTGAAGCTCTCTGCTGAGGTATAGTTTTTCCCACACTCCTGGCATTTGAAGGGTTTCTCCTCTGAATGACTGAACTGGTGTTTCTTTAAGTGGCCGAGCTGGTAGAACCTTTTGCCACAAATGGAACATCTGTATCGCCTCTCCCTGACCTCAGGACCCCACGTCGGAGTTGCCGCGACAGTCTCACCATCACATTGTAGCTGCACCTTCACAGAAACCTCCTTATCTGGCACGGGCATGGCAACCTGAGTGGAGCTCCAGCTCAGTTCCTCTGTCTGTTTAGGTGAGTCAGGGTGGGCGAGGGGTCGCTGCACCCGGCTGGTCAGACAGTGAACCCGTCGTGGTTTAGCAGCCAGGCGGGAGCTGCAGCGAACAGCAAGGGGTGCAGGGAGGTCTCGGGAGTCGGCCTGATTGTTTTGTATGTCCTCTGCAGATGGAACTCTACAAGGTCCTGGACCTTTGCTGTCCGTGTGGCCACCTGCTGCCGTGACATCATTGGCTGTTTGACCATCAGTGCCCCTGTCCTGCTGTCCATTACTGTCCAAACTCGGCTCAGACCGGATTTTCCCCACTCTTCTCTTTCTCTGCTGTCTGGTTGGGTGAGTTCTCTTGATGCACCTCCTGGGGTCTTTGTATTCTTCCTTCTCCTCTTCCTCCTGTACCCTCTCCTTTTTTTTGTCATCTGTCTCTTCCTTTTCTTGGGTCTCTGGGCCTTTTTTGTGTTCCACTTTGTTCCCTGTGCGATTCAAGAAACACAGTGAAGCAGCATGAACTAGTTAGTTGACCGACAGCAAATGTCAAAATTAATCAGTGACTGTAGTCTAACAAAATATTTCTGGCTCTACGAGTTTGTAATTATGTCACTCATTTTAAAAAAGAGCAATTAATGTTTTATTCAGTCCCTTTGTGTCATAATTACATGACTGTGTCTCTCTCTCAATGAAAATAACTAAATGACAACCAAGCCTTTAAAATTGCAGCAACGTTGTGTGGTTTTAGAAAAAGTGTCTTTGCTTTTTTCATTGAGTGTTAGACATGAAAATCAAATCAATGTGTGACTAATATGAAGATATGGGTTTGTTAAATCTGTTTTTATCCGTGGTTTTACATCTACTCCATCCTCAGTAGGCAGAGAGGTGAAAAAAAATATTTTGACACTGAATCCGAGGAGTCTGCTGATTGGCTGGAAGACACACAGGGCCAGCACATAGGAATTTTCCATCAGGACAAAAGCTATTGTAATAAGTTAACATTGTGGGTTCATTGTGAACCACACCGTGATCTTTGTGTGAAGCTGAGTCATTTTGTTGTCTAAACTGGCTAAAAACTGAAGCCAGAGGGCATCTCTTTGGCCTGAGGATGAACTTTTCTCCACCTCACATGGACAACAATTAATTTTTTTTACCTTTGGCAAGGCTCATGTTGTTTCTCCCTGTTTCCACTTTTCATGCTCACCTATAATAATTTTCCACTAACTTTAACATTGTATTTCCTGTACACAAATGTGAAGTACGTCGAGATGCCTGCTTTTCCCAATATATAAAGTAAGCTATGTATAAGAAGTAAATTATCCTTTAAGTATATTTAATATAAACAATAAATGATTATGCAGGAAAAATATTACTTCGTTTATAAAACTGACGCAATTACTGAGTAACTATGTAGGGTTTTTTTAACTGTTATAAACCGATGGGCTGATGTAACAATAGCAATAAAAAACTTGAAAATTTCCTCAGAAATTTTGAGAGTGCCTCAGGGGGCTGTCTGTGTGCGTCTGTATGTCTGTCTCAAACTTGGTTTTTAAATTTTATTTGTTCTTTGATTCATCCAAAAATACTGGATGGTGTAGAAATATGTTTTTATTCCTCTGATTTCTGATGTATTTATTTTTTTTGGTTTGTTTTCTTCTTTTAATGTAATTTCAACATTATTGAAATTATGTTTATCCTTCAAAATAAAGGACCTAACCTGATTGGCACCTCGATATTCAAAATATATTCCAATATATATTTTGTTTTAGCATTGCTTTTGATTTTGATTTTTTTTTTTTTTTACCTTGTTATTGTGGGAGATTGTAACTTTTGTCCTGGATTTTACAGCATGACAATAATGTATTTTATGATGACAATAATTAAAAATTGATATTTTTTAGATGAAAACTCCTACTACAACAAACCAAACATGGCATTGTTTTTTTTTTCTTTTTTTTTTTTTTTCAAAGCTCAGAGGAGAGGAGAGAAAGAAAGGAGAGAGAACAGGAGAGGAGAGAAATGGAAAAATTCCCCATGAACCCCAAAAAAAGGTGGAGGATCATGGGAAGAAACCTTCCCAAGTTCAGGTCTACATGAACAGATGTTTTTGTTCTTCTGGATGGTGATGGAGTTCTGGAGATGGGCTCAGAAGAGTATTTCTTTTTGGTGATTCTATGCTCCAGTTCTTCCAGCCGGATCTTCATGGAGGTCCCCATCTTCTCCCTCTCTTGCTTTTTTTCCTGCAGACTCTTCATCAGGTTCTCTTTGATCTGGAGATGATGCTGATGGAGTTCTTCCTCCTTCTTGTTCAGAGTAGTTTTGAGGGAGGTGTTCTCTTCTTGCAGGGAGGTTTCTCCTGCTGAAACTGGAGACGATGCTGGTGAAGTTCTTCCTCCTTCTTGTTTAAAGTTGTTTTGAGGAGGTTGTTCTCTTTTTCCAGCATTGTTTTGTTTTTTAGGAAGTGGAGCTCTGTCTCCAGCTGATCTTGACTCGGACTCTATTCTAGCTTCCTCCAGCTGGTCTTGATGGGACGCCTGGAATTTCTCCAGAATTGTTTTTGCATCCTCATTCTCTTTCTGAAGTCTGGCCTTCAGCTTGTCCAACTCTTCCTTCAGGTTGTCAGTATGAGTCCTCTCAAATGCAAGGTCTTTTTCCAGCTCTTTTGTTTGTGAGTCTTGATGAAAGGGCTGGTCCTCCAGCAAACAAGTTGTCTTCTCTAACTCTTTGCCAGCCATGTTGCGGAGCTGTTTGACAATATGAACCTCCAGCTTCTTTGCTTCCATCTATTGCTGAAGGGCCTCCTTCTCTTTTTGGATAGCCACCAGTTTAAGGTCCCTGTTATGGATGGTCTGATGCTCGAGGTCCATTTTAAACCTCTGCAGGATCTTCTTGGTTTTTTTCAGGTTGACCTGCAGAGCTTCAATATCAGCTTCTGGAGATGAGACATCTTTGGCCTGACCCTTGTCCAGCAGGACTTTCAGGCCACAGATCTCAATCTCCATCTGCTTCTTGTCCTGGCTCCAGATGTTGCTGCTGCCATCTTTGGCATCTTGGACCATTTCCAGGAAGTTGTTTAGTGTGTCCTCTTGGATTTCAAGAAGGACCATCCCATCAATGTTGCTCTGTGTGAGTCTGGCTTTGTTGTCCTAAAGCTCAGATCTCACCTGTTCTTCGAGGGAGCTGAGGTAGAAATCTACTTTCTCTTCAACGTTTTCCATTTCTGATAGTTCGAACTTTGTGTGTCGCTCTCTCACATGTTCACTGACTATCTGGCAGTTTCACAGAGTTTCTACAGTATTTATAAGGTTTGATCATAAAGTGACAATGATGCTTCGATGACATGATCAGGAATTCTATGCCTTTTATCTGTT
Source organism: Remorina albescens (assembly GCA_034769265.1). Classification (NCBI taxonomy): domain Eukaryota; kingdom Metazoa; phylum Chordata; class Actinopteri; order Carangiformes; family Echeneidae; genus Remorina; species Remorina albescens. The sequence goes on from CM068479.1 coordinate 16,600,780, forward strand.
GTTGCTATTGGAAACCAGTTTGTTTATATGGAACTGCCTAAAGATCTAAGATGGATGACAAGCTGATACTCGAAAATTCCAGGGAAATTTTGAGTGCCACGGGGGCTGTTGCCGGGATGAGTACATGATTTATTTCCAGTGTTCAAAAGTCACCCTGATCATATTCTGGTTTCGAGAAATTTCTTGTTATATTGTTACTGTAGCACCTCCAGTTTGCAGAAATGCTTGCATGCCTGCGTGGGTTTCCTTCGGGAACTCCGGTTTCTCCCCCCACCCATGTTTGGGTTAAGTGGTGACTTTAAATTGTCTGTAGGTCTGAGTGTGATTGTTTGAATGTCTGTCTGTGTGTTGGCCCTGTGACCTGTCCACGGTGACCCCACTCTCACCCAATGTTAGCTGGGATTGGCTCCAGCACCCCCTGTGACCCGGAAACGGAACCAAAAATGGAAACCAACTGAAATAGCAAAGACAGGTCACTTTAAGTCACCAGCCAAGACCTAGGATTAACCAGCAGAGCCACATCTGCAAAGCTGCACTCTATTTTTATGCTTAGAAAGGGTTTAACAAAGTAACTTCACTTAACTGTAAATGACACATACTATTTTAACAAGGAATTTAATATTTCCATATGAACTCAAGACAGTAAATCTGCACAGGTTCCCTTATATTATACAGTTATCTTCCCTGAGTGATTTAAAAACACATTTCACACATAGTTTGTACTGTATTAAGTATTACATTTAACATCTGGTTGTTTCCAACTGTCAATACAGGAGGATTTGTGAGTTCTTTTAAAGCTTCTTTATCAACTGGCTATAACATTTTTGGAGTTTTCTTCTCTCATCATCATCTGAGCGTCATTAATATGTTCTTGCACAACAATTTAAAAACCCCGCAGGGATCAACTGTTTTTTTACATCATCATCTTCCATTTAGGATTCATAATTGTCGTAGAGATGCTTTGATGAATTATATGTTCAATTTGTCTAAATCAGTGTTTATTAGGACACTTCCAGTCTGTTTCTGCTGCTGGTATCATCAACATGAAAAAAGCAGCAGTCTCATCAATCAAGGCGGATAAACGCCTCCCCAGAAGAAATAACGGAGGATTAGTAGAGCTGGAGGGCAAATTATATCTATCGCTTTAATTCTTTTTAATTATTTTCCTTTATAATCAGTGTATTTGGTGTTTCATCCTCTATCTATTCATCTTCAGCTTACTCATTCACCCGCCAGCAGCTCTGTATTCACATACTGCACATTTCATTTCAGCCCTGTGATGGACTGACAAACTGTCCAGGGTGTACCCTGCCCTTGCCCAATGTGAGCTGGGATTGGCTCCAGCACCCCCCGCAACCTGGAAACAGATAAGCGGTAGAAGATGAAAGAATGACTGAATGAACATTTCATTTTACTTTATCTGAGACTTTACTTATGGCCCCAGATGGCAAATTAGGTTTTCTGAGGTCAAAACTGAGTCCACTGCAGTCAAAGGTCTGACTAGCTCCTCCAGTTGAACAGCAACCTGAGTCCACTGAAGTCTGTTTACATCATTCAGGACCATATAATCCATTCTGGTCACTACCACTTTATCATAACATTTATATGAAGGATCTTTACATTGCTAATGTTATTACTGACAAAATTATTGCTAAAGTACTAACATTAATTCAGAATTAATATAGTGACAACACTTTACTGTACAACACAACTATACTGTAAAAAAAACTACCATTCTTTTTTCTGACCGGATAAATGTTTCATGATGCTTTAATTTTGAAAGACTATGCTTTTTCAAATTCCCAAATTGCACATTTTTATCCCTAGTTAAGCATTCCAATAGATTGGTATTTAAATTGTATTCTTTTGTAAATTATTTTTTGTTTGTTCATGAGTCATTTTCTTTATGTACATTTAAGTATCTCTTTAAAATGAGATTTCTACTTCAATGGGATTCACCTGAACAAATAGATGAATAAATGAAATAAGGTTAATCACATTAAAATGTAGTTGTAAACAGATACGGAATTTTTTTATGTAATTGCTAATATGCAAAGTGATATTCATTCATTCATTCATATTCTACCGCATATCCGTTTCTGGGTCGTGGGGGCTGCTGGAGCCAATCCCAGCCAACGTTCAGGGTGAGGGTGGGGTCACCCTGGACAGGTTTCCAGTCCATCGCAGGGCCAACATACAGAGACAGACAGAGTCAAACAACCACTCACACTCAGATCTACGGGCAATTTAGAGTCACCAATTAACCTAAGCATGTATGACTTTGGACGGTGGGAAGAAACTGGAGTACCCAGAGAAACCCACAAAAGCACGGGAAGAACATGCAAACTCTGCACAGAAAGGACCCAGGCCCGGGAATCGAACCCGAGACCTTGTCGTTGGGGGGCAACAGCGCTAACTTATGCTCGTTGTCCCCCAAAAAAAATAACAATACAACATGTATGTAATTAGAAAAGATAAATATCCTTATACCTGGATAAAATCTCATTACATTGTGTTATAAAGTTAGTGTATATATATATATATATGGTCAGAAAAACATTGTTACCTGAGTCTTGGGTGTTGGAGCTGCCATGTGCATCAGGTATGTTTGTTGTCCCAGTTTTTCCCACAGCGTTATCATACAACAGCAGCTCTGTTCCCGGCTTGATGTCCACACACACACGCAGGCACACATCCACACACTCACCCACACACACCTTTGCACATGCACACTGCACTGTCACATTCTCCTTGGCTCTGCTTCGCACCTTGCAGGCAAAGCTAGTGGGAGCAGAAATATGTTATACTGAATGAATGAATCAAATTGAGCTTTCCTGGCACTTTGTTTTAAGTATTGCATCAGATGTGGTTTGATATGAAGGGAGAACTGTTCCCTGTGGTTGTTCATGCAGTTGTGTGTATGAAACAAAGCCAGAGTTCACAAAGACATAAAAGAGCAAGCTTAGTGCTCAAAGACAGATTCACCACTTTCTCTCTGGCGCTGTTCAGTTATAGCTCTAAGCACATCTGTTCAAACATAGCTTTAAAATGCATCTCCACATGCGTTTCCAGGGACCACATGTGATGGGATGTCATGATCCCACTTCAAATACAAATAAACATGTATGGGTTATTTTTAACCAATCTGAGTGTGTTTTCTATGTGTGAGCATCCGTGTGTGTGTGTGTGTGTGAGACCAAAAGAGAGAGAATTGGCTGAATTAATCAATTCACTGCCCACACATCTATGAAATAGTAAAATATTTTCAGTTTTGGATGAAACTGTGTTCAAATGAAATAGACAAGATGTCTGAGTGATCTGACCAAAAAAATGTATCCTCACTGCTCAATGCACTATCAGCCCTGAGCTGTCCTTGGGTGATCGGATCACACAAGGCTGTGGTAACTTGTTAGTTGCTTACAACCTGACGAACACCACCACTTCATGAGTCAGTCCAGAATGAATAATGTTTGATGAGATTAGAGCTTCAAATCACATATCTTTAAAATCATGTTGCAAAGTAAGCAGAGCACCTAAAAGAAAAATCTAAACAATGCCTAAAGCCTTATGGAAGCATCTGCTGTGGTTTACCCAGAGAGAGACCTTTTATTAGAGCACCTTTGGACTTTGTGTGATGCATTATGGATTTATGCCTTATTTTGAAATCATTTCCCTTTGTCTCAAATGAGTTTATTTCCTGTTTCTCGTTTCCCATTTCCTTCCTCTTTGATTTTCTGGCACATCCCAAGTCATTTATTTTCTCCTCCTGCTTGTGTTTTATCAGCTTCATTGTGCTCCTTTGTTTCCGATTGCTTTGTTTTGTCCTGCCTACATTTTTTCTATACTTGTTTTTTTCTAAGTTCCTGCTTCTTCACCAAACGCCTTTTATATTATTTGTGTCAAGTTCCTTAACCTAATGAAATGACCAAGTGGTTGCAAATAAACATGCATTTCACACAGTCTGAGTCAGTGGGTCAACTTACTTGATCCAGACAGCTTTTTGCAGAAGAGCTTCCTTATTTGCTGCCATCTCTATCAGTACCTGCAAGACACAACACAGAAGCTTACCCTATTTACTTTTATATTCATGTCCATAATAAAACTGATGACAATCCATGTGTGACACAGACATCCCTAAAATAAAAAATAATTGATTTCTAGGTCACAGTTTGAAAGTGTTAATTGCGGCACCACTGTAAATTGAGTGGCACATACTTTTTTTTAAATCTATGAAGCTGCTCTAACCCCGGGCTTACATAGGTCCAAAGACATGGATGTTTGGGTTAATTGGTGACTATAAACTGTCTGTAGGTCTGAATGTGAGTGTGAGTGGTTGTTCGTCTCTGTTTTTCTTTGTGTGTTGACTCTGTGATGGACTGGCGACCTGTCCAGGGTGTCCAGGTTCCTGTACAAGACTGAGTTTGATGACTGGTGTCTCTCAGCTCCCTGAATGGTGCAGAAACTTGGGTCCTCTTAAGGAAGGCAGTTAAGAATGTAATAATGCTGTTGTGTAACAAAGAATCAAAGGGGTGTTTAAGTTATACATTTATAGAATACATATGAGCTACTGAATAAAAGAATTCCAGCTTTGATTTGAATTTCAAAGTGATATTAGAGAAACAGCAACAAAAGATGTTAAACATTGATTCTGACGAGAAGTTGGTGCCACTTCTAGCCATACCATTCATTCATTCATCTTCTAGCGCTCATCTGTTTCCGGGTCGCAGGGGCTGCTGGAGCCAATCCCAGGTCACAATAGCCGAAGCGGGGTACACCCTGGACAGGTCACCAGTCCATCACAGGGCCAACACACAGAGACAGACAGACACAAACAAACACTCACACTCAGACCTACGGACAGTTTACAGTCACCAATTAACCCAAACATCCATGTCTTTGGACCTATGTAAGCACGGGGAGAACATGCATTGCACTGAACCACTGCTGTGTTGAATATGTGTACAGTTGGATCATTTTGTAGCTCCAGCACGTGTTCCGCTGTAGGACTGTTTTATTTTCTGGGTCCATGCTTCTCTCTGACAAACACGTAGATTGAAAACTTATCTTAAAATGTTCTGTCTGCCTCTGTTTACCTTTTCTGTCTCTGTGCTTCTGGTTTCACCTTCCTTGGACTTAGCCTTGGAATTCATCATGAGTTCACCCTCTAGACTGCGAATCATCAGGTCAGTGTGATACTTCCAGGTCCACTCTTTATCCCCCTTGCTCCCCAGCAGGGATCCAGCCTCAAGAGAGCACCCAACCCACCACAGCCCCAGCCTGCCCTCACAGAGCTGTGATGGCCCTACGGCGAAGCCACGGGGAAGGAACGTGGAGAGAAATGAGGCAACAACAGGCGGGATGGAAGGAAGGCCGGCCATCAAACTGTGGAAAGGTTACCTATTACTTTCACTGACTATGCTGCACATATTTGCTACAAACTACCAACAAGCTCAACACTCAACACAGACACCCTCTAGTTAACATTATGTAAGGCTTTTTAAAAACATTGTGCTCTTTTTAATCTGCCATTTTATTCTGAAAAACATATTCGGAGAACCCCAGTACATGTAAAAACAATAGTCTGCTCTGCAAGTAAGTCCTGCATTCTAGTTTACTGAAGGTCATGTTTACTAAGTCCACAACTAACTGATACTTTCTTATTTTAAATTGGATATCTCAATAAATGTATTTCATTCTAACATAATATAATAAGCATACACAAACATTATACTGCTGTTATGATGTTAATTAGTTTAACTCTTGGTCTGGTCTAACTAGACTACACAACATCCCATCATACTCTCCAGTCAAATAACACTCTCTCTAATAAAGGAAGTAATAATAGCACTGTTTATGCTTACTATAGAAATATTTCATCTTGAACTCGCACCCTGACTTCACTAACGCAGGGAAAATGGTTTTTTGGCCAACAACAATAGACTCAGCAGCAGTACTGAGTTAGCTTCAAGATGATTGCGTCATTTTCATTTAACTGGAGGACATCAGCATTTATGCTTAGCAATAATATCTACATGACCAATTACAATTAAAATGTAAACATTGCAATTTCTGACGCAAACGGCAGCAAAGCCGATGATAGTTGGTTAGCACCGTCTAGCTCCAGTGCTTTAGTTGATCCGACAAACGATGTTATTGACTGAAATCTGTGTACATACTTGGGACGGGATCGGTGACTTGAATTGGTCGTTTATTATCACGCCGGATTATTTTCCCCCCGCTATAAACTCGGTAAAAGACTCTGTACTACAGCATGAAAAAAAGACACCGAAGGAAGTCCTCCTTGTTCAAGGTCCGACCGGAAAAGGTGCTGTGGTTGTTGGTTCCGCCGACAGATATGAAACCAATGGTTAAAGCTCACTTTCATGTCTATTTGCTACAGTGGTTGTATTTTCCTCTTAACACTCAAAACATCCAGTAACATGTTTTCCATTTACTTGAGGCCAGGTGTGTTCCTTCATGTAAAAACACCCAGCCCTGTCACAAACCCTTTTTCACTTACTGTGTTGTCTCTGAATACAGAAGTGAGCAAAGCAGTGATTCTAAATTGATTGTGAATTATTTTAGAAGATATGTTTTTACTGGCGAAAAAAATTCTATACATTCTGGTAGAACTTGAAGGTAAAAATGTCTCTGACACAGCTAACGTTAACTTTCGTACTAACGTCAGATAGCTCTCCTCACCAGTAAAAACAGCATTGGTCACGTTACTGCTGTAACCACGTGAATAATGTACGAAAGACCCGAAGACCCGTAGTTATGAGTCGTGAACAAATCACTAATTTCTACATTGAACCTGCGCAGCGGCCATGAGACAAGTGAACGAGAGACTCAGACCCGAAGACCCTATTTTGTGAATCGTGAACGAATCAGCCATTCCTACACAGGCTGTGTCCGAAACCGCTCCCTAATCCCTAATTAGTGCACTATATGGGGAGCTCGTCATTTTTTAGTGGTGTCCGAAATCTTTTGCAACAAAATGTAGTGCACTGAAAGTATCCCACTATGCATTGTGAAAAGTAGTGAATATCTGATAGTCACTAACCCAAGAAAGAAATCCCATGATGCATTGCGCTCGCGGCGAAAATGGCGATTCCAGCAGAACAGAATAGTTTATAGCACATTTCAAAAACAAGGCAATTAAACTTACTGTTTACATGAATGTAAACGGCATTAAAATCGTGCAAAACAGTATAATCGGACATCAGATTATCAAAAGCCTTTAACAAAATGCTAAAATGAAATTTTTTCCCCTGTCTTTAGCCGTTGGTGGGGTACATTTATTTCTTTATTTGTGCGACAGCGATGACGCAATTAACGGCGCCAAAAGTAGTGTCCGAAAGCGATTGTTCATTTTGTGAATGAGTTCACTACATTCATCTCCCTATATAGGGAGTAGGGAGTGGTTTCGGACACAGCCACAGAGAATATGCGGCAGAAAGACCCGTTCGTGACTGAATGTGACGCGCACGTGCGGACCAGGGAAAAAATAACGAATCATCCACTGAGATGACTTGTGACTCCCGAGTCATACAAAAGATTAGTGTCGCTGAGTGGGGAGAACCTGTTGGAAACGTGGACGGGTTGATGGTGAATCGGGGGCTGCTTCTTGTCTCGGACGGTCACCCAGCCGCCCTGATTAGATCCCGGCTGCTCGGGAGCTGCTGGGGGGAGGAAACTCTCTCGGCTGTCCGAGGAGCTGTTCTCGGTCGGCCCGCACCGGCTACATGGGGGCGGCTAGCTACACTAGCATAAGCTGGGCTAGCTAAGGTGCGGAGCCGCGACTCTAACTCACTAATTCTCCCCTTCATTTCTGCCATCATCCTGCATCTATGACAAGAAGTACTATCATAAAAGGAGGCAGAGGAGGAACTAGACATGTAGCTCACAGGACAGAGAGGAGAGGGAGAAGGAGGAAGAGACAGAGCTAGAGGACATTGCTAATCGTTTAGTTAGATTAGCGGAGCAACAGAATCATCTGAACAGTTTAGGGAAAGAGGTTGAATTGTTAGCTAAGTATAAGTTTGATAACAGTTTACTGTCTATTCATCAACACGAGGTAACACACAGCACAACCACCAGAGACCGGACCCCCCACAGACCTCCACGGACTGGACCCCCAGACCCCCCGGAGTTTCAGACTGTGTTTATTGTGTCCATATATTATATGTTTTGTGACCGACTCCTGCTGGATAGGAAGCAAAAAAGCAGAAATTCGGATAACAGATAAGCAGATAAGCCTCACAGAGACCAGTCCCCCCAGAGACTAGACTGGACCCCCCTGCCAGAGACCGGACCTCCCAAAAGACTAGAGACTGGACCACACCGGACCCCCGCGGAGACCAGACCCCTCCACAGAGACTGGGCCCTTCCAGACTAGAGACTGCCAGAGACTAGAAATTAGACTGGACCCCCCCACCAGAGACCGGACCCCCCTGACCCTCCCAGAGACTAGAGACTAGACTGGACCCCCCAACCCTCCCAGAGACTAGAGACTAGACCGGACCCCCCCAACCCTCCCAGAGACAAGAGACTAGACCAGACGCCTTCACAGAGACCGGACCCTTCCAGAGACTAGACTGGACCCCCCCCGGAGATCGAACTCCCCTGCTAGAGACCGGACAGCTTCACAGTTTCAGGTAGTCGTGTATGTGGAAACAGAGATGAGATTTAGAGAGTCATGGCAAAAACCTGAATCCACCACAGTAGGCAGGGAACAAAGTGTTTTTATTTGGGACTGATTGGTGCATTTTCAGAGTAAACTGGGATCTGGGGCTCATGCTGGTTCATTGTTTTGCACTTTGAGCAATAAAACATCAAAGAGGACGAAAATCAAAAAATGAAACAGATATATTTCTATTTATTATCTGTATTATATCACTTCCTTTGTTTTATCTGCTCCATTTAAAAAAAACCCATTTGTTTCACCACTGCATTGCCTGTTATAGTGATTTTCAGATCAACTTGATGTGTGTGTGTGCATTAAAAAAGGATAAGACTGGAGTCTTTTTTCTCATAAAAAAAAAAAATCACATGAAAAAAAAAAGTCAGCAAAATGATCATGTACAATTTTTAGTGCAGTTTTTCCAAAAGCTGATGAAAATGCATCATTCAAATTTTAAAAAGGTCCAAACTTACCCCCAAATACTGGTGGACATCTTTGTTTAAGCAGACAAACAGGAAGAAATAATGAATTAATTGGAAGCCTTATTGGCCAAGTGGCAACCCACTGTGGCGTCACCCACTGTTTAGGACCTGCTGCTTTGAACCCTTCAGAGGAGGAGGGAGGATCTGAGCTGCTCTGTACTTTATCCTAATTGGGTGGTACAGTCTGTCAATCACATGGTAGCCGCACCCCCTAATAAATCCACTGCTTTATGGTCTATTATCCTCTAAATTCAACGATCATTTAAAAAATTAGCAACATGTTGCATTGAAGAAGACTTGAAACTACAGACAGAGATCATAAAATCACCAGAAAAAAACATTTGCTGAGCTGATAAATCAAGTGAGAAGTAGGGACATTTTCAGACAGACTTCAATACAATCTCACTTCTTTTTACCACCAGTGGAGTCGCCCCAGGTGTCATTGGCTTCACTTTTCAGTCCAATTTTAACTTTTCCATACAGTCAGTGTTTTCAGCTGTGGATTCATAGACATTTGGTGCTCTTGTTTAGGTGGAACAACAATGGAGCTATGCGGGTCAGAAGAATGATATATACCAGGTTGTTAATGCACACACAATACTTTGTTTTAGTCTTTTCATGCAATAACCAAGAGAAATGTCAGTGAGTAAAAGGGACCAGAACACACATGAACATGTACAAGTTACAAGTCTTTGGGTTATCACTCTGCAGATGGCTGCATGTTTGAAGGAGGCACAGCCCCACATACAGCAATAATTACACAACATAAGTACAAAAATTAAAGCAGTCAAAGTTCGAAGGAAAAAAAAAAAAAAACAATAACAAGCATTTTACCCTGTAGTGTTTATGGCGAGGTTACACAAATGAGAGACGGAAGGTTCATTATACTGACACTTGTTCCACACAAACACCATGCACTGCACAGTCTGTGGAAAATGATAGTGTCTAAAGACACAGAAAACAAAAGACCCAAACCAGCCAAACATGGAAAAACTGTGGGTTCACAAGAAGTATCTCTCCATCTACAGATACAATATGAAATATGAAGCTAGAAGAACTTGATTCACCCCGACTGTGTGCTCCTGATGCTGCTGTAGCTTCATATGACGGTATTGAATCTCTCCTGTGTACTGGCTCAGTCCAGCAGAAAGACTCAGTGTCACTGTGTAAAATTAATAAATAAAAAAATGTTTCCTCACATTGACAAAAGTCTCTGCTGTAAACCATCATTATGACAAGACTTGACCATTACCTTACTGGGTTTTATTTGCTTTTTCTTAGTTCAGTTCAACTAGTAGCTACCAGTAATGAGTTTTTTTCTCACTTATATATATTTCTGATCACATAAAATCTCCATTAAAACCTCTTTATAGGTGTAAAATCATTCCACACCATCCAATAATCCTAAAGATATCTGAATTTATGTTGAGATATTAGACCTATTATTCGGTTATAGGGATCTAAAATTAAATAAATTGTCCTTGTCTTTTGGGAAATGCTTTTATCTACTTTTCTGCTGAGTGTTGAATGAGTTCAATTAAATGAAGGTATTTCCCAAAACTACAGATAATTGCATTGTCATTGGTTTCCCTCCTCTTAATTTTCCTAGTTTTAAATGCCTCTTTATGCTTCCAAATGAGTAAAATGTATAAAGAGCCACAGTCCATGATGCAAAATATACTTTCATAAAAACTGATCCTTCTTGAAAAGCTCAATAGTTAATTAGGATATTTATCGCCTTTTGTTCTTATACTTAAGAGTGCTCTGATGTGCTCAGTTTAATTAAAATGAGGATATATTTACCATGCTGGATGGCTGTGTTTTTTATGCTGTATCACAGGATGGTGCTTCTTCAAAGAGGGAAAAATGAGCCCTGATAACTTCAACTACACTGACTGCTGAGTGTAGAGACTAGCAGGAGCCATGGGGGAAAATAAAATAGTATTCCCTCCCTGCATTGTTTTCTTCCAAATGAAATTTCATCAAAGATCTATGCAACCAGAAACTCAACTATTCTGTACCTTCCACCATATGCCACCTCTCGAGGAAATCCTAACACGGCAATATCCACCATCATCCATCTTTGTGCTACATATCTACAGCAGACTACAATAAATCAGATGCTGCCATCCATAAATGTAAAACTCTTACAGAACAAAGCATCCCAGCAATGATATCACCAAATGGAATTACATTAGAATGCACACAATGGAAATAAAATTAATGCAATAAAATTAATGCATCTAATTAAAATATATTATCAGGGGCAGGGGAAAGGGCGGACAAAAAAATCACATTACCATGATGAAGCACCCTTCATGCGGGTCTCCCGGCAAATTACCCACTCATATCATCTTCACTAAAATGGAAAATGTACTTTTTCTTTTTGTGTAAATGTTCTTTCAAAAACCCAATCTCTCTTCTTCCTTTTCTTTCTCAGTGAATGTTCCTGCTGGTTTCTGGAGTTCTGCTCTCTCTCCGCTGTCTAATTTTTCTGGCTTTCCCTGCAGTGTGAGAAAAAAACATTATGGATGAGTTAAGGATTAAAAACAACACCTGTCCTCACCTATCACTGAGTGGACTGGTGGATGGCAGGACATCCACAGAGGGCATGCTCACCATCCGTGCATTCCACCTTGGGTTTCTCCCACTGTCCGTCTGCTTTACAACGGACCACTGGCAGGTGGCGCTGTCTAAATCCTGGGTTGCATTGATACCGGATGATGGAGTTGACAGGGTACTCCTCCCTCATGTTACCATACATGTGAGCGTTCTTGACCTCCGGCGGAGCGCCACAGGACACTGGGGAGAGAATCAGAGTAAACATTTAGTGTCTATGTGACTCTCACAGTAGCCAGAACAAAAGTGTGAAGTAGCAGCCAGTCTGAGTAGTGCAGTATATTTGGCTAATACTGCCTTAACCCTCGTGTTGTCCTGCGGTTCAAAAATGACCCACGACCATGTTTAGCTGCAAAAAAAACCCCATATAACACTCTTTTTTCAACTTGAAATTTTATGACTTTTCCTAAAGGGACCCCAACATAAAAAAGTGAAACTCTGGCTTTGTTTACATTTACATATGGGCTGTACACCACTAGGGTCCTAAGATTGTTTTATGGGTCATTTTTGACCCGTGTGTTATAAAAGCATTTACATGACAGAAAAAAGTTCAAAGGCCACATACACAAACTCTCTCTAACACACACACACACACACACACACACACACACACACACAACAAAGAAACTGGATTCCTATTGATGTACGAATTGAACTTGAATTTGCACCTGCACCTGCACCTCTGACCTGCAGCTAACCCCTCACATCACACAAGATCCCAGACAAGATCCCAGTTCATCACACCAGCCACTGAAAAGATCAGATTGGAAATGACAAATTTGGAGGGTTCCCGTAAATATGGAGACAACTGGAAAAATATGGATCAGACTGACCTGCGTGGCTACATAGGGCTTTTGATCTTAGCAGGTGTCTATAGGTCTCGTGGTGAGGCTACATCTAGTCTCTGGGATGCAGAGAGTGGAAGGGCAATTTTTCGTGCCACAATACCGCTGAAAGTCTTCCACACTTTTTCAAGAATGCTAAGATTTGACAACCGTGAGTCAAGACCAGTAAGGCGTATGACGGACAAACTGGCAGCCATCAGAGATGTCTGGGACAAGTGGGTTGAGCGTCTGCCATACCTTTGCAACCCTGGACCTGAAGTCACAGTAGATGAGCAGTTGGTTCCATTCAAAGGTAAATTTTTATTTTTATAATGTTACTTACCTGAAATTTATATTTTTACTTCGTGAGTGTCACAGAAAAAAAAAATAATAATAAAAAAAATCACACGAATCAACACTCACTACTGATTGTAATCTTTGTCTTTTTTTTTTTTTTTTTTTTTAAATCAGGTCGCTGTTGTTTCAGTATATGCCAAGCAAGTCAGCAAAATATGGCATCAAAATATGGGTGGCCTGTGATGCAAAATCCAGCTATGCATGGAATATGCAAGTCTACACCGGGAAGCTGCCCAGTGGAGCACCAGAGAAGAACCAGGGGATGCGTGTTGTACTTGATTTGACGGTTGGACTGAGGGGGCACGACGTCACATGTGACAACTTTTTCACCTCCTATGAACTCGGCCAGCACCTCCTGAAAAGGAAAATGACCATGGTTGGTGCTGTTCGGAAAAACAAGCCTGAACTCCCCCCTGCACTCCTCGCAACAAGAGGGAGAGTGGTCTTCTCGACAAACTTTGCCTTCACCCCCACCACCACTCTTGTTTCTTACTTCCCAAAAAAGAACAAGAACGTGGTCCTGCTGAGTACACTGCACAAGGCAGCTGAAATCACTGATCGTGAAGACAGGAAGCCAGCCATCATCCTGGACTACAACCGCACTAAAGGGGGCGTGGACAACCTTGACAAGGTTATTGGAACGTACAGCTGCAGAAGGATGACTGCACGCTGGCCCCTGGTCATCTTCCACAACATCCTTGATGTCTCATCATACAATTACTTTGTGATATGGCAGACGATCCACCCAACCTGGATGGCTGAGAGGAAGAAGATCTTCCTGGAGCAGTTGGGAAAGGCTCTTGTCACCCCATGCATCGCAAGAAGGGAGCGCCTCCCCCGCACAGAAGCCTCTGCAGCAATTGTGAGAGCTGCTCAGGGAGCTGAATCTTGTCCTGAGCCACCTGAGGCTGCAGCTGAGTCAGGAAAGAGAAAAAGATGCAATTTCTGCCCCTGGAAGAAGGACTGCAAGACGAAAGTTGTGTGCTGCACGTGTGAGAAATATGTCAGCAAAGCCCATGCTCACATTTGCACATACTGTCCCACATGTGCTCATGTTCAATGTTAAGCAACCTTTTGCTGTTTTGTTATTAGACAAGAGAAGTGAAGAGAGAAGAGATGTATTTGATAATTCACTTCCTAAAGAATATTAACAAAGAATAAACTGTTGGAAAAGTTCCATACTGTTGACTGTTATTTTTCCTTTCAATAAAATTAATTCAATAGTAATTTCTTCACATTGATATAATAGTAATAATAAACCTTTACTGTATAAAAGAAAACTATTATGACAGTTGGATTGTGGTAAAATAAAAAAAAGAAAGAAAGAAAAAAATAATAATCATATTCACTGGTGAACGTCTTTTTTCACTGTTTTCACTAAAAAAATATATGATAAAATTGAATAAAATTGAGTTGATTTGATAAATAACAGGATGTTTCATCATACAAAATAGATATTGGATTTAAAATTCAATTAAGCTGCTTTATTTTAGGGCTTTGGTGAAGGCAGGTCATTTTTGACCCATAGGACAAGGGGAGTATACAGAATGTTAAGACCGCACAAGGGTTAAGTTAACTTACATACTAAACCAGATGGTTGCCTGAAAGAGATCCATGGTACTAGAACTAAAGAAAATTCTATCAAAAATCTGCAGCTTTATAAGCCTTTTAGCCTCTGTAGTTCATGTTTTGGGTTTTACTCATAGTTTCTATAAAAATGGACATTGACTGGTCTAAAAGGAAAAACCAAAGCTGCAGAAACCTTAAAACTTCTATTTAATGACCATAAGGGGGGACTTCACTGGTTGTAAAAAGAATTCAGATTGTATTGAAGTCTATGTAAAAAGTTACTACGACTTCAAAAATGGCAGCTCGCAGTGCAAAGGGTGACAACACGGTGGATTGACACTTGGTTTTACCTCATGCTATCTACCACAAAGTCAGTTTGGTGCATACTAACTGAGACATGACCCATAAATTTTGCTTTTAAATCGGTGTCCAGTGTGTATATCAATATGTTTAATTGTCTCTCAACACATACATTCTGGGCCAAAAGTCAACAGGTAAGTCAGTTTTTAGGCCATCAGGGCCATCGTACTGCCTGAACCATTATACTGTACCTGGACCTTTCTTGCAGGTGAATGGCAGGTGGTAATTGCAGGGCACGTCATTCCACTGGCCTTTCTCATGCCAGATCATCACCACACAGTTTTCTCCAGAGTTGAAGTAATTATCGGGCTGGTTTGGCCTCCAGTTATCGAATTGCTGAAGAGAAGGAAATACATTCTATACTTTACAAGAGGGGAACCCCAGACACACTAAACCGAATATTTTCAGTTCTCATACCCAGGTATTAGAGCCTTTCTGCATCAAAACAGAATTTTCTTAAAACCAGGAACTTTTATTTGGGATAAAATTTACAGTGTAACTTTTTCTCTTGATCAGACTCTAGGAATAGAAAAAAATCGCAATGGGCCAACTCTAGCAGGACTCCACACTCTCAGACCTTTCAGCGCAAAGCTGGCAGCAGCATTAATTTGATATCCATTGGGAGTTGGTTCTGGCAGTGAGGAGTATAGTGGCTGAAAAACATTGTATCCCATTTAGATATAACTCTGGACTCTGCTGACTACCACTGGATGTCTTTAAGGAAAGACTATCCACGTGCTTAAGCCATTGTTCTAGTTTAAATTTTTGTCACCTCCCTCCCTCAAAAAACCTCACTCACCAGTGGAGCACCATCTGTCCAGCGGAAGTCATTCTCTACTGTCTTGTCATTGAGCCCGATCCACTGATAGTCTTGTCCATTTGCTGAAGCATGGAAATGGTGGAATTCAATTATGACTTCTTTTTTTTTTCTCCTGTCTTCATGGACACAAAAATACAATTTTGAGCACTTACAGTTGACAAAGTCCTGCTCCTCTGGGGTGATGATGCTGACTAGATGGGCATTGAGGTCACGGCAGCGGCCCTCTGCATCCAGCCACGTCTCTCTGTCAGAGACATGTAGGTAGCAGTTCCCCTGAAACTTAGTCCAACCGTCCTCACACTGCTGCTCGTCTGCGGCCACAACACCGAGGAAGGAACATTTTGAGAAATTCAATTCTCTTCATTGAATCGGCAATCAGTTTTTATGCCTTTTAAAGATTCAACATCATTCCTTATCCACACTTAAGGCTGCCTCAGCTGTTGATGAAGAGCCATTTCTGTTCTTTTTCATCTAAGTATTTACTAACTGATGCAGCGCTTGATACTGTACACAATCTATTAAGTGTTTATGTTTTATATATTCTGTGCTTGTTTTGTGAGTCAAAGAGGAACATATTTTCCCACTGTGCTGCTCTCAGTCACTCTGGCATGCTGGATGAATCTGACGACAGACAGTATTTCCATCCTGACGCACAAACCAAACGTCTTAAAACAGAAATTATGGAAAACTACACATAATCATTCACTTTAGCTGGGAGGCCCATGGCCCATGGTTATGTAAATATGAATTTCCATTTTTTTTCCTTTGGTGTAACACTCAAAGACTCCATTCATACTCTTGCTTCACTTTGATGATTTAATTTAAAGGGTCACTTAACTTGGATTACATGGAAACATATTTTCCCACTCACCCCAGCTAATGAGTTTATTTGCTCTTTGAGATGTTAATCTCTCACTGTCCACATACAGCAGGCCTTTCAAAAACAAAGTCCCTGATACTCAGCATTACTCACAGATATGAGTATTGACATTCAGTCCTGTTGGAACATTCAAGTCTGTCTGTTAAAGTGAAAATGTTTTTCTATCAGCAGTTTTATTTGGAAGTACTTTCTACTAAGGACACTGTTTCTGTGGTTTATCCTGAGTAGGGAACACAGCTTTTAAGTTTTTGTAAATTTAATTTTCTCTTAATCCCCTCCCTCCTTAGGTAAAGTTGCCATGCCAGTCAATCTTTCCATTTTAACCAGCAGGCACTTCATGTTATGAATGGGGACAGGCCCATTAATTGTAAATTTTGGAATAATGGGACCCTTATCATCTGAAGTTGCATGCTCCTTGATTACCTTCATAGATGTGTTCATGAACAGGACTTTGACACCTTTGGCACCTCAGGAAGACCCAAATTCCAAGTTGCCTTACCTTAGCAACTGCAATACCATTGCTTTGTATTTCTACAGAGCCACAGTGAGTGATGATGCTATCAGCTGGTCAAGTTTAGCATCTCTCTCCCTTCAGTTGTTTTTGAGGGGTTGTTGTTAGTATTGATTAGCTGAAGCTGATCTCATACCGATCTCACAGCGTTTCCCTCCGTAACTCGGCAGGCATAAGCATTTGTAAGAGTCTGCACTCTCCACACAGGTGGCTCCATTGACACACGGGTTGGAATGGCACACATCTACCTCTGCAACAAAGGGGGCGGGTGACACTACTGTTTGAGCATGGGGTGGGGAGGGATGGGAGGTGGGCAGTTGACTATCAAACCAAGAGGGAGAGGGAGTGGGATAGCGGGACTATTATACCTCAGTATTGAGGAGTTAGTGAATAATACTGAAGCTGCTGCAACGACAGATTAAGATTGGACTTAATGCAGACTCAGTCATTATCTATGTTCTTGCGTTTATGGTGAGTCATATTGTTTGAGATCCTTCAGGTTACAAAATGATGGAAACATATTGCATAAAAACATAAACATAATCTAAATCTGTGTATGTTTTTGTAAAGATTAACAAATAGTTTAAATATCTGCACAAAGTTTATCTAATCTGTGATTAGTTGCAGCAGAATTTCAGTATTAATTTCCAGCAGGACAAAAGCAACCACATGATGTCAGAGAGTACATACAGTATGCTGCCTGAGGTTAAGCATGCATAAAGCAGAGCAGAGAGGGCACACTTGCTCAGCATACCAAAAACAACAATTCGGCTGTAAACAGTTGTGATGAACACATGACACAAAGGCTGTACTACATCACAGCAGAGCTGGCACATATATGACAAACACCTTAAGATTCAAATCTGCCACACAAACACAGAAGGACCCAGAGTCAGACAAAGACAAAATGCAACATAAAAAGAAATCACATCAACACAAAATGGGATGCAAAACACATCAGGAAGGAACAGCAGGGAGAGAAAAGACATTTTTTGGTAAGGCTGATTCATAAACAGTAAATATAATCACAATCAGCTAAATGACTATATTAAAATATAACTGATTAATAAATAGAATGCAAACCAACAATACAAAACATGCAAAATGTGCAACGGTAAATACATCCAGAGAAATGTTACTGGTGGAGACAAAATCATCATCAACTGATTCTGAATTCAATAAGACAAACAAAGGGGAGGAGAGAAGAACAATTTTATATGCCTTTTTTTGGGGGGACTCACCATGGCAGAGAGCAACTCCATCCTCTACTGTACATGAATCACCACCACAGGGGTTGGGATCACATGGGTTAAAGCCACCTGAAACAAATGAGATTACCTCCATTAAGCACAGGCAATACTACTTCCAAAATAGGGATTTGTGAGTTATTTAAAATAGAGGGCTGACAGGGCATTTGTGACTTTGAAATGTAGTTCTTATCAGCATTAAAAAACAGCACAATCCATTCCATGATTGTTCTTTCCCTTATGACCAGCTTATGAGTGTGACTGTGAACACTCTTTTTTACACACGGGACACATTCAAACCCGACCAGCTGTAAGAGGACTTAATTGTTTATGCTCTAACAGATAAGACACCAGGGCCACTCCTACATTCCTCATGCCTGAACACAGTTTTAAGATGCGTCTACTTTGCAGTGGTGCCACAATATTACTAAGGACAGGCAAATTGTCCTTAAATGCTCCCATGACGGGTTTGAAGGATCATTAACCCAGACATTTCAACTGGAAAAGCTAAAACACTCTTACACACTACAGAGTCAACTTCTTTGCTACAAGGAATCTATTGATCAGTGTTCAGTTACTGTAGGGAATAGACACATACCAATAGATTGTAGAAAAATTTAAGTATTTGCATTTGCCGAATAATGGACATAGGAATTCTGTGAGAACATATATGGTCTTTCATTTAAATCTTTTTACAGACTCCGTAAGGCAGTATAATATAAATTCTGTCATCTGTTTGGACTCCTTAGACACTTATAGTGATGAGGTACAGTCTCTTCAACTACAAATCCACAGTCAGCCTACCTTTTACTGACTCTGTTCTTCCCACAATGCTTGGTGTCTGCGTAGCAGTTAGTGTTGCTGTTGTTGGGGGAGTAGCCAGACCTGCAGGAGCAAGTGCAGGGCCATGGGTCATGTAGACATCATGAGGGGTCTGTGACAGATCAGCCTCACTATAGGCTGCCTCTGGTCCTCTCGTGCTCTCTGGAAGTGCCCCTTTACTGGATGGAGAGGGTAGCACCATCTCTGGTAGGTGTCCAGAGGAATCTCCGGAAGCTGAAATGTTGCTGGTTATGGATGAGTCGTAATCTCTGCTCCTGGAATAAAGGCCACTGCTGCTACTTCCTCCCTTGGTACTGTACTCCACAGATCCCTGTCCAAGCTCCATGGACAGTGTCATGTCTACAGATACTTCTGATATGAAATCCCCACTCAGCAGTGTAACACTGCTTTCTTCTCCACTTGTAGAAGACTCAGATCTAGACATTTCCTCACCATATCCAGAAAGGAAACTTGAGCTTCCAAATCCAGACAGATGTTCGCCACTTGCTTGTCCAGAGCTGTAGAGTAAAAATCCAGAAGCCTCCTGCTCTCCATAGGATGACACTGTAAGCTCATTGAACCCTGAGCCCATCAAGGTTGCACCTGAGCCAAACCCGGAGCCACTCGCTAAAGCTGAACCACTGAGATCGCCACTGAGCTCCCCAGATCCTGAAATGTCTCCAGAGCCATTGTACATCAGTGAGCCTCCACCAAGCTCATGCTCTTTGTGGGTAATAGTAGATGTATCAGTCAGTTCATCGTGGATCAGTAAGATCTGCTCTCTACCTGAGAACTCTCCTGACTGTCCACTGGCACTTCCAGAGGAGAATCCTGATGGGAAACCACTGAACCCAGAAAAGTCCCGAGTAAGGAGGAAACCAGATGGCATGCCAGATAATTGTTTACTTTCCTCAGAGCTATCAGTGGAAGAAACAAGGTCCACAAAGCTGAATCCAGATCCTGAGCCAAATCCAGAGAGGTCCCCACTGCTACTGATCTCTCCAGAGCCTACTTTAGATGCATCAAAGATTAGGATCCCAGTGCTCCCCTCTCCAGCTTCTTGGATTCCCCCTGAAAAAGAACCCTCTCCAGAGATAATGCTGTCAATGCCTGAAAAAACAACAGAGAAGCCAGATTCTTCTCCACTTAGACCTGATCCAGAACCATCTGCACTGCTAAGACCTGACCCTCCACTGCCAGAGCCAGACGGGTCCCCAGAAGCAGATTGATCTCCAGAGGTAACCTGATCTCCAGAACCAGTGAGATCTCCAGAGCCAGACAGGTATCCAGAGGTAAGCTGGTCCCCAGAACCAGACACATCTCCAGAGCCAGACAGGTATCCAGAGGTAAGCTGGTCCCCAGAACCAGACACATCTCCAGAGCCAGACAGGTATCCAGAGGTAAGCTGGTCCCCAGAACCAGACACATCTCCAGAGCCAGACAGGTATCCAGAGGTAAACTGGTCCCCAGAACCAGACACATCTCCAGAGCCAGACAGGTATCCAGAGGTAAGCTGGTCCCCAGAACCAGACACATCTCCAGAGCCAGACAGGTATCCAGAGGTAAGCTGGTCCCCAGAACCAGACACATCTCCAGAGCCAGACAGGTATCCAGAGGTAAGTTGGTCCCCAGAACCAGATACGTCTCCAGAGCCAGACAGGTATCCAGAGTTAACCTGGTCCCCAGAACCAGACACATCTCCAGAGTGACCCCCAGAGGCACCATCGACTGCAGACCCTGAACTGGAACTGAAGTCTGCTGAGCCTGACCCAGACCCCGATGTCTCCACAGGGATGGGTGGTGCAATAGAGGGAACAACTAAAAACAGATGAAAAAGAAAAAGTGTTATAAACATGAGAAATAATGGGGACATTTGGAAAGATAAAAAGGTGATGTAATTAGAGCTTACCAGGCCTCAACAAATCAGTAATTGATGTCATGTTTACAAGAGCCTCCTGGATATCTGTGATGTTCAATCCAGTTTCATTAGCAAGAAGAAGAAAGTCGGCTGCAGGAATTACCAGTGGGAGATGATGGTGAGTGAATCCATAATAATAAACGATTAAAAAAATTAATTTGGCCCATTCGATGGCGTAAGTTAGTTCTTACCTCTGAAACAGTATGCATCAAATTTGGTGTTAGGTTTAGGGTATTGAGTCCGGTTGGGGTGGGCATACACAGTGTGGACTCCTGATTTTCCTGCTCCACACTCAGCACGGGGTTTCTTGATGGGGTAACGGACACTACGATCCAGTAACCAGCCGGCACGGCACTTGTCCAAACCCGTTCTCCAGGCTGCGTAGAGCTGTCCGGTGGAGGCCAATACAGAGTTCTGCTCTTGACAGCTAAAAGCTGCCTCGTCATAGGTGAGACCTTCGGCGGATCCCACATGGAAAACTTCACCTGATGACCAGATAGAAAAGGGTGTGGGTGCAAAGAAAAGATAATCATTGTTGTGCTGTCTTCGCTAGGTGGGCCTTTCTGTGCGGAGTTTGCATGTTCTCCCCGTCCCTGCGTGGGTTTTCTCCGGGTACTCCGGGGCAGTGTTACTGGCCTGAGCATTCCCCTTTAAGGAGGTGGCCTTGTGGGTAATGTGTGACGTAGTCAGCACGTAGCCGTGTTGTGTTGTGTGTACGCTTGCAGAGAAGCGTCGCCAGTAACGAAGTAACGCCAGGTGTAGCCACTATAAGCTTTATAGTCAGTGTGATGAAACTCAACTCTGCAGCCATAAAAGTACTGTGTTGTAATGTTGGAAGGGAGAAGAGAGCCGAATAAAGCCTTGTTCCATGTGTTCAACTACTCCGCCTCTCCTCTTTTGTGTGTGCGAAATTAGCCCGGACTGCTAGTTAGCAGCGTCAACGAGCCAAGCTAAGGTGAAACGAGACTTATAACCAGCTGTTCCATACTACGGTTAGGAACTACAAAGCTGTGGAGGTAACAGCAGGCTCAGTGTAGAAATGAGTGATTCGTTCACGACTCAGAACTACGGGTCTTCGGGTCCTTCGTTCATTATTCACGTGGTTACAGCAGTAACATGACCAATGCTGTTATTACTGGTGAGGAGAGCTATCTGACGTTAGCACGAAAGTTAACGTTAGCTATGTATCTATGGGATGGATGTTTAATTTGCCTTATACCATGGTCAGCGTGAATACTCTTTTCTGATTGGTCGGCAGGTGTGCGTTAAAACCGTATAACGCACACGTGGTTCGGCTAAACTCTGTAGGCTAACTGCTCTAAATTCATCCGCGTCTGTAACCATAGCAACATAACGAGCCCAGTTTTATTTTTGTTATATATATATATATATGTATAAAACTTTATGAACAATAAGCACACTGTGGAATAATTTTGACCTAAATCAAGCTAAATTTTAACTTTTAATAGCCTACTTTTGGCTTTGTTAAAGCGTTAACTGGCGTGGTTGTAAAAGGGACTAGTTTATTCCTTGTCATGACAATGGTAAGCTCTTGCTTCAAAAACTTTCGATTTTGAGTGCAAAACTTTCACCAAAAGTTGGCGAATCCTTTTATTCCTACGTTCCCGGAAAATGACCATGGTATAAGCGGGTGGATTAACACTTACTTTCCGTTGGAACGAATTCATACACTACGGGCCTTCAGTGACCAGGTAGGCCAAAGTTAATAGCTACCATAGAATGAGAATTTTTTTAATGACAGGCGGAGCGCTCTCCTACCGGCAAAAGAAGGAATCGGCCATTTCAACTTCAGTAGGCTATGGCCCAAAAAGGTGCTCAATAGTTTAACAAAAGCAAATTTGTGGATTTAATGCCAAGTGAAGCAAACCATGTTGCATATTGCACCTGTATATGAACCGGGATGTAAATGAAAAATACAGTTGGAGGTTGCTGATCTACCAGTTTTCTACCGTGTGCCTTGAGCAGCACGGTGGCGTAGTGGCTAGAGCAGCACCCCCCCCCCAGAGACTAGAGCGGACCCCTAGAGTCACCCCATAATAAGAAGGTTGCGGGTTCGTTTCCCAGCCTGGGCAGCCGAACATGTCTAGGTAACTTGATGTAAATGTATGTGGAGACTCGAGCAGCATGGTGGCGTAGTGGTCAGAGCAGTCGCCCCACAATAAGAAAGTCACAATAAGAAGGTCGCGGGTTCGGTTCCCGGCCCGAACATGTCTAGATCAATGGGCTACAGTATGGGAAAGCGGTAGATGGATATCATAACACGGCGGACAGGAACCTCCACAGAGACCAGTCCCCCCCCCAGAAACTAGAGACTGGACTAGACCCGCCCCACAGACCACAAAGGAAAGACTCGAAGAGTCGTGAATGAATCAGTCGCGCCTACAGAAAGAATATGCGGCAGAAAGACCTGTTTGTGAACGAATCTGAGCTTGTGACGCGCATGCACGGACCAGGGAAAAAAGAAAGAATGATGACTTGTTACTCCCAAGTCATACAAAAGATTAGTTCAAATGAACAAATCGTTAGTGGACGACACATCACTACTAGGGCCCTCGCCCAGTGTGAGCTGGGATTGGCTCCAGCAGCCCACGCAACCTGGAAACGGATAAGCGGTTGAAGATGAATGAATGTCTTTGCTAGGTACCATAATGAAAATGTGAGATGATGCTGGTAAGCCTTTTCATGGCCATTCAACCAATCAGCTTGCGCACAATATAATTAAAGTGTTGATAAGTCCCTGGGCTTTTAACTTAGAGAAGCTGGTGATTTTTCAACCTAAACAATGTATGTCATACCTCTGAGCCCATCAATGTAGCAGTACACATCATATTTCTCATCTGCTGGCCTCAAGCCATAAGACCGGACTCCAGGTTGATATCCCAGATCTCCAGCACACTTATCACGAGGGAAAACAATGGGATACCTTGACAAGAACAAATGTGAAGGTTTAATCTTCTTTAGGACAGGAATCTCTTTGTCTTTACCTCTTATAAAAATATATTTCAGATTCACCTTACAGTCTGGTCCAGTAACCACCCTGCATCACAGTGGTGATATCCAGTGTCGTATGCTGCCTGCAGCTGCTCTGGTGTGGCGATGGAGGCACCGACACTCTGACAGGCCAGCTGAGCTTCAACAAAGGTGAATGCATAGCGAGCAGAGCCTGAGCGGTAATGAAAGACCACTCCTGCAAACACAAACCAAGAGAATTCTCATGAGGGGGAACTATATTTTCTTCTCAGTGGGAACATTATTACAAGCAAGACCTGCTGGAATTGCAATATGGTGTTACGGGTATCAGCAGCTCCATCACTGACCAGTTGGTGGAATTATGAAGCTTTTGGTGGGTGTCCTGCCTACAACAGGCCGAGCAGTGACTGACTTTATCACGTCAGTGATGAGCTCAGTGATGTTGGGTGGCTCAGGAAGTGGGAGCTCGGTGGGGCTGTAGGTTGAGTCCACAATGGTGGGTTGCTGAGTCTCCACCTCTCCAATCGCCTCACTCTCTGTGGTTGTCCTCCTGAAGAACATGTCTGGGCTCTGTGTCACCGTGGTAACACTCAGAATACCACTTCCTCCATCTATGATGCCTGAACCTTCCTCATCAGGTGACTCTAAAGGTGATGCACGACAAAGATATATGAAAATACTGAAACTTTGTTGTTTCCATGGCTGTTAAATTCTACTTCTGTTTAGTTAATTATTAATAATTGAAACGATTTATCTTTACAACAGAAAACATCTCCATTCTATTTACATATTCTCAGGGAAATATCTGGCCCTTAAGGTTGCTTTGTATTTTTTAGAAACTCCAGACAAACATTGATCTCATCTCTTAAACTGCCTCAATTCCTAGTATCAAAATTTTCGCCAATGTTGGAAACATTCCTCTGAGACTTTGCTTCACCTCATAATATCCATTGCCTTGTCAGATGCCAGTTGGATGTCCTACCATATCCCAGAGTGTTGGTGAACATAATGAGGCAGAGCAGCATTTTCAATATCTAAAGGACAACGTACCTGTGTAGCAGAAGCAATCATAGCGGGATTCAGGGAGTGGATACCCTGTTTGGTTGGTGTGGAGGTAAACTGTTCGCACCCCCAGCAGACCACCTCCACACTGCGGCCGACGAATGTTGATGGGATAGCGAACGCTCCTGTCTCCTAACCAGCCAGCATTGCAGACGTCCATCCCACCCTTCCAGGCTAGGTAGAGCTGACCTGTTGTTGCAAGCTGAGCTCCCTCCTTGGAGCACGCCTCCACAGCCTCATAGAAGCTGAACTTTTCTGCAGAAGCAGTGTAGAAAACTCTGCCTGCAGCAGAGAATGGTTTGTAAGAGTGAAAATGAGCTGACAGTCTCTGCAGAGTTCATTAAAGGGTACCTGTCATCTTCTCAGCAAAGCAGTAGACATCATAAGTCTCATTGAGGTCTCGCACTCCATACGTCCTGACTCCAGGCAGTTCCTCTTTGTCGCCATAGCAGTTCACCCGAGGGTCATGGATCGGGTACCTTAAAGTGAAATAAAAATTCGATTTTTCCTTCAATTAATGGGAAATGAGAGATGGATCCTTAAAAGAATATCATGCTAGGGAAAGTTTTTGAATACTTTTGAAGTGTATTTAAAAAAAAAACAAAAAACAATAAATTCTAAAATTTCTGTTTACATGTTCAGTATATTTGGTGTTGTTGGGACACTTTTATAGAGAATACTGTGTTTCACACTTTCAATAACAAACAAATCTCTGTTCAAGTACTTCCTCTACCTACTGTGAATGCTCATGAGTGTAGTAAAGGACTGATGTTCTTCACATCACGTACAAACCTGACTGTCTGATCGGAGAGCCAGCCAGCGTCACACTGGTGGAAGCCATCATCGTACGCCGCCTGCAGCTGTTCAGGTGAAGCTAGAACTGCACTGTTCTGGGTGCATGCCGCTTTAGCTTTCTCAAAAGTCAAACTGTAGCGGCCCATAATGGCCCGGTAGTGGAACACAATACCTGTATTTATGAACAAATATTTTAAAAGTGTAGAAGTCTTAATGGGCAGTACCACAGAACTAAAATTACAGAGAAGGCAAGGTTTATGGGACATTTCTGTGACAGGTTACTGTGCGTACCTTGAACCTGCACATGGACGATGTCGTGGTTGTCCTCAATCCCATGCTGAACCTCACAGCGATACACTCCTGTGTCACTGGATCTGAGCTCAGATATTTTCATGCTAGCGTCTGTTGGGGTTCCGGGGTATCCCACCAGGTGAACTCTGTCCAAGTAGCTCTCTGTGACACGAACCTCTCCTTCCAAGGCCACAAGGATGGTTGTGACTTTTTCTTTAGTGACAAGGCTCCATTTGATGCGATGAGAGAGGGGGGCAATAGTGGGAGCCCCTGGGTCTTGGACAGTGTGATCCTTCATAGGACAAAACAGCATCACCATCAAATTATTTTCAGGGTTAATGACATATAAATAAATAAATAAAATTATAAACATTAGTGTTTTTGTGAACTTAATAAATGCTTCTCCAAAAGCCATGCTCCTTTTCTGTCCCCGTTTGGTCTCTACCAACTCCCGATGGAAATTGACTCATTAGTTGCTAAATGTTTCTCTGTGTGTGTTCACTGTGAGTGTGTCTGTCTTCTGTTTGATGTCGGGCAGGTGGTGGACAGATGTTTATACACAGCTTACTTGCTGAAAACTGCATTTTTCTGTTCCTCTAAATGAAGGTATGGATAGCTTGAGATAGAACCGTACAATAAATTTACTGCAAAACCAATGAGCTTAAAGGAGCTTCACATCTTCATATATTTGCAGGGCAATGTGATAGTGGATTTTTAACTGCAAACTGCATTTCACACAGTCATTTGGTTTGTTGTGGCTGTAAAATTTATAGTTTTATGAACAAAGCAAACAAACTGACAGCTAAAAATCACACACCTCAAAGTAACATGGTAGTAGCAGTGTTTCTCCCAATAGAGGGTGCTGTGGCCCTTCTAGAGGTATGCTCACACTCAGAACATCCTCTGGGTCTATGAAGGAGAGAAACACACAAAATGTTGTGAAAATCAAAACACAAACTTTTAAATCTAACGGAAGAATAACCAAATAGATTCAAAATTTAAATTTTTTAAAGCTGTTTACCCAAAAATGAATGCTCCTCATACATGTAGTCAAAGGTTGCTGAGATGACATTCAGACACAGGCAAAGCAGCACAGCCCAGCTAATCATTCTTTACCTAAAAATTAACAAAGGAAAATGAGCAAAATACAGGCAAACTGGGTTTTAGGCCCCAGAGTCGCTTGGCGAGTAACCTGGACCAATGGATCTATGGGACCCTATAGGAGCAAGACAGGTTATTTGGTAACTTTGGTGAAGAGAACAATGTCATAAATTCAGAAATGTGAACAATCAAACACAACACCAACACAAATGGTTAAGAAATACCTGCTAAAGGATTGCGTTATACACCCATGTACTTTGAGACTTGGCCAACTGGGCCAATTAATAAGAATTAAGTTTTTTATTAATTTAATAGTATTAATCTGTAACTATTTTAGCAACCTTAAACTGGTGGATAATATGTTCAAGGAGTCAGTTATACAAGATGAACAAAGAGGGACCAAAGATGGAGCCCTGTGGAACCCCAGACAACATATCATATTGATGAGACTAAATGAATGCAGTGTAGGGCAGTGTAATCTATGCCAATCCATCGGTGGCTGTCAGCAGAGGTATTCCAGGGTAGCTGTCAAATACATGTTCAAATGGGATGAAATTGTCATTAGCTTCAACTAATTATTGTAAATATTCAGCAGCAACCTTTTTGGTGATTTTTCTGACAAAATGTGAATATATGTGAAGTGTATGTTTCTTTGAGAGAGGGTTGGCTCAAGGCCAGGTCTCTTTAAAAGTGAGTGAATTCAGGCTTGTTTGAGAAAGATAGAATCAAGAAGTCAGATACTCATTTACAACAGAAAAAAAGAGATATTTCTTCAAAAAATACACATTCTCATATATCCAGACATTTACTGTAATTATATCTGAGTAAAGGTTTTGGTTTCTACCTCCTTTTACAGTGAAAGTCTGAAACTTATAAATTCTCCTCAAATCAGCTTGTATTATTTCATATCCACGAGCAAAGGTCTACATAACATGCAACAACACACACTTGAATATCCGAGGCTACAAAGGCTAAAAAGTCATGTCAATCATCAGGAAAATAATTCAAAATAAACCTTTGCAGAAACTGTGAACAGTCTAAAGGGTGCATGAATTACAATGTAATGTAATTTGGTTACTATTTCATGAAGGTAATTGTACTTCAATTCTTATTTTTAATTTTACACTCGTTTGTGTTAAAAAGAAGTTGTTGGTAAGACAGACATTATTAAATGGTACCATTGCATTAAAAAAATTAAAAAGCTAAAATAGATTTTATCTGTGTATCTAATCATCTAAAATAAATGTTAAAAAATACTAAAATATTCTGAAAGCAATAAAAAACAAACATAATTTAATAGATTTTACTTCAAAATGTTGTTTAGCTGAATCCTGTAGATTTTCTATCCATTCACAAATGCTGCATTCATTTAATAAACGCAGAATACATTTTTTGGAAGCTGTTAAAAAACGTGATGTTTTATTGGGCTATCATTCATTTAAATCAACAATGGGTTTTTTTATGAGAAAATATGGTCCACAGAAGTCAGACTTTATGTCTCTTATCTTCTTATTTTAAAGGGCCAGTTGGATTTAGTGACATCTAGTCATGAGATTGCAGATTGCAGGTAGCTGAATACCCCTCCCCTCACAGTCCCTTTCCAAGTATGTCGAACCTATTGGGGCCCACAGGTAACATAACATAGCCAGTGTTTGTTTGATTCGTCTTTTCTGGGCCAGAAACAAAGTTTTGCTTCTACCTCATCAAAACAACCTGACCACTGTAAAATCATATATGTAATAGTGCAGGTGTGCAATGGAGAACTGGAAAGTAAAAGACTAAAAGAAACTGACTCAAAAAACAACCCTGAATGCACAGGGCAAACTGCCAGTGTGGGCAGGTGGTGGGGATGCAACTCTGGCATTCATCACAGATTCAACAAGTTCCTGCAAAACTCCTTGGTCGCAGAAAATCCAACACACTTTTTTCGTCAGAGTTCCCGCAGTTTATGCAGGTTTCTGGTGGCCCTGCTGTTGGTATAGATGTGAGACAGCAGCTCGAGACTGTGAATTAAAGTGTTCTCACTGGGATCACCTGCCATACAAGGGCAAAACTAAAGTCAGCTGCATAGTGGTGCAGAATTTCTTCTTTTTTCTTTTTTTCTTTTTTTGCACAATTGTTCTCAGAGGAACAGCCTTCGATTAGTTACAGTATATCTGTGCATGGATTCTCAATTCAACTTGAACTGGTTATAATGATATAATTCACATTATATGTCAGAGTTTTCCAACATTCCTCAGTGCACTGTACTGCTTTTGAGAACAGGAGTCTGTAGTCAGAGTTGGAGTTAACTTTCTTTAAGCACATCCCAAAGTGTTTGAAACGTGTAGGGAGTGCCTCCTAAGTACTAAGTGACAGTTGAGTAGAGGTTAACTGGGTGTGAGCTATGCTCCACACTGCACTCATTCAGCCTCTGTGGTGAAGTCCCCTCCCACAGAGACCAGGACCCATAAGACCTGATCTGTTCCTGTATTATGGCAGCTCTGACGACACCGAAGCCCTATGTAAACAGTAAGGCGTGGGCTCCGATATCGTGCCTTTCCATCACGTCTCAACAGTGCTCACATTCAGGCAGGAGGCTCGGAAAAGTCTGGGACGTGATGGGAACAGTCAAAGGAGGCTTTAATCCTCATCTGTATGTGTACATCTACCCTAAGCCCAACGGAAAAACTGTCTTCTAAATATTCATTTTATACTCCTACAGGGATCTTTTGGACTCATTGTAGTTAAACGTTATAGCTTTTACAATTTTACATAACTTTCAACAACATCAGCTGCTTTTAAACTTGCTCCAAATATAATGAACAACTGAGCCCCAATACCCAATAATAAATTAGAATGACTTTCAAAGGAGGACAAAACATAGAGTGACATCATGTTTAGAAGAGCGCTTTCATACAATGTTTGTCTTTTCTCGAGTTCAATAAAAAAGTTGTTGTAACATAATTATCATATCTAAATTATGTCAGCTCTTATTCTAATGATATTTATTATATTCTGTGCTCAAACACACAGAATTGACACTGAGATATATTTGTCTAGTCCACTAAAGGCTTTCCTAAAAAATTAAGTTTCTTTCAAATACTCTACTCAAAGTTCAAGCTTTTTATTTTTCAGAAAATACAGTCCATACAAGGAAGACCCAAAAAAGTCTTGCAAAATGTATTTAGGCAGATTCAGATTAATTTCTTTCAAAAAAAAAAACATTTATGAAACTTCAATAGGTATTACAGAGATGAGGGTTTGTATAGATAAGGATGTGATGCATCTATTTGTTCGTGTAATACAGGTGGGATTTTATCTGAAAGCAATCTAGTCTTGTTCATCAAAACAGTGAAAAGAGACACTATTTCCTACCTTTTGCAGAAATACCTTCACACCTGTTGAAATCTTCCTCGTTGGTGTATTTTTGGGTCAGTGCTGCTCCAGGTGTCCAGGTAGTGTGTTCCAGGGCGGCAGCAGGAACACAGAGCTCAGGATGCTTGGCTGTCTGCAGAGGAAAGACACTGGGACCAGGTCTGGGTGTCAAAGCTCAGAGGGAAACACCGCTGTCAAGCTGCTCATTAGGGGGTATGAGGGGGTTCTCCTTACAGCTTTCAAAATAAAAGCAGACTGCTTTTAAAAGCATAACTCAGCTCTGCAGTTACTCACAGAAGAGTGGAGGGAAGAATTGTTAAAAAAGCTTTCAGATCCTCAAACCTCAAACTTTGTGATTATAAAATTGAACATATATATGCAACCATCTTTGATGCATACAAGTAAAGTCTATTAATTGAAAATTCTGACATTCTGACACACCTTCCTACAGTAGCTTACCTAAAATCATATTTACAATACATCCAGTATTTGGATCGGTATCACAACCACATTACATACTAATTTTAAGGTATTTTTGTTTCTAATACTTCTCTTGTTATCATTGCGTAAAGCTCCCTTACCTTTTTCCATCCTGCTACACTTACATCACTTATATCTTAAATTACTGGAATGGGTTGATTCCGAGCAGGAACCCCTGAGGCTGTGAACAACAGAAACTTGGTCGCTTGAATCTCTCTACAAATGTGTGTGTGTGTGATTTTTCTTTTTAAAAGAGCAAACTTTATGCGTTTATTTTGAAGGAATATCCGTGCGTATATGGCACCCCCTACTCATATGACAACATGTGGAAGGGAAAAAGGTGAGTGTTGTTCTATCTACCTGGTAGAAATGAGGTTATGAACCTCAATGAGATCGGTCTTTATAATCATATTATGACTCTGATTCTTTCTCAAAATATCAGTTTCAATATCTTCCTCCTCTTTTGGTCTCACAATGCCTTAGATGTCCTGGTATGCAGATCTGAAATGACACAGTACATGTTATCAAGGCTTCACATTAGTGAAACTTCCAAAAAATATATATCTCATGTGTTAGTTTTGTTTTCCTTGTTGTTATTTATTTCCCCTGTATTTCACAAACTCACCACAGCTTCATCACATGTCAACAGCAAGAGCATGTACTTTCAACCTCATCAGTACACAGCATTTTGCTGTTAGACAGCACACACTGTGTTGATTTGATAGTGTGTTTGCTACGTGGAGTCAACACATTGTGCCATCAATGCTCCTGCTTGCTGGAATTATGATTTACCTTCTGTTCTTGTATTGCAGTGGACAGTTGCTCTGAGCCCAGCTGTCTCTATGACCTGCTCTTTTTGGTGACATCTGTTATGTAAATTATGTTGAGTTCATTAATCTGCCTTATTTTTGGGTGAGCTCAGTTAAAGATGAAGGGTTTTTGGTTTGGGAATATTGTCTTTTCTCTAAATTCTACAGTTTTAGTTCATTTTGGATATTACTGAATTGAAATGGTTTGAAATGGAATTACAGATGATTTTTATTTGTTTTGGGTTTTTTTATGTATGCACCTGGTGATCTTGAAATGTACAGTCATTTTCTCCCTGACAGGAAGGACACATTTAAATCCGAGACAAAAAATAGAAGGGCTGCAATTTTATGTACTGTCATGGTAAATTTCTAATGGCTATAATATTTTTTTCTTCCATCATCAACTTTTGGCTCTTTAAAGAGCAGTATAAACCTTTAAGGGTATCATGCTTCACCCCATTAACTGCTCTCTGCCTGGAGACAAAGCCACTCTTTCAGCTCAGTACTGCTGAGCACTCACTGGGCAGGAAACAGCAACATGAGCAATTACAGAGTATTCGCACACCTAAAAATGCCACCGATAAAAATGAGCCCCACTTAAATTGTAACAGGAGTCTAGACTGATTTCATCCCATCCTTTTTAATTGAATCTGAAATCATCGGGGATGTCAGTCAGTTTAGCTTACTGCTCATTGTGAAGACTCCTCTCATCCACTCTCCACATGAACACATAGTGAGAGGCTGAATGGACTCAGGAATGGGAAGGATGTTAAAATCAAGTGGTTTGATGTCTCGTGGCTTCACTGAATTTGAATTTGACTGGAGTACAGTCACTGGACTAATTGGACCAGACTTCAAACGGGTAGGTGGAGGGAGACCCAGACTGTGCTCACTGTTTCTGTGGCAAGATTGTGTCAACAATTGTCCAGTATTTCCTCCTCGATGTTTAGACTTTTCCATATTGAGGATATTTGTTCAGAGGATTTAGAACAAGTGGTGCCTGTGGAACAGGCTATTTATACTGGATGCAGGGTTGGGGAAAATGACAAAATTGTTAGAGTAGCTGAATAAATGGTCACTCCAGCTCCACCTTAGGAAGTTATCAACAAAACAATGCTGTTGTGCACTGATGCAAAGATAAACTGTAAACTGTAGGTTATTTGTGTCTACTGGGGACAGATTATGTTTGTGTTTTCAGATCACTAGTTCTCTATCCTAACAGTGCTGATCCACACAGGTGGAGCTGATTTGAGCCACAGCAGTGACCGATAGATGACAGAGTTTCAGTTAAATCCTCCGGGATCTGAAGACATTCAACCTATTCATGAGCTCGTTTCACAGCAGAGGCCACTTTCTGCACAGGACTGGTTTCTGACAGGACGCAAAGGGAGTACAGTAATAAAGACTGATGATACTTCAGGTACTTGCTTTTGCTGTCTTGAGCTCTCTTTCTCTCTCTCTCTATATATATATATACACACATATACACATATTTAGTTGTGGTCAGAAGTTTACATAGACTCATCATGGGCATGAATGCCATATTAATTTTCGGCTTTTAATTATTTATTTTAATCATTCTTTTTCCAGGGTGGAATAGTTATATAAAGTACATCTTCAATTATTTTTAAAAACAAGAATTGAGGGCACAAGGTTGAATTTATTTTGGATTTTCTCTCATCCACACAGGGTCAAAATTATATTAACCCCATCAAATTCTGGTCCATTACATGCAGCAAATAGCAACCTGCTACCAACTTTACACGGGTGGTCAAGCTGTGTCCTGCTCTAATACATGTGACGTGGGATGAAATCAAACAGCCTGATGATAGGATACCAGAAAGTGCTGCTGAGTATCTCTGGTAGAAACATTCCTGCAGTTGTAATTTTGAACTTGCACTTTATAACCTAGTGCTGTGGTAACAAGAAGGACCCAACAGAGATTACCTGGACACATACTCCATTGTGTGTCAACCCTTTTCTTGATGTGTATCTACAGGGGTTTTCCAGGTTGATGGACCTGTAGCACTTTCCAAACCCGGAGATGCCTCCCTGGAGTCAGGAAATATGTCTGTCACTGCTGAAAGGAGTTTGTTAGAAAAACCTCTCATGAGAATTTTTTGTTGAAAGCAAAGTGTGTTTATTTTTTCTCACCTTGTTCTTATGAATGGCTGCTGTGTGCAGCGCTCTTAGTACTTGCAGCTTTTCCTTCACCTCAGGTCAGAAATTTGCCTGAAAAAGACCTGGATTATCTACAGCATGTCTCCAGGAAGTCTGACTTTCTGTATGCTGGTCATTTTGTAGAACTTTGAAGGAGTGGAGGCATCTTGGATTTTATGGGATCAGGGTGAGAGGTGAAATGAAATTTGGCTGGATTTTCTCTGGCAAGGTAAACTTTACAGGAGTACAAACTTTTTGAAACGAAACATACTCCAAAGTGTCTACTCTGTGACCAAAGGGTGGCACTAATTTGATATCCATTCTATGGGTCTAGTTCTGGGAACAGCAAACTAGGACCAATTGACATCCTCCAGGGCTGAAAAATAAAGAAACTGCCAAAACGGCAGTTCTTCAAATCCACACACACTAAACAGCAGAAATAAACATGTTTACCGTCTGGGAAAAAAATAGTTCTGGTCTTGATATTTTCATGACAGTACATTTTTTAAAGCCCACCTTTTTAAATTTTATTAAGGCTTAACATTAAATATTATACAGGGTGTAGTTTCTTTGGGTGACAGTTGAGGAATTTTATATGCATATGAATTTTGCTGTATGGTAGATAATATGAGAAAATGTTTTGGGTTTTTTTTATATATATAAATGCAAATCAAATATT
The DNA here is from genome assembly GCA_034769265.1 of Remorina albescens. Classification (NCBI taxonomy): domain Eukaryota; kingdom Metazoa; phylum Chordata; class Actinopteri; order Carangiformes; family Echeneidae; genus Remorina; species Remorina albescens. The sequence goes on from CM068479.1 coordinate 16,635,597, forward strand.
GATCCAATATCTTTAGACAAAAAACATTCACACCAAAGGACAATTTAGAATCATAGTTACCCCCCCAAGTCTATAAAATCCCCATAAAAAAGACCTTAATCTAAGGGTTCAAACCCTTAACCATCTTTCTGCTGGGCAACAGTACCAATCACAATTCCATCATGCCACCCAAACAATATAGTTTTATTTATGTATTAACATCAGTTAGCAGGTACTCATCATTCCTGGCTTGTCAGCTTTCATTGTTACTAGCTTTTTAGCAAGCCAATGATTTAGCCGTAGCTGCAAGTTGGTGCAGTGGACAAAAAGAATTTTGGGTTTGATTCCCGGGCCAGGGGAGTTTACAAGTTCTCCTTGTCCCTGCGTGGGCTCCCTCCGGCTACTCTGGCTCCCTCACATAGTCCATAAACATGTACATTAGGTTAATTGCTCAGTCTAAATTTCCCCTAGGCCTACTGTAGGCCCTGGGCAGCACATGAAATAGTCTCAGCACCCAGCTGTGCTTATAATGCTAATGGTAGCATTATATTTGCCCCTGTTAAGACTACATATACCAAAGTTTTATATCCACACACATTCTACCACTTTGTCCATATTTATATTCTCTCTGCTCTCATCAGGCTGTAGATTAATAAAGCCAAAATAAAAACTAATTTGTTTTGCTGCAATGGGGTTTTTAAATTATTCAATGTTTTTTTGCACAAAAAAATGGCCCCTTGTGGCACAGTAAAGATTTCTTGAACATATGTGGATTAGCTGAGAAATCATGTGAAATGTGCAAATTTCCATTAGGGATAGAAAATGCCTCCTTTGTGGAAGTACTTTACCAATTTTAATCCTTGCAGTTGAAGAATATGTCTTACTTGTTTAATCCATTAAGTAGAAAACCAACAGTTCATGTTTTAGCTTGATGACCAACCATTTTCCCTCAGTGGTTTTTGAAAGCTGTTCAATTACACCAACGGTGACTGGCTGACATAGTCTTTCAGCAGATGTGGAAATCATGAAAGTTCCTGAAACTACAGTTACAGTTAATTTTCCCAAACAGTAAATGCTTTACTAAATGCCTGTGCCTGTTCAATCACGTTTGCCTTTTTTTCTGTCAAAATGTGAATGAATACTTAATGTGTGGACTTCAGGGTGTTTTTGACAGAACAGTGTTTCTTTTTTTTATGGAGTACAAAACAGACTTTCTTCTCATCAAGTGGGGTGGGAAAACACAGCTGATAAAAGACGACATCCACCAGCAGCCAGGCAACTAGCAGCCTGCATTAACGTGACACCCAGAGTCATTAACCGCTGCATTAGTAGCTACATGAGTGTTGACAGACATGCCTTCTGAAAGACGTTTTGTACATGTTTTGTATGGTTTTTTGACCACATACACACTGCACTGGTCAAACAAACCATGTTCTTATAAGTTTAAATACACTAAAGCAACTGTTTCAGTCTTTGTTTTTGTGACAGGCTCTCATAATTTCTTCTCTTTCTGTTCAGTTTGTCTTGCTGTAGAGGCAAAGATTACCTTTGATACAAAAAAAGATGCTGAATACATAATATGAGTTTAGATAAAGCATTACTGGTTTCATTCTGTTTGAGATTGCTTATCTTTATTTTTTATACATTTAATTATGCTAAAAAGTGATTCAGTGATTCATTTCAGTGCTTATCAAAAAAGAATGTGGCTCACAAACAAGATGTAAATGTGGGAGGACTGCTTTCAACTTTTGAATGACTTATTACCAGAGGAAAAATCTAGTTAGATAATGGTACAAAACAGCTAGCCACAGAGGTGTGAGCATACATTACTTTAACGGGATGAAACAGTGCATTCGTCAGGACTATTTTCAGTTGCAGTTTAATATATATTTGGTGCTCCTGTGGGTATTTGGGGCATTAGGAGGATGAATGTGGAATTGAGTCAAAGTAAAATAAATAAAGATCTGTGCACTTATTTTACGTTTATAAGGTTGCCTCACCTACATGGCTGCCTTCCACGTTCACCAGTTAGGTGGTTTAAGAAACAACATGAGGGTATGAACAGCCAAATGGAGTTGGGATAACTTGGTGACAGTCTGGGGCCCAAAAACTCCTGCCCTGGCCTGGAGACCAAAGCATCCAGTAGCAGAAACTGGGACTGGGTTTATAATGAGGAACCTTGTCCTGGTCTGACCTGTAAGTCACAGACAGTGTAACACCCCTGACTTTGGAAAATGGAAGCCATATGAAAGTGGTATGCAGCGGTACGATTCTTCCCTGAGGGTCTTTGTTAAAGCTGCTGGAGGTATAATAAAGGAAGAGACAGGGATCATTTAGACTGAAAATCAAACACTGCCTCTTCACCCCACACACTTCAGTCCCAACTGCACAAATGCCTTATTGTCTGTTAATTTTAGTGTGATTCTTAGTATATATATATACATGTTTACAGGTAAAAGGTATTTTTATTTTCATCCTGACAATATTTGTGCAAGTGGGTGTCTTCTTTTTCCCATGTTCAGTATGATTATAGAAGAGCCTTGTTTGCTCTCTGTTCTCTAAAATGCTCTTTTCATAAGCAGCATAGTGGCACACTGTGACCATAGGAAGTTTGTTGCAGCAACAGCCCCAGCTGGCTTGCACACATTTACGTAATGGACAGGGTGGTGTGGTGGTCAAACAGGGACTAGTCTGCACAGCAAGCCTCAGAGACAGGCTGACGTCAGTGTTGACTCTTACATCAATGGCTGTAGTTTGCTGAGGGAGGGCATGGTTTTCTTTCAAAAAAATTCTGAGTTTGTGAAGGGGAGCTCAGCACAAAATTTCCTGTTGTGAACTTAAGCAATACCAAAAGCAGTAATAAGTGAATATGTCATGCAAAAACAGTAGAATATATTGTAATTCTTTTGAGCCTGGCTGTGCTGACTTTTAATGAATGATCTTTTTGTTGTTACTTTAGATACTTTAGATATTTCCAGCTAAAGTACATGTAAAGTTATTTTCCATCCCCATGAGGATTTCAGATGTTAAGTATTGCTGTGGTTGTCAAATTTGTAGTTATTTTTCCTCTGTGATTATTTTGAATTGCAGCCATTTTGTATCTCTTTGTATTGATTTTGTGATTTGGTGCATTACCTGTCATTGCTCATTTTGAACCAGTTTCTCCTTCTCTGAATGGTTGTTTCCCGTCTCTTTGCAGGCATTTCCCTCTCTGTAGCTGTTTTGCGTTTTTATGAGTTTCTTTGTGTCTCAGTATTTGTTTTGTAATTTTATTTTATAGTTTTTTGTTCCCTGGGGTGTAAATTGTATACCAATAAATGTCATTTTATACAGTGGCTCAGCTACAGGACTCTCCTGAGAAAATTTTCCCCCTGGTCCCCTGGGACCCAGAGTCTGTAATCAGTATGCATTATCCATCAGTGTACATTAGTGCAGGGGGATATTCATTTAAGCTGTTCTGAAGTGTCCAGAATGCGGTACGTGAATATATGTAAGCCGTGATCAGCTATACAATGTGTAGATGAAACAGTAACAATACTTACAGACAGCATCTGAGAATCGTTGAATCTGAATAATAACAGATATAATGATTAATTTAATCCCCCAAACGCCATCTGGCTTCATTTCCTCGTCATTGCACAGTATAATAGTTTATGTTACGGGGCGCTAAAGCCCTTCTGTTCTGGTCGGTTTAGCGCAGATTGGTCGTTGCTTATTGGCTTGTTTGACTCTTAGATACGCCTTCGTCACGTCATTCTCTTCTTCCATTGGTTACTTCAGAGGTCCATTGTCAGTGCGTCAAACTAAAAAAACAAGAGTGGTTTCACGGGCAAACTGTCAGGAGGAAAGTAAGCAGGGTGATGGCAGCGACACGAGTCCTTCAGCCACACTGTGAGTTCAAATCTGTCTGTCTCGTTCTTGTACATGAAATGCCGTCGACATGCCACCGGTGTTAAATGTGTTAACATCATTAACAGCCCCAACATTAGATATGTGTTTCAAATGCAGGCCCTTGACGACCTGTCTCCATAGTTGGGATAGCAGTTAGCTGAATGCTAAAAGGCTAACACCAGCTAAATGTCCGTTATACTGCCAAAATAACGGAACCAACCGCTTAAAAACGACTTGTCCTCCGGAGATTTGTTTCACACTCCAACAATATCATTTCATTGTTTAACGCTTATACACGGTATCTGAGTCCCCGTGTTCACACTTCTTTACTGTATTATTGTACATGATGTCGGTGAATTTGTCGCCTCAAACCAGTGTCATTAACAACCATCAGTCTCACGTAAAGGTCAGCGTTAGCTCTGGCTGTTCCGTGATCGGCTTTATTTCAGTGCATCGTCCCGCCATGTCCATAAATTTATCAGATCCTTGTCCAATGGGAACAGGAGGTGCTGCTTAGATGACAGTGTTTTTCCTCGGGTTGTTAAAACTACTTTATTCCTGCGTAGATTTTGGTGTTCCTGCATCTGAGAACCTGCCACAGTAATCGTGTGTTTGTGTCTTCTTTCCGATTATGTGATCTTGGATTGACTTAAGACATGATTTTGAGACCAGGTCTACATGCAAGCCAGTCGATTTCATGTAGCACTGTTTGTTCTTGTCTCTTAAGATAGTTTTTTATTCTTTCTTCATTGTCCCTGATTGTATGGTGAATTTGTTTATTAGTCAATCAATTCTCCAACGTTTCAATATAACGATAATAATAATAAATCAACAAGTTGCAAACTAAATATTTATTTTATTTTTATTTAAATTATACTGCTCAGTAAATGGCAGCAATGTTCCATGCACTCAAAAAATTAAATTAAATTATTACAGATGCTTCTTATAGCTTCCTGTGTCCTGCAAGTCGTTCAAATTTCTGTTATTGGTATTTAAATTGAAGAAAGCAGAGTATGCATGTCATTATAGGCACGTGGCATCTAGACATTAAGATTTTACAATTAATGAATAGCCACACACTTACTTCAACTTACAAGTCTATTTGGATGTTTCCTAAATGTCCTTAATGAAAATTTAAAATACAGTTTCTTTAACCTATATAAATCTTCAATAAACACGGTGAAATGAACTAATAAATTATGAGTTATAATTATTATGTTTGTCTCATTGTTAAACCTCAGTAAATTTGGACTTAACCTTAAGAGACACGCATTTTACTTTATTGCTTTTAAAAGTAACTAAGGTGCTGTTTCTCTCCAACTGAGGGTCATCTGCAACTCTTAATATTTTGTTAATCAAGTGATTAGAAATAAATAAATAAAATTTAAAAACAACTTGTGTTTGACAAATGTTAAGATTTTCTGCTCTTCTCTTTTTATATCTGTTGGCTAAACAAAATGATTTATATACTTTGTATAGTAAAACATAAATCAAGAAAATGCCCAGGAGATTAATCAATGACATAAAGAGTACCAGAAGAATTAGTTGCAGCCATAAATGTTCACATTGTCCCATCACTGGATTGGTTACAGTTTCCCCTTTTTTTCCATTTCTTAGGTTCATTAAAACCCTGTCAGGATTATGTTATGGTTAAAACAGAAAATGTTTGTCTAAGATTCTTAAAAGATGTCGCAATAGATATGCAGGGGAGTCACAACAGGCCTTTGTAGCCTGAAACTGTAAGTGAACTGCTGGCCCTGTCGCCTAAATCCAAAAGTCACATAAAAAAATAAAGAGAATGAGATTTTAGTGTGCACAGTGGGAGCTGTGACCCTGCTTGTATCCTGAGTAAGGAGATGTAATGGAAGAGATTAATTGTTATGCTCAACATTTGAAACACTAATCCACTTAGACAAGAGTTTGTTTTGAAACAGACCAGTCCCAAAATCGGAACGTTAACGAGTTTCTGTACTAGGCAACAGGTAAGAAATTATATAATAGTTGTACTCAACAACCACAGACTTGACCCAAATGAACCCTGTTTTCATCCATCCAACAAACATGGATGAAGAGTGAAGAGTATACATTATCATTTGGGGGTTGTGCACTGCTGTGATTAATTAATTAATTAACAATTACAGGACATCGCAAATTACTAGCATTCAAAACACAAAGCAAGATTCCACAAATAAAATTAAATATTTTGTTCTTTTTGTAGGATTTTAGGACTATTTCATGCAAATGGAGGAAAGAGATGTCATCAGACAATTAGAACTTCAGCTTCCAAGTTGCTGAAGGTCGTCAGAAACCCAAGCCAGTCATATGAGATGTGAAATTGGTGAATGAAGAATGTGGAGCTTTTGCAACGACGTCATTGCGGAGGACTGACTCACATCATAATATCTCAGATATCATCCTCATCCTGTTTGAGCCCTGCTCATTCTGTTTCATTCTGCTCTTCTGCCTCATACACACCTTCACCCAGCACCTTTGCTGTCCAACCTGGCCAGAGTGAACCTCTCCCTTTCCCCAGGCCTCGTGCCCTCCCATTGGCAGCCCGCTGCAGAAATGTGTTGGTGAAAGATGGCGCGGCGGGACACTGAGGGCTGCCGCGGGGGACTGTGATGTCAGAGCCCAACAGCCCAGGCGAGAGCCGGCGTGGCGCTCCCAGATTCTTCGTGGGCTGCGAGGACGATGAGAGCGAGGTCCTGGAGGACAGCATAAGGACAGACATGGAGCTCTATGAGGACGATGAAGACACAGACTCGGTGCAGGAGTTTTTTCAGTTTAAGAAACCTATACTATAATTGGTTCCTCCACATAACTCTCATGTTAGAAGCAAAAACTCTCAAGTCAAAGGTATCTGGTTGTCAGTGAAGGATAACATGCAAATGGGTCACCAGCAGAGGGCTTTCAGTTAACACTGGACACCCCACTGACCACAGTGAAAACACAGCGTGGTCTTCTCAAAAGAGGTCTTGTTTGTTAATGCCTATTGTGCTTTTGAACAGGATCATTTATTTGCTCCTCAATAACTCAGACACCAGAAATAGACTTTAAGAGTGTTTACAAGGACTGACCTAACCTGGTTATTGAAAATCACTCTGCATGCTGCAGATCAAAGGTCAGATTTCTGAAATTCACCTGTCTGAAATGTTGTAATAATGCTTTGAGGGCATTTCTTCAAATTTTACATCAAATTCACTTGCACACAAGCATGAACTGATCAGAATTTGTTCAAAGTTCACAACCCTCTCACAGGTCATCTGACTTTTTAATACTCAAAAGATTTGGCTTCATGACTGTGATATCGCAATAATGCCATAACGGTATTTTTCAAATTTCCCACAAAATTCACTTGGATTAAAAGATGAACTGATAGGACTTTGGTCATTGAAAGACACTGTGATCTCAGAAAAACACATTTCTGGCCATAAATCACACACTAATTATGAAACAAACTAACACAAATGTTTAATAGGATGAGAGTTCATGATGTGGTACCATTTCACATGCAAGTTGTCTAAAGTTTATCTCACTGTGACATCATAATGTCCTGAAAAAACCTTTCAGGGTTTCATTCAACACTGTAACTCAAGAAGGGGAGAATGTGACCTTGTCTCCTGAAACTTGGCTGGTTGGCAGTGGTGTACAACCACCACTAGTTTTTCCAGTCTGGATGTGAAGGTTTTGTCCTGCAGTTGCAGTTACTTGTAGACAATTATAAACCAGATTGTCTATGCATTACCATCAGTTCTCTAATCTGACACCTAAATTACATAAAACCGGTTTTAGAACATATTTACTGCTATCTTGTCATTGTGCACAACACACTAGATTAAGTTTTTATTTAAAAGTGTGCTGCTGGTCCAAGGTAATCAAAGGGAGCGTATACCCTGGTTGTATCAATGTAGACTTTTTATCTATTTTTACAATATTCAGTATCAGAGACGAAGCTAAGTTTGTATTTCTTCTACCCACTGGCAAATCATTGACGTGTTGCTCTTCTCCCCGTCTGCCCTCTCCAGCCCCCAGAGCGACAAATCGTGGTGGGGATCTGCTGCATGATGAAGAAATCGAAGTCCAAGCCAATGACCCAGATCCTGGAGAGGCTGTGTAGATTTGAGTACATCACTGTGGTCATCTTCCCTGAGGATGTCATCCTTAACGAGCCCGTGGACAAATGGCCTCTGTGTGACTGCCTCATCTCTTTCCATTCCAAGGGTACAGCCACACAACGCATGCACAGACACAAAGTGTTTAATTCTGCAATGTAGAGAATCAGTTTAATGTTTTCTGCAGAGTTGATGTTGTGATGTCTTGAGTTATGAAAAGGACATCAAACAAAATAAAAGCACTGTAAGGATGCATGATACTCATGATACCCCTGTTTATAGCCTGTTAGATCACATGGGCTTAGTAGATACCAGACCTTTGACACAGTACATGGAGTGCCTATCTTGTAAAACAATGTCAGCATTCTACTTCAGATTCATCCTGTTTGCCTGAAAGTTGTCACTGTTGGGTGTTTTCTCGCACAATGTCTTGGCCTTAACTCGGAACTTGAATTTCCTAACAGTAAATTATCTATGAGCTCCACATACTGAAATCTTTCTCGACATCTAAACCAGGCTTCCCACTGGATAAGGCAGTGAGTTACGCCAAAGTCAGAAATCCTCTGCTCATCAATGACCTGAACATGCAGTACTACATACAGGACAGGTAATCCTGCCCACCTGAACTTTCTGTTGAAGGAATGATTGAAATTGTGCATGCAAATCAGAATTGGCTTTGCAAAATAATGATTATAGATAGCTTTTTAATTTAATTTATTTATTTTTTAAAAGGAGAGAGGTGTATCGCATTCTGCAGGAGGAAGGGATTGATCTGCCACGCTATGCTGTGCTCAACCGTGACCCGGATAAGCCAGATGGTCAGTTTGCTATTGATGACCCCCTCTTATAAACGAATTTGTACTTTCCTAATGTCTTATGAAGGAAAGAAACAATACATTGCAGACTCTATTCACCTCACACAAACAGCCCTAAGCCCCTGTCCATGCAGCATCCCAAGGTCATTCAGTTCAAGAGTATTGGTTTTATTTCAGCTTGTGGCTAAATATAATATCAAATGTCAAGCAGTTGCAAGTGTCCCATACTTAAGTGCTGTGATATGATGGGTATGGAATTTAAATGTTGTTTTTACACTGTGACAGGGAGACAGTCCTTGAAATGATGAGCAAACAGATATCTGCCTTCCTTGACAATAAAAATTATTTTTAAAACAACCATTGAACTTCACATGGTTCAGAGTGAAGGGTTTCTTTATTTTGAGGGGTCTCTATAAATTAGTGGTGTTTCTGAAAAAGTTGCCTCCTGACAAACAAAACCATTTACTGTTTATGTATCTGTATCTCAGAGTGTAACCTGGTGGAGGGAGAGGACCATGTGGAGGTGAATGGAGAGATATTCCAGAAGCCTTTTGTTGAAAAACCGGTCTGTGCCGAAGACCACAACGTCTACATCTACTACCCCACCACTGCTGGTGGTGGAAGCCAGCGCCTCTTCAGAAAGGTCCCACCCATAATGCCAGTCTGTTATATCAGTCTAAATGTTGAGATTTTGCTTGTGTACCTTTCTTTTTTTCTGTTTAGCAACAATGGCAACTGTTAATTGACTGAATCTAACTAAAAAAAACTAAGTCTGCTTAATAGCTTCACTTGTACAGGCACATGAGCCTACTCCTGTGACAGAGGAAGAGCATTATAAATCAGGCTGAATGTTGTCAAATCCAGAGCTGCAGCCTTTACTTAAGCGTGATGGTGTTTCCACCCTGTGACTGGTGCAGATTGGGAGTCGGAGTAGTGTGTACTCACCTGAGAGCTGTGTGAGGAAGACAGGCTCTTACATTTACGAAGAGTTCATGCCAACAGATGGCACTGATGTCAAGGTACAACATTATTTTTTCCCATGGACAGTATTTTGCACCTCTGAGGTCACACGTTTGAGTTATTAGTACAAATGATTAACAGCTATAAAATGTCTGATTCTCACTCCTATCCATTTCAAAGGTAGTTCTAATATTTCCCATTCAAGATATTTTTTAATAAATTCACCAGATATGGCAACAATAATGTAGCCTCTACTGCCAAGATGAAGTGTTTTGAATATATGAAGCCTCTGATTGGCTTTGTTTCCTTCTGCAACAAACAAATAAAGTATGAAGTAAAACCAGTAATAGAATTATTACTGCATTTGAGGGTCCTATTTTGTTGAGGAAACAGTTTAAATGCTTGAGGATCAAGTGTTAAAATTAGTAATTGAGAGAATGGTGTGGCGGCCTTAGGTCTACACTGTGGGGCCAGACTATGCTCATGCCGAGGCACGGAAGTCCCCAGCTTTAGATGGAAAGGTGGAGCGAGACAGCGAGGGGAAGGAAGTCCGCTACCCTGTCATGCTCTCAGCCATGGAGAAACTGGTAGCCCGTAAAGTCTGCTTAGCCTTCAAGGTAAATCTGGTTTGTCCCACTTTACTTATTCTTCTGTTGTTAACAAATACAATTATACATCATCCCCTCACCACTGACACATATACATCCTATTCTCATCTCAATACAGCAAACTGTCTGTGGCTTCGACCTTCTCCGAGCCAATGGCCACTCCTATGTGTGTGATGTCAATGGTTTCAGTTTTGTGAAGAACTCAATGAAGTACTATGATGACTGTGCCAAGATCCTTGGGTACTAGCTTAAGCTCTTGACATTCCTTGTCCACCGGATAATTTTCTGTTGAGCTGGCCTTGATTAATTGATAATTAACACAATTTTTGTCTTCATTGGTCTCCAGAAACATTGTGATGCGTGAACTGGCTCCTCAGTTTCAGATTCCTTGGTCCATTCCTACTGAGGCAGAGGACATCCCCATTGTTCCCACCACTTCAGGGACTATGTGAGTCATAATAGTAGAAGATGAAAGAAAACAGTTTATTAATGTGTTTGCATTGCCTGTGTATTTTGAATTGTGATGAAACACTTAATGAAGACAAGTCCAATTACTGATTTGATGTATTCAATAAGGACAATTAGTCTCAGTGTCCTGACAATCATCAATTATGCAGCTTTTTTTCTATATCCAGGGTTCCCATGAGCCCTTGATAAAGTTTGTGAATTTGATGGAAAAAAATTATAGCTTTGAAAATTTTGTTTTCCTTTTTAAAAATGTCTTTGATCATTGTCTTTTACATGTTCAAAAAAACAAACAAACAAAAAACAAGTGTTAATTTGGATCCATAAAAGTCTATTTATGAATTGTGTTTGTTTCTGCTTAAACCTCTCTCACCAGGATGGAGCTGCGCTGTGTTATTGCTGTCATCCGTCATGGAGACAGAACACCTAAACAAAAGATGAAGATGGAAGTTCGAAACCCCATGTATGCTCTTTGTTATTGCCCTCTTTTTTACTGTTATAACACATTAAAAGGTTTTTTGTTAATATGAAGTTTCTCTTTGGTTCATCTAGGTTCTTTGATCTGTTTGAAAAATATGGAGGCTACAAAACAGGGAAACTAAAGCTGAAGAAGCCAAAACAGCTGCAGGTAGTTATAAATCAGAAGTAAGAGTGGGGGGAGGGGACACTTAGCTCCCAGTTTGTCAGTGAATGACCTTTTGGAAATATCTGTGTCTCGTCAACAGGAGGTGCTGGACATCACACGGCAGTTGTTAGTAGAACTAGGACAGCACACTGACTGCGAGATAGAAGAGAAAAAGTCAAAACTGGAGCAGCTGAAAACTGTTCTGGAAATGTAAGGAGCAAGGAAACCAGGTCACTTTATTAACCATTGATCCCACATTTAATAGCAGCTTATCAATTTTATTAATAAGCTTATTTATTAATTTACGGGTCATTTCAGAAAGTAGTTTTCATTTTATACCGAGTGTTTAGAAAATCATGAAACCACACAATAATCCAGTGTACACTTAGGTCTACTCCACAAACTATGAAATCATATCGGTTTGGTAAATTATACAGATTTATACTCTCTGAAGCTTAGCACACTTGTTTATTGGTGTGGCTTTAGGGTTGGTTGCACACTAATTAAAAGCATTTTGTTTGTAGTCATCATAGACAGGCAGTGGTAAACTTAAATGAATTTGATAGGAGAATACCCACCCATGTATATTCATGAAAAAGATTGCAGATTTGTTTTATTTTCCCATAAAGGTATGGCCACTTCTCTGGGATTAACAGAAAAGTGCAACTAACTTACCTGCCCCATGGGAAGCCCAAAACTTCCAGTGAGGAAGAAGGTAGGAAGATATAATTTTTCTCATCTCCTCATAATAACATGCTGGCAAGCCCAAGCTTGTCAAAACACAGTAGTCACTGACTGCCTTCCTCTGGGTTTTTTTTTTTTTTTTTTTAGACACGCGTACCGAGGGCCCATCTCTGCTGCTGGTGCTGAAGTGGGGTGGGGAACTAACTCCTGCTGGCAGAGTGCAGGCTGAGGAGCTAGGGAGGGCCTTCCGCTGTATGTACCCTGGAGGACAAGGTGAGACACAAAGTGCTTTCATGGTGTCAAAATGTCATGCGGTATTTGATTCCTTGTTCACTGCCACTCGATCAAGTAATTTAGCCAAGACAGTATGACTGGTGTTTCTTCTACTTTTTGAGTGTATATTGTGTCATTATGGCAAAATATAGTCAGGGAAATACCTACTATAAAGGGAACGACCAGCATGTGTGAGTATTTTGCCAACTGCTAAGGTCTGTGGACAGATGTTGCCAGTATGATTTCTTTACTCTGAAAGTTAGAGCCATGAAACTTTTCAGGTTTATAGTTTGCATCAAAATAACCACTGAGTTCAAAGGTGAGAGTAGTCAGGTTTGCCCCAAATGCTCAGTGGTCAAGCCCAAGATTCAATAATCTAAGTGCCAGGGCTTGGATGATATGCAAAAAAGTAATATGGCAATTATGTTGCCACATATTGCAATTAAAGAAGGTTGCGGGTTCGGTTCCCGGCCTGGGTCCTTTCTATGTGAAGTTTGCATGTTCTCCCTGTGTTTGTGTGGGTTTCCTCCGGATACTGTCTCCGCAAGACAGAATGACAAATGGAGACATTAAAGTGTATTTTTCACATTTACTAATAATGCACGCCCCCCTACCCATGAATGAATGAATGAATGTGGTGACTTGAGCGTAGTGGGCGCTGTAATGTATGTATGTATGTGGTGACTTGAGCAGCACGATGGCGTAGTGGTTAATGCTGTCGCCCCGCAATAAGAAGGGCGCAGTTTGATTCCCAGTGGGCTCTATAGAAGGGAACTCCCCCGAAACTAGACCAGACCAGAGACCGGACCCCTGCAGAGAGTAGAGACTACACCAGACCAGACTAGACCAGAGATGGGATCTGCCCAGACAGTAGAGACAAGACACCGGACCCCCCAGAGACTAGACCGGACCCCTGCAGAGAGAAGAGACTAGACCAGACCAGAGACCGAACCCCTGCAGAGAGTAGAGACTAGAAAAGACACCAGACCCCCCAGAGACCAGACCAGACTAGACCAGAGACAGGACCTCCCCAGAGACTAGACCAGACCAGACGAGACCTCCCCAGAGACTAGACCAGACCAGAGACCGAACCCCTGCAGAGAGTAGAGACTAGAAAAGACACCAGACCCCCCAGAGACCAGACCAGACTAGACCAGAGACAGGACCTCCCCAGAGACTAGACCAGACTAGAGACGGGACCTCCCCAGAGACCGGACCCCTGCAGAGAGTAGCGACTAGACCAGAGACCGGACCCCTCCAGAGACTAGAGACCAGGCCAGACTAGACGAGACTAGACGAGATGAGAGGCTCGACGGAATACAAAAGGAACGTATTTGTCAGGAAAATTCTCCAAGGGGGTGACTAATAATGCAGCCCCCCACCAGTGAAGTGGCTGTCTGAGTGCTCAAAGTCAAATGAGAGTCACTCACTGAGCTCAACACAAAGAGGTTGACTATCATGGACTTCAATGGAGATATCAGTAATGGGTGGAAAAGCAAAGAGCATGGGGATAGAAGAAATTTTTAAGTTTACAGTGGATTTGATATTTCCACCAAAGTTGTGGGATGTATGTTTCATTGTTTTATTGTTATGTTTTTGCTTAAATGTGTGGAAGCATTAAAGTTTTCAGTTATAACTGAAGAAATTGTCTATATTTCATTACTTAAAACACTGTCTTGGGGTTAAATTTGTGTAAAATGCTAAAAACAGAATTCTCAAAAATTAAAAACCGAAACAAAAAAGGAAAAAAAAAACGAATATGGGAAAAATGAAATAGGAATTTGGGAAGAAATAAAACAGATTTTATAATGCTCTAGGTAAAAACCAAAATGAGTCCAAATCTTTGCCTTCAACGAGGACGGGGCCGGTTGAATCTCTCTTTCCTCCATTATTGTAGTTTCCTCCTTGTTTTGGTGCTTACCGCGCATGCGTATGTTCCAGAACCGGCTCCATGGTGACGTCAGGACGTCCTGCATACAAAATGGAGGCAGACAGCCTGCGGATTTGTTTGTTTATTTATTTATTTTATTGATTTTGGGACATTTTAAATCGATTCTGAATCGTAGTAAATGAGAATCATGATTCTTATATGAATCGATTTTTTTTTTTTTTTTTTTTTGGCACACCCCTACTATATATATATATATACACACACACACACACACACACACACACACACACACACACACAGTTTTTTCAGTGAACTTAAACCAGCAGTCTGTTGATGCACTGATGGCTGTTGTTGGTTCTGTCTTCTTGTAGGGGATTATGCTGGATTTCCAGGCTGTGGGTTACTCAGGTTACACAGCACCTACAGACATGACCTGAAGATATATGCATCTGATGAAGGGAGAGTGCAGATGACAGCCGCAGCTTTTGCAAAGGTGCGTGGTTTCCGGACAGGAAAGTTTGAAGTTGGAGACCAAACCTTGTTTTTCAACAGTGGCATGTTATTTTGACTTTGTCAAAGAATTTAACTATGTGCTGCTCTCAGATTAGTTAGTCAAATCAGTGCTGTGGTATGTTTTGTCTTTTATTTTTTCTCGTAAGACAGCTCGTCTTAGCTGTCATTTGTAAGATATATGCAAGTATTAACCACACCATTGACTTTGTGTCCAAGATTCTGCATTAATTACCACTTAACTCTGTCTTCGTGGGTATGTGAGCAGGGTTTGCTGGCTCTGGAGGGTGAGCTGACACCAATCCTGGTGCAGATGGTGAAGAGTGCCAACATGAATGGGCTGCTGGACAATGACAGTGACTCATTGAGCAGCTGCCAGCACCGTGTCAAGGCCAGACTCCACGAGATTCTGCAGAAGGACAGGGACTTCACTGATGAGGACTACGACATGGTGACTAGCTTAAAGTGTTTACTAATGAGCCTCAACAGTGCTTCTGTTTTGTGAGGGCGTGCTGGAAAGAGGACAACATTGAGAAACACTGTTAAAAATCAATAGATCTGTGAGGAAGCCCTGCTTCGTCTGTCATGACCTGTTGCTGCTTGCAGCCTTTTGGATCAATTATTTACAGACCACAGCTTAAAGGTCAGTCTATAGTTCATGGTTACAAATTTAGATTTGCTCTTTTAAGTCATAGTTAAAATTCAACCTGGGATACTACAAGAAATAAGACATCCGTGTATGCTTCTAATTTCTGGGAAAACCATTGTTGAAGCAAAACATGAGAGCCTGACAGATGAGTAAAAACCAATTTCTGTACTTGCAGTAACTCCACCAACATTGACTGTCCTGTTGATTGTCATTCCATGACAAAGTGAACTTGCTCATAGGACAGCAGGTCCTGTCTTGTGGTTATACTTAGCTGCATACACATTTGTTTGCATGTCCAGATTCTAACCACAAGAGCTGCTCCTCCCTAACTGATGCTCTAAATAGTAATCTATTCTCTCTTCTCTACGTCACGTAAGAAATTAAAGATTTCTGCTAGTAGACAGGTTTTGTGTACTTTAGCAGGCCCTGGTCTTTTGGGGTCTTTGAGATGTGAAATTAGTCATTTATTCTACCTAACTGGCTCTTTATCTTGGAACTTTGCAATACTATTGTCTCTTTATGACAGCTGGCCCCAACCTGTAGTGCCTCTCTGGTGAATTCAATGAAGATAGTCCAGAACCCAGTGGCCATATGTGACCAGGTCTATGCCCTCATCCAGAGCCTCACATCCCAGATCCGTAAAAGAATGGAGGACCCAAAGTCAGCCGGTGAGCAAACACCTCTGTTTACCAGAGATGGATGTCAGTTGCTTAAACTTTTTGTCGTTGATCTGCAACATTTTCAATTAAACCTCAATGTAATGACAAACAATCAAACATTATTGGACCAAGTGTCATGACATTTGAAACGGAAAAAAACATGTATGAACTGTAAGTTTATAACATTTCATCTGACATGTTTTTCAAGTCAAAATGTTTCAGCTATTGGCTTCTTTTTTTTAGACAACTGCAAAACTAAAAATTATCCTTAGCTCTACTTTATGTCCAATTCCTGCAAAACCAATGCTGATATTATCATTTAGCTCATAACAGTTATCACATGTATTTCAGTTATAATCAAATCGCCTTTGTTTCATCTTGTACTCATCTTAAATTGTTCCTCCTGTGCCCCTCCTCAGACCTGCAGCTTTACCACAGTGAGACACTGGAGCTGATGCTGCAACGCTGGTCCAAACTTGAGAGAGACTTCCGCATGAAGAATGGCCGCTATGACATCAGTAAAATACCTGACATTTATGACTGTGTGAAATACGATGTTATCCACAATGCTACTCTGGGCCTGGAGGACACACTGGAGCTCTTCAGGCTGTCTCGAGCGCTAGCTGACATCGTCATCCCACAGGTGAGAGAGGACTAGTAGGAGATGGGGATGCAAATGGACAGGGCTGTGACCTTTGGAGTAGTGCAAAAAAGCATTATCTGAAGCTTTTTGGGAAGGTCTTTTAGGATAAAAAAGCAAGTAAATAAAGCAGTAAGCAAATAACTTATTTCACAATTTGAAGAAAGTTTAAGGTCTTTCACATTTACAAGACAAAAGCCCCCCCCAAAAAACACGGATTAAAACTCAAAAACCATGGCATCCAAGAAAATAAAACTAATATGTATTTACAGTTGTTGTTCACGTTTGAGCTTTTTGTCCATGAAACAAAGTTCATTGCAGTCATAAGGCAATTTTTGTTATGGATTCAGTTTGTGAATAAGACCAGGTTAAATGTTTCATATTCTGTGAACCAAGACATTAATATATTGCTATAACCTGTTCAGCAGCTTTCAGGCATTTTGATATTTTTTGGTATTTTTGCAGGAATATGGCATAAATAAGGTGGAGAAGTTGGACATAGCATACGCCTACTGCCTCCCACTGGTCAGAAAGATTCGCCTTGACCTGCAGAGGACCCATGAGGATGAGTCTGTCAACAAACTACACCCTCTGTGAGTTATGAGGCAAAATGTGTGGAGAATATTTCAAAGTGTCTGATACAGTGCCCCATGATTTTATTTTTTAAACTGATTTGACTCGAGTCCCATATTCACAGGTATTCCCGTGGAGTATTGTCTCCTGGGCGCCATGTCAGGACACGTTTATATTTCACTAGCGAGAGCCACGTCCACTCCTTACTCAGTATTTTCCGCTATGGAGGCCTGCTGGACGTAAGAAACCTAACTGCCATCTTATATTTTGAATAATTCTCAGATGGGTGTACAAGTTGCCAATAAACTATGTTTTTGTTTTGTTGTGTTTGTGTGTACGTGTACATGTGGATGACAGGAGGAGAAGGACCAGCAGTGGAAGCGTGCCATGGATTACCTCAGTGCTGTCTCTGAACTCAACTACATGACTCAGATTGTCATCATGTTGTATGAGGACAACAATAAGGTAGTGTTGTTGTTTGATTATTTATGTCTCAGTTTTTTTCTTGCCACGTTCCACATGACATTGTATTATGCACGTTGAACTTTTGTTACCATAAAGTCTCATTTTACAATGTTGAAATTAGAGGCTGAATAATTTATTTTTCAATCTGGCTCAGCAAATTGTCTCTGTAGGGATAATCTTTATATTTTCTTTATAAAGCATCTGAATATGTGTGACATAATCAGTATTTAACGTCAGAACTTCTGTGATACCAACTGAAATGTACCCAAATTGGCAAGTAGGGAAAACTGAAAGAAACCAAAAATGGACATCAAATGGTTGCTCAGATTATTGCCAATTTTTGGAGTGTAGGTTATTAAGAAGGTTCTGCTATGTTTGTTTGTGTAAAAACAGAATGTCATGGTTTATCATATTTGATAGGGTTTATTTGGGGGGGGTCAGGATTTTTCTTTATTGTTTGCATTTGTATTGCTGGTCATTTATGGCCACAAGAGGGGGAAATCCATTACTACCATAGTCTCAATTAATCTAAAATCTGTAATGGTTACATTAAAAAGTAATTTAAGAGAAGATTTCACGAAATTATGTGAAATAGTAGAAGAAGCAAAGCTTACGGAAGTGTTATGCTGTGAGAGAATGGATCCTATGTGAATATTTAACTGGGAGACTGGGGTTCCAGTCTTGCAATGTATATTGACTTAAAAAAAATTTTTTCCAGTTTTATTTACTTTTATTTCATGTTAATAGTTTAATGAGAGACAAAAGGGATTTTGCATGAGGCTACAATAGATTTTCAGAAAAAAATCTCTTATCCCCTCCTGTTGTTCCTTATGTTTTCCCCCCATGAAGGACCTGACTTCTGAGGGACGCTTCCACGTGGAGCTTCACTTCAGCCCGGGCGTCAAAGGTGTTGAGGAAGAAGAGAATGCGCCAACTGGCTTTGGCTTCAGGCCTGCTTCTGCAGAGGTTGGACGACAGGTACAAACAAATCCAATCATTTTCAGTGTCATTGCTCAGAAGATGGCAGTTTGAATATGATTTCTGTCTGTGCTCGTGCAGAATGGGCAGAAACAAACTGACCCTGGCAGCCTGGAGGACCTTTCCAGGGATGAGACAGATCGTGCTGTGCCGCTGTCTGAGCCAATCACCATTCAGAGGAGGTCCCCACTTATACGCAATCGTAAGACTGGATCCATGGAGGTGAGAGTCACAGAGCAATACACCAAATCTTGTTCCTGAAACCAGTTTCATTGTGGAATTTCAGTTCCAGTTTTGACAGCTAATACTATCAAATTACTAGATGGTTCAGTCATAGACCTGAACAACAGCAGTGTATGTTTTCAGTTGCTTATTTAATTAGTGTATTTTATAGATCTGTTGTCTGTGGTTTTGCCCTCTCCTGTTTTCCAAGGTCATGTTTCCTCTCTGCAAACTAGCAGCTGTTAGTGGAGGCTGGTTTATGATATTAAATAATCTCAGGTTTATCAGGTGTATCTGTCTGTTTTCAATAGGTCCTGTCAGAGACATCATCCTCCAAAGTAGGCAGTTATCGACTTTTCTCCTTCTGCTCACGTCAGTCACCTGAGATGAAACAAAGCGGATTAGGTAGGTGTCCTAATGTCCTGTTGCCGTGGCAACTGTGTGTATAAATAACTGTGTGAAATGGCTCAGAATGAGAAGAATGTGTGCAGATTTTTTTAAGATGACTTTTGATCTCAGAGGACATCATTAATGAAGAAAATATGCCGTGAGGGCAGTCTCTGCTGCTTTGGGAACTCCTGCTGGTCTTTACATAATTTTTTCAGATGAAGATGGTTTAACTGGTGTGTGTTTTGCTATCTAAATCAATCTTTAAAAGAAAGCATTTAACATTTGAAAATACTCCACTATTGAATAGGATAAGTTTTCATATACAGTTGAAGTAAATACATTTGAGCTCCACAGATGTAAACTTAAATGAAACAAAAGCTCCATCCAGATCTTTGTGTTAATGTTCAGATACCTTATACTCTCAGTTGAAGTGTTAACCTCATACAGGTCCACACAGATACACATCTCCATTGTCCCCCCTTTCATCATAGTAAGTCTTAATCCTTTTCCTCTTCATTCTGATAGAATGACTGACTCCCCAGCTGTTATGGCTGTCAAAATAAAAATCCACCCCAAATTGCACATTTATGTCAGCTTTGTTTGTTGTGGTGGGATGACCATTCCCTCCAGGAAATTACAATCACAAGATTGCATTAAATAAAGCAAATTCAAGCAAACTCTGCAATACTTAGGACTGCTTGCAATTTTTCCAAATTCCTGTGATATTTTTTTTTTTTTTTTTTCCCCTCAATAAGTTGAAACACATCATGGGAACACAAACACAGAAAGGGAATTAACGAGCAGGATGTTACCAAAGAACCTCTAGACTTTTTAACATGCATGAAAATCTACTTCAGTAATTACTTCTTGTTTTATTGGCAGTAGGCAAATAAGGAATATTATATTGTGTACACGCACAATGTAATTTAATCACGGCAAAAAAATCTAATAGTCAAATTGCACCTTTATCTTTCTATAATTTATTCAGCCTTATGTCTTCATGTTTTATGCAGTATAGAATAAAAAGCTTTAAAGTTTCATCTTGCCCAGTGTTCACATTTTCCAGTATTGTTTATTTATTCTGAAAAGTGAGCTGTTAACTCCAGTATGCTGAAATCCAAGTCGTGATATCAGACTCTCATCTCCTCTGTTCCTTCTTCCACATCTCAATTTCCCCACCATCCTTTGTGTTTTTCACATGGCTCTTGCTCTCGTTTGCCCCCACCCCCCACCCCGCCACCAGTCCCTGAGAATTTAATCACAACATTCTTCACTATGAACCTGACCTCCGGCATTTTAATGATGCACTTATTAAAAGTCACCAAGAATGGTTTTATTACTTCCTCCTCTGCCTGTTTTCTCACTCTATCCTTATCCTCGGTGCTCTGTATTTGGACACTAATGCAGGAAAGGAATTGGAAAGGTAGATACTTACTGTAATACACTGAATGAGTTACACATCTAGCAAAACTGAAAAGATTTCAGGGTGGTTTTTTCCTTTTAGCCCCATGGCGCCCCTGACATAATAGTTAAACTCGGAAAACTTTCCCCACCCTACTGCAGGCAGTTTAGAGAGAAAGTGTGAAGTGCATGGTCTCCTCTGGGCCTTGGTGTCTGTATCTTTTTCTGTTTTCTTTCTCTCTCTTTCTGTCTGGTCAGTTTTTTGAGTAACAGCATGTTATGTAGTGGTGACTAACCACCAACCCCCGCCCCTCGCAGGCTCTCAGTGTGCCGGGCTCTTCAGCACCACTGTCCTAGGTGGGTCTTCTAGCGCCCCTAACCTGCAGGACTACGCATGCGTACATCGCAAAAAATTCTCCACCGGCAGTCTGTCCTACAAAGACGGTACGTTTGAGACAGTGCTCCTTCTCATACCTGCACAGGGCGACAGCAGATAAGTCTCACACACCTCCTTCGTCCTAAAACTATAAACTATTGTATGTTTGGCATTATGACCAGAGCCCTGTGAGGAAACTGAGCACTGAGAAATATGAAGTAGAAATGTGCACTGTAGATATGTTTAGTAAGAAAGTATCGATCGCAGTAGTTCAGCAGTAGAACATATTTAGATGAGGAGTTTTAGCGATGTCAGCATCATGTATGTTCATACATGTATATTATAGTAAGTTAGTTATGTTTTTTTCTATAATAATTTCTGTATTTTTAGACTCATATTCATTCGAGTCACTAAAACCACTGGATTTTTCCATTGTCTTTTTCTCCACACCACTTAGAGTAAAAATTTCTTTTACTATTTCGTGTACATGCTTCACAGTGCCTAATGTAACATTCCAAACAGTTTACTCTATGAATAACATTTGTGATGACCACAACTGAAAATGTCGCAAAAGTACAGCCTAGTCATTCTTCGAGAAATCGTTATCGATATGTTTTTTATTTACTTTTTTTAATTTGTAGAAGTTTTTTTTTTTTTTTTCAACACCATATGGTATTTTTGTTTTTCTTTTTTCGAGCTGCTGCATGTGTGAGGCCACTGTTCATCAGTACATGTCCCTCAACTGCCCCTCATTCATCACTGTTGAATTCAGGGCTTAAAGGTGCATCAAAACATCACCGCCATACTTGGGCCATGATTATGAACCATACTTTATTGTGTGACATGTCATCCAGTAGGTGTCAGTGTTTTATCATACAATTGTCTTTTCTCAGCCTCCATCCTCCTGGTTGTTTCTCATGTTGCCCCACTGTAGGTCTTTGTCATCCATCTTGTTACACCTCATCTTCAGGAATCAGAGGAGCAGTGTGGCCTCGATGCAGTCAGTATGCCCTAGTTGTAATGCATCAGTGCATGCGCCCCTGATTGTAGTGTAGGTTTCATGTTCATATTTATTTTCCTCAATGCTGAAGCTTTAATCCTGTCAGGTTGTGTTCTTCATTGTTGTATTTGTGTCATGTTCTGTGACACAAGTCGGAAAAGGTTTTAACTGGTCAGGAAGGTTATTTTTATTTGTTTGTATTTGGTTTGTTTTTTTGTTGTTGTTTTTTTCAGTTTTTTTTAGCTTGAGACAGTTAGATTTGATGGAGGAAAGAAGGAACCTGATCTGATTATTGGGTTTGTCTATTTTTTTTTGTCCTCTCTGTCTCCTTAGTGAAAACATTTCATCTCACTCATCAGAAGATGTTCCATCTGCCTGTTGGCCACAGCTGCCTTCAAACATCTAATTTTGTTTTGTTTTTTTTGTTTTGTTTTGTTTTGTTGGTTTTTTGTTTTTTTACAATATCTTGTGTCCGCGCTCCATCATAAACAGTTCTGATTCTTAACGCACTTATTTGTATAGAAGCAGCTGGTTGATCTCTTAACAACTTTGTCCTCATTAGAAAAGAACAGGGAAATGATAAAACATGACATACAAGTTACTGTGGCTCATAGTAACACTAGTGAATTTTTTATTTTTTTTTATTTCCTCAGAGTTGTTGTCTATGCTGGCAGTAAAACGATTTTCTGTGTCGTTTGCAAAGCATCCGACTAATGGTACGTCTGCTTCTTTCAAGTATTTTTCCACTTCACCTCCCTTTGTCTTGCATGTCTTCAAAACTTTTGTTTTTTGACCTTGGGTTTTTTTTTTTTCATATGGCCCTCCAGCATTCCGGGTTTCCATAGCTCCCTAGTTATCTTACTTTTTTATTTTATTTATTTATTTTTTGTGTACCCATACACTTTAGAATCTTTCTTTTCTAACACTACATGACATTCTCTTTCTAACCAGGGTTCCCACTGGTCATCTAATTTGAAGGCAGGGAATATCAGCAGATTTTACAGATGCCTGATAATAGTGAAGCACAAGATACACTTTGACACACATTATACATGAAAGAGAAAAGACAGATATCACGGAATCAAGGGAATTATTCCAATTCAAACTCTCTCTGCGTGTTTTACACTACTGGATGAATAAGTTGACATTTCAGACATTGACTGTAAGATGTGCTTTGACTGTTGCCATTGTGATAGATTTCAATGGTGTTATCTAGTCTCTGGCAAAATCCATCTAAGTGCAGTTTAGATCAGAGACTCAGCTTCCACTCCCTTGTGTATCTTGCAGTTGGTAGGAGGACGACAGGCACAGTGTCAATGAGAATGTTTACAGGCACTGAAAGTGGCAATCTCAAAGATTTCAGTTCTGCTGATTCTGTAGTGACTGGTGTCAACTGCAAATCCAGTTTAATGCTACAGGTCAAAGGATTCACAAAACAAACTGTTGTCAGGCAGTAATTTTGCTTTTTCCGTTGCTGTCAGAAAATAGCAGTGCACAGTCAGAGGAGATGGTTACCTGGCTCAAGAGTTGGCAGTATCCAACCCGTTGCCTGCAGCTGACAAAGGTTGCTTCTCCTCCTTCCATTGCTACCTGCAATATTTCAAACTGACCCTCCATCGGAAAAGGGTTCTTTCATGTTAAATGTCTATTGAAACTGTAACAGTAGGATACGTTTTTTGTTTGTTTGCTTGTTTTTCTGTGTTGTTTTTTGTTGTTGTTGTTTTTGGTCTTTTTTTTTTTTTTTTTTTTTTTTCAAGCACCAACTTAGAACAGGATTTATTTTTTTACTTTTTTCCAGTGTTGTGGTAGACACCAACTTTAGAAAACTAAATGCATTAGTATCGGTCGAAGCCTTTTTAGAGACATTTATTTAGACGAAAAATCTTCCAGATTGCTACTTTAAGCGTCAAGGCTACAATCAGCTTTCTGCAGTTGTCTGATTTCTTGAAAATCATGCAATAAACATACCTTGTTTCTGCAGGTAGCGTGGGCGATTAGGGAAACCTGATTTCTCCAGGAGGAAAGCTGATTTCCTTTTGTAATATCATCATATCAATGTTCTGCCACTGAGACATGACAGTTTGTTGTACTCACATGATCAAAAAGATTGTGCAGGTCAAAATTGGTGATTAACCACAACAGATATGCTCGGATATAGTAAAGTTTGGTAAAATATCTTCAGTAGATCAAACCTAAGCCTGATTTTAAGAGATGTGCATCATTCCAGCACAGTGGTTCTGCTGTGATCCAAACTCCACTTTAATGAAAAGCTACTGATTAGAGCTCAAATTACAAAAATGGTTTTGTGAATGAAACTGAATAAATTCCTGTCCTGGTACAGCAGAAGAGAGCAGGAACAGCACTGCAGTAATGAATTGTTTAATGCAGAATAGTAATTTCTGGCACAGCCATGGTGAAGGGAAAAGATGTTAGATGCTTGTAGTATAAAAATCTTAGTTGTGAGACACATTGGATTGAGTTTTACGTCTGTTTTAAGGGTCTTTTTCTTTTTCTTTTAGTTTAAAGTCAGGTATTGGATAAATGTTGTGTGTATTATTGTCATTAATATTTCAATAGAATAGAATAAAATTTCCTTTATTGTTATCATGCATGGTGCATGACAAAATTGCAGCAGCTTCCACAGTACAGTGCGTAATTGGGTAAAAAGAAAGTAGATAAAATCTGTACAAAATTATGTAGTGCATACCATATGCATGCATACATACACAATGCATACATACACATAGATGGGGAATGAGGGAAACCAAGATCAACACACTGAAGAGGTTTAAAATTACAGGGTGAGCTGAAAAATCATTTCTCAAGGTCAAAGATTTTTGTAATGCGAGACAGTTTATCTAAGACTTCTTTTAATTTATTGTAACATTTCCATAAAGTTTGGGGACTCTGAGAAGACAAAAGAGGTTCAGACTTGAAGCAGCAGAAGTTAAAGATGCTGACTTAATTTGCGATATGAGCCAAGCTGCAAAACACCAGATTTTGTGTTTTAAGTATTCAAAGTAACAAAGAAACCCTGGCTGTCTGCTTTTTGGGCCTGTAATGGCAAACAGATTCATTGTTCCCTTTAAAGCTTCATAACTCCCTCAGTGTTGTCAGAGTATACTGAGTTAAGGGTGGGAACCCTGTTGTAACATCCTGCATATGGTTTGTAAATTGGTCACCATTTCCCAATAATTCAGCATTGTTTTTTTCTAGTGGACAGGTGTGTGTGTGTGTGTGTTTGTGTGTGTGTGTTGGTAGATGCGCTAGTCTTTATACATGCGTAAAATCATAAAAGTAATGGTGTGAAGCACACACCTGTGGCCCTCATTGCAGGTGATGTGAATTAAGATCATTATAAATACAGCTCATGGATGTTTAACCCTTCTCCTGTTTCCTCTGACCTCAGTTTCATGACTTTCCTTCAGTCATAAAAACTATTATATAGATTTAAAAAAAAAAATCTTTTTACTTTATTTTGTGGCTTGAAGGACGAATACTCTTCAACCACAGCTAATTGAATATTGATCAGCCTGTACTAACAAACTTGGGAAGGGTTAAAGCATCGCTCATCCCATCTCCTGTGTCTGTTATGAACCAAACTTGGTCCGTTTTGTTTGAACTCATAAGCAAACACATGCTTTCTAAATGCGGTCAGATGTGATTGTTCATAGTGTTTAAGATTTAGAAAAGTGAGGAGAATAATTCATTAATGATGAATTACAATGACTGTTTGCATCTGCAAGCAAATTTCCCCATTTTGCTGTTTTTATTTTATTTGTGTTTTTTGAGGCAGACATTGAGATGAACATAGCAGCAAGTGTCGTGTGTCTAGGCTGGGCAAAATGGAGTAAGCAGGTGAAGCGTGGTCAATCAGTTTATATTTTTCTCTATGGATTGAAAAGGTTTTTTTTTTGGGGTTTTTTTTGGGTCTGTCTTTCTTCTCAATGTGTGTGACTGCTTAAAGCGTTTAGCTTTCACTGGAGGTTTTGGGGTTTTCTGTGATTCAACTCGCCACACTGTGAGGTGTGTGCATGTGTGCGCGTGTGTGTGTGTTTGTGTGACAGTCAAATCTCAATCTGTAGAAAATTCTAATTACCCAACAGAATAAAGACTTCCTGTTAGGATGATGTCAGTTTAACTTCCACACTTTATTAGTATGTTTCTGTCTTGTATATATCATCTACCACAGGAACACAGGATGACACATCCACAACAGCAGTGGCTCCACCTCTCTGGTGCACTGCGACAGGTACGATGGATTCCTCACTGATGCAGTTTTGTGTTGTACCAAACGTCCAGCTGCAGCTTTGTATGAACACTGTAATATGATGACATCAGTTGTCCAGATTGTTTGTCAATGTGGACAAGAGATTTATTTGCATATTTAGCTGCTTCTGCGGTGTTTCTGTGGAGAGTTGGCTCTTAGACTGCTCCTCATTTTGGTCTCTACTGCTTCCTGTAAATGTCCTATATCACACTTGCTCCTTTGTGAGTTGTCATTATGAATTGGGAAAATGTTGGTTTGGGTAGTGTACAGATTTTGGGAGAAATGTTGAGATACTGCAAAGGAGCAACATGATGTTTTTTGTGTTCTAAGCTTTGCTGAAGTGCAATTTTATTTTCTTTGGGTTTTTTTGTCACTTAAAGTTGCTTGAGGTGATTTGGTGCTTTTTCTGATCTTTGGCTGTTTGGGAGCCAGGATAAGCTGTTGGCTGCCTCTTTCGTTTTCAACAGTAAAAACCTTCATAAAACACAGACACACACACACACTACACTTCTCCTCCCTCCTCTTTCCCCTTTGCTGTATCCCCCCCTTTTCCTTTAAGCTCTTATTTCCCTTCTCATCTGTGTCATACTTCGTCCTTCTCTCTGTCCCTTCGTGCTAGCTTATATCCTATCATTTCATGTCTTTTATACTGCTCCTCCTCCTCCTCCTCCTCCTCCTCCTCCACTGCTCTGTCCTTCCTCGCTCTCCCTCTTCTTCCTCAGAGCCCCTGGAGGAGCAACATGTGGCCCAGTTGTTGAGGCGTTTCTCCACCGACCTCAGCCTGGGCCGGCATCTCTCTCTGGACAGGGCACTGGCTCACCACCTCCACCAGTGCTCCTACCACCTCCGCCTCTTCCGAAACTGGCTCATCTCCGGCCAGGACCCCCTAGAGTACCTCTACGGTCAGCCCCTGGCCCCGTCCTCCATACCCCTAGCCTCATGCCCTGTCCAAACCACTGATCACGGTTTAGTTGAGACTGTGCTTGTTCTGTGGTTGACTCTCATGCTTTGCCTCTCGATGTTTCTGCATGTTTGCCTGTCTCTGTGGTTATGCAGATTGCAAGCTGGAGTGCTGTGAGCTGTTTGGGACTTTCAGGACATCTATGCAGCTATAAGCAACCTCTAGTGTCCCCCTCTGCAGTAGTGTCAGTTGCTTTTCTACCCATTTATCTGTAAACTCTGAGCTTGTAATTCAATTATATATTTTTTTTATTTGTTTTTATTTATTTATTTTTACTTTTGACAGATCTTATGATAAAAGTAGGGCTGCAACAAACAATTGTTCATCATTTGCAATCATCCTCTATAATCTGGAATTTACTCAAATTTTTTCTAGGAAAAGTCTGTAACAATGTTACAGACTTTTCTGTCTGTCAATGACACCCTTATATTTCATTTTAGCTGAACAACATTTTAGCTGAACAACCATTTAAAACAGATACTCAAGTAAATGAGAATATATTCCTTTTTAAATACATGGAATCAGCACATTTCTAACTGTCACTCTCAAAAAATAGTTTTCACATTTAATCAATTTAATGTTGCGGTGCTATTCCAAAGGTTTTTAGTGAAAGCCTTTAGTAATTGATTCCATTTTGGGCCCTAGAGTCAAAGAGAGAGTTGCTGTTCATGTCTCTGGACTGATTACAGTCAGAGCCCAAGGCACATTATTTAGGTTGTCTGTCAGTAGTGTTCTCATGTAGGTATTATCTAAAACCTTCACTGAAATTCTTTCAATTTGACACAATCACTACAACTAGACGATGAAAGGTGAAAGCTACAGTGACATCACCAAACAAGGTTTTGGCCAAGGACAAACTGATGAGGTTTTAGTGATCAAACTACAACGTTGGTTTTAAAAAACATTTTAAGACATAACTCAAGACCTCTCTAAGCAACTATGATAGATTTTCACACAAATGTCTCATATTTCATATGACCTTCAATACCAAGTTATTCATTTAGCTCAAACAATACCTGATCAAAGTTTTGAAAGTATTTTATTCAGGCAAAATTCAAGTGCTCATTTTGAAATGACTTTGAAAGGTTTTGTAGAAACATTTAAATTTAATTCCTGAAACTGAAGAATGTGTCATTCAGGTCAACACATATCTGTAAAAACTGTGTACATTAGAAGTGAAATGGCAACACATCTATAATCGACACATTCGTCTACATGCTGCAGAAATCAACATAATTGCCTACAGCGTCATATTTCCATTTGGTTTTGGCATGAATATTTCTGTACTTTAGCAACACAAACAAATTTCTGTGGCACTATCTTGTCTCAGTTAAAGATAAAAGATGTCTCCTACCTTGAGGCAGACAACATATCATGATTAATCTGCACCTTCCTGTCACAGACACACACTGGTATGAATCTGCATTACGTTCAGCTGCATTTAGGATCAGCCGCTGTGTCTGAGCTCAGTTTGAAAACCACTTTCCCTCCTTCCTGACCTTAACCAGCATGTGATTCCTGCTTATTTGCTGTACACGTGGGTCCTTGCACTTTGTGCAGTAGAACACTGTAAAAGCAATCCTCTCTCTGGAGGCTTTAAAACGACTGAGGCAAGCTGTGGTTTGACGCTTGGTGATTGTGAACGGCTCGGCTCTGGTGAAGTGTGGCTTGGTTGTGAACTAACAGTGGATGAACTGGTAACATTGTTTTGGGACACGAGATGCAGTCTGGACGGCTTTGATCGCTGTGTGCTGCTGCTAGACTTGCAGCCTGCGTTTGTTGGTTCTGATCAGAAACACGGTCGTTACATTTATTTTATGTATTTATTTTGAAATCTGCTTGCTTATGCAAACGGAGCAAGATATTTTAGGATGTGTCGTTGCAGTTTGATCTGGTGTCATGTTGTCTTGGCGTTCAGCATGGTTTCTTTGCATCTTGCCTGCGTAGAAACAAACTGTTGAGGCTGGCAGGAGTCGACAGCAGGTTAGGTCTCATTCAGAAACAGGAGCAGGATTTCAGAGCACCTTGGTGAGGTGTAGTTTTTGGGTGGCGTTGATGTGGTGGTATCAGGTGTCAGCTGAGGTGGTTCTGCTTGCTCCTCTTCTGACTGCCTGGTCCAACTGAAGACTGATGTACCTGCGGGTGTCATGTCTCTTGTCTGCCACAGGCTTTGAAGGCTGCTCGATGGTGCCCTCCATTTATCCTCTGGAAACGCTGCATAACTCGCTGTCACTGAAACAGGTCAACGAGTTCCTCACTGGAATGTGCGAGAGCGCAGCGGACCCACACACCAGGACCACCAGAGGTCAGAAACAAACCCTGATTCCGTTTAATTATTTAGTTATATCAGTCACCATTTACCATGGCACATTTTTATCTCTGCAGCTCTTTCAGCCATGTTTGACACTCACAACCAGCCATCAGTGGACTCGTACATCCCCCAGAGAGTCTCCTCTTCCATTACTCTCCGATCCCGTTCTGACAGACCCCCATGGTGTGAGTATCACAACAAGATTTGACATTTCTAGGTTGACTTTCCTTGCCTGCTTCAGTCTCAGACGCCTGCAGATTATTTATGGCAGACAAGTTGTCCATTATAACCTGTTTTAAAATAAACTCACAGTTAAGTCACTGTTCCTGCTCTCTGCCATCAAAAGAACCCAGTGAACCAACACAAGTAAAATCATATTAATTGTTTTTCTTCTTTGTATTATTTTTCTAAGTGGTTGATGACAAAAGGATGAGTTCAATATGCTTATTTCCTTTCATTGGGTTTGTGTTCTTTGTGTGCAGACAGCAGCGGTCCATCCAGCACAGTGTCCAGCGCTGGCCCTTCTTCTCCCACCACAGCTGATACTTCCCCCCGCTTCAGTTTCAGCGATAAAATCACCCTCACCCCTCAGAGCAGTGAGGAAACTCATTCCTCTCAAAACGTTTCCACTCAGCCAGCACCTGCCGTCGACTCAGCTCTCCCTGCAGTTTCAAACCCCTCAGAAGTCCCTTTGACTCCAAACAACTCGCCAGAGGAGCTTGATGATGTTACTGGTCACCTGCCAGATGATCGTGAACACATACGGGATGGGCCAGGGGCAGCCTCCTCTGCTGTGGATCTTCCAATTTCAGATCCTGGACTGAGGCAACCCTGCTCTGCATTAGCTGAGCTCACTCTGGGTCGGATGGAGGGTTACTGCCTTCCAGGCTCCCTTCCTGTTCTGCTTGAGCTTAGAGAGAGCAGCAGCGAGGCAGGCTCTAGCTCCCAGACTCCCCAGTCTCCTGAGGGACCTGATGAGTTCTTTGACACCCAGGAGTCCATGGAGTTATGGATGGAAAGTCCAGAAAGCCTCCCCCTTCCCGACACACCTCTGGAGGTTGGCACAAGCCACACATCAGAGCCGTAAAGCGTGAAGTCTAGAGAACAGCAGCTCTGTCAGAAACTACTGTAACTTTTCAGCATCATGATCAGTGAGGTATCATACCGAGCTACAGCCAACCAGACCTCCCCTTTGCTCCCGCTTCGTGACTGTTGAGTATTTACAGGCGGCACATCAATGACACACTAGTGACACCACTGGGCCGCCTCCTGACAGCCCACTGGTTCAGGCCATCCATCTCTAAAGATGTAGAAACATTTATTGTTCAGATTATATAGCTCTCTTTACTGTTACTTTTTGCTGTTGCACGAATTTCCTTCTATCTACATTAAAACATATTTACCCACTATGGGGCAGAAAATTGCCCAAACAAACTGAGACACCAGTAGCCCTGACAACTTTCCACCTCGTAAAGTTTGTAGTCTATTTCTGGGCAACATTATTGTCATTTGTTTGTGTCCATCTTTTGAATGTAAGACCAGTATTCTCCTTATTTTAGCTTTGGATTGTTCTCCACGAACTCCTGAGACAAATATCTGGTACTTAAGCTGCAGCTGGATGTTTCACTGTGTTCACCAACTCATAAGCACTAATGTTGTACATCTGCCTTTTTGTGATGGGCAGGTGTTGGGGATCACTGAGTCTTAACCACACATGAAATGTGCTGGAAAACCACTAGAGCTATCAGATGCTAAAGAACTCTATAGAGTTGGAGTTGGTGATAGTTCTTTTTTTAGTGGTTTTCACATACTCAGTTTACTCATTACAGCCATTGAGATATTGATTAATGGAGTATTAAATGGTGTAGTATGCCCCTTCTCTTTCTTACCTTCAGCCTTGGTCAGCTTTAGCATTTCTGTTCCCATTTTTATATCATCTATCACAATTAAGTGACTTCAGGGCTTGTTTCCTGGCAGTGTGGCAGCAACACCTTATCATAACTATATCAGCATAAACTTTCCTGTTTTCCATGTTTGTTATAAGATACAGTGGCATATTGATGCGCTGCTTTTATGAGAAACACAGGAAATGACTTGAAGCAAATGGTAGAAACTGACAGAAAACATAATCAGTGCCTTTTCTGTTTATTATCATAAATCAGGCATCCTGTCCCGCTCTGTGCTGTGTTTCTCTCCATGTTGAGTTCCTGCCTCTCTGACTAAAAGAAACAGGGTAGGGTAACTTTAAGAAATCTCCAGGTCAAACAGTGTGTGCACTGCTTACTGCTAAAGACCTTAAGCTTCATTGAAGATTTAATATAATCAATAAGCAAAGAGAGAGAAAATATTTATTTTGACATTGCATTTTGAAAAGAAATGTCTGGCCTTTTAAAGAGCCACACATTAGATATTTAATTGTATCATAGCTAATGTATATTTTTTGTAAAATCGCCTAAAGATGTGGGAAAAATTTGAAAGCTAATCTCTCATTTTATTACTGAACAATCGTGGGGGGTGCATTTTACATTCAATGTGCTTTTATTTCGGCAAGCGTTTATGTAGCAGGAGTGTTTGTCTGTATGGGGAGGGGGTGCACACATGCTTGAGAAGCAATTCAGGTAGATGAGTACACTGATCAATTTTGTGTTTAATCAGTGGGATTTCATGTTACATTGCGATATACTGTAGCGATACAAAACACAACTGAGTTTTTGAGACTGACCTGTTGTCCTGTCTGTGTGTACAGATAAACAAAAAAATGACAGAAGTTTAATTGTGTGCCGCCTTCTTGAGCCTTCATTGTTTCTGTGCAGCAGACTCGGGGCTGGAAGCCAATTTGTTATATGTTCTTCTCTTGAAATGGTTCACTAACAGAGAACTGGCACCACAAGCTGTTTAGGCTGATACACCGACTCCTAACATTCATGTAATACCGACGGAGGGAAACACTCAATAGTTCATATTTTTGTTTGCTGACTTTTTTAGAAATTCTGTCAGAAATTTTCAGCTAAACCTGCCTGGTATTGTTTTTTTTACCTCACTGGCTCAAAGCTTTAATAATCACTTCTGATATGTCGGGAATGTGCTCCGTATCCAAGCCCGCTTAGTGATGTCAGTGTGTGCCACACCTGGACATCACTGCAACAAAGGGACTTGTACCACCAGATGTCAGCAAAGATTTTCAGTGAGTGGGGACACGAATGATGGCGTCATTTCTTGTTATTGCTCCTCCAGACTTCAGGCTCTAATTAAGCTGGTTTGAATAGATTCAGATTTATATCATACAGTCATTTCCAAATGTATTCATCATTTTATAGCCTTTCTTTCCAAAGATTGTATACAGAAAAAGAAAACAAACTTTTCAACAGTCACAATTCATATCATGCTGTCTGGATTATCCAACATCTTGAAGATACTGTTCTCGGGAGAGACATGAAGGCAGAGCGCTAAACGGCGTTACTCTGCTGAGTAAATCTGCCAAAGGTAAATGTAGCCACCCCCAGGCACCTGGAGTCAGTGATATCAGTGTGTGAAGGTCAGAGCTGTACAAACGAAGGAAAGGTCATATTTACCAATTTATGATGACTGAATGATAGTGTACTGCAAAAGAATAAAAGTATAGGCAGACTGGACCTGAGGACCACAGTGTCCAGCTTTGTCTCAGCAGACATTTCTCTCACAGTTCAAGCAGGAAGCTGAAATCCTGTAAACCCCTTTTATTGGTGACCAGGTCCAGCCGTTGCCACGACAACATTACATCACTTGCTTAAAAAAAATGTATCAAGGTGTTTGACAAATGCTGCTTAGCTAGTACACTGGGTTGTTATATTCAGTTATGCTTGTTGCGGCTACTGCTGGTTAACGCTTCGTTGAAGGGAAGCGATGAAGATGACATCTAGCATATGAAGAGTTGTTTTTGGTCCAGTATTGCATCAAGTGGCAGTGATGATATCACTGTAAACACTTTAGATTCTTGCTGACATGACTCAATATAAAAATATTAATCATAAACTCACCAGCAAACTACTCAAGTTTCTAAAGTCAACATCCTGATATTATTTTATCAGTTGCATATTAAAATATCATTGAATTATTAATACTGATGATCTGTGTACATGTATGGAGCATTATTTCTAGTTTCTTGACTGTATTTAAATCATACTGTTCAGCTTCAATGTAAACAAAACTTTACTCCATTTGTAGGTCACTTGAGTATATCTTGGGATGCATAAATGTGTAAGCATCATATTTGTTGCTACTTTATATACTATTATCTACAATAATACATCACAATGCCTTAATGATATGATGAAAGTAGCGTAAAAACCATCCCTGAGGAAAAGTGCAACAGTCCCATCTGTATTTCTGTCCTCCACCCTGATCATGTGACTGTGGAATGATGTCACTGCAGCATCCATTCAGCAACTTCTCACTGAGGTTATTGTCCTCCAGTCTGGTCCTTCTTCCAGCACAGTATCAGCTTGACAAAGACCAAATGGTTACCAGGGCAGGCTTCTCAATCTGATAACAACAAAAACCCAGAGCTGATATTCCACAAATCACTGCCTCCTCTGTTTGGCTTGTTTTGCGTGACCAACAGCTCATATCCGTCCTGCAAGACCTCAGCACTTCCACTCTGCAAATCTGTAGATCTCACACTGTTGAAAAAAGGGGTTTAGCCCCGACAAAGCCCACTCTGTTCATCATCCTTCCACTCCAAGGCTTCCAAGGAGGGAAACTGGTGTCAGCAAGGCTCTAATTAGCAGTTTCCAACCTTTAGCTCTGGGCCATGACATGATTAACAAAATGTTCTCAAAATCTTGGCTGTATTTTCATGAAATGTTGTGCAGAGGATGTCTTTTATACCACCATGAGGGTGACCTTTGAAGTGTATGACTGAACTCTCTAAATAATTTAATTTCATTAATTTGTAGAGAACTTGCCTGGTAATGTAGCTCAGTGGAAGGGCACATGCTTTACATGCAGAGGCCCGGGGTTCAAACCCCAGCCACAAGACAAACCAGTGGTAGCCTCGTGCCAGTCCCAAGCCCATATAAAGCCTGGGCAGAGTTGCAACAGGAAAGGCATCTGGCGTAAAAAAAAAAAAAAAAAAATTCTAATCAACCATGCAAGTCACAGAGCTGTCTTGCTGTGGTGACCCCAAATAGGAGAAGAGCTGAAAGTGGAAAAAAGAAAAATTTGCAGAGAACTTGATGGTACCCAGAGGATGCCCCCTCTTGAAATTGACGATCCCCAGCAAACATTTACATTTGTTGTTCTGAGTGAGTTTTGTCCGCTACGACAACTTGATGGATTGCTCTGAAATCCAGCAGAGACAAGTTTCGCGGGATAATCAGGTCAATGTTTAAATGTGTTTTCTACATCAGTTTGA
This sequence comes from Remorina albescens, assembly GCA_034769265.1. NCBI lineage: Eukaryota > Metazoa > Chordata > Actinopteri > Carangiformes > Echeneidae > Remorina > Remorina albescens. The sequence goes on from CM068479.1 coordinate 16,670,700, forward strand.
TAATTATATAAATGCCAATATCAAATATTAGCATGCTAAAACTGCAGCACTAGCTCTTATTAATGTAACTTTTACAACATGACATCAGCCTTTGGCCAGATTGCAGGCAAGGAGTTAAAGAAAATATCAGCAGGTTTTAAGAAAGTTTTTTTCTTTTTTTTTCTTTTTTTTTTTAGGAAACAGAACATTTGTTGTTATGGTATAAAGAACAATAAGAAAGACATTTTTCTTCAGTAAATGATATCTTTTATTGGTCTTCACCACACTTTTCCCCATTTCAACAATAAACCAGTTTTTCTATTTTACCTTTATTAAGCATTTAAAGAGAGATAAAGAGAATATTGCACTTAAAATAGGAATTCAAAGTAAAACCATGAAGCAGGAAGGAGGAAAGAAAAACGATCACGAGTCTGTCTTTACAGCACTGCACAGGCCAGGTTACATATGCCTCTTCAGTACTGGGCAGCTTAGCTTCTTGAATATACATTTTTTAAAATAGCATTTCTATGTTAAGTCAGTTTTTCTTCAGCTATTGCAATACAGGAGAATTCAAAAGGTACACATGCACGTACAAGCAGGGCTCACTGGAAACCAACGGTCTTTATGATTTGTTTTCGGCAGATGAGTCTGAATGCCACTGATATTTTTTTTTCTTTTTCTATGCGCAATACCAAAACGCAGCAGCTATGTGTGAGTGTGTTATATTAAGCTTTTGTCTGGGAAAAAAGTGTGAGTAATAGGAAGTCCTCTAAAGATAAAAAGGTGTTGACATGAGTAACCGAGTCCCTCATGTCTGGCAGTCTGGGTTTTGTGAGTAGTGTTGTTATTGTTATTAGCCTTTACAGTGATGCAGTATTTAATAGGAATACAGATTGCACTCTCATTGACTGACTGGGCAGCACAGTGGGTTAACCCTGTTTCATCAGAGAAGCCATAAATAGATCTTTTTAACTAAGCAGGAAATAGGGACGTTTTACTGAATGTTAATCTGTTGTCAGTGTGGCAGACTCTGTAACTTGGTCCTCACACTGACAACACTGTAATCTGCAAAAATCATAATGTTTGTCAAACGGTATACTGTCGTCCAAAGAAAGAGACTGATGGTTTTTAATCTGCACACAAAGTTCTTTTCTTGGGATGTGTTGCAGGCTACAATATGGTTGTTGCTGCGAGCATGACAGATGAGTCAGATGTACCACATGATGGACAGGGTAACCAAGGCAACCAGGAGAGCGGAGTCCTCCATGGAGAACATAAAGGTAATCTGCATCTTCACATTCAAATCAGCCGGATCTGCTGAGATTGGCTCCCTGCAGCCCTGCTCTTCTTTTTTCCTTTTTTTTTTTTTGAAGAGTCATGACCTTAATATATGAGCGTCTGTTGTACATGCGTCTCTTAGTAAGTTGTGGAAATGAGATATACAGAGGAACATCTGGATTTTCATTATGGAGGTTTGTTGGTCCTGGAGTTCATTTGGATGAATGGGTTTGTTCTTGGTTAAAATATATTAAACTCCTGAAAACCTATCAAAATACAAAAATCATCAATATCAAATTAAAACACATATATGTGTAATATTAAGTTAATAAAGTGTTACTTAAAAACATTCACCTGTAGTAAAGAAAATTACTGATTAAATGAAACATTTTAAAAAAGGTGACATACCAAGTTGAGGTGATTGTGCCTAAAAACTAAATTGTTTGCAAGAATAAAAATAATCCAGAAAAAAATAAAAGCGCAAGTTTCAGTGCAAACAATATAATTATACGTTTTAAGTTACTGAATTTGAAAACTGCTTCAGGTTTTGCACACTGGTTACTCTTTGTGCTTCTTCAATAGGCATGTCCAGGATGTTTAAAACCCAATGGCTGAAATACTGAGTTGTGCCATTTTTTACGCTCAATACCTAAACCCGGACCTTCATGTGTTGTGTGCGCTAACGTTCTCGTCGACCAAAAAAACAACAACAACAAAAACAAAAAACCCTCAACAACAGAGGAAACCAGCTCGACTGAACCTCTGCCACAGAGCCGCGAATGTACCGCAGGACTTTACATTTCTAGAAAGAATGCACACTTCTTTTCCCTTCCAGCACAGCACGACAGAAAGGCACATGTGGGTGACAGTCTTAACCAGCAATCCAACCAGCTTACATCCTCTTTCAGCACGCAAGCACAATCACTCCTTCCAACCACATGTTCCTATTGTTGAAGTGGAATACATTCTTCGTTCATCACCACAGCGTTTGTATAAAGACCTTTTAGACAACAACTGACATGAGGTTTGTCTTTTTTTCTAATGACTTCTGTTTCAGTATTTAAAGATAAAAACAGGTAGAATCAGAAGATCAGGGTGGTGATTTTTTTTTTTTTTTTTTTTTTTGTGTCTCTGCTTACATCTCTCCTACTTGATCCCCTGCCACGAAATGTCGACTGGAAACACTGAAAAAATACATTAAAGACTACAGAAACTATTATAGAGAGAAACGTATTGATCAAATTCACTTTAAGAAATAACAGCCACTGAGAAATTTGCACTGTAACAGTTGATTTTTTTTTTTCCCTTTGAGATAACGGTAGAAATATCATATTTCACTACAATATAGATTTTTTTAAGATGGTCATCCCTATGTCACAGCAAATATACTTAAAAGACATTGAAAGGACTGCTGGGATCTACTCAAGCATTTTCTATCTCACTATGTCAGTGGGAGGCACAAGGTTTAACACTGGGAATATCATTGTTTTTGAAGAGAGACAGAAATGGAAACTAGAGGAAAGTAAAATCAAACTGATCACAATTAGTGATTTTTATACCATCAAGATGTATCGTGACAGGACTGATATCTGGGATTCACTTTGTACTTTGCTTTAAAGGTGGCCAACTTGTGCTTTGATTTAAGCCAATTGGAAGATGAGCAACCAAGCATCAGCTTTTAAACAGTTTCTTGTGACAGTTTACAGAAACTGCTTGTTCTACTCGGTTTTGTTTTTTGTTTTTTGTTTTTTTTTACAATACAATGGGCAGTTGTCTCAGCTTTTAGACCAGGAAGCTACTGTTTCGTAGGGATTGAAAAAATAAAAGTTAAAAGATAGTAAAACTGCTTTCTTCCTTTCATGTGGCCAAATAATAATAATAACATAGAGGAAGACAAACAATGGTCAGAAGACTACCTTTGTAATACAAATGGTGATAGCCACAATAAGATATAAATGAATAAAAATCTTGAAAAAATAGGCAGTTATCCAGATCAGTTTCTGCTTTCAGCCAAAACGGTCAAACAAAGGAGGGACAGATTTGTATATTACGCTACAGAGAAGAACAATTAAAAACAGATCTACCCTGGTGGGGCTGGGGGCAGGAGTAGGGAGAGACGAAACAGGGATCTTAAAATTCGATCTTGCAGGCTGGGAAAGACTCGTCCTGCATGACAACAGTGCTGCTGGAGGCCAGGACCATGATGTTGAGCTCCTGCTGCCTCTTGTGCGTCTGCTGGTACCAGTCACGGGTCACCTCCGTGTCATGTGTGGGGATCAGTGTCACCTGGTGGGATGGTGGGGGAGAAGAGGTCAGGAAGGGGTGTGACATGAAGAATATAAAGCCTGTGGTGGACATTTGTGAATCTGCTTCACTTCAAACACTTTTGTTCAGCACAAGTAAATCAAAGCTAATCTGGAGTATTTTTAACTTCAAGCCTTGATGGGAAAGTGAGAGTGCTGTCTAACACCTACACACGTCCTCACGGAAATCACAGATATCTGACTCAGCCTACATAGTTGTCATTTAGCTGTCAGGGGTGGGAACACAAGTGGCTAACCATTGTGATGTTACCCTTTGGTTTGTGAGCAGACGTGATGCGTCCAATTTGTCTTTCAGCACTCTCGGGTTTTTGTAACCATATTTCGAGGAGAAGGTGCAGCTGAGGAGGAGTGAGACCGGATCTGACCTGAGTGGTACTCTATCCTGATATTGCAGTACAGTCAATCAGTTACATGGTAGCCATAATAGCCTAATGCATAACCTGCTTTATGTCCTATTTTCCTCCAAATGGCCCATCAATGAGAACATTTACATAATATTGTACTAAAGAAGAATTGAGAGACTGAGACCTTAAACTAATCTGGAAAATATTTAGTGAGCTGATAAATCAAGTGAGAAGTAGGGACATTTTCTGTCTTCTTTTTCCAACCACTGGAGTCGCCCAGCCGATGGTCATTAGATAGAATGAACTCTTCAGCATTCAGTGTTTACGTCACCCTTATATAGTGCTGCTGGTTTAACATCAGCTTAACTTTATGGTATGACTGTTAAGGACATGCTCCTGGTGACGGCTTTTATTTACAATATCTTTAAAATTGTCTTCATACTATTTGAATAATGCAGCATGTGACTGTTACTTCAGATTGTTTGTGTCTGAATTGTAATCCATTTTTATCTATAAGAATAGTCCAACTGCTCCCTATACAGCACATGAGGAACACCTTAGTACGAAATGTGAGCTAGCTGGGCAAATCTCTGGGGAAGTATGTGTAGGAAATTTGGTGTGTTCTGATAATTTGCACAACTATTTTGGAACAGCAACAAATCAATTGTTCCTCATTTGTTAACAATGAGATTAAAAAAGCATATAAAACACAAAACTACAGCATTTAATCTGAATTATATTAAAGAGAAAAACCTTTGTTACATGATGGAAGACAATTAAAAACTGTGAGACAAAACCTAAACAGGATTCATTTACCTTTAAATCAACGGTAGTGTTTAAGTTAAAAAGGTCTGGAAAGGTTACCTGCAGGTTTGATCCCCACTGGGCTTTGCCATCCAACAGAGCATCAAGCACTCCTCGGCTTGGTTCGCCTCCTGCTGCATCATTACCGCTGACCACGTAGTACGCAGAGCGAATGCGTTTGAAAAACTCTTGGTCGACGTTCTTGGCACTGCAGTGATTGGGAATGTAGGCCAAGTCCACATAAATGGGAAGGCCAGGAGCAGCTGTAGAGCCGGACTTCTGGGAACCTGAGAGAAGGGACGAAAACAAACTGTTAGCACCAAACTTCCTCTGCAGTATAAGATGGCGCTGGTATCTACAAAGCTTTCATCTTCCCCTTTTTTAAGTCAATTTTTTTTAGTTCTTCTCACCTGAACTGCTCTTGACACCATTAGTCAGCCCTTTAATGGGGTTGTAGCTCGACCTGGAGAGGTCATCGTCTTTGGAGCCTTGTCCATCTGACAGACGAGACATGTGTGAGCTCTTGTCTGCCTCCTTCTTCTTTGAAAGGCTGCGAGGAGACTGTGTCTGTTTTACAGGCATAGGAGACTTCTTGCGCCTAGCTGGGGAAGCTGACTTGGTTTTCCCAGAGGTCTTTTTCAAACTTTTTGCTTTTGGCTCTTTCTTAACTGGGCCATTATCCAGAGCGTCAGGATCCACCATGCAAACATCTGGGTGTGGCGGGTGAGGGAGAGGGTCCATGATGGGGGCGGGAGGAGGGTCACGGAGCCTCCTGGAGGAGAGGTGGCTGCTTCCTCCTACGGCAGATGATTTATCAACAGGCATGTAGTCTGCGTCCTCATCTGAATCCATGTTGCCCTCCCCAGTAACTGAGGGGTATTCCTCTGTGCCTGGAGGGACGTCGGAATCGGACTGAGAGCCCAGAGACTCACTGACGGAGGTGGGTGGTGTTTCCTCTGTGGCCAGACCCAGGCCTGCCGACATGCCGCCGGCCTGGTGCAGAGAGCTGCTGTCTCTGCTGTGAGACTGGTGATGATGAGGCTGTTTGTGAGCCCTTCTCTTGACTGACAGCTCATGGTCATCTCCCTCCTGTGATTGGTCACTTCTGCATCCTTGCTCGTCATCACCCTCATCGCTGGATAAGCGTCGCATAGAGGGGTTGATAAAGGAAGGTGAGAGGTCCTCTTTGCAGTGTCTGTACTCTGAGGAAGAGTATCCAGGAGAGGTGCGGCTGCTGTAAGAGGAGACTGCTCCCATGGGTGCTTCACCAGCAAAGTCCTGGTCACTGTCATCATCTTCATCATCATCATCCTGCCCTCCATGGCTGCACTCTTCAGCATAGAACGGTAAGCGGAAGGGCTGGTCAGTCGAAGAGAGTGAAAGTGGCCGAGCAGGGTGCTCTGGCTCCGTCTCACACTCCTCTTCAAACTCATCATCATGACGGTAATGAGGAGGGGAGTCTCCTGGCACCATAGCCATCTGGGGCTTTGGCATCTCCCACTCATAGGATCCCCTGTAAGCTGTTACTCCCTCTCTGGACTCGGCCTTGGCCGGGCCTGAAGCTGCACCTCTGACTGCAGCTCCGGCGGGGAGGATGGAGCTCGTGCTGATCTCTGTGGGGCCGTTGGCTGTGTCTGGCTTGCTGGCCTGGAAAGATGAGGGCACGTGGGAGCCAAGAACATCAGGGAGAACACCACCTGTCTTGTCAGCAGCAGCTGGGCAAACAGGCTTGTCAGAAAAGGAGAGACCAGCTGTCAGGGCACTGGAAGGAGATCTCCAAGTCATCTCACGCATGTATGCCTCCTCATCCTCTTCTTCACTGCTGTCGGTCTCTTCAAAGTAATGCTTACCCTCTATGTCTGGGCGAGGTGAGGACGTCCCACCAAATAGAGCAGCGCTGGCTGCCTCTTTGTCTTTGGAGAGATCTGATTGAGAAAATGGTCCTGCAAAGGCTTCAAATCCAACAGCTGTGTCCAGTTTGGAGCCCTCGGACCATTCAGGCTTATAGAAGCAGTCAGACTGAGGAGCCTTCTCTGTGGCGCCACTCAATGAGGCTGTGTGCCCCTTCTTGTCCTCAGCAAAGCCAGTGGACGAGAGTGAGGGCAAAGATTTGACCTCTTCAAACGGGCTGAGAGGTGAGAAGTGGGCTAAACTAGAGGTGGACTCAGCTGTGGTCGTAGTATTGATTTGTTTTTCCGACACTTCCAGATAGTCATCTTTGGCGCCGGTGGAGCTGGAGAAGGGAGAGTCCATGACCAGCGAATGTTCTTCTTTAAAGGAGGAGTACTCAAAGAGAGGCTCGGCAGAGGCAGGTGTCTCCAGCTCCTCTCCAAACTGACGGCTGGTGGAGAGTGAACCTGAAGTGGAGGAGGAGTAGCTGTAGGCTGAGGAAGAGGAGTATCCGGGGCCAGCTGTGGTCGTATACTGAAAGCTTGTGTCCAAAGACCTCTTACTCAGGAGGTCTGGTGTTTTCTGTTTGTCAAAATCAGCATCAGCTCCGTCATTCTGGTAAAAACTGTCCATTGTTGATTTCATAATGAAATCCTCTTTTCCCGCATCTGTGGTCTGGCTTGATAAAAACGACTCTTTCTCTCCACTTCCATATGAGTATTCAAACCCTGAGGAGTAACCAGAGAAACCTGAAGCCCCTAAATCCATAGACTTTCCACTGAAGGGTGAGGCATCAACCTTGGCTTCATCCTCAGCCTTTGTTAGTTTGAAGGAGCTACTTTCTTTCACGCTGGGCTTCCCTTGGCTGTTGTAGCCATATCCAGCCATAGAAACCATGAATTCAGGCCTATTTGAGCCAAACATTTCACTGATTGGACTCTTTACTTCCTTCTCCGACTTTTCTTTGGCACCTTTCTCCATAATAGAATCAATAGCACCTTCATCTTCATCCTCCTCTTCTTCCTCTTCATCTTCGTCTTCATCAATTACCTCATCATCATCATAGTCCTCCTCATCCCTTGCTGTTAGTTTTCGCATATCAATCTCCAAACAAGCTCCTTTCTCCCTGAGGCTTGCAGCAGCAGGGTTATCTACATCAAAAGGCGCCATGGAGGAGTAAGTCTGGGACTTTGTGTTGTCAGCCTGGTCTTTTTCTGATAAGGCACTGAACAGAGCCTCAGGTCTGTCAGCCACTGAGGGTAACTGGCCACCAACACTGTATTCTGGTGTCTCCTTTCCTTTAACCTCTTTCACCTTTTCTTCAGCCTGTTTTTCAAAGGGTGTGGCAGAAGGGCTCTTTGAGTCCAACCACAACAAAGTGGAAGACTCTTTTCCAAATGTGACCGTGGATCCTTCTTTCTCTGATATCTTTTCTGTGGCTGTTCTTGGGGAGGGGGGGTGTTTCTGCAGATCCGCCCCACTCTTTGCAATGCCCTTCTCAGTCTTGTCCAAGGACTCTTGACGATAAAAATCAGAGTCCACTGAGCTTGTTTTGTTGTCATAAATATCACCATAAGAGAATGTTTTGCCGTGCACATAGGGGGTGTCTTGTCTTGTGTATATGGCCTTCTCTTTGCTTTCCTTCTCTGGGAAATTATAAAGACTAAAGTGAACATTTTTCTCAGGTTCTTTACAGGAGATATTTGTTTTTTCTGCACCGTCATCTTTAAAGTCTACTTTTCTCTGATCTGTCGATAAGGGCTTGGCGTCCATGCCGCTCTTGAAATCATCATCTTTTTCGTCTTCGTCTTCGTCCTCATCTTCATCTTCATCCTCGTCTGAGAACATGACCTGAGGTTTTGGTTTCACCTCTGCACTGACAGTCACCTGTGTCTTGTCCCATCCTTTGACTTCTGTGTCTGCCTTTGCTGATTTTGCTTCAAAGGTGTAGTCGTCATCCAAGAAGCAACCCTCTTTTGCCTCCATAAGTTTGGCCTTTACTGTGGGCTGTAAATCCTTTTTGGCATAATATTCCTCTTCATCTTCATTGTCTTCATCAGATTCTTCAGATGCTTCAAATGCTGTCTTATCACCTGGCACACCAATGAAGGAGGTATTGTCAGAAATACTGACCGATTTTTCTGTTTTCTGAATGTCAACTCTAACATTGGTCATGTCCTCATCTTTGTCTTCTGTCTTAAATGGTTTCTCTTCTGTCGGTGAGTAGCCGCTGCTTGTCGGCACAGACTGTGTGAGTGAGGTCAGTCTCATTGTGCTGTCATCTGGACTTACACATCTTTCTTCACTTTCTTGCCTGGAGTGGGGCTCTAACCCAAAGGAGAACGATGGAGGGGGTGAAAGCTTTATATCAGCACCAGATTTAAATTCCTCTAAGCTAAAGTGAGCCTGGCTTTCTTTGACAGCCTGTGTGGGAGAGTGCTGTGTGGCAGAAAAAGGAGGAGGAGGAGAAAAAGTGGCAGAAGGGGATCTTTCCTTTTCCTGGAGCATTTTGGAGGCAGCATGCTCGTAGCCCTCTTGGAGTTTACCTAGAGGGATGTCAACATTCGGGGTCTGGTCCTCATCCTCTTCTTCCTCATCATCCTCTTCTTCATGAACTAATGTGGTCTTTGAATCGACCTCCATCTCAGGTATGTGGGGGTGGTGCTCATCAGAGGAAGGAGACTTAAAGCATTTGTCATCCTCCAAAGAGGAGGTGGGCGAGATGGTTCCTGCTGAGTGGAGATAGTCCTTTCCGTGCACGGCTTCTGCACGTGAGGGGATGCTGTTCATCGTCTCAAGCAGCAGAGAGTTTCTTCCAGCTTCCTCAGTCTGAGGCGCTGTGACCGAAGCTATTGACTGGTCCTCGGCTACAGAGGTGGCAAAAGATGACAGTTTGTCATAGTCTGTGATGGACGTCGCTGAAGAGATGTGCTCCTCCTCTGCAAGGGGAGCAGCAATGATGGCGGGGTAAGGTGCGAGCTCAGGCCCGTGACCTCCCATGAATGCTTTGGGTTTGTTATCCGCGACGTCAGACATGGTGGAGCTTTTCATCTCTTTGATGCCATGCATGGAGGCAAAGGTGCCAGGGACGTCAGGCACGGAGATGTCATAGGTTCCCACATCGTAGCGCAGCTGTGGGATCCTATCCTCTGTTTCCTCGTGAATTTCCTCATCAGAGAGGGTCTGCTCAGTCTCTGAGTAGCCGGGAATTGTCTCGTCTTGGATGAAGGAGAACTGCTCTGAGGCGGAGGCTGCTACACCTGATACGGCTCCAGTGGAGGAAAGATTTTGTTCAGCCATTTTGGCCTCCCATTCCTTTCCATTTTTTTCCTTTTTCGTCTCCTCTGCTTTGTATTTGAGGACCTCATCATCTTCTGTTCCTTCAAGTTCGGCTTTTTCAATTACATCATCCTCCTCCTCTGAGCTGTCACTCTTCTTCGATCTGTCTTTCATCTCATCCTTCACAGGATATTTGTCATATTTCTCCATTTTCTCATCTTCATACTTTTTGTCAAAGCCATTATTTGAGCCCTTTCTAGTGGCTGCAGTCAGTTCTAATGGGCTCTTGCTTTGGTCTTCTTCCTGTTTGACAGGTGACTGAGGAGAAGCAGGTTTTACCTCAGTAGCTGAGAATGGAATTTTTTCATCAGGGGAAACCAAGGAAGAAAGTTTAGTATCCGCATACACTGAGTGCCCGGATATCACATCATTCTGGATTGGCACAGACTTAAGTTTAGAAAGCTCTTCCTGTTTTAGAACCTCAAAGTCCTCAGTGAGGTCCTCAGGGGAGGATACGATGGACCTGTCGGCCAGAGCTGCTGCTGCAACCTCTTCAGGGATGTTCTTTGGAGGTGGCATTTTCTCATTAGCTTCCTCTTTCACTGCTTTGTTTTTATCTGCCTTGGGCTTAGCCTGAGTTTTGGCCTTGTGCAGAGTTTTTCTCACTTCAGGGGTAAACGGCTTCAGGTCGGGTTTAGTGATCTTTCTCAGCTCAGGTTTACTTGAGTCTTTCTTTTTATCCTCTTTGGCTTTACTTTCTTTCTTCTCTTCCTTTCTAATGTTTTCATCTTTCTTTATTTTCTCTCTCTTAATTTCCTTCTTTTCTTTGTCTTTCTTTTCATCCATCTTGGATGCTTTCTCTTGCTTGACAGTTTTTTCCTTAGATATTTTCTTTTTCTCCATTTTGTCTGCCACAGGGGCCACCTCACTGTTTTTCTGTTGTTTGGTGGCTTTTAGACTCTCACTTTTGACTTTTTTCTCCTCTTTCTTTTCAACTTTATTTTCTTTAGTAATGTCATTTTTGGATTCTTCTTCCTGCCCACTGACTTCTTTCTTTGCTGATTTACCGTGTGGTTTGGGTGAAGATTTGAGACTCTCTTTGCTGTCAGTCCTGGTTCTTATTTTAGTCTGTTTGATGATGGGTGGTGGTGCGCCAGATGAGATCTCTTTTTGGGTAGCAACTGGGTATCGCAAGAAGTCCAGGTGTTTCAGTTTCTCAAGGCCCTCAAAGATTTTATTCTGGGGTGCATTTCCTGGGAAGAGCACCCTGACTATCTTCTCTGTTGGACAGTGAGGAATCCAAACAATGAGAGCAGTGACTGATGTCAAATAGGGAACAGATATTTCTCCCTCTTTTCCATTGGGCATCATAATCCCGGTCTTTGCTTTGCTGTTTCCAGCCCATTTCTGCATTAGAAACTGCATCTCTTTGCTTTCTTTTACAGGGTTTAGGATATACATGTCTAGCTTTCCCACACCGAGCTTGTGGAACAGTGTGATAGGATCAATGGTGTTGCTAACTACCCTGTGAAGAGGCTCTGGTGTGATGCCAAGCTTGGTGAGGAACTGCAGTGTAAGAGATGCTTCTTCAATGCTTCGCTTCACTTTCAGCGTGGACTCTGGCATCCGAAGTTTCTCAGGCACGTTAAAAAACACGATCCCGAGCTCAGGAGAGATCAGGTTCTTGGTCCATTCACCGTTACTGCTGGAACCAGAGCCTTGGTTGCGCTCTTCTTCCTGCTCAGCAAGTTTCCTCTGGAACAGCCCATTGATGCCAGGGAGGTTGTCTGCCCCAATGTGGGTGAGCAGAACAGAGTCGATCCTGTCCAGGTGGCGAACCAACTTCCAAAAGCAGGACTTTCGCTCAGACCCTCCATCTACAAGGATGTTGAATCCATTCACGGCGAACAAAGCAGAATCTCCCCTGCCTCCTGGGAAGATGTAGCAGCAAGGTTTGGACAGCTTCAGAAAACCTCCAGAGGTCGGGGGCTGCAGGAGGTCAAAGGGCGACGGCACATCCACTGTCTCTGAGACATATTCGGTGAATTCTGTGACTCCATCCATGTTGGGGAGGTGGGCTTCTGGGTTCAAACGGTATTCCAGGAAATTTTGGAGTGGCTGCTGCTCCTGGCTTTGGCCTAGGGAGCTCCAGCCCCCGTCTCCCTGACAGGAAACAGTAAGCCTGGATAGCTGCTCTGAAGAGGCCCTGGAGAGGACTTCAATTACCTGAGAAAAGAGTAAAAGGTGGGAGAAATAATCAGCAACTTACAATTACTGTGCATTTAACCACGCACATGCAAAGTATCTGGAAATGACAGGAATTCGGCTCACTTGAGGGTTGGTTACGATGTCAGAGAAGTGTTTCCAGGTGAAGGATCCACTTTGTAGTTGGATGTCACCTCCCTGCTCAGAGCTCTGGCCGCTCAGTATCAACAACTTATTACCAGATAAGTCAGTGATCAGTGAGTGGATCTAGGTGGAGAATAAAAATGCCTTCTTACAATATAAAACCTCCCATAAGTTATTCACATCAAAAGCACAGGCACAATAGTGAAGTTGGTTTGTAGTATGTGTCTGCAAAAACACAAAGCCCACACAGTGTCTACATCATCTCTCTGTAATGATGCATATCATTGTAATATTTCTTTTGATTTGAGTGGGATTTTTCATTCAGTTTAACTCCTGGTAGGTATTGCAACACAATGAATATATGATGTTAAAACATTTATTTTGAAGAGACACTCAAACACCAAATGTAAAAATTACTGACTAAAATTCCTCCTTGGAGTTGAATAGTGCCCGTCAGTTTATGTCAAATATAATTGATCAGTTTGACACATATAAAATATTTATTCAGTGATAAATAGCTGAAGCATTAAGAATAAAAACTGAATGCTATTAAAGCTAAACTTATCCAGTAATCCAGGTTCAACCATTACCTGCCTTTCCAATTACACAGAACCAAACAAAAATTATAGCATAGCTAAAGCTTGACATAACCTGACCAATGCTAAGCAGACAGGCAGATAAATCAGGTCTATTGCATTAACAAAGTTAATCTCAGACTGAACACTTGGGCCTGAAACATTGTCATTTAAATAGCAGCTACAGAACATTTGTGTGGTGCTCACCCTGAGGTTGTGTTGTGTGAGTGTGGCTCACCTCTGAGGAAGCAGACTCTTCTGATGGGTTCACCAACACCACTGTCTCAAGGACATCACTCTGATACTGGAGAGTCCGTTGGCCTTCAGGAAGCCCAGAAGAAAAAGACAACAAAACCTTACAACCACATCAGGGACATATGATGACTTACAATTTATACAAAGCAAAAGGCAGAGAAGCCATGAAACGTCTTTAATGCTCCAAATGCATCATGTTTCTGTCAGAATCAAAGATTGTGCTGTTACAATCATGAACATGAGTCCATGTTCACAAGCTGGATGTCCTGATCACAAGTCACGCCACGTTTTATTATGTAAAGGGAATTGTAAACCGAAGTAGAAGTCCAAAGTTATGTCATTTTCTCTGGCATTGCCTTTAAGGAGCAGGAATTATTCGAAAAAAAATTGTCAAATGGTTCAGTCAGCTGATTGTTGAAGTACACCTCAACGCAGCATCCCTGTACATTAGACCTTTGCATCCTTCCATCTGGACAAAGGTTCATTGGTCTCCATCCCTCATCACTGACAGGGCTAAAAAGGGGAGTCCTGGATGTTGTGGACATTTTACAGCAGAACAACATCATTCTGACTTTTCCATGCAGTTTCTGATAATTTGCTCATCATGCTGCGGCTGATGTTGTCCTACAGACTAATAAAGGAGAATTGGTTAATAAGTTAAATCAGAGGAATCAGGTCTTCCAGTCTGAAAATACTGTGGCTCAACTACTGAAAATGCAATGCCCTGCACATGCATATATGGCTGTGCATAAGCTTCATCAACCCCACCTGCCTTCTCTCTCGCTCACTTGCCATTGTCACGGCACTGACTAAAGCCCTCGGACGAACTTAATCCTTTTCAAATAATCACTACGATAGTGTAAAAAAAAAAATCCCTCAAACCAGAAGCCTTATTGGCTGTTGCTATGGGGATGGATCTCTGGCAGTTTTTTCTCTCTAGCTGAGTTACACTGACCCAGTCTTGGCTGAGGGAGACGCATTGCAGCATTTCTGTGAGAGGGGAGGGGAGGCTCATGCTGCATGACAGCATGCAGGCAGCATCACAGTATAAGAGGTGAAGGCGAGGGCCAAAGCAGCAGCAGCAGCAGCAACAACATCAGCAGCAGCACTATAATTATGCAGCCACCTCGTCAGGTGCTTCTATATTTAGCTTTCAAGATGCAGTTGACTCTGCCTCCGCCTCAGACTTATGAAGGAGCTGTCGTGGGGTGTTATCTCTCCTTATCATGTGGAAGCAAAGAGCCGAGGGCAACAGGGGGTAACAAGTAAATGAAGTAGCTGGAGGGAAGCTGACAAGCCTTTGTATTCCGGGGTTATACATTATGTCAATAACTCATACATTTATAAACGCACAAAATGCTGCTGGCAATTTCATTTCATAGTACATCAGTTTTGTCAGTATCTGTACCAATGCATCAGGCAACAGGAGTTAAAATGAAGAGCCAGGCTTTGCAAATCAACAGCTGACATCGGATCAGCAGCACATTTACTGAGTAAACACACTGTGGCCCAGTTCGCTGATGTTTCACTGTCACAGCCTCCTCTGGAAAAAAAAAAAAGAAAAAGGATCAAATCTGGATTTGCTCAGCTTTCCATTAAACAAGTAGAGTGGAACCAATGGTTGGGTTCCTTTTGAACCCATGAGACTATGTGAATGTAGAAAAAATATCAGCAGAGCAGAGGTGCTTACTGCCTGCGGCATTAACGCTGGATTTTGAATGAATTATCAAGTGCTGCAAGAGGAAGTGTTAGTATTAGTCCCTTTCAGTATGTTAAAGAACATTAAGACGACACTCCCACAGTTGACTGTTAGTGGGTGAAAATGGCCAACGGCTGGTTCAGTCTCTCCTGCCAATGCCAACAACATGTCACTGTTGAATATGATAAATCCACTCCAATCAGCAGAGACTTTATGAAGCCTAATGTGTTGGTCCTCACTGATTGTAAAGGCATTTGTGTTTATTGATAGTCAGCGTAGTCGGCAACAGAAAGTGTCCACCGTACAGTTCTATTTAATAGTAGCGACTTGAGAAATAAATGAGATAATGAATTATCTGTCTGCTTTTTAAATAAACAGTGTGTTTAGTGGTAAGTTGAAAGCAAAATCCTCTTTCCTCATAATGTCTGTCTTTGACAGCATCATGTCAGGGATGTGTCTAATATTTATGTACACTGTCGTCATCCACTGTTTTGTCCTGACATTTTTTTTTTTTTTTTTTGCATAAAAAGCTGTAAGTTTCACTTCTATACAAAACACCTCCACTAAAACTAAGCAATTTGCATAGTTTCCTGATGCTGAGCTATTAGGATTAGTTTTCTCACTGTAAAAAATAATTGATTAATTTCCATATAACTATATAATAGCACTTTATTGTTTAGTCCACAAAACCACAAGAAACGTCAAGTTATTTATATACCAATAATACAACATACTCAATGATGTCAATACCTGATCTGGGTCAGAGGAAAACTGAGAGTCTAATATTTTACAACCTCTTCAGGTTCAGGTTGTCATAGAATAACAAATTATTGATTGTAAATAAAATGTGTGACCTGTGATTCATAGCTGCTTTGTGGCAAAACAAACATGTCATTTCTATACTGACTGTCACTTATTGGCCAAAACAGACAACAACATCGATATATGTGAGATGAAAAATAGCATGATTTCTTTCTTTTCTTAATGGTTGGAGCTAACTTTTGTCTAATACATACATTAACTCTAGATTGGTTCCATCTATCACTCTAAATGTATTTTTGCTAAGTTTTACAAATTATTGCCTCCATCTAGCCTTGAAAGTCTCACCAAGATTTCTGATAGTGAGTGGGTGTTCACAGCATTAAGGAAAAAACACGAAAGCGGAGCGAGCCTACACACTCGTGTTCCTGGTGTATGGTGGGAAACAGTTTGCAGCGGCCACTGTCCGAACTGCCCACCCACTGCTGAGCAGAGGCCACAGCTTCACAAGGTGAAACGCCAGGGGAGGCCGACAGAGTTGTCAGCTGTGCGTTTGGGTTCAGCTGTGAAAGTAGACCATGTCCCATATGTGTCACTCCATGTGACTCCACATGGCATGATTCTCCCACTGCCTGACCACGGCGGTTAAAAATAAAACTAAAGGAAAATGTTGCCTGCGGCGGTTCAGTAGTTTCACTGCAATTAAAGCCCATAGAAATGGGCAGGAAGACACAGCCATGTGAAACATAAAATAGAAAGAAATAGAAATATAAAAGGTGCAGTACGGCAGCATAGTGGTTAGCGCTGTTGTACAACAATAAGTAGGTGGGTTTGATTCCCGGCCTGGGGCCTGTTTGTGCGGAGTTAGCATGTTCTCCCCGTGCCTGCGTGAGTTTCCTCCGGGTACTCCAACCCGCCTGTTTGGGTTAACTGGTGACTCTAAACTGTCCGTAGGTCTGAGTATGACTGTGAGTGGTTGTTTGTCTCTGTCTGTCTCTGTGTGTTGGCCCTGTGATGGACAGGTGACCTGTCCAGGGTTACCCCGCCCTCGCCCGGTGTGAGTTGGGATTGGCTCCAGCACCCCCACAACCCAGAAACAGATAAACGATGGAAGATGAATGAATGATTGAATGAATGAATGAATGAATGAAGAATTCTAGATCTTTCTCATTATCCTTGTACTGAATGGTTGCTAGCTTTTGATATACAGTATATACTTGGTACTTACAACTAACACTGCTGGGATTCTCTATTTGGAAGGTTAGCTGGGCGTGGCTTTCTCTGTGGACTGAGATCTTTGTTGTGTCCATAGTATGATTAAGGAAACTGGACATACACACTGGCTCACTTTTAGACTAGATGGGACCATCAAATATGTCCAAGTCTCACACAGCACAACTTGCTGTTTTCAGCTGGCTTCAACTTTTCCTGTGTATTTAGAAGGGGTCCACAGTGATTTTAGAAAAATGTTTTGAAAGTGAACGGCAGCAATTTGAACTAGTTAGTTGTTGTTGTTGTTTTTTTTTTCAGGTCACTGCTCAGCCAGTTGCCTGCTATTGAAGGTTTCCTTTATCACATGCAACCTTGCTGGTTTTGTTTTGACAGGCAGCACAATAAATGATGAGACCTGCAGACAATTTAGAGTCACCAGTTAACCTAAACATGATGTCTTTGGACAGTTGGAGGAAACCAGAGTACCCGGAGGAGAACATGCAAATTCCACACAGAAAGGCCCAAGTCCCGGGAATCGAACCTGTGACCATCTTGTGTGAGGTTTTTTCTTTTTTTCAGAAAGTGAGATTGAGGAGATGTTTCTTTACCTTGACATGTTTCTACTAATTCTTCATCTGGCAGCTCTGTCAGATTGCTAGGCTGGTCACGCTTTCAAGGAAACACCAGCTGATAAAGACACGTCACGACGCACGTCAGATGACACTTCTGAAGAAGACTGAAGAATTTGTCGAAACATGTCAAGGTAAAGAAACATCTCCTCAACCTCACTGTCTGAAAAAAAGAAAAAACCCCACACTATTGAAACTTGAGTAGACAGTATGAACATAATCAAACTAACTGCGACCTTCTTGTTGTGGGGTTACAGCGCTAACCACTATGCCGCCGTGCTGCCCTTGTGACAATTAACACACTTATAATACAAAAGATATCAGAGCACATATTTTCACAATGTTAGATGTGCAACTGCTGTGTTCAATTTACTTTGATTCAACTATTGTTTACTGGTTTAAGTGCTGGTTTAAAAACAAACTCCATCCTGCAGTGTTAACAGAGGTTATTGAACATGAATGAATGTCTCCCACATAAATCACACATCTGTCTTGATTAATTTATTGCCTCGTCATCCATCAAACCAAACATATTGACAACATGTGAAAACACATGATAAAGCACAATACACCAAGGTAACACTGCGAGTGCGGGAAAATGAAACATCAAAGTGAATCACAGGTCTGAGCTGAGAGCCATAAAAAAAAAAAAAAAAAAAAAAACACTCTAGTGTACATTTCCTTGGAGGTATGTAACCGTGACATACCGGTGATTTATACTTGCTCTTCTCACTGTAACAGATGATGCAGTTTTCAGACAAGACCTGTGGGAAATTAGCAAAAGGCCACCTCTGGTGCAGCAGCAAGTGTTCACAGTCGTAAAAGTTACCTGACCGCGTGGCTGTAGCGTGGCGTAGCTGGAACATAGAAGGTCCCATTTCATGGTACTGCAAATGTCAATCGGTTACATTTCTATTGGTATAACTGAGGATATTTGACAAGGAAAAAGATTTCAGTCCCATATTTTGCACTTTCTCTAGCCCTATAATGCCCGACCACAGAAATAATGGACAGAAAATTCAATTTTTAAAAAAATCTGAATTCTTTATTTGGCCCTTTAACAAAATGTAAAAAAAAAAAAAAAAAGCATATTTGCCTTTTTCTTTATATGATATCTGTTACGTTGGCATTACACCTAATTCAGGCAATAACAAAAACTTTTCTCCTTGGTCATCTGTAACATTTGCATCTTTATTTTCTTTCCAAACAGCTGCCTTTTTCAACCTCTTTTTCTTTTGTTTTGCCAAGGGGGGGGTCTCATAAATGAATGTATCAAATATGATAAGCACGGCATGATAGGGTTAAATGTTTACATCCATAAGAAGATATATTTATGGTTTTAAGAACCAAACAGCAGTAAATCAGAACAGAGGGTCAGAGCCTCTCTTCAGTTTAGCTGGCTGTTTTCTGCGGGGCGATCAAATGAAAATACAGCAAATTTCAGAGAAATGCTCTGAACACATAGTGTGTATTATATCTTGTAGACTGAGCACTTGATCTCTACCTTTATACAATATGAGGCCTTCAAACACATACATTGCCCATAAAGTTCCTAAATCCAAGACCACAAACACACGTTCTCTCAAACTTTTGAAATGAGTTTCATCGATCAGCCAGTAAATGTTTTATAGAGACATTAGGTGACTGTCTTCCAACAGCCTGACGGGCATGAAACATGAGTCATCAGCACAAACAATCAGCAGCCAGACTGAAAACAGGAAAGTTCAATTGGAAACAAATAAGTGATTGTGGTTATAAATACTAAAGGAACAGCTGCTCTCTAAAGCCAAGAAACAAAATGTATCCAGTGTCTCATTAATTTCTGACGCAAACTCTGCACTGATGAGGTTTTGTTTGTTAACCGGTGATGGAGTGGCACTTTTCTGGATGGTTAGTGTTTGAGGACACATCAGAGAAACTCAGCCACATGTTTGGTCCTCAGTCCAGAGTCTGGTGCTCTTAAAATCGGAGAGTGGCAGACATATCAAAACCGTTAGCATAGTTAGCAGTTTTATTTGTTTGTGCGCTTTGTTAGTTTGAAACTGGCAGTAGCTGACACAGTGCTAATGCTAACTCTGACTTGCTGTACTGACATGGTTTCAGGTTTAATTAGTGTTGACTGATTATTTCATTCATAACCATGGTCATGCATTATATAAAAAACATCATAAAAATGTTTAAAAAAAATTTGATTGTTCACCTGAGAGGGTCTTGATTGTATCACTTATAGAATTTAATCA
Organism: Remorina albescens; assembly: GCA_034769265.1. NCBI lineage: Eukaryota > Metazoa > Chordata > Actinopteri > Carangiformes > Echeneidae > Remorina > Remorina albescens. The sequence goes on from CM068479.1 coordinate 16,690,316, forward strand.
TTGACTGAAATCACATTTGGATTTTGGATCAATCAAGCATCCATTTTGTGACAATTGTGGTGTTAGCAAAATTGTTAAATTTCTACTTACGCAGACTTTAAAGTTTTCTCTGGTTATTATTAATCATTAAAACCTGAAAATGTTACTATTGAGGGATAGTAACATCTAGTCCTACACAACAGATCTGGGCATTTCTGTCTCACATTTTTTCTTCAGGACAATGTGAGGTGGTAGCATGAAAAGCACAGCGATGAATAATTACAGATCACAGTGTAATTACAGGTCACAGCATGAGTGAGCACAAATCAAGCTGATCTCTGTGAAAGCTATTTTCACTCCACATATGATCTTATAACAGCAAATATCCCGACCAGCCTGTACATCAGGATTTCAACAAAACAAAAACAACACTTCCTTATTTTCCAACTTCTCAGCGTGTCACAAATAACTTGTAAATGAAGCTATAACGTGAGTATATTTCACTTCTGCAGGGAGAGAAATCTCACCTTACATAATCAACACATACTGTAGGTTGTTAGCAGCAGTGTTCACCACCAATAACCACCAAAATAATTTTCCCTGTGGTGCAGAATTGAGTTTAAAATACTTCAACAGCTGTGTAGAGTGCACCATGTGTTGTACTGTATACAATTTCATTCTTAGTGTGCATTTGTTGGACACTATTTTCAGCGGTGGACAAATACACATTTGCTGGCCTAGTGAATATTTGTGGCAGCAGGACAGTGTGCGTGGAACTGAGTCAAAATAAACACATTGTGTGTCCGTGATAATGAAGGGATAGCGGGGATCACTGGTTGTGACTAGTTTGAATTATTTTTGGAAATAATGAAGCTCAATAGATACAAGAAAGAAAGATATTTCTTTCCAATAAACATAATATAGAACGTGGCTCGCCCTAAAGGAATACTTGTGTATCTTTTTCTTTTTGAACCATAAATTTTTCCTAAACTTGCCTTATTTACTACTTATTGATTTCCTTCACTTCCCAGAATGCCTTTCTTCAACCCCTGGACGATTGTGGATGTAAGAGAGTTGGGTATGAAGCCACCACTCAGGTTCTCATGTGCTCCGATGGCCGTTTCTGGTGTCGCAATTCCCAAATGGAACAAAAAATGTTTTCCCTTTGAGCTCCAACTATTGACAGACCACCCACAGCTGCAAACAGGTCAGATATTTCTTTTTATTATGACTTTTTGAACCACAGAAGCTGTTCTCAGAAAAAATTTGAGAATCAAATCAGATAGCTAGACACACAGCAGGTGAGTGATATTCCATCTTTGACTCCAAGTTCTTATTATAAATCCATCATTACGTTAACAAAAAACTAACTGCAAGGCACTCTGTTGTATTGTTGGTTTTTTTTTATTTTTTGACTTTGTTAGACTTTCTAGGGCTATTTTTGATTGATGTTTTTGTGTTTGATTGTTGGGTATTGAGGTTCATGGTGAAACAAACCTAGCCAGTGCAGCAGTGGAGGCCTGGGCTAATTTTCGGCATCATGCCATAAGGATTATAAGAATAAATGTAACCCAAGCCAGCCTGGGGCCACACCTCAACCTAACCACCATACGATTATCCGTGTTGCTGGGCATCCACTAAATCTACTCTGCCTGATCCTGCTGAGATCAGCACTCTGGTCCACCCACCCTGAGGTGTTACAGCAGAATGCTAAACAGTCAAAACAGGCTCCATAGAAGGTGTTGTCTATAGGAGAGAATAGTAATACAAAGAATAAAATCGGACCTCACAAAATGAAAATATTACAAGAGAAGGGCAGGAGACCTGAGCTGCTCTGCTCAGATACTTTAGCCAGTGTGAAAGATGAAACCTGCCAAGGACATTTCAAAGGCAGCTCCCACTTAGGACAGTAAAAATAAACCAACAGCCTCTTCACAGTTACAGTGAAAGAAGAGCTGCAACTCACATTATTTTTTATCATTGGTTCAATTAGCTGGTCAACCCATTAGCTGATAAGAGAATCATTTCTCATGATGACTTTAAAAAGCTTGTTCTGTCCATCAATTCTACAATTAGCCAAATGACAGAAAATTGAGCTTTTTCTAAGTAATTTAAAATATTTTGCCTTAAAAACTGTTTAAACAATCTTGTTGGTTGAGTGATTGATAAATCTTCCCACCCCTACATAGAGCGTCACCTTGGGCCTCTGAAGACATTGTCACTGTTTTCCAACAATACATGGATCAATCAGGAAACTAATTTGCCCAACAAAACTCTACTATAATATGACGTTTAATATAAAATGACATAAGCACAATTTGAGACACAATTTGAAGGGGCCACACCGAGTGGACAGTGGAGGTATTGCAGAAATACTGACACTATCAGAGTCTTGTTATTATGTTTCTATCTTCTCATATTAAAGTCTATCACTGTGATAGGCCACTGACACATCAAAGCTAGATCACATCAAATACCTGTTTTCCATATCAGCTCGATTGTGCTCTAAATAGTAAAACTGCACCATCAAAATGATCCGTCTTATATATTTCTCCTGTTTTCAGTTCAGTCCTGAATGTCCTTTACTACGTGCTCTGATGAGGTGTCATGAATCTTTTGTGTTGTTGGATGTTGGCCATTAACGCTGTGAGATTTTCCAGTTTGAAAACTTGGAAATGAGGATTATTTCACTGATTGATCATTTCACTAGTGGATTAATTGACCACCTGCTCCAGCAGCACATAAATAATGCTGTTGACCAGTGACCTCAGCAAATCATTGCATTTCCCCTATGTAAATGAAGCGTAGCTCACAGGCCCAATGCCCCACCCCTATGTTTTACAGGATTAAAACAGCTGTCAGTTTGTCTGTGTCTAATTTTAGACATTTTTGTGTGGTCGGTTGCATAAATTTGGGGTTATTTGGAGAGGGAAGTCTAATCCACATTCCCCTGCACTAACAAACAAACAAATGAGCTGCTGCATCCTGAGTGGACCAGAGTCTCAGCTTCACAGCTGGTGATTTAGTCTCAGCTGTTTTCTTCAGGTCAGAAGATGCTTTGCCCCCCCCCCCCCCCTTTTTTTCCCCTGAAAATCAGGTCACCTGAATTTACTCAGCTGAATTGAGAGCATCTAATGCTCAGACAAATGAACATAAAGAAGAGTAAACATTAGTCAGATAGGCTGCTCACACTGTGGTGGGTAAGAAAGGCTGATGAAGGCCGACACTGCTCTCACTGTAGACATCGTTATCATCATCATTCGATGGAACAACCAGAGCATTAAGAATTTCTATAGCCTTAATGTTATTTTGAGGAATTTATGTGGCTTACTTTCTAAGGATGAACATATATTGCACATGGCCCATCTTTAAGGCAGGTTCTCTAATTGACCCCTAATTGGGGCCAAACAAAACAATAAATGGACCGTTATGTTTCCCTATGGCTTTCAACATCATATAGTGTAAAGTTTAAGCATTAATAGCAAATGTATATCATAAAGTTTGAATGAAAAATGAAATATTTTAAAGCCTTCTCTGCCATCTGAAGTTGTGCTGAGGAATCGGAAAACATTATCTCTGTTTCCTAAAATCCTTCATCACATGCATCTTATGACTGAACGGCACCATATGAACGCATATGCTACCATTGGACCGGTCTATTATCTGGAATAGGCTGGTCAGGGGTAACAGAAAGAGCCTGGTAAAGCATCACCATGAGACATAACGTTACTCACATCCTCTCCCGGTCCACGGCCTCTGCGGACACCGAGTCACACACACTCAGTGTCGGTGTGAATTCCTGTCTCGGTGCGGTCAGATTCCTGCGCTGATCTGGACTATCTACCTGATCCACATGAAAGTCCCCGTCAGACCACCAGCACAGTCGCTCTCCACACCACCGTCGTCACCATCATCATCATCATCATCATCATCACCGTTACGAATGGAAATAAAGCCTCCAACGGGACGACCTGCCGCCTCGTCCACAGGACTGTCCGTCGGCGGGCTGGATGGAGCGGTATGAGGGGCGGGGATGCTGCTGCTGCCGGGATGCGGATGAGGATGATGGCAGGATCGGCCTGCTTCAGCTCAACACCTACAGACACTGCTGATGCATTCAGGAACTCATCGTAAAACCGCGTTTCACCCGTTGGAAAGTGATCAAGCGAGTTATGATTTTTAATCAGGACTATAATCCGGGTTGCAGGTCTATGTGTGCATTTTGTGTTAATTTTATTCAAAGTTCCCAGGAATAAAAATAACGAGATTTGAAAATAGAAATATTGAAACAGGATGCCACTCTATCCATCTGAACGCCCCCCTCCCTCCCCACGGTATCCAAGCAACTGTGCTCCTGATTTCTACCTAAAGATACAATTCATTTTCTTCAAAAACAAGAAATTGTCTCAGCTATTGGTGTTTAAAACTACAGGCACACATAATTATTGTTATTATTTTAAATCTAGGCAAACAGGTTGAAACCATTAAACTCACTAAACCTGAACCGACATAAATGGGCCTTTGATGTGACTAATGTTGCGTATACATAAAGCAAAAACACGCTAGACTAGACAGTTAATAAATTTGTAAGCTTTGCTGTAAGGTGGGGAGGGAGTGGTGAAAGATGTGCAGTGACAAAGAAAGCAGCATTGTGAGTTATTTCCAAACTGAAGAAATGTCCAAAGATTTGTTTCCACCACTGTCTGCTGTGTGGAGGATGGTTGGCAGCATTATGTAGCAGCAGCCAATGTCATGTGAAATATGCACGACAAAAACATTTTAGAGTTTAAAGCAACTGTTTTTGTTTAAGTACTTCTCTCATTTAGATTCTTGGTGTTGAACCATATGCATGTAATGTAGGTGTTTATGAGTTTATGTGCATTAAACATAAGCAAAGTTGGATATTATTACTTGGAAGTGGATTATCTGCTGGTGGGAGGGACTTTTTAAACAGCTGTGATTCAACCAGCAGCTGCTGGGTGGGACAGACAAAAACTAAAATAGACTCTAAGCCACTGTAAACCATGAATCATAACTTTTGACGAACAGCAGGGGTGAGAGATGCACCAGAACCCAGAGACATGGACATGGTCACTGAGTTATCCTAAAGATATCTGCACAGTAGACAGTCTGATGTTCCACTCTCCCATTGTCCTTCCCTACAGACAATGATTTTCTTTGAGACTGAAATAGATCATGAATCTAAAAACAAAGATGATGAGACTGTCATTTATCAACTTCCAGACTTCAGTGAGCGAAAGGTCCCTTTCAAATTATGCAGATGAAATAGTTAAACTGTTTTCACTTCTTAAAATAACACATTAATATTTATTACTAAGAAATCAAAATGCTTTACGGGCCAAATATTAACTGCATTTTTCCAAATTATCTACATTTGTACAAATAATTAGCATAATAGGTGTGGCATACATTTACATACAAGCAAATGTGTACTTTATGATTAAACCAGGGAGTTTAATGTCTTAACTGGACAGTCGCATCCAAGATAGTTTTTTTTATTATCTTTTACAGGAGTTCAAAGGTGCAACAGCATGAAAATACTGCCCTTTTAAGTGTCATTTTTCCCTTCCTGGTGGTTTTTGCATGTCAGGGCCCAAAAATATCTTTGAAAGTTAGTGCTCTTAAATGATAAAGATCTTGTCTGACAACATTTAAATGACTAAATACTCTTTAAACCTCCTGGCCTCCACTTCTTGTTACATTTGAGGCAGGAGTGCATGACATCATTGTGTTGTAGCGTCAGCTCCAATGACCGGCAGTCACCTCTAAAATGTTGGCTCGGCCTGCCACGCCCTTCTCTCCAGACATGCTGCTTTTCTCCCCTCGAATGTCTCAGCTTTTCCAGAACCTCCTCTCCTTCATCCTCCACCTCTTTACATCACCCTCTCACATAAACACATGCACTCAGACTAATATATATCTAAGAAGGTTGTTAACAATTATCACCATGACTTGCCGCTTTCAGCTTTCGCTGCACCTTGTAAAGCAGTTACAGTCGCTGTACTCTCAATGAGCCAGACCTGTAAATACTTCCTGAGCCAGTGCATATTCATGATGAGCCGAGGGTTCCTAGACAATATAAATGTAAATACGTCTACACCATTGGTGGGACAGAAGCTCTTTACAAAGAGGCTCCATTCCTCCCAAGTTTCATCAGTTGTGTCTGATCATGAAAATAAAATTCAGACCTCTCAGTTTTTGCTAAAAACTTCACGTACAGGAACTTAGCACCCTTTTATGGATACTAGCAATATAGATTTACAAAATGTTGTCACTTTTCTCCGTTTTATGGAATATTATGAAGGAATTGTTTTCCTGGATATTTTGCGTTCTTCCTTCTTTTGAGACTAATAGATTAAATATCTAAAAAAGAATATCAACAAACTGTTCAGATTGGTCACAGGGTTAACTAGTAACTTACGTCTCACTGAGCCAAGCTACATTTCAGGTTGTGGGTCGGGCAGTCAATTTTATCTGGCTGAATTGATCCACCTTTAATGCTCTTTGTAGGACTTTGTAGGACAACAGAAATTTGACCAACACTGTCCATCTTTTAAACATCATATCATTCCGCCAATCTTCAACATCACTAACTTAACAGGACAAGTGGAGAATATACTTCCAAAATTTTTACTATGACATAGAATAAATTATATATGAACTGTCTCTCTCTCTTTTTTTTTATCAGTAATGTATTGTTATTAGGACTCGCAGATGAAACCAGAGGAACATTTATAGGTAGAAGATGATGTACAGAATAAATCTTAACCAAATTACATCTCATTTTACAATAGTAATGATCAAATAACCCGTCCTCAAAATTGTAAGTAATGCACTAGTTTATTCAAATTTGCATCCACCTTGAAGACCAACAACTTCAGAAACTCATATTTGTTCAATATAATTGCAACGCTGTGAGCCTGTAAAAGACTGATTTTATGGTAAGGGAATATATAGCTGTTCCCAATGAAGTGGTAATTCAGTGTATTCATCTTCCACGTCAAGGACATTAAAAATGTCCCCAAAGACTTTTGCTCCACAGTGCAGGTCACATTACAGTAATTTGACTGCCCTCCATGTCTTTTATTGCATTTTGTGTGTACTCCCAGACAGACACATCTGCAGGTATGTGAGTGTCCATAAGTGTTACCAGGCCCACATGAAAGGCACAGACACAGGGGACCCTCCCTCTTGATGTACAGCCCTGACTGCAGGAGAAGCTGAGGAACAGATCAATAACAGCTGCTGAATTATTAATCTGCACACGTTCTCCTGAGCCACACCCAGGACAAATACAGCTTGCTGTGCCTGGACATTTTTAAGGTGTGCCAATAAAATTTTAACAACTCAGGTAATCGACAATGACACAGAAATGGCATTACTTTCTTCAGCATATTAATTGATGTCCTCTCCAGCAATGTGACCTGCGGGTATTTCTTTAAAGTTCATCCCTCATGGAATGGGTGTATATTTGAGCCCTTCTTGGACAGAGATCAATACAGATAAGTGTCAGCCATGCATGTGCAGTGTGGGACACAAAGTCATATGAGGCACTTTTACAGCCTCAATGTTGTTACCAAAATCCCCAACAGAGCCAAACATTGTAAAGACTTCAACAAAGAGGACAAAAAGTGACATTATATGACTTGTAAGTGTCGTGAATAATGTTATAATGCAGTTCTCACATGCTGGAGCTACATGTGCTGATACAGCAGTATTACATTACTGCATATTCAGGATTCATCCCCCTCCAATACTCTGGGAATAGTGTTTGCTCTGCCCTGTTTTGTTGTTGTCTTCCTGGCAGAATATCTGTTGTGTGTACATGAGGTGAATGAAGCCATGAGTGATATTATACCTGTATCCTGTGTGTGTGTGAAGGCTCTGTTAAAATGCTGCTCAGCTCTTTGGACAGTATTTTCTGTACAGCAGCCATCGCTCATCTCTGCCTGTGCCTGTCAGGTTCAGCCTGCTGTTGTGTCCGTCACACTCTGTGAACACCCACTCAGCCTCTGTGTGGAGGCTGGTTGTTTGTCACACATTTTGTGAACATTGGGGGACATGAATCCCCCAACGCTGTGGGTGAAATATGTTCATTTTCGGATTGGTCCTCAAATTCTGATGCACATGTGAAATATACAGTCAGATGCAGTTTTGCAGCAATTTAGCTCCTGGTTGGTGACCCTTTTTCATATAAAAGCTCTGACGCTTTTTTTATTATGACCTAATTCCTGATAAATTTAAACCTGAACAACCACACAAGTCACAATTTTTGATCCTTTAAATCGACGCAGAGTGTCTCCTAAATACATTCCTAAGGTCGTAGGCTTACAGGACCTTGGTTGTCATGGTTACATAATTAACATGCGTGCTGTGCCCAGAGCAGCTTACCTACCTTTGTCACTATGGTTACCATAATAATGGTAATGGCTTGGTTACGATTAGGCTGAAAACTTACTCAGTCAGATTTAGGAAATGATGGTGTTTTGGGTTAAAATAGGTACCTGATTTTGACAGTATTGTCTACAGGTATAGGTCCTGACGGTAGTCAGGAGTCAGGGTGTACCTCCATTATTGATAATGAATGCAGCGCCTCATTAAGGATGAAAACAAAAAGTTGTCTCTGCATGTAAGTCAGTCAGTGATTATGCTGTCACCACAACATAACTAGAACAGTTCATAGTATATGAGCAGAGTTTCCAGAGTGACACATTGCATTGGATAACAAAGACTTGGCAATGAAATTAATTAAACTGTTTTCCAACATTATTAGTGTCCATGCCAAAATAATAATGCTGGTTCAACAGGTTTGATTGGTTTCATCGCACAGTTTTGTTTCAAATGGAAAAGAATTTGGAATTATTCACAGCGTTTTGGTAAAAGTATTTGTGCAATCATCACATCATGACACGAGCCCAGTGAAAGTCAGTAAGCAGTAATATTGAATCATTGTTCAGCTCGATTAATAACACTGACCAGAAGGAAGATGCATTGACGCAAGGGTGGATACAAATCTTAAGAATGCTTTGGGTGTGTGGATGTTTGTGTGTGCGAGCCTGTGTGATAGCATCCAATGAGCTTTACTGCCCACTATTGACTGCATCTCTGCTGGGGGTCCCATGACACAGCTAGGTTTTCCTTATTAGCTATCAGTCTGCAATGTGGGTCCAGTGAGTCTGTATTAATTGCACTGTGTGGGTGACAGCTGCCTTTATGGACACTATTACTGCCACCCTCATCCTCCTCTCACTCTTCTTCTCCTCTCCTCTACTGGGATAAAGCATGATCCTGCGCCCCATCAGTCAATCAGGATGTGAGCAGTGGCGATACTGAGGGTTGAGACACTAATGAACAAAGAATGATGGATGTTCACATTGCCAGTGTGTCATAGTGTATTCGTTCATCGTTGCACAACAGACGCAACAGTGTGTCAATATTGCACGACTCCTGAGGAAAACTTTGGGTGTCTTCGGGGAGCTGATACGAGGCCATGAAGGATTCAGTACATATCGGATATCGGTGTTAGCATTAGCACACCCACTGACATTGTGTCAGCTACTGCCTGTTAAAAGTCAGCACAAACCAAGCAGCTCTTCTGATACATCTGCTAGTCTCTGATTTTCATCACAACTGACTCTGTCTGAGTCTGGATTTGACCAAGGCTCAAACATGTGGCTGAGTCTCACTTTCAGAAAAGTTGCATTCCTAATGTCAGCTGCATTTTTTTCCCATTTTTATGTAGGGAAGGAAATTATTCATAGCATAGGAGTTTAAAATGTGTGGAGAGCAACTTTAATATGTTGACTGTTGGGGCATGAGAAAAAATTCTGAAAAACAATACATTACCATGTTGAGCACTAGTCCAAATGTCAAAGATGCTGAGTTCACTGTCAAGGGGTATTGGTAAAAAATTCACATTAATATTTGAAAAGCTTCTCTCATTTCTTCTTAAGAGGGACCCCAAGAGTTATATAAAAACCTTTACTGGCCATTTCAGCCGATGTATTTCTGATAGCTAGTGAAATCCTTAATTTCCCAGAACCTCCTTCAACAGAGGAAACGTGAAATATAATACTTAATACTTAGAATACTTAAAGGGTGATTTAAATATGTTGCTTTTTCTTTATTGTTGATTTTTAAACTGTTTTCACTGATTGGTGAGTGAGACTTCCTGTAGACCCTTTAGCAAAGCCCTCAGAATAGCTGAGAGACCCCTGAGGTCATTGGCTGTCCTTCAGGCACATATGCCTCCCACCAGGGAGGTCATGGCTGCTGGAACTTTTCCACATGGGCACCAGAATGGAGGCAAACACTGGCACCAAACAGTACTTATTTCCCCCCCTGCGACATGCATTCTTACTCTAATGAGATGCTGATGAAAAATGTGACCGTCACTCCAGCTTAAAAACTGATCCCACTTGAAAGCAGTGGCATGGCTCATGCAAGGAAGCTTTTCTTGCTGTTGGAATCATTTTCTCCTCTGGATCCAAATCTGTCTTTTTGCTTGATGAGCATGACGACTTCTGTCATTTCTATTTTCAGATGTTTGGAAAAATTTTAGAGATAATTTGAGCACTGAAGCAAATTTGAACATCACCAGTCTCATTTATAAATGCTGACAAACCACTAATTTTTTTTTTTACCTGATTACATTCACGACCATAAATGGAAGTCTGTTGGTCTTCTTTGAGCACAGGAGCCCGCCATCCTGCCTTCTATATGCTTTATAGATTTTCCTTTGTGTTCTCTATGTTTGAGCTTGTCAGCCATGATGACTATGCACTCCTCCACAAGCTGTGTATTAGTATTCAGGGCACAGGCAAGGAGGAGCTTTAAAATTACAGGCAAAGAGCTTGTGCATCTGAGTGGTAAACACGGGTCAGAAGTGAATTTTTAAACCCTTCTGGAGAAAGGTCCTGGGAACTGGAGAGTTCCTCAGAAGGGTTAGCCTTCATTTTTTGGGGGGACCCACTTTACTGCCTGGATCTAATCAATTTTCCAATGTGACCTTTGCATTGCCAGCGAGCAGAAACAGAGTGAACAGTCTTATCCTGCATTGTCCTCTAACATCAAAACTGTGAGCTCATGCATTTCCAGTGGTACTGGCATATGAATTGATTAGACTTATGTGCTATATAAAAATGAGTGTAGCATAAATACAGTATATTTCTTGTAGGAACAGAATGAAACCTGATAAGCGTAAGGATGATAGTCGTATTGGGTGCTCACATCAGAGCAGCATGCCTTGGTGCCTTAAGGGCCACAATTAGTGGACTGTTACTCCCTCCATATTCATTGCTCACCCTCTCCCCCGCCCCTGGCACAAATATTGATTTGTGTCTCAGTTCACTAATCTTTACTCAAACCACTGATGTCAATAAGAACATACCAAGTGTAATCCTGGACAAAAAGGTGAAGGGGGCAGCACAACAAATCATCAAAATTTACAAAAAGAAATAACCTCTATTTTCATTGTACTTATACAGAATAGGATGTGACACTGTTGGACTGGCTGATCTACTCGTTCATTAGCATGAACACACACACTGCTGTTTATTTGGACATAAGACTACATGCACTTTCCTGCTGCTCCTGTGATGAGTCACTTTGTTTAGTTGTTTATTTCATTATATATATGTGTGTGTGTTCTGTGTCTGCATTACATTATAATATAATATACATTTATAAAAGCTGCATCCCTTCAAATAAGAATCAGAACATCAGACTTCAGTGAAAGAGTTTTGCTCTCTTCCTGTTTTCTTCTTCTGCAGTCTATTCTCTTAGTCCCGTGCCTGCAACTATCGCTGGTGTCAAATAACAAACACAGGGGAAATTGCACTGTTGAGTCCATCGCTGTCAAACTGAAGTGTTACCGTACCTGTTAATTTCCCTCTGCTCTGAACTGGACTCTGACCACCATCAGCCTTATGTCAAACTTTTTTACCTGCTGTGTGTGTGTCCTTGTGCTGTGTATTATATTATGTTTTGCCTATAGACATGATCAGCTTAGTCAAGTGAAACACCTGATAGGATACAGATCAGGACAAATGGTCTTCTGAGGTAATATTTAGGATGAGATTTACCGACTTTGTAGATGCTCTGACTTTGCCTCTGCTGCCATCATGAGGTTGAAAGTTGTTTTTTTTTTTTAATGAAATGTCTCAATTGATTGGGTGAGTAACAACAAAATTATGTTCAAACACCCACATCTCCTACAGTATGAGGTATAATGCCTTTGGTCCTGTGGTGTTCAATCCGGTTTATGAGAAAATACCTGTATATCTCTGTACAACAACATAAAATAACTTATTTGGATGAGTGAGATTATATACATAATCTCAACATAAAATAATTTATTTGGATGAATGAGATTATGATATAGTTTTCTGGAACCTTGCAATGCATGAGTAATCTCCAATACCATATTAAATTACTCAGATGGAAAAATGTGGACAGGTTGATATGCAGCATCCAAAGCCTGTCTAGACAAGTGCTGCACATTACTTAGTGAAATCCAAGATAGCTGGTGTCTTGCTTGTGTGTGTGTGTGTGTGTGTGTGCGCATGCAGACACTGCAGCAGTCTGCTGATGGTACAGAGTGACACAATGCATCTGGAGTTTGAAGTTTGAAGACAGTAGCTGGATGAGGCTCAGTCAGTGTGAGCAGTGAGGGCTGTATAAATGGCAACTTTCTGCACTAGAAATGAATTTAATCCTCTACTGATATTTTTCCAAACTCCTCATTCACTATGTTTATGTGCAGAACAAACCAACAAACCATATGAAGATAGGAAATCATCCTCATTACAATAACCTGTTTAGTGTGTAGCATACATGTAGCAGGGAGAGCAGATTCATTGCTTCACCTTTTCCTTATTTTAGATGTACCTTGGGATACAGAAAGCACTCAGAACCTTTCACCTTTTACACAATTACTTTATTTTGTATATTTATATTGTGTAGCTTATTTAATAAGAGTATGTAAAATAATATTGAAATAGATTAAATCTACACTTTACACTTGGCAGTCAACTGTGACACAGGTAAAACATGTTTTTTTAGACATTTTGGCTTCTCTGGTTTCCTGCCACAGTTCAGAGTGGGAGTGTCAATATAATTAGTTGCTTGTCTCTATGCATCTATATATGTTGTCCCTTTGATAGCTGGGATTGACTCAGGCACCCGCCATAACCCCAATGGATAGGTGATTGAAAATGAATGAATGAATTAAATCATAAGATCAGCAAGGGTCAATACAACCGATATAACTTGAGCATATATATCTTACTGGGCCCTTTCTTCATCCTGTTTTTACTGAGGCAGCTCCTCCTCCAGACCTGCTTTTTACAATAATATTGGTTGTGGAACAGTGCTTAGCACTGTTTCCCCACAACAAGAAGGTCACAGGTTCGGTTCCCGGCCTGGGGACTTTCTGTGCGGAGTTTGCATGTTCTCCCCGTGTCTGCATGGGTTTCCTCCAGGTACTCAGATTTCCTCCCACCCAGTGTTTATGTCAATTGGTGACTCTAAATTGTCTGTAGGTCTGATTGTTGGTCTCTGTCCGTCTCTGTGTGTTGGCCCTGTGATGGACTGGTGACCCGTCCAGGGTGACCCCGCCCTCGCCCTGTGTGAGCTGGGATTGGCTCCAGCACCCCCCCAACCCGGAAATGGATAAGTGGTAGAAGATGAATGACTGAATGATATTAGTTGCTTTATGGTTTGATTCAATGCTTTCAGAGCATTGTACCATGCCAGACTATAAGTCAAAATATTTTTATCTGGTGCTTTTAATGTTTCTCTTCTTTATGAAAGTATAATGCAGTAAACATGGATTTGGATTGGTAACTGCATGCTACTGCTTTCTGCTGCTTGTATATTACAAAGATACACACAGCTCGATGTCAACTAACTCTTGCACTTATTTCTAATCTTTACATAATACTAGCCGCCAGAGACCTGTGTGGGAAGAGCTCACTGCTTTTTAAAGGTCCTTCCTCAGAGTTCAGGGACTACTCAGTTCAGTTTATTCATTTATTCATCTCAGTACATCCTCTCTCCAAAACCATTTATGCGACCCCCGCTAGCTACAGTAATGCTAAATATGCCACAGTTATTACAAACGTTGATGACACAAGTGAGAGCTTTCACTCTATAGAGAAGAGCCTGATCTTAAATTCCCCTAGCAGATAGCGCTGACTCTCACATTTATTTCAGCTCTGACATGCAGTCTGCATATGACAGACTGATCAATACCAGCAGTATTGTTTGCAGCTCCCCAGATATCACCCAACCCATGCCTAGACAAGCAAGAGAGGAGGGGACAAAAGAGATGCAGATAAGAAAGGAGCATGTTGTTGTTACAATCTGATCTCTGAGTGACTCTGTGCAGTCACAGCTGCAGACTTACTGCAGGGGAACAGAGCCGTGTGATAAGATGATAGACAGGCAGCCACATATTAAATCCCCCAAAGTCAGTGGACACACACCTCAAAAACAACTTGTGCCCACTGGAAAACAATGCTGCAAGTTTCAATTTAGTCTAGAAAATGTGACGAACTCAGACTGACCTTTGACCTCTGCAGAAAACTGAGCAGTGTGTCTGGTCTCAAACAGCTGCAGCTCTTTGTTCAGGTCACAAACACTCAGATCAACACTCCAGGAGAGCAGGCCTGGAAAAAGGAAAAGGACTCTAACAATGTTTTTTCAAATAGTATAACATATAATTTGTCACTCAAATATCTGACAGCATTTCTTTGATAGCACCTTTGGAGATTCACTTGACTGACACCAATGGCCTACAAGTTCATTTCAATCAGTTAGTATCAGACTTATTGTATGAAGCTTTAAAAAAATATTTACAACTCATTAAAGATTGCGTATTTGTAACAGAGTAAATAGGTCATGGTGAGTAAATTAACAACGCAATGATAATGTGACCTTGTGTCTAAACTAAACACTCATATGTGTCCAAACAAAAATTGGTATTTGGTTTCAGAAGGCCTCAAAGCTACAATTTCTCCATGAACTAATGAAGTAACTTTTAAAACTTAAATAAACTTCAAGCAAATGAGGTAATGGAAATGCCTGATTGGAAAGTGCACAACTTATTTAGAAACTCCCATATTTTTGTGGAGAGTTGGGGGCCTCAGCCGGTCCAGTATCCCTTCAGTTGTGTTGAATTGTTTAAATTTACTATGTACATTTACTGTAGAAAGAAAAAATTTTGAACTATTTATAAACGTACTTTATTTAGCACATATAATTACATGGTCCACAGACAATCTTCTGAAACTTTTTGCAGTTCAAAGATGTTCTTTCCATTTGTTCGACAGAACAGGTATTTTAGCACATTTTCATCGGTTTCTAAAGAAATAATGTTGGAATTTTAATCCAAAAAAGAAATGTGACTCAGATTTTTAGTCATAAAAAATATGATGATCTTATAAAATATGACATTGTTAAACTAACCAGTGTTGTGTAAAGTTCATAGACCTTGCTGCACATTCATACACTATGACAATAAAACAAGGCTTACATTTATAAAACTCTCACAATATGCAATGATTAAATGATATAGAAAATATCAAGTTAAGTTTATAATGAATTACTGAAGTAACATGTTGAAATCAGGAATTTCTGCTCTAGCAGAATATTTTCACGTCGGGATGTTTGTAGCTTTAAGTAGGTGAAGTATTTGACAGTCCTTGACAAAATCAGAGTTAAGGATTTAAGGGTCCACACTTGACAAATATTGAATAGTTTTCATGCAAGGAACTAAAAAATGCAGATATCTGAATTCACCTAAAGGCACTTTTACTGACGGTTGAATTTAGCATGTGTCTGCTCAGACCGTGCAGCCTCTGGGTGTCTGATCGCTCCTCTGCGGGCCTACCTTGTGCGATCTGTTTCTTGGCAGCGTCGAGGTGATGGCTGGTGGAAATATCTCCGATCACAATCAACATGCGATAGTTTCTGTGCTGGAATGCAGCTCCGGTGTTGTGCTGCTGTCCATGGTGCTGAACAAACTCCTCCGGCTCCGCTCGCTCCACTGAGGCAGCTGCTGCGATGGAGATCTCCATGGTAACCGTGCCAGCAGCAGACACCGAGCCCTTTTCCATCTCCATGACAACTGCATCCGGAGCAAGCACCATGACAGTGCAGGATGAGGTGGGAGGAGCTATGGGCCTGGCTCTGTCCAAGTTCAATATGTGATTGGCTCACAGGTTATGTGGCTATTTGATGTCACAAAACATTATTGGATAAAGAGGAAGCAAGGGATATGGGAATTTATGTTGATCGTATTTCCTTCATGACACTGCTATTACTGATAAGGACTGTGGTGAGGGTGATTGTTATAAGGAATATGCCCTCTTCCTTATAGTCATCAGATCTTCAAGATGGTGAAGATCTTTTTATCAAAACTATGTGATTGACATATTATTTACCAGTTTTTGAAGTTAAAGAACAATGAACATGTCTAAATGTTCCCTCAATGAATGTAAACAGCCAACCGCTTTTAAAGTTTATTTTTGGAGGTTACTGAGTGTAACTGGTATCACTTACAGTTGCCCTCATATTGTTCTGATATTGAACTCCACTGCTTGACAAAAGAGGCTGACAATAAGATGTTTGTGACACACAAAGATTCTATTTATATCAGTGTCACTGCAAGTACCAGGCAATGTCCTTTGATTACTTTACTGACAGCTCTTTGTTCCCATCATGAGGAAAAACAATGTCGCATCTGTGCAGAGTAAGAGCGACAACAAAAGCTCACAGTCAGTTATTTTTGGCTTTGTAAAACATTTGAATAAGCTCATTCTGCGACACAAAAGGAGCAAGGGTTTATATTTAAAACACAATGAGAAGTGTGAGTTTGCATTTGTGTGTCTATGTATGCACACTTACCAGCAGTGTACCCCATGACAACCGACCACAGCACATGTAACACATTGTTCATCATTTAAATGTTCAGTTTAGGGCAAAGAAAATATTTGCACTTGGGACTTTTTGGCAGATTTTTCTGTTATGCTGCTGATGGATGACAGCTGCCCTGCAAGAGAAAGGAGAGACAGGGGAGGACAAAGAGTTTTTTTTATTTTGGCATATGTTAATGTGAGACCTCTCTTGGATTTGATGTTTTATCTTAAATGTTTTTAACATATACATACAATCTGCTCTACATTGAACTAACTTTCTTTTGGCACCAATTCAGATATTCACAGTTTGAGTTTTAATGACTGTGGGAAAGTTTGTCAATATGCCATGACTTCAAACTCTATTTATGAAATGTGATGAAAATAATCGTCTGAATTTAAGGGTCTCGTCTTTTGTACTTTTTCTGTTTTTAATTTGCAGTATTTATATCTATAAGGAGATTAATTAGGGTTAATTAGAGTTTCTTTTTTTCTCACCTCTTCACTTAGACTTCTCTATGGAATTCATGTAACAACTCAAAATCCAAATCCTGGAAGGTTGAATGGTGGTCCAGGTAGCTGAAACTTAGGGACGTGTCTGAGGGCGGTGACTGCTTTTTTCTGACATCACAAGGTCCCAGAAGTCCTGACAGCTGGTTTTAAGGCTCAGTTTCTGAATACAGACTGTGAGCATTTGTCTCAGGACTGAGACCTTTGATGCTTTCACAGTATCATATATAGAACCTAGAACTGATTTATAATCAAAGAAGACATAGACATGTACCTTTAGAATTTATGGGACCTTTAAAGATTCAAACAACCAGCAACTTCTTTTTACTTTTGTTAGACCAGTGGAGTTCCAGTGTTGGTCAGTCTACCACTTTGGTCCTGACTGGAATATCTGAACCATTACTTGAAACATAATCTAAACATTTATGATCAACAGAAGATAGAATTAATCTGATTTCTATTTTCACCTAACTATGTCTTATGGCAAAACACTTATAACTAATAATGTTCAGTCTCAGCTACACTCCTGTTTAGAAATGTTAGCATGCAAACAGCCTAAGATGAGATATGGTTGTTAAACATCACCATGTTAGTGCTGTCAATGAAACTCAAGTGTAAAATGAGATTGAGGTCACTTATGCAATTTATTGTAGTGAAGCACAGTATTTAAGATAAGGAGCTGCAGTGGAGCAAGACACGTGAGATTAATTGATCAGTTTTCCTGCTGATAGAGTATATCTTGATAATTCCTGCATTAGCCCTTTACTATTAGATTTTTTTGCTCCTGGAGGATGACGGCATTCTCCCTTTGAAGAAATCCAGGGGAAAGCATCATTCACCTGCTCTTTTCCCAAGGTAAAATGGATTGTATGATACAGTCTCCCACATGGAGTAACTTTAGAGTGAGTGTGGGCATGAGTGAACTCATCAGTCTGTTCTGTTGCATCCTCAGCTGGTTTTCTGGTGATGGATGATTCTTGGATTTAATCTGCTCTCTTCTGTCGAAAATCTCTGTCCTCGGGATGATGTGTGATAACAGGAGTGAGTCAGCACACAGCCACAGATACTCCAGAGTGTCTGCTGACCTCTGCTGGAGTTTCAGGATCATCTCCAGTCACTAACAAATGTTTTCAAGCCATAGCCTCAATCACAGATCAACAGTTTCTGTCCCCATCCCCTTCCTTTTAAAAGGCTGTAGAAACATTATTATGTAATCATAGCAGAGTAACTGTTTTGACTATACTTGCAAGAGAATATTAAGTGAGAAAATTATAGATCCAAAACAAAGAAATTAAAGTAACAATAAAAGTCAAGAAATGTCAAATGTGGAAAGATCTAATAAATAAAATTACAAATATGAACCGTTAAAGCTAATGTTGCACAAATAGGCATGTATTTTAAAGTATTTATATATGTTGTAGTAATATATAATTATGCTTTACAGTTTTTAACGACAGTTTTGTTAATTAAGTCTGAGTTTTTGTTTGGTTTTGGTTCGGTTTTTAATTCTAAAAATTTGGTTGTTTGGCTTATCATTTCTTTAGAACCTTCAGTTTGTTAGTTTAAAAAAAAAGTTAGCTCCAATCAGATATGATCACTTGTAACTTTAGATAAAACACAAACGTGCCGTTTTTATGAAATGGACAAATGCAACTATTTTATTTTGATTAGACTCTTTTCCACCGCATATAAAACACTGACACTCAGTATTTTATCAGCCTGGTTCAAAAGTTATTTTTGATGTTCACTTTTGATTGTGAAAAAATGCTAGAGTGACATTTTTTGTTTTTGTTTTTTCTTTTTTCCCTCAGTGACTGTGGTGCTGATGATACTCTGCGTGTGTGTGTGTGTTTTTGTGTGTGGGGGCGCGCGCGCGCGCGCGTGTGTGTGTGACTCCTGGAGGAAATGAGCATGGTACCTACATTAAAAATGCCTTTGCATCTTTACGTACCATGCGTGTGTATTCCACACCCTGACTCTCAGCAAAACAGAAGCAAGGGAGGACTGAGCGATGTTGGACACGTTATTATTGCAGCCGACGGGACAGTGAAACAAACTGGGAAAGGCCAAGAGCAGACATATTGATTTTTAAGGTAAAGCGCTCTTTATGTGTCTCTTCTTGTAATGCGGTGACATAGACACAAATAGTGATCGGTTAGGGACCGCGTTTACAGCAGTCTATGCTCCCGGTGTGTGTGTGTGTGTGTGTGTCTGCTCCAGCAGAGGTGGCTCAGATTAGACATTTTGGATAGTGGCTGCGCATTTCTCATTGTGGGTGTCAGCCCGATCTGCAGAAATGACGACGTAAAGCTGAACTTTGCGGTGCCGGTTGGGTTTTTGAGCTTGGCTCCGGCAGGCTCTGGCAGGCTGGAGCCAAGCATCATCCGTTCAAATGGCATTCCCTCCTGTTTGTCTGTGAGAAAAGAATCGCCATATCTGACTGTGTGGCAGGATCGGGTATTGGTTATTGCTTTGTTGCCTATCAGGATGTGTCCACAATGAGATGCCGCTCTGTAATGCTGCTGCTCTCCCGTAAACCAGGCACATTGGTTGATGTTGATGTCTACCAGGATGTTCTTTCAGCTGACTTGGAGCAGAATAAAAATAGACTCATAGACACCAAACACACCTAGACGTTGCACAGACAGGAACCTCTGTGACCCGAAATGATTCAAATGTTGTGCACACTCTGTAGAAAGGCTGTCATCTCTACCCTTCTGGAAAAGACACTGTGGTGCTGTTGAATTCTCTCTCTGTAGTTAAAATGACCTTTGCATCATGGTATTTGATCTACTGCGTTGTCATCACAGTGGCTGTACAATTCTAAACCTTTTAAAAATATATTCATACAACAGTTTAAAGCATCTGTGCATGTGATGACTGCCAGAAGGTGTCACAGATGATTCATGTGTGAGAAGAGGAGAAAGTCTTCCAGCATGGTGGGATTTTTTATATTCTCCTCCAGGTCAGGTTACTTAGCTTCAGATTTAGAAGACTTGCTGAGCAGCAACTCCCTTTCCCAGCAAGCGCCAATCAGTCATGATTTATATGGTCTCTGCTAATAGTAGACTACCTCTGTGATCTGTATTTGCACAAACTGCTGTGTTAAAGGAAATATGGTGTCTCCATGGAAACTGAGGTTGTCAAATGATGAAGATAAAGTGATCTTGGTTTGAAAGGCCGCCTGTTAATCTGCAAAACTGCAAGATGACATTCCGCCATTAAAAGCTCTGGGAAATACATTATAATGTAACCTGTGCTTCTTGGCAATTTCCATCTCTTAGAGCCAGTCACATTCAGAGAGATACATATCCGGTAAGACTTCAACACAGATAGAGAGGAGGATGGTATTTTACCGTTTTGTAATGGACTTTTAGACCTTATGTAAATCTGTCGTGGTTTTCAGGTATTTCAAATTAAAAGTGATCCAGATGTATTGATTCATTGAACCTAAGAAAATGGTGATTACAATATAGAATGTGGAGTGCATAACAGCAGGGAGAAAGAAATCTGTGCAAAAGCACTAAGACATGCAGACACACTCAGTGATTCTTCAAGCTGAGGGAAATGAACGTGAAAAGGTTAGCGTATATATCATCTTGCTGTAATGCCTGGAAACGAATGAAGGACCCATGAAGGTCTCCGAGAGCCCACTGCGGGACGGGGTGGCCTAGATTTCTCTCTTTCATATGATTTATGAGCACAGGGCATAAAACTCCACACATTAACATGTAGAACTTTGGTATGTCTGTAATGGGGGGAAAACAACTAAGCAGAAGTGTTGTTTTTGTGCACACAACTCAAAATAGAATCAAGTTTACAGGTAATACAGGTGAGAAACCAGTGGGATAAATAAAAACTTCAAATCGTTGCATCTACAGGATATAAAATAAACACAGTGCATCCGTAATTCAAATACCATAATGAATATCAATGAGTCACACTAAAGTAAAAAATTATAATAATAATAATAATTTTTAATTCTAAAAGAATAAAACAAAAAAATGTAAGAAATTTCAAAACAAAATGTCCTGAAGCCATAAAACTAACCAGGCTTTCTCGCGAGACGTCATCGCCCCACATGGACCAATCAAATAACTTCAAGTTTTGCCGCGAGGAGCGGAGCCGAGCCAGACCCGCTGTTTATGTTATAACTTCCAGGACTGACAAAGAACAAGGCTTCATTTAGACTCTGCTAATAACTCCGTACTGACTTTTCGGTAAAACCACCCGGCCCTGTGTGTGGTGAAGGCTTCAGCCGACCGCACGGACTCTGAAGTGGGCAGAGCGCCATCAGTTAGCCTGCTTTAGCTAACATGCTACCACCGGGGACTCTGGGGCAACAATGACCTGCTCAGCTCTCACATGCCGCCGCCCCCCCCCCCTACTCATTGTCTCGCTGCTGCTAAGGTAGATGGCTAACAGCAGCCCGACTCCTGTCCCCAGCCAGACCTGATGGATCCCAGTGGAAGTGAACTGGACTCCAGCCTGCCTCAGCCCGAGAACCCGTGTCTGATCGTGGAGGACTCCCAGCCGGACAGCGTCGCTCTGGAGGACGATCCCGAGACCAGCTACCGAGCTTTGTTGGCCCGCCGCCTGTCGAGCCTGCAGCCAACGGCCCGCAGTCCAGTACTGGTAAGATGTAAACTGATCGCACAGGTCAGTGATGGAAGAAATGATCAGTTTAATGAGGTGATACCTCAATAATACACCAGTGCAGGTCAAAGTCCTGCAGAATGTAATATGTAACTTGAATGAAAAACACATAAGTAGGCTATCAAATGCTCAACATGCTGGACGACCAGCTTCTGTTATGGTGTTATGTTATTATAAATGATCTATTTGGCCAGTCATTAGTCATGCATCTTTTTTAGCTCAGTTATTCTGAGATCCCAGGTTACCCAACCTACTTGCCTTTTCAATGTGGAGGAGGAAGATGCTGTCGGTCAGGGGACACTCGGAAATCAAGCAACAAGCAAACGCCACAAAGAGATGCCTGAGTTGTCTACCAGTTCAGACTATCTGGCTGTGCTCATCCCAGATGATCATCACCCTACAGTCATATCTGAATCTCTGAAACATTTTGCTCATCAGCATTGAAATATGGATTTTGATGTGTTTTTTTTTTTTGTTTGTTTGTTTGTTTTTTTTATCCTATCACTGAGGAAGAAAAAAACCATTTGACCTTCTTTACATCAAGTTGGTGGTTGATTTTTAATTCTTAAATATGATGTGAAACTTCTTTGGCTCTGCTGATCCTTAAATCAGAGTGAACTGTTCTCATTTGTCTTAGCATGTGATCCACTTGTCTCTGAGCGAAAAATCTAAGCTTTTTTGCTTAGTTAGAATGAACCTAATGTGTTTTCATGGCAATGCAAAACAAGTGAAGTGTTTTTTCTATTTCCCAGGAACTGATTTCCTCCCCACTAGGAAGCAGATGCTCTCAGACTGACAGCCAATCAGAGAACTCTGAGAGTAACAACCTGTCTGAGCCCAGTCAGTGCTTTTCTCACAGTTTAAAATGGCAGATACACATGTGCTATACCAGTCATTGTGTTTGTGAAGTAACACAAACAAAAATATTCTGTTTTGTTAATGAAGGAATTCTGACAACAGCAAACCCGAGTTCGGCGTTACAGGAGGAAAGTCAGATTCTTGAAATCTGCTCCCCTGCAGATCAGAAGAAGTATGTGGTCATTTTCTGCAGACTGATGCTAATTAAGTGCCAAGACCAACTAAAGCATAACATCACACGGCTTCATGTTTTATCAGGTGTGCAGCAGAGGACACTGACATGGAGTCTGGAGCTGATTCTACCACACGCTGCGTTCAGTCTGAAGGTACGTGGTCTCCCACAGATCAAAGAAGAGAAACATCTACTACTCTATGCAGATAAAGAGTGAGATATTTTCACATGCTGCTAAGCACAACAATATGTATGCATCTGTGTTTCAGGGGAAGCCTCTCAGTTTGGGTTTCTTGAGCTCTCTCAGAGTCAGGACCTGCATGGGGATGAGGCGAACAGTCAGGGGGAAGACATGGCCCCCCAGCCAGACAGTGAGCAATGCACCAAATCAGGTATTAAGACTTTGAATTTTAGATGTTGGTTTCTTCTGTTCATCTTCGTATTTCATTGTCATTTAGACCTCTTATCTCTAATAAGCTCTAATTTGAGCTGATGGAGGGATGTTGCCCCCCAGACCTAGTACTGGGGTGATCTGAGAAACTCACTTTGAGGCCGCTGACAAGTTACAGACAAATGGAAAATTGAGTTGTCTTTACAGCTTTCTGATAACAGTTTCATGAGCTCAGTGAAGTGTGAATAGGATGAAAATATTCCTGTGGCGTGGAAACAAGTTTTTGTCCGGGTGAACCTCTCGTGGGTTTTACCTTATAGTAGGTTGCTGCTGATTGAAAGTGTACATACACAATGTGTGTCAGTTGGAGCAGAAAAATAGATTGTGTATCCCACTGGATGCTTCATGACTGCAGGGTACTACAGTTCATTATCTGATACCTGATCAGAGTATTCACATAGACATCTAGCCCTGCAGTCAGTCTAATCTCTCCCTTGGTTTTCATCAGCAGCAGAGCAGAACATCAGCTTCAGGACTCCAGCGAGTCAAGACAACAAGTCTGTGAGGTACAGAATTTTCCATTCTTCAGTGATGCTGTTGCTTATCTGGTGTTGACAGTTTTTTTTTTGTCCTTCTCCAGGTCTGAGGTGAGCTCCAGCAGCTCAACAGACTCTCCAGGGCAGCCGGGCAGGCAGATCAGTGTCCAGGTTCTGCTGCACTCACAGGGCTTCCTGGCCTCTGCTGAGCAGGACCAGCAGGACTCTGAGATCCTGTCATCACAAGAGGACCTGTTTGACGCTGACAAGACAAGTGGGTTCATAGACGTGTCACACAGGCAGGCACTCAATGCTGGTGTTTACCTTTGTTCTATCCCGTTCAGGTCATTCCATAATGGTGTGAAAGAGAATTGCTGTACTGATGGATGATGACATGTATTCAGTGATCATCACAGTGGTTGACCAACAACTGACCAACCTTCTGCCAACACAAGGATATTTTTTGGCTTGCTTTACCACTAATTTAATAACTTCAAGCCCATAACTGATGCTTGCAACAGTGATACTCAGACATTCTCTGACCAGGTGTTGGTTTTGTCTTGCTTTGGAAGAGTGAAGAGGACATTAACAGACAGAAAGAGAACTCCTGGTAATTATTTTTACCAGTAGTTATTATTGTTATTGTAAGTGCAGTCATGTCACCTCTGTGTTGCTCTCAGGTGTTGCAGTTGATAGCACAGTGTCTGAGCCAGAGCAACAGGGTGACCCCACCCCAACACCGGCCCGCACCCTGCAACTGCTTCATCTCTCTGGGCAGGGAATGCTGGTGCAGGAGAGTCTTTCCCAGTAAGTCTTGGTCTACTCAGCCATCCACACACCATGCAGCCAAGTAAATGACATGATTTTCACCTCATTTCTTGCTTTTTTCCCCAAGGAGTTCAGTTGATTATGTTGCTCCAACACAAGACAACCTTACCCACACACCTCTAATTGTTCCGAGCTCTCCAACCTCACCCAAGAATGACCACGGTAAAAGACTAAAACTAACACGAGCAATAAAATATCCACTTGAGAGCCTGTTCACCGGTGTAGGTGCTAAAAAATAGTTTGCTCCATCAGGTGCTGATGAGCCAATGGATACTTCACAGTCTCCAGAAAATGGAGCAGTGGAGAGGGAGGAGCAGCCAATGGAAATGGAGGACCCCTCTAAGCCACAACCATCTGCCTCTACGCCTGTATCCCAGAATTCCCCTGGTTTTGTGTTGGAGCGTAATATATCTGTACCCTCCCAGCCAGAGTTCTCTCACGTATGTGCCTTATTTTCCTGTACTTAAATCAATTTTAATTTGTTTTACACTTTAGCAGCACATTGCAATACGTTTATTTTCATAATCAATTTCCCTGTTGGTAGTTTTCAAAATAATTAACGGTTTGTACAATGCCGCGCTTGCCTTGGTTTCTCAAAGCTTAAAAACCACATCCTCAGATTGTCTCACCAAACCAGCAGCTGGAAACCAAGAGAATTTCAATTTATAATTAGATAATTAGATCACAGGAAAAGGTCATTTGTCAAGCTGCACCTTGAGATTTTTTTGCATTCATTCTGCTAATAGACTGATTGCTCCAGCCCTTAGTTAATCATATACATTTTGAGTTGTTCAACAAGGAAACGTTAATACCGCTTCTTGAAATATGAAACTGAGCTTATATCTCAAAGGACATTATCTGTGATTAATCAGTTTTAAGGAAATAATCACCAGGCTTTTTAGAAAATTTATTTGCAGCCAGAGGTGGATGATCTAACTCATTAAAAGCTCCTATATTTAGGTACTTCATTTTAAAGTTCAGTTGCCGCTAACCTGCTAACTGAAGCTGAAAACAGCAGTCCATGTTCTTAAACCACTGTCACTTCATGAATAAATGACAGTGGTTTCGAAGAAATACTCCATATGAAATGAGCAAACACTGATTGGTTGTGGCCTAATTCCTAAAAATAATAATAATAATAATAAAAAAATCTGCATCTGTTAAATAGGTGAAGGATATAAGAATGCTATTCTCCCAAAGAGATTATTTTATAATCTTTTGGTCCAATAAGGTGTCCCCAGTTGCAGTCTGCGGTCTATAATTTACAGCGTGTTGTTTGTTTTGTTTTTTTTTGTATTTTCCCAGGATGTGTTTGTTCCAACACAGAGCCAGGAGGCTCCACAGCAGTCAGATAAGAAGTCAGCATCCTCTCCTTGTGAGACACCATCTCAACGCCTGGAGACTTCTCATTTCAGTTTTCCTTTGCAGCTCTCTGTGAACACGGAGAGCAGCAGTCTGGTGCAGCAGACCTCAGAGCAGATTGAAGAGGACAGTCAGGCCACGCAGATTGAAGAATTGGGCATGCTGCCCAGTGTCGACACCAGCGACTCTGTGATTTCACGGTGCGATCAGAGGGGCAATAGCAACACCACCCCCTCAGGATTACAACCTGCCACAAGTTCAAAAGCTTCCACCTCTGCTGATTCACCACATAACAGCGAGTGTGCCAAGACTGAGCAGGCTGATCTGTCGCAAAAGTTGGATGCAACTTCACTGAATGACCAAAAGACCTCACTGAATGTAGAAAATGTGAATGGAAATGAGGTTAAGAGTGACTGCAAAGAGTTGAGCTCTGCTAACATGGTGACCTGCTCTCAATCAAAGCTGGATTCTTCTGATTTGAATGTTAACAGTTGTGTTCAGGAAACACCCTTAGGCAGTGCACCCTCCACTCTGCCTTCACAGTCCATGATCTCTCAGACATCTGCTGTGGATGTAAAAGCTGGAGGGACTGCAAATAGTCAGTCTGTAGAATCAGTTTCCCAGCAGTGTGAAGGTGTTGTGAGCAGCCAGACTCATAAAAATTTGATGGACGTTTGTGAGCAGGTTGAAGAAGAAGAGATGGTGATGGAGGAAGAAAGTACAGGAGCAGGTGAGGCTTCAGGATTGGCTCTGGCTCTCTCCCAGAGCCAGCTGCTGTCTCCTGAGCCCATGGAGGAGGACAGTGAAGATGTGGGAACAGACAATGTCATTGTGGTGATGGACAGTGAGAGAGACTCCCAGATTCTAAAGAAAGATGCAACACCACAGTCAAAGACCAACAGTTCCCAGCCAATCAGGGACGTCTCTGCTTCCACTAACGGCCACAAGTCTGAGGCTCAGGCAAAGGAGGCAAATGCAGCTCCTGACAAGTTAGCCCCGACTGAGAAGGAGGTGCCCGAATCAGAAGGCCTCAAAGACAAGAGCCTTAGTGATAGCTCTGGAGGTAAGCAGGATGCAATTATATAATATCACCCACTAAGTGTGTGGAAGAAACCTCAGAAAGAGCAACTGAGTAAATATCTTGTGACGACCTGGCTCTGACATGACACAATAGTAATGTAAGACTTAAAGTAAAAACAAATAGAATTGTATTTAATTTACACTGTTATCCAGTTAACCTCAAGCTGTAGTCATCAGTGCACTCAGTGGTGTGGGTGCACATGTGCATAAGTGTAATATATTAAGTGTGAAAAGACATGCACAAGATATCCAATAGGCTAAGGGGCTGAAAAAAGAGAAGCAGGAAAGAGAGCCTGAATAGGCGACTTCTTGTTGGGCGGGAACTCCAGGCCTAGGTGCATCCAACTAGGAAAATCTACACAGGACTCTACCCTCCAGGTTTCTACTGCACAAATGATACACAGAGGGAAAAGCACGCAGAAAGTAGAACCATAGACCTGAGGACAGGCAAGGACACAGCCATAGGACAGACAAATTTCTTTCTCCTCTACATTAACCTGTTTTATTAGAAAGGCGATGTTGCTACTGTGATGCTACTATCAACAGTGTTGATAGTAGCATTAGCAGTTTTCCTTAATGTTTTATAAAACTGTACGATAAACAGGGCTGAGAGGTGGTAGAAAGAGATCTAACATGAGTACGATGATGCTTCTGTGCTGCAGAAATTTCCTTTCACTTCACGCTTCCTAAGGAAGGGGAGCTGATTGGACCTACTGTTGGTGCCACACCCCCTTTGATCAATCAGCTGAAGCAGACACTGAGACACAGTACTCCTATCGGTGGGTTCAATCATGAGCTGCAAATCTGACTTTTCCACATAGTATCAAGTACTGAGATGTGTTCTTTGATGTGTGTTTTTTTTTTATCCAGAGATCACCTCTTTCTCTGACAAGTCAGACATGGTGGGTGATGTCTCAGCAGAGGTTGCAATAGCTGCTAGCGACATTGCATCTGGTGAAAGCGGAGAGGATAGGACGGAAAAGGAGGGCGGGAAGCTGAGTTTGAGGATGAAGCTGGTGACTCCTGTTGAAGAAGGAAACTCAGAGGGCTTCAGCCTGCAGAGTAGGGGTTTCACATTCAACCCAAAGCACATTATATGCTTAAAAATGACAAGTTGGTATCCATGGAGATGCTGAATGCTCTCACCACCCTCTCAATATATTTCTTTTCAACAGAGCCTGTACTGTCAGAGGAGGATAGATCTGTCGTCAAGGTTACCACTGTTTCCAAGGCTGTAACCAGGTAACTTTCCCCTAGCTTTATTAACTGAGCTCCCTCATAAGAACATTACTGCTTTTCTATTCAGTCTCCAGATAATGAAAATTAGCCAAAGGTTATTCTGCAGTTCAGTTCTTCAGCCTCGGAACCCTTAAATCTCTCAATTGTCAGCAAAAGCATTCAAATCTGGTACTATTGGGCTATTACTCATCAACATTTTGGAACCTGTTTGATACCAAATACCAAAATATTTCAATTTATTAATTAAACCATTTCATTGCAAGTTTCAAGTTTTGTATTTAAATATCTAGATTCATAAAGTTGCAGCTTACGCTAAATTTAACCCTGTTAAGACCATGAGATTGTATACATTTCCAAAGATCACGTCTTTAACATGTACTTCCATCTATATATAAGATTTGTATTTTGTACTCTGTATGTGACATTCCTGTTGGCTCCAGTGGGTGACGGTAGCTGTCAGTTACTTGTACACTGAAAGTAAATGGTATCAAACTGAAAGCTATTTAATATTTGAATCCAATAGTTCGTCACTTTATTTTTTGAAACGGGAACAAGCACACTCAGATTATGATGTTTGCAAAAACTTCTCTTTGGTGATGCACATCTGTGGGCCCCTTTAGCTGCAGTTTAATGCATCTTCAGGTTTTTGTCAACTGTCAAAGTCCTGGTGCAGGAGTGAGGTCTAACAGAGATAACGTTGGATGTCTCAGCAGCCCGTCTGTGTTCAGTCGAGTCAGGCAGGTGCACAGACAGCAGGAGGCAGAGGAGGACAGCCAGCCCATAGGCAACTCTACACCAGTCAGGTAAATACATCCTCCACAGATAAACAGCAGTGCAGTCACTAGTGTGATGTCAGATGTAATGTGATTTCATGAAGCCAGATCCGATTCTGTCACTTTAAAGGATGAAACTTTACTCTTAAAGCTGCCATTGTTGATGTATGTAGTGTTTCTATTTTTACTTATTTATTATAGTTTACCTTTTTATTCTGTATAATTTTTATCACACCTTCCCCTGTGCTGCTGTATCGAATTTAAATTTCTTCTGTGGGGCATCAATAAGGTACATCTTCTATTAATGTGAACACACACCCCTGAATTTTCAAAGGAGAGCACCCACAACATTAGGGTCAGAGCATGGGATGTTCCTGGTCTGAAGGGGTCAGGACCTGCCAGTAAAACTGACACCAGTGACAGGATCACAAGTGGCAAAGGCCCATTGATGGTCATGGAGAGAGATGACGGAATTGTGTGGTCTGATCAGACAGAAGGGCTGCTGTAGCTCAAACGTCTGAGTTACAGGACTTCAAGGATCCTCTCTTAACTAATTTCAGCCAGATATCATAGCTCAGGGATATTTTGGTGCCACAGAATGAGGGGTTGGGTGGTCGTCTACACAATATTAGGCATGTGGTCATTGTGTTATGGACGATCTGTGTGTGTAATATCTAACAACCAGCGAGGTACCAGAGGGAATGGCTGGGCCTGAGCTCATTTAAGTGTTGTCCCACTTTCCTTTTTTTTTTTTTTTTTTTTTTATCCTTTCAGATGTGGGTTTTAGAAAACTGACCTCATCCTCACTGATTTAAAGCATACAACTTATAGTTGTATAAATAAGCCTCCAGGAGGAGGTTCAGTTTTATTTGTGTTTATTTTATGACTTCTTTAAGACTCTCCTGATTGATCTAATCTGCTGGAGCCTCACATGTACATTTGGCCTGGGGTAGGATGAGTAGATTTCCCTTGATGTAATATATTTTAGTAGAGAGAAGTAGGTCTACTTTGGCTGCCATCCTCTTTATGTGTGAGACCTACTTTTGGATGCTGGAGGTAGGATGGACTGTTATTTTTTGCACCATGTGCATATTCTCTGTGGACATGTGGAGCAGACAGGTATAGTTTTGTCCTCACACTTTGGAAAAGTGAGGTTGCCTTAAATATCTCCAGGACCTGTCTCTTTTCTGTAGTTGTTTCTGGCAGTAAAGAGAGCTGTTCTTTTGAGTGCGAAAAGAGTGACTGATACCAATTATTTTCATTAGCTTTGTATTCTTTCAAATGTGGCAAAATATTTAAGGTTTGTCCTCAGAGTGGTGTCAGAGGAGAGGAGGGATTATGGACAATTAGGTGACCTTTTAGAGACACTGACTTAGTTCGTTAGGCTAACCTTCAGCTTTACAGATTTGATGAGACTTTTCAGCATTGGCTTCACTTTTGAGACCTGGAGTCTATGTCCATTTTTATATAGTCTATGGTCTGCACAGCTGACCAATCACTTCAGGAACTGGGCATGAATGTTCAATGAACAATTTCAGAATGGTATTGACATGGTTGCTTGCAGCTCCAACAACCTTTGCTCTCTCATATATGAGCAAAGGTTATCTGGCAAGCACTTCTGTCAAACTATAAGGGTTAGTCAAACCATTCTTGGTCAGCCTGGACTGTTATTTGTTCCTTAATTTAAGTTGTGGGTAGATTCTGCTCTTGACTGGTATTGTTGCTGGTTGCCAGCCTGAGATTTCACAGTGTTAAATCTGTTTATTTTGACATTTGTCCAGGGGGGAGCTGTTCACTTCACTGCAGAGAAGCTCATGCAACAGCCTCCCTAACAGCCAATCAGAAATTTCACAGCAGGAAATGTTGGCAGAGTCGCAGCAGCAGAAGGCCTTAAATGCTCCCACCCCTGCTGAGCAGTCTGAGGAGAGGCGAGGGCCGCTCAAAGTTTCAGAACCTCCCACACCAAACAGGACAGATGTTCGGCAGAGGGTGAACTTTGAAAACACCATCACCTCCAGTCCATCCAACAAGGTGCTCACCACAGCACAATACCAGTGAAAAGAGTGCACATGCATTTCTCAAATCCTTCACACTCATAATGAAAGCTTATTGAACACAGCTATAGGATATATTATTTATATCTAACTGTGCAGAGTGTCAGACCCAGCTAACATAGCATGAGGGTGCTGTACACGCTGGACGGGTATTGCAGGGCCAACATATAGCGACATACAAGACAAGGAACAATTCATGCTCACACTCACATTTTAATCACCAACTAATCTAAACTGTCATGTCTTTGGACTGTGGGAGGAAGTTGGAGAACCTTGCTGTGAAGCAACATCATGCTGCTGAAAGTAGCTCCATTTAAATCTCAAGAGTTTAGTCAGTTTCCATTTGCAATTGGAGACAAACAGTTGTTGTGTGGTTAAGATAAGCAAGGCTCAAGCCAGTGCTCACATGAGGTTTCAAGCTTTATTCTGAAGACGTATCATCACTCTGTCCTATGTGTCTCAGCTCCGCCAGCGGACCGTCTCCCAGCAGACCAGCTTTGATGCGCCAGGGCTTCGCTCCCCAGCTGGCAGGGTAAGGGCATCCAGATTTGTAAGGAGAAGGAAGTTACAGCATATGTCTGTGAGTACTGTCTGGCTGACACTGCTCCATTTTTTCTAAAAGGGTGAATCAGAGTCTCTGTCCTTTGGAAGAACCGCGGGCCCCTCCCATTGCAGACATGTGCGCACCATCCAGGAAGTGCGGACCACCATCACTCGGATCATCACAGATGTGTATTACGAGGATGGCAAAGAGGTGGAGCGTAAAGTCTCGGAGGTAACCATCAGATCGTTCCTGCCTCTTTCTGACAGATAGACCTCTGAGCAGTGTTTAAAGGTTGTGGGTTGTAATGCTGTTAAATTGTGTTTGTAGAAGATTTACTGTTTATCACTGCTGAGAGTCTGAACTGTTCAGTGGAATGAACACCTCTCTACAAGAGGTTTGGCAAAAATCAAATGTTGTAATTTTGAGTCAGATTTATTACTGGGCAGTTGTTTGAGTCCATTAAATTGTCCTTAGTGGACCTCATTAACTTGAAAAGCTGGAAGTTAAGCTTACAACAAATCCCTGTACAGTTTGGAGTATTGTATGAGAACTATTAAAAACAAAATAAACAGAGCCTGTGGATGTTGTTGAGTGAAGGCTGTCCAAACAGCTCTACAGTTAAGAGCTGCACAAAAAGAAAACAAGAATTGTGGACATAATCATTTAATTTTTATTTTTACTTCAAAAGGCTTTTATTATGCTTATGTGATTTTTTTTTGTTGGGTCTTCAGTTTTGTTCTCGATATCTGGAGAATATAATTTGAATCCCAAGAGCACTAAAACACTTTAAATATTGGGGCACTTTCTACCTGAAAATTGCAGTTCCTGCGATTTGGATTTTGCAAATGACATTATGGCTCTATAGTGACGTGGATTATGTCTTGATTAATTGTGCAGCCCTTTTGTGGAGTCTGACTGAATGTGTCTTTCTTTCACACCCGAACTTAGAGCTGTCCACTTGACTGGATCACCAGAGACAGATGTTAATTTCAGCTCTGAATGGGGCCCAAATTGTGATTTGCCGCATGAAAATGATCAGCATCTTTGTGGCTTAAGTAACACAAGTGTCATTGATTTCTTTTCTTTCTTTCTTTTTTTTTAAATTCTTTTTTTCCCCTGATGTTACCAGGAGAGCGAAGAGCCAGTGGTGGACTGCCAAGTGTTGGACAGTGATATTTCCCCGTGCCGCACAGGCAGCAGCTCCATGACGTCTGGTGACCTTGCTGACATCAGCTCTCTATCGTCCAAAGCCTCCAGCCTGCAGCACAGCTCAGGAGGAACAAGTAGCAGCACTGGCCTCAGCAGGCCAGAATTCATCATACCACACATTCAAGGAGCCAAATCCATGAGGTACCACCTCCTCCCCCTCACTACCAAACCAACTCTCACTGTTTATCTACAGTCCTGACTATGAGGTCTCTCCTTGACCTGTCAGTCCTAGTTGCATGCTGTCTCCTGTCACTCCTTCACCTTCTTTGACTTTAACACCCTCATTTCTCAGTGATTCACTGACCCCTGCCTGCTTCAGGTACAAGTTGCTTCTAGGCATGAATCTGGGGTCAGCAGTCCCCCCCCCCCACCATTCCAAATCAAGATGGCTCTTTTCTTTAAGAGAGGATCGCCAGATCATTGCCGAAGCAACCTGATGTATGAACCTCCGTTCGTCCCCTCTGTGTGTCTGCAGTCCTAGGAGGGGAGGTGGGCATCAACAGAGGGGTCACAGGGGTCAGAGGGCAGGGTCAGTGATCACTAAGGGCAGAGGCTACAGCACCCTGGGGTCCCGGGCCTTCGTCCCACTGACACCCAGAGGAAGGGGTAGAAGGGGCCGACCTCCGTCCCGCTACTCCCTGTCCAGGTGAGTCCTCCCTGAGGCTCACCCTGCGCACTAAGCAAACTCCTTGATCCCTACCCACCTTCACTTTCTCTCACTCTATTTTTCCTTTTTTCACTAACCTCTTGACCTAACCTGCTCACTCTGAGCTGCAACTGTCAGATGTCAATGAAATGTCTAAAATTAGTGCAAGTGTGTTAGGTTTTGACATCTCCAGATGGTTTACTTTTTTCACTTACAGTCTTTATGAAACAGCAGCTGCACATGTTCACAAATGAGAAGCTGAAACTAGGAAATTACTTTCCTATGAATTAATCAACCAATTCGTTTTGCAAAAAGAAAAAAATTTCAAAGGATTTTTACATGTGGCACCTACATTTACATTTTTAAATTTAAATTATTTTCTGCCGGTGCAGCTGGGGTGTTCCACTGAACAATGAGTTAAAATATTCTGGAAATCACAAAATGGTAAAGTGCAATGTACAAGTATACACACCATAAATGGAGCATTCTGGTGCTGTAGAGACATAATCTTATTGTAGAGGTAAGGGATGCACTTGTTAGATATTTTTCAGTGGTGATTAAAATTTTGAGTCATAATGCTATCTCAGTATCTGCCAGAATAACCACAATATGATTGCTTTGTGTGCCGTTCAGCTCCATTTCAGACTATTTATTTAAAGGATTAACAACCTGAACTCAAGATGACACAAAAACCACATTCTAATGAATGTGAGTGAGTGAGACCAATAGAGACCCCGTGCATTTACAGAACATGAGCTGGGATTTAACCACCACCCCATTTGATCAATGCTCAGAAAATAGGGACAACAGGAGCCTGATAACTCAGTTTCTGATCAGACCCCACGTTTCTGTTCAAGGGGAGGTGGAGTTGGCTCATTGCAGAGGCTTGGTCCTCATGGCCACCGACAGTCCTCCTCAGAGGACGAGCCTTATACCCGCATGCTTCCCCCGCGCCTCCCGATCAGCTCCACTGACGCCGAGCTCCCCAGCCACTCTGACTCCCTCAGGTCGTCACCGGGAGAGACGAGCCTGGCCGGCAGCAGCTTTGTGGGGTTGCGAGTAGTGGCCAAGTGGTCGTCCAACGGCTACTTCTACTCTGGCCGCATTATCAAAGATGCTGGGGAGGGCAGGTTCCGCCTACGATTTGACGACGGCTACGAGTGCGAGGTAGTGGGGAAGGACATCCTGCTATGTGATCCCATTCCCCTGGAGACAGAGGTCACTGCTCTGCTAGAGGACGAGTACTTCAGCATAGGTGAGGGAGCAGATGGGGGGTTACAGTTCTACAGTTTGTTTTTCCCATTTTTTTAGTTTGTATTTTTTGTTTATATATTGTCTATTTTTGTTTTATATTATATCTTTTTTTTCTATACCTATGGTTGTTGTTGCAACAAGGAATTTCCCATACGTGGGATAAATAAAGTACTCTTATCTCTTAAGTATTACCATCCACCTCAGGTAACATAATCACAAGTGGACAGCTCTAAGTTCAGGAGTCAATGCACCAAAGACGCATTCAAGATCTGATCACTCAGACCAGATTTGAAGGGGGTGTTTGAAGACTCTTGGTTCTTGTGTGTGTCTGTGTGTAGGTGTTGTAAGAGGCCATAAAACAGAGGGCCAGGATCTGTTCTACAGTGTGGAGAAAGACGGCCAGAGGCAGTGGTACAACAGGACCTCAGTCATCCTCTCTCTGGAGCAGGGGAACCGGCTGAGGGAGCAGCACAGCCTCGGGCCCTATGAGCCCTCCACTCCGCTAGCCAAGGCCTCCGACATCAGTCTGGGTGAGATGACCAGAGCCGGACACATTACACATTATTTCAAAGAGATTAGCAGTCAGGGGCATGCTCCTTTGATCTATTGAGTTTTTATCTTGGTAGAGGAGAGAAGAGAGGAAGAGAAGGTGGTGGCTCTATGAGCTTGGCTGAAACACGGTGATGGGGCTGATGTGCTAACATTTAGCAGGTTTATCCTTCCTGTCTGTTAATATTACAGCTAATCGTTATTTCATCTGTAGTTTTTTTTTTTTTGTTTTTTTTTTCCCACTATCTTCTATTATGCAGAGATTGATTAGCATGCATTAGATTGTCCCACAGTCTTGTTGATGCAATAGCTCATTAACATCAAAGAATTTCTTCAAATTTGGCAGAAACATTAACTTGGACTCAAGAATGGACTGATTAGATTTTGGTGGGTGACCTCACAAAACGTTAATGTGACTTCTCAGTAACGCCTTGAGGGATTTTCTTCTGGTGCAAACATTCACTTGGAGTCAAAGTGAGTCCAAGTGAATGTTTGAACCTTTGCACAACTTATTTTGGTCACAGATCATAATCACAAAGCACCTTTTAGTCATTACTCAAGATTTCACGCAGCAGATATGACAAGATTTCCCACAAATATTGAATTTTTTAAATGCCTCAGGATAAATAGATCCAAAACTAGAGATACAAATGTTTCAGACAAAGTTTTAACCTCATGGTGGCAGTGAGGAAAAAGCCAGAGGATCACACAGGGTCAGTACTTTTTATGCTCTGGGAAACATGAATGTCTTTTATATTCATATCAGTAATAAAGTAGCAAAATAAACAGTAACATTGATTTGAATGCAAATGTTTGACTGTATTTTCGTCTTCTCTTTTTTCTTTTATTTTAAGTCCACTTTTTTATCTTCGTTCTTCTGACCAGTTGAACCTGTGGATCTCTAGTAATGTGTGGTTTTCATTCTTTTCCTTAGATAACCTGGTGGAAGGAAAGAGGCGGCGCAGAGTGGCCCCCGGTGGTCAGAACACTCCAAACCGCAGCTCCTCCAGCAGCCCCCGCACCCCTGGGCCCTCCGGCAAGAGGAAGCTGATGACCTCTGAAAACAACAGGTCGCCGGCCAAGAGAGGCCGCAGGGGGGCAGGCGCCAGAGCCGGTACAGAGACCTCATTACGGCCATGAGCATATCTGAATGGAGATGAGCGGGTTATTTTTATATCATAAATTTAAGATTTGATATATTTCTCTCCGATGTTTTATCCCATGTTTATCTGTCCTGACACACTTCTAAACTGAAGCTTGTTTGTAAAAACAGGCGTCAGATGAGCACTGAGTCAGAACTAGATTTGAAATACAAAGAAGACTCAGGTGTGAATGATTTTAACTCCTCGTTTGCTTTTTGGGCGATTTTAAATAATTTTTTATTTTAGTTAAATAAAGACTTTTAACATGTTTTTTTATTATACGCCATGACACCTTTTAAAGTTAATTTTCCTTTCTCTGACTGGCACCAAGAAAATTAAAGCAGTTTGATGATTTTTAATGTTCATGCTGGTGTTGTGTGGAATCTGTAATGTATGATTTTTGTGTGTAACTGAGAGCTGTTGACCTTCATATGCGTGTCTCCACCCTCGGCTGCTGTTTGCCAACTGCTACTGAGACTGACTGGTAATTAAAAACAAGCCACCTTTATTATCATGGTGTTGGTCCACCGGTGGAGGGGAGATGCAAAGTTTGTTTCACGGGTGTATTTACTTTAAGAACCACTTTAACACAGCTGTCATGTGTTTGATGCTCAAGTGTTCAGTTCAGCAAAATCACCTAAAACATTTTTTCCTATCTCAAAGACAAAATGTTGTATCCAACTCGACTGAACAGAAATCAGTCAGCCAATCAGAAGATAGAATCAGGTTCCCTCATCTAATGCATATCAACATTTCAAATAAAACATGGGAGAAGTGTTTTATAATCACTATTTCGGTGAACTGACCCTCAAAAAGTTTTTATGCTCACTGTTTGACTTTCCTATTTAAACTGATCTTTTTGTCCACAGCTCAGCGGGTTGGTGTGTGTAACACCTCTGGCAGCGGCACAGATCTCCCTGCTCAGGCATGTGATGTGGCAGAGACTCTTGGTCCAATGCCCCAGAACGCGTCTCTATTCATGGGCTTCGTGTTCATGATGACGGCCTCGTCAGAGACCGACCGGCTGACCAACAAGGTCAACTCGGATGACGAGGAGGGTGAGGCAGAGACTTTGTGTGCACCAGCTACCCTTCCTGTTCCTGTTCATCATTCAAGAATAAATCTAAGGTTTCTTCTCCCAACAGATTATGTAGAGACGGGTCCATACAACAAAACTTACACAGAGTCCCAGCTGCTGGCAGGTGGAGGCTTCATCCTGCCAGACTTCAATGAAGAACAGGTGAGTGCGCTTAAAACACCATCTGTGGCAACTTTTCATAATTAGTATGTTTAATACAGCAACAATATTTATATCTGCAAATGATTCAGACTCTGAGGAGATTGGACCATAATTTATTCCTGTACCTGCTCATTCATTTCAATTTTTCATCTTCAGTTAGGTAATACACTTGACTTTTCATACATACTAACCTTAACCCTAACCTTGAGCAAAAGAATTTAGTTGGCTTCAGAAAGTTAAACTTCATACTGATGTGTTTTTTAGAATCTTTTGCTAATTTAGAATTTAGCACATTCAGATGTTTTTCACTGCACAGATACTTGCAAAACAAAGAATTTCCAGACCGTCACATAGATCTTTAGAGAAGGCCACTGAGCAGCCATAATGTTACGACCACTGACAGGATAAACACGGATGATCTGGTTACCATGACATCTGTCAGTAGGTGGGATAGATGAGATAGCAGGTTAGTCCTGAAGTTGATGTGTTGAAGCAGGAAAAATGGTCCAATGCGTGGATTTGAGGACCAAACTGTGAGTTGCAGACAACTGAGTCAAAGTGTCTCCAACACGGCAGCTCTGTTGGATGATCCTGGTCTGCAGGGATCAGGAAGGAAATAAGTCTGATCCATGGAGGCTTTACCTCACAAATTCCAGGCCTTAAAGAGACAGGAAAATTTTGGTGGCTAAAGGGACTTGGACAATATTAAACAGGTGGCCATGATGTTATGGTTGATCGTTATACATTAGTAGCCTCAACATGCAAGTTTATGACAGAGTGTACTCGGGTTTTCGTTATATTTTATATGTAATGTCTAATGAACATTAGAGACTGAGGTTTGTTTCCATATTGATCAGCTCTCCAGGAGTATTATTAAAAGCAGGTATCTTCATCATCCCCTGTCTGGTTCCCTCCTCAGTGTAATGCAGCGTACCAGAGCCTGCTCATTGCAGACCAGCACTGCCGTACCAGGAAGTATCTGCTGTGTCTGTCCAGCGGCGTGCCGTGTGTGTCACATATGTGGGTGCGAGACTGTTGCAAAGACAACAAGCTGCTCAACTACAGGAACTACCTACTGCCTGCCGGCGTGGGGCCCGATGATGGAGTCGTAGAATGGTACGATTTGTCACTACACTGATGGATAAAATAACGCTGTGATGAAGCTCTTTTTGCATCAAGTAATGTTCATCCCTTAGTTTCTTAAAGACTGCAGGCTACATGTCCCTGGGATTGTTTTCACTGAGGAAAATGTTTACTAAGACAATAAATCAAGTGAGAGTAGGACTGTTTTCCCATAGACTGTCATTAAGCTCTTGAAAATCATCTATTCAGAGAGAACTTCCTTTCGTATGTGCTTCAACCGACAGTATCTAACTACACTTATTAAATAGATGTTGGACTTAATATTTAAACCAACCTTGCTAATATTGCTATATTTCTTTGAATGTTGGTCTTTACAGATGAGTAAATGTATCAGCTAACAAAAACAAATAACTGTTAGGGTGGTGGTGGTGGTGTTGGCCCATGGGAGTGTTGTATTAATACTCTGGTGTGTGATACATTATGCTGGGGAATTGGCTAGAGAAACTCTGCAGGATCTATGGTGGCATCTTTAAATGTCTTCTTTCGTTTGACCAGCAGTGGAGGAGATTAGTTCATGATCATAGACATAGAAAATGAACTAATGTAAAAAGTAGATTTTTCTTCTTCTGAGGAGTCATTATCCAGCTTTAAATGCATTTTTTTCTTCTCATCTGTCAGGCATCCCCGCAGCAGTCCGTTCAAAGCCCTGCGGGTGCTTCTGGTGTTTGAGAAGCCAGTGGAGCTTTGGGCACAGCTGATCACCATGGGGGGAGGTTCCTTTGTCCGACACTTCCAGGGAGACAAGGACAGCTCAGGTACAGAACCCACAAGGCACGGTCCAGATTATATATGTCAGTATGTTAATCATGTGACTCCATTATAATAGACAGTTTGTGTTTCCTTCCATTTGCAGACATTCCTACTGGCAAGTACGACGTTGTGGTGACAGACCATGCCTGTCCACCATTGGTAGAGAAAAATCTGACATCACAGGAAGTACCGCTGGTGTCTCCTGAGTGGCTCATTCAGAGTCTCATCTGCGGAGAGCGCCTAGGTTTTCACAGCAAGCCTCAGTATCGCCACAACTACTCTTCCTAATCTGACTACACGTGTGCAAAATGCCTTCGACCATGTTTAATGTTCAACATTAGTTCTGTTGCATGCCTCAGCTGTATATAACTTTATCCTGTCTGTTTTTATGGGATAATAAATTGTGACCCTGGTTTAATTTTAAAGCATTTACATTTATT
Organism: Remorina albescens; assembly: GCA_034769265.1. Taxonomy (NCBI): domain Eukaryota; kingdom Metazoa; phylum Chordata; class Actinopteri; order Carangiformes; family Echeneidae; genus Remorina; species Remorina albescens. Next base: position 16,730,608 of record CM068479.1, read on the forward strand.
TTCTCTACAGAAAACAATACATGCAACAAGGTTTTAGTATTTACAATTTATACAAGTCAATAGAGCAGAGCATCCAAACGGCGTTTTGGATGAAGCATTTTCTCCTAGTCTTAGTTGGATTTCAAGTTTTTCTTAATGTGTTGTCTGCCTCATTGCAGTGGATTTTTTTTTTTTTTTTTATAATTTAACAGAATTTAAAGATGACTTTTAAAAAATGAAAAACAGCTGCTGAAATTTGTACCACAAAGTTGGTAGTAACACTTCCAGCTGGAGAATGTGATATCTAAATATCTTTTCCATCAGAAGAGAGTGAGAAATTGTGATTTCATAATTCTGGGATGGACCTAAGATCATTTCAACAGACATGCTGCAATATCAGGGACAAGACTGATCAGAGATATGGACAATATTTTCTTCAAGTGTGATCCGTCTCCAAACCTTGACCCTTTCTGTGCTTCTTAGACACTGAAGAGAGAGAGATTTTCACCATTATGGACTTGGCATTAGCTCTGTGCTTTATGACCGATGCATCAGGAGACAGTTTGCGCTGTTTCCTACCTGCCCAGGGTGCCTCCTGCCTGTGTGTAGTACTTGTTGTAGTCCAGTCGCAGTAACAGCTGAGCGAGGTCAGAGTTTATCTGATGATTCCTTACACTTGAGAGGATTTTAAACAGTAAGGATGACTGCCTTCTGAAACCCTGAAATTCAAATGAGAAATTATTAATATTAGAAACAATTTTTTTCTTACATTTTCTCACAAAGAGGAGAGCTGACTTTTACCTTGACCAGGATGTCCAGTTGTGCTGTTCCCCTTTCGTCAAGCGAAGCCACCGTCTGACTGACCAGTGAGCAGAAATTATGGCACAGCTCCAGGATCTCATTCAGACAATGGAAGACCTGAGGACAGAGGATTTAGCACACCATCTGAAATAGGCAGGAGTTTTAGATGTGAGATAAACTCTTATCTTGATATAGCTTCAATACCGGCTTGAGGAGGATGAAGGACTGGGCGAGCAGGTTACTGAGGAAGTGGTCATGGGCCAGTCTGATGCTCTCAAAGTCTCTAGTGGAGTTGATCTGCTGGAGCAGCTGGGAGAACTGAGACTCAAGGACGTCCACCTGAAGACAAACAGGAAATAAACCTGCTGAAAACACCTCAACTAAGGTACATGAGCGCGCACACACTTTTTGGAGCAGATGCATAAAACTGGATAAATGAATCTAGGAATAGTCGTCTTACATCTTTCCCAAGCCAAAAATGCTAATGAATACTGATTGTCTCTGTGTCTTATTCAAATGTATTAAATACAGGAGCCAGATTTCTACCTCCACAGTGAGCCATAGCTGGATGAAGACACATAGTTAGCTTTGAATGATGTGCAGTAAACCAGAGAGAGTTTTATCAATCATCTCTGGTCACTGGTGAAGCCCAGAATAGCCACGATGCAAACAACCTACCAAGGCTGCAGCTGCAACACCTTCATTAACTTCATTACATCTATACCAGTAAACCGCAATCAGCCACACCTCAGTCACCTATAACATGAAGCCTCCAAAAGCTAATCAATAACTTTTAGTTGAGTTCCCAGGATTGAAAAATAAAAGGTATATTAATGAAAACCAAACATTATTATTTCTTGTTAGATGTAATTTTATATTGCAATGGAATAGCTCCTTTTGTTCAATAACAACATAAGTTGTTAGTAAGAACACTAATGTGTAAGTCAGGGGACACCACATTTCTCTTCAAGTGAGTAGGATCACATCATGTCTCTTCTGGCCACCACGTTTTTTGGATTAGAGGTTTGGAGAACTCAGATGTCCAGGAGAATCTTTGAAGACTCTGGAGCTCCCTTTAACCTTCTGAGACCGTAGCTCTTATTTTGTAAACATGTTAGTGGGAATGGTTGACCATTTGATTGTAAAGTGATCGTTGTAATGTGCCTTGGTGACCACAAGATGACAGACACACATTTCCACGAATGAGGCCAACAGGTCTAAATTAAGCAAAATTAAGTATAATTGTGAAGAGAACCCAAAATGTAATCTGCTCATATGAGGGTGCAGTGTGTTAGGAGGTTGAAACTGTGGTGAAAGTTGTTAAATAATGAGGCACAAACTGGAGCTAGGACTGCTCTTTCAAACCAAGTGTGTTAGTTCTATAATTTATATTAATTATATAAGTTTTACATCTTAACCATCCCACTCACTCTGCTATTACCTGTAGGTAGTACTGCAGGTTGTCGATCAAGAACGCCATGTGGTTGCGTAGCCTCCACTTCACAGCATCAGTCTGGCTGGACTTGAGGTGTTTCCTCTGCATCTGTAAGGCCCAGCAGTGCTGCAGCTGCGACTGTACCCGCCGCACACTCAGCAGGTACCTGAACACCACATTGTACCTGAAGACACACAGGAGGAGATGCTTACTAGTTGCTCTCAAAATGAAAACATGAGCCAGTAAAACCTTCAGTAGGGTAGCAGGCGCACTTTTCCAACACAGCAGGGGTGAAGAGGATGTGCAGTGGCCACTGGACCTTGTATGTCAGGCCGAGAGCTGCCCAGCCTGTGGGTGGGATCTCACGAGGGGAGGTGTCCTGTGGGGGATTGGTTCCATCTCTAGGGCCTGACCCCTCTGGAAAATATAAATTAAATTATTTATCTTTTGATCCATAAATGAAAGTTCTGAAAGTTATTGCATGTTTTGGCTGACCAAAATTCCCAAAGCACTGAAGATATTTGTTTTAACTATGACATAAGTGAAAAAATAAAAATTATTTCTGTTTGCCATGTGTGTCAAATAATCAAGAATTTGTTTCTCTTCAGCACTAGTTAAAAGTTGTGTCAATCAATCCAATAAAATAAAAATAAGAGGGAGCAAAAAAATCTGTAGCATTAATGCTTTTCTCGCAGAACACAAACACAAGACATCATTTTATAGCTTTATATAACTGTCACACACACACAAGATTCTTTTAGCTGAACACCTTTGCTCTCTTTGCCCTGGTAGTCCACAGTGAGGTGCAGCAGAGGCAGGAGGTTGTCATCGTCCAGTAGCACCTTATGAGCTGCCTGCTGAAAAGCCACGTTCACATCTGAGGGACAGAAATCCCATTAAAATCAAGTGTTTCCCTAACCGATGAGCCCTGACTGAAAACACACTTTGTCCCTGGTCGGATGTGTTTAATGTGCCATGTTCAGACATGTAAACTCGGTACCATGCTCGGTGACTGCTGTCGGAGGTGTCTTCAGCATATGCTGTGCCAGGTCAATAAAAACCTGGTAGAGCTCCCCACGACCCAGCAAATAGAAATCTTTAATGATCTGGAGAAAAACAAAAAAATCTACATCCCTTTCATTTTGCTGTTGGTTACAATCCAGACTTAAGCATGATGAATACAAACCTTGAGCTGTTCAAGCAGGTCTGACTCCTCCACCATCAAAGTCCATAGATGCTGCAGGTTATTCAGATTGTGAGGATGAGTGTGGTGGCTTACACAGATGCTACTTCAAAGAAGGCGATACTATATGAGCTCACCTCTGCCACTGTGCTCCTGATGCGGTCAATGAGGTTTTCAAAATCCACCAGGCTGAAAAGAGGCTGCTGTTTGAGTTTGTGCAGCTCAGCAGCAAACATGTCCTCCTGGTGCTTCAGTATCGAGCCTGAAAAAATATGTTGTATTGTATAACACAACAAAATGATGCTACCACCGGAGCTCACCTAGATTCACTATAATTTACCAGCTCGAGATGGGCTGTGGTTGTGATTTTCAAACATCTGAACAGATTCTCCCACAAAGAGGATCTTCTCAGCAACTCGGATGGGAATGTAAGAGGGCAGCATCTCTGTTCGCAGAGAGAACTGCTGCAGAGATGGAGCCAGCATGTTCTCCTCCTCAATCAGCCTCTGCACAACAACAGCATAGGACATAATCAAGACTCCCCTGAGCCCTGAGCTCTTCTTATGCGTGCCTGTGTGTCAGACGAGTTCTCACCAGGTCCTGTAGTTCTCTGAGCTGTTTACCACTTAGGCCTCCCAGTCCCAGGTCCTCCTCCTCCTCCTCCTGGTTGGCAGCAGCTCCCCCTGCGCTGGGCCCCTGCTTCACAAAAAACTCCTCGCTCTGGTCCAGCAGCAACCCATGCAACATCCAAGCTGCCAACTGTTTGTACATCACACCGTGGCACACAGCAAGAATCCTGCAGAAAAAGACAAGAAACACAAAAATGGTTCAGTATCTTAGAGTGGCACAACTCATGTTAAGATGATGTAGTGATACGTGACTTCCAAACTCAGTTTTGGATCTATAACCTTGTGACCATGTACAAAATTAATACATGTAAACAAGATTGTTCCAGGGCAGCATGGCAGCATAGTGGTTAGCAGTGTTGCTCCACAATGAGAAGGTCGTGGGTTTGGTTCCCGAGCCTGGGGCCTTTCTGTGCGGAGTTTGTATGTTCTCCCTGTGTCTGTGTGGGTTTCCTCCAGGTACTCTGGTTTCCTCCCACCGTCCAAAGACATCATGTTTGGGTTAACTGGTGACTCTAAATTGTCCGTAGGTCTGAGTGTGAGTGTGAGTGGTTGTTTGTCTCTGTCTGTCTCTGTGTGTTGGCCCTGTGAGGGACTGGCGACCTGTCCAGGGTGTACCCCGCCCTAGCCCAGTGTGAGCACAGATCGGCTCCAGCACCCCCCGCAACCCAGAAACGGATAAGCGGTCTAAGATGAATGAATGAATGAATGATTGATCCAAAGTTACTTAATAACTGGGCAAGTTGGGAAAGACTATTTCAATACACATGTAGCCTTTTAAATATTTTACATTAAAACGAACTGCATCTGACATATACAGAGACTGTTGTGTTACATTACTGTTTTGACACAGTAGCCAAAGCCCTTTGGGTGAGAAGGTCAGATAAGATGAAATGTATCATCTTTACATTTACTCATTTAAACACGTGTTTAACAGACATCATCTGTCAGATGGCAAAACTTTTAAAAAGATAGAGAGCCAGCAGGAAATAAAGGACATGCATGCAGCAACCTGTGTTAAATGAAAAAACAAAAGGAGAGCAATAAAAATCAAGATTTGTTTCTTTAGATTCTCCATTCACACTATGTATGTGTGTGTGTGTGTATATACACACACACACACACACACACACATTTAATAGGTTCTGGGTTAAATTCCCACACCATTTAATAAAACATGCATTAGTAGCAAATCAAAACAGAATACAACTTCTAAACTCCAAATGGAGGCGACTTACTTTTCTAAGGCCATGCGTACAGGAGGGAGACCCCCACAGCTGTGCTTGTACACCGTTTCCAAGATCTGACAGCCATGGATCTAAAGCAGCACACAAACAACAGGGAGCACATGGATATTAGGCCTGTTACCCATTTGTAATTTTTATGAATAAATCTGGTTTTCCTGCATCCACCCAAATCTTAGGTCCTGTGTCACTCAGTCTTTATTTAGTTTGTTTAAAATGCAGAGAAGGATGAATGAGATACACCTTTACAAACTGTTAATATTAAATATTGTCCAGCACAGGGGTGGCAAGGCAGTGCTGTAGTAAGTACTGTTGCTTCAAAGGAAGAAGGTTCTGGGTTTAATTCCCAGAGGTCTCTGTTGGAAGTTTGCATGTTCTCTCTGAGCCTGTGAGGTTCTCCCGAGATACTTTGGCACCCTCCCACAGTTCAAAGACATGCATGTTAAAGTTGGTTGTGACTCTAAACTGCCCATATGTTTAAGCATCAGGGTGAACAGTTGTTTGTCTCGTTGTTTAAAATAAAGTGTGAATCCGTCAGTATCTACGGCACAGACACATTTTAGCATGTCAATGTTTTTTTCACCTAAGAAAGAATCAGTGTTTTCTGTATACTTCCCATTAGGGTGGTCTGTTAACCCACATGCATTCTGTGGTATTTTTAATCAGGGTTATAGTGATTTTTGATTGGTTTCTGGTAGAGTGAATGCCTTGCACAGCTCAAAAGACATGAACATTCATCTATGGTAGAAATAGTAAAATTAGGTAGACTGACACCAAGTCTTATCAGGAAAACTTGGTGTGGCATCTTCTCCATTTCAAATGTCAAACATTTGTATTGAAGTTTCTGTCTTTTGCTACAATTTCCATTCTTCAGCATTTTGACTCGTGGATATAAACAGATGTGCAGTAATATTTTCTAGAGGTACAAAGAGCACCTGCTTATCAAAGTAACCTGAGCAAAGGTTCGGCTGGAACTACATCTTGGTACATGAATTAATCTCAGTCGTGAAAACTTTACTAAACCCCTAATTTGAATGTCCTCACCTTCTGTGATTTTATAGTTTCTACCACCACCATCACGGAGGGGAACAACAACTGGAACTTGATGGAAAAAACAAAATAGTGTTAAACAATCAACATAAACAATATTTTCGCTATCAACAGACTTGTACCTGAGAATATATACATTATCTCTTCAGACAACTTTAAATGATGCTTTACCTGATCGAGCTTATAATTCACGTGGGATATTGTCAAATGTGGATCTCCAAGGAACTGAAATATATACACAAGTTGAATGAGCATCTTTTCATGTGCTTTTCTATTTACTGCTGTTATCTGTATTATCATTTTACCTCCTGCTCAAGGTCCAACAGGTTCTGCCTGTATGGCTGGAGCATAGAGTCAAGCCCTGTGCAGAATGCCCGCAAGTAAATTCCATGCAGTCCAGTCTGATTGGGCTGGTTCGTGTGGTGCTCCTATACAACAGATTGAAAACAGTAATTCAACTTCTAATTTTATACATTAATCTCAACAACACTCCCAAACTCTCATACTTGAAATTCATTTAAAGAAGGGAAAGGTCAGTTTTCTTGAAACTGTCCTTTTTGCAGAAGAACCCAGTGAGCAACATGTCTTTAATTTCCTCACAGACAGGATTGGTGGCTGCATTTCTAATGTAGCCATTTACTGTCATTAAAAGAGAAGCCCAATGTCTGCTGGGATTGCCCACGCCCCCCCTCTCACCCCTCAACTTCGCCCATGACAGATAAGTGGCATAGATATTGGATGGATGGATGAATGAATGGAAGACACACATAAGATGCAGACATTGAATTATTAATTCAGATCTTAAATGTGCATAAATATCACCATGCATGACCACAACTTACTTGTTGATGCACATGGCCAGTGTGTTGTTCTATAAACTCTGTAAAGCGAATGTAATCGGAGCCCAGTTTACAGATCCGGTTGAGGACATTGGTCTCACTGGGGTGAAGGAAGGGCAGGTCCTGGGACACCTACAGGTGAAGCGACATAGTTTAGGTTCGACATTTTGTACCTGCAATACACAGAGGTTATTATGATACACAAAATAACAACAATCAGCACAAACGACAGCCTTGAAGATAAAACTAAACTGCATTGGTTTTAGCTAAATAAACCTGATAAACTGCAGACTATACAGTATTTGAAGCTAGTAGGAGACGTGAAAAGGTCGTTTTTCAGACTATTATAGTGTAAACTCAAGTATCACTTCATTTCTTTAGATGTTGACTCTGAACCTGCTCATTCCCTCTTGAAATTTTATTTTACTACCAGGATAATAATGTCTCTGTGACATGACGGGCCTGTGAAAATGAAAACAAAAACAGTGTTTACAGGGTTTAAGTTGAAGACATAACGCCGCTGGCAGGGTCCTGTTAATACAGAAGCGTAGCTATATCAGACAGCTGCGTCTCTTTTCAGTTTACCTGTAAACCTGCTCGTTTGTTCCATGTAAAAATTGTCCCTGGATATCCGCTTAATGCAAGCAACAGCTCGTGAATCATTTTAATTCAGCTTTAATTGAAATATAAAAAAATTAAAAACGCAGTTTTTCATTTGGACAAGCCGCCCGAACTGTCGCAAGCTAGAGACGTCACGCCGCAAAGCATCATGGGTCAAAAGCGTGCTTTTGTTAAACGCAAACCAACGGTCCGTAGTTTATTTGCTGATATTTAGCTTAAATTTTACAGTGTCACAAAACTAAAAGTAGGTCTTATACATTTTATTTTGACCTTGCACTGTTAGGAGGCAATATCAGCGCCCTCGTTGCGTTTAAAGAGGTATAAATAAGCCTGGTAAAGTCAACGACAGTTAGCGTGTTGAACTTGTTAGCTGGCCCAGGGCTCCTGTGAAATGTAGTTCTTAACGCCAAGAGTCATTCTGCGTCATCATTCGGTCATGTAGTTAGCTAGGATTACCTCACAACAGAGAAAGCTTGGTATGTTTCTAGGTAAATATCGATTCCACGATGACTGTTACTCTTATCATTGTGTTTAGAAAGATTAATGTAGACTTACAATTACTAACGTTGTCTCTGCTTGAGCTAATGGATCTGAACTAGCCGTTAATTGACAGTTGCTAAAGTCCGTTCCTCTTTTAGAAAACATTGACTTGTTAGCTCATCGAGGCTACAGCCAGGCAACCAAACACAGCTGCATGCTGCCTGACCCGCCGAGGAGTAGGTTCACATCTATATCTATAGATAATGTTAATTAGTCCAATTCACTCTGGTTCTACTCGCTTTTATTCAAGAAACATACACGGGCATGTGCGTGTTTTAGAGCTTCTTACATCCACTGTTTGTTTTCGCAGAGATGGCGGGGGAGAGGAGCGGAGAGGACATAGTTGCAGAGTACCTGGGCCAGAACCCGCAGCTGGCTCAGTGGGTCGAAACCCTCCGGGGATACTGTGAGACCAATAAGCAGTGGCTTGCTCGGAGGGAGTTTATCTTGAGAAACTTGGAGGCTTTCCCAACCGTGGAGCCAGGAGTGCCCAACTGCAGCCTGGACAGGCTGCTCTCTCTGTCCATGGTCTGGGCCAATCACGTTTTCCTCGGGTGCAGGTAGGAGACGGGGACACATCAGAACTAAGCAAACACACATCACAGATGGAGACCCTGAGAGTGACTTTTGTGTGTCTATCCTCATTCCTCAGCTATCCACAGACTGTAATGGCCAAGATCAAAGATATGGGTGAGGGGATAGTTGTCCAGGACCCTCCTGTTCACAAAACGACAAAAGATGAAGCCTTGGCGAAAGGAAAGCGGAGTGCCACAACTGGTAATGCAATGCACATTGCACACTGTTTACACAGTGTAAAATGTGGGTTAAGTCTTTTGAAGTCAATTAGAAACAGTGCAGCCAACATCTCAGTTTTTGCATTGACACATGTTTGCATGCCATTGTTTTAGTATTTTATTTTTAATTAATGTCATATTTGACATTGGCAGTTTATGGAGCTGGCGCTGCTTGTTTTGGTTTATCAAACATGCATGCAACAGTTTATTTTATATCTATTGAGCTATAGGAAATGTAATAAGTCAAAAGATCCCTCAAAAAGTGAATATTCCCATTTGTTTTGTTTTTCTTTTTGGTTACCTTGAAAAACCTTTATGACTGCTTTCATGCCATGAAGTCATTAGGAGTTAGATGGTGGGAAGGACTCGGCACACCCACACACTTCCCGTTGCTTGTTATGGACCACCAACATGTGTCAGTGCCTGTTTCTATTGCAGCAGGATGATAGTGTAATTATCTGTATTCTTTTACACACCGACAGTTGAAGCTGGAGTCTGTCTCCATATTTGTTACCTATATATTTGGTACTTTTATGTTTTCTTTGTCCAGTCAAAACCGTCCTGCCTTTTGTATCATCATTTGCAGAAGGCGATGCTGAAAGCTTTGTGAAAAGAGCCAAATGTGGGTCTAATGAGCCTGACAGTCGGCCTGCTGGCAGGACATCCACATGGGCAATGAGTCAGAAAGCAGGACCTCCTCCACAGGCTCCAGCAGAGCACCAGCCCTTTTTCAACCGCCTCTACAAGGCTGTGGCATGGAAGTTGGTGTCGGCGGGGGGCTTCGGTCCCAACCTGGACCATTTTGAAATACTTCGTAGCTGTGTAGAGTCATGTAAACAGACCCTGACCTGTGTATTTGTGCCACTCAAAGACATTACAGGCCTCCCTGCAGGTCGAACACAGAAGGAAGGCCATGTGTGTGAAATCCGCTGTCAGACTGTCTACATGGGCACAGGATATGGGCGGGATGAGGCTGCTGCCAGAGCCATGGCTTCCAAAGAAGCCCTAAAAGTCTTTCAGGGGCGTAAAGTGACAGTAAAGATCTGTAGACGGAGGTACAAAGGGAAAGATGTGGAGGATTTGATGTTGTTGGATGAACAGCCGCGGAGTCAAGGTTTTCCTCCTGCTCTCAGCTACCCTTTTCAGGACGACCAGCTGGAGGACAGTTCTTCGTAGAGATGACAGACTGTGACTTTGCCCCCCCGTGTTCCCAGTCGGAACATCAACAAGTGGTATTTACGGAATGGAGCTACTGAAGGAATTTACAACCACGATGGGACCAAACTGTTATGCAGCTGAACATCAACTCGACTTAAGAATCATTAAACCCTGAGAGAATTCACTATTAGGATGCTTTTCCCCACATTACTTTGGTCCCATAACACAGGTAATTTGATGTTTGACATACATGTCACTTCACCAAAAAAGAAAACATCAAATACTGTATTCACTATATTTTCATAAGTGAATTAGTTAATGTGCCATAGTTTACAAGTTACCTATAAACTGACAATAAACTCAAGTGTCAGAGGGTGAAACAATTTAAGACTTCAAGTAAAAGCAGCTCAAAAGCTCATAGAAACCTAATCCTAATATCATAGAAGGTATTGAATTATACTGATGTGATGATTTGTCCCAACTCTTTAATTTTTTTTACTCCAAACCGTAGAAGCTAACCCCATTTTTTTTGTATGTTGGTTTGTTTAGATTACCACTTTTCACTTACATGGGAAACATGTCACAAAAAAAGTCACATGAACAAACAAATGGCCTGTCCTTTACTGTTGTGATCACCTGCTGTTCTGCCATGGGACAAATTTTGGCTGCAGGATGTAGTCAAAACTAATTCAGCCACAGTAACATTTTATCAATATGGTGGTCTTTGGGAATACAAACATACCTGCATATTTAGTATCAACCCAAACTTAGTTTTTATATTTTAGTTTCTATAACTATAATTGACTTTTGGTTGTCAGATGCTCAGAGCCAGTATTTTCTATCTTTTCTCTAATTTGTACCCATAAACTCATTCAGTTTTAGGGATCATTTCATGAGATAGGTTGGAGTTGCATTCCCAAGTGACCCGCACTTTAACTGTTAACCCAGGACTGGGACTCAGTAGAAAAATGGCAGACAAAGTTCAGTCACTCCTGTCCTTCTGGTCAGGGATTTAACAAATAACCACACAGAGTTTTTTTCTTTCAGACTAATTAAAAGAATTGAAGGGTTGAATTTCATTCCACCGTATATATGCCGGATTTTCAGTTTTCCTGTTCTTTTCAAATATCTGGCGAACTACAGTACCCATCATACTGTACACGGAAGTACTAACAGCTAATGCTTTTATTTTATTTAAGATAATTATTAGTTCAGAGGCCCACACTATGTTGAAAATATAGTGTGTCATAATTAAGAATAATCATTTGAACGCAGTTAAATCCAGTGTATACAGTTATGTGTTTGGGTTAAAGTGCTGCTGTGATGTGTGTTGTTTTTTTTTCTTTTTCTTTTTTTTCTTTTTGATTTTCAGTCCAGTTGAAGTTGAACAGGGTTGCATTGAAGTGTGAATATCTACACTGTTCCATGTCACTGTATGTTTACACCAGTGGTCCTGTTTCTGTATATTTTTAAATAAACATAATTTAAGCAAATAAAGCTAGTTTAGTGTTTCTTCCTGCAGGAAATCATACCAGTTTCACAGTTATAGTCGAAGATATATTAATGGCATCTTGAACAGAGAACAAAATCTTAATCTTAATTTTGAGTTTCTCTGCTCGTTGTTCCAGTATTCGGATCCCTTTGCAGCCTGCAGTGCTTTCAGTTCAACCCATTTCATATCACACCATATGCTTGCAGCTCATGTTGGTGCATGAATGTTGGCTCTCCCCACATTTTTAAACACAGGGGATTGACAGAGTGCAAAGAGGACAAAGAGGAGACGAGATCAGAACACAGGTGGGCTTGCAACAGGGAGTGCCTGATCAGGTCCTGATCAGCAGGTGGACCATCAAAGCATTCAGTGAGTTTTTTTTTTCTCTATCATTGTCATGTAATGTTAGGTGCCTGTTTTCATTAGTGACTGACTAGTGCTGGCATTGCACACCATACCAACTTGCTATCAACAGTATTTTGTGTTTAGCAAATGTTGCTACAGCTCACTGGCTAACTGTCAGCGTGCTGTGGAGCATGTCACAGTGTGGCTTAAAGGTTGAGGCTAAAAGGGTTTTTGTGGCTCTTGGGTACACAGGGTAGCTTGAAATTTGAACTAAATAAGTTGAGCTTGGGTTTTTCACTGGGTACAAAGGTGTCAATGTCCACGGCTGACAAAATCTTCACTTGAGCTCATCTCACTTTCAGATTTCCTAATAAGTGCAAAAAATAACTCTGAATCTCTGGACTATAACTTCCTGACTCTCTTTATTGGCAAATTCAGACACCAGCTAACAGGATGAATCAGTTCCTCATTAAGATGGTCATACAAAGTCTAGCAGTGCCCAATCATATAATGATAAAATTTCAGTGACATTCATGCTTGACAACCCCCACGCACACAAACACACAGTAGAAACTAACTATTGTTTGTATCAACAGGACACCTCTGGCCTCATCAACACCTTTTTTTTTCACATGGCTGCACCGTGATGAGTCAGTAGACAATGTGAACACCAGCTTTCTCTAATGGTCTGCAACATTGCTGATGCCTTAAATAAGCTGTTTGCTACCCTATGCTGGAAGATGGATGTCATGTTTACATGTTGGAGAGGAGGGTTGTACAGGTCAGTATGCGTATTTGTCTGAAGTAAAAAATAAAAACAAATAAAAATAAATAAAAACATCAGCTGAATGTTAGCAGGGACACAATTTTATGGTCCGTCCTTCTCCCAAGTCACAAAGTAACATTGAGGAACAACTCTAAGGTGATACAAGAAGAAAGACACAGAGAGATAAACTGACCCATCATCTGTACAATTGTACATTATTAAGATAAGATAAAGTGTAAAATCCACCATTGCATTTGTGATTATACTAAAGGCATCAGGAAGCTTGTTCACTGGCTATAAACACACTTTACCACAATTATATCACGGAAGACTGAATGCTGCAGACAGGACTGGATTTAATGCCTGTCTTATTGTGTAAATCTACAATAGGAGTTTGGTATTTTTTAATATGAGAAATAGAAACTTAAATCCAAAATGTTGCTTTAAGCAGGTTTTATTTTTTTTTACACAGCTGTTGTGCAGCTGCTCCACTAGAGAGCAGCAGTGTTTATTGTGTCATTCTAAACTTTAAAGTGGGGCTGCCTGTCTTGTGTCTCTCCATGTGATCCTAAACTGACTCCATGATGCTGAGATCAGGGCTCTCTGGGGGCTGGCTGTTTGTTTGGTTGTGCCTGTTGCCTCCCTGAAGTTGTTGTATGATGGATATGAATCTAAAATGTAAAAGTATCAGTGCAATGTTATCAGAATATTCACTGTTGATAATAAAATGGGAACAGGAGGACAGAGAGTGATTTGGTCATTTGTATTTTTTATGATCAGCCATAACAACAGTCAGGGCTATTAAATTGCATGTGGTTTGTACTGTACACGCAGAAACTCATGGTCTGTGCGCATGTTATTAGTGTTATAGGTTATAAATCAATTCCCTCACCTCAAGCTTTGCCTGGTGTTGATGTATTTGATGGTTTACACCACACAATGCCATCTCTGAGAGCAATTTCTATTTTAGACTGTATCATTTGTCTCCTGCTCTTGTATCTCCATCCATCACCTGCTCAATCATCCCATGCCTGTTCCTCCCTCTCAGTTTCTCAGCATTTCCATCACCATCTCCATTTTTCATTCTGTAGATCTCTGTCAAATTATCACACTCAAACAATCACTTCTTTCAATCTGCAATTGCTGCAGGTTTGAACTGTCTCATCGTGTGAAAATAGCCCTTATCCACACATGCAATTTCTATTGGCAATGGAGGTAATTCCCCTGAGGAATCAATAACAAATCCTCGCTGTCTGGAGAAAGTAATACCATTCAGGAAAAAAAGTAAACGTTGTTATTTTCAGACTAGCTGCCAGGGTTGGGTCTAAGAGGATTCTGCCATAAAGGGAACATGGTGTAAATTTTTTTTTTTTTTCCTTAGGTGAGCGATTTTCTGCTGTGTGCACAAACTAATGGAATTGGTAACTTGTGGGAGTATGTTTTCTAACGGTAAGTACAAATAAAATTTTCAACAGCTTCTAACATCTATTTCACAAAATGTGAAAGTGATCTTCCTCTTAGGAGCATGAATGAGCCCATGTCATCACAACAAACATCCTGTTATATTAAAGGACCTTTGTGCAGGATTTAGTGACAGTCAGTGATGACGTTGTAGATTGCAACTAACTGACTCCTCCATTTACATGAGTGCCTGATGACTTTCAGATCAGGTGTGGGATCCACAGAAGAGAATACAGTAGGACAATGTAAACACAATGATTATTCGTTTCAGGTGGGATACTGTGTTGAAAAGATAATTATGAATATTGTATTCAAATAAGATCCCTGGTCCGCTAGGTTCTGTTAACTATATTATCTGTCTTTGATGGTGTGATGATTTTTTATCAGAGTCAAAGGCCACAATATCACCAAAGTCAACAGAATTCATTTTGTGGGGACCATGAATGATTGTGGCAAATTTTATGGCAACGGTCATGAGTTACTAGTTTTACAAAGCTGATTCCTTGACAGAAGGTCCAGCACGATAGTGTTTTTTAAACTTTAAAAACAAGTTTTTTTCTACCACAATGTGCACGATATGTTTGATTCATCCAATCGTGAACTTCAAGTCAAGAGCTTTTTTGAATGAGGTTGAGATTTACCAGACTGTAACGGCTTCCCCTTCTGTTGACCTTGGATGTGCCTGGGAAAATCCATGTCAATCTATTAACTAGATTTAGGTATGACTTGTGTGGAGGAGCACCTAACAATTAGTACTCAGTCTTTAGAGGTCAGAAGTGTCCTGTATGTGTTGGACTATTAAATAAATGAACCAGCATATATTGTCATACCTGCACGGGATAAAAATTACTTGTAATTAAATATGGCAGGCTGTCAATTAACTGCAAGTTCTACCATTCAAGAGACGGTTTGATTTTACACTCGATCACTTGAGATAATGTCATTAGACATTATTTCAAACCTCTGATGTGTCCGCAGTCTGGATGTGTGTGTGTGTTGGAATTGGGAGTCTGAAGAAAAAGAAAATATAGACGTTGATTATGCAACTGTTCAAAAAATTTATAAACATAACATAATGATAAATACAACAATAATCTTCTTCATTTATATGACATCACATCAATGTAATTGTAATATATCTTACGACAAAATTTCAGAAGAATATAAAGTACCATAAAATAATATGTGGTGGTAAGCTGTTGTATGTATCAGTCAAATAATTTAGTTTTACGAAATAAGCAAAACACTGGCACAGTGAAGCTTGGGCTATCTGAGTAAGAAGCAAAATCAAATACCAAAAGTCAAAATTGGCAAACAGGTTCATTTAAAGCTTAGATGTTTAATTTAGGATCAGTCTGATGGGATGCTCTGTGTCTGTTTGACTGAGATGTGACAGTCATGCTCTGGATCTTAAAATAAATTAAGTCTTGTTATATAACTGATTCAGCCTGAAGCTTAAGGACACTTTCAAAGACGAAGCAGCCACTCCACTGCTTTACATAACAATATCACACTTTTTATCCACATTTTATTATTATTATCATTATCATACACAAAACATTCATCTGAAACAAAATAGCTCAAGTTCAAAAGACAGTTTGGATTTGCCCAGACGAAGAGTCACTATGATATTTTATAATATTGCTGTTAGTGTGGATATGGTCCTTAGGTAGGTTTACTGTGCATTATGGGTTATTTCTTAGCTCCTACTACATCACAACAATGACCCTGGGTTTTTTTTTTCCTACAGACATAAAGTGGATCTGAATATATGAATAGTAAACTAACTTTCTTCTTTTTCTTCATGGTTTTCACGTCCATCATCATAATAACCTCATAGTTTTCTGACATAATATGCTTTATATGGTAATACAATATACTTTTGAAATATATTCTTATCATAGAACTACTATATTTTTGTTTCCTCGGTGTGAGGTGGTCACCCCACCTGCTCCTCGACTGCATCATAAAAAAATATGACAGTAATCATAAAGGATGGCGAGACCGTTTTCTTTTCTTTTCTCACCGCTGCAGTCTGAACCTCCACATCAGCTCATAAGCACTTGAGCAGGAAAAAGTTACAGAAAGCTCCCCGGGGACAGTCGCACATCTTCCCAATCCGAGCGCCTTTTCTCACTGCGCACTGCTCCCCGACATCACACTGACAGAGAGAGAGAGAGAAAGCATCATTTCTACCTGGTGCAGCAACAATACACTGTGAATACACAGCACGGTGTCTTCATGTGAACTGTACCGTGGGGACTTGGCCAAATTTCTTCTCCCACAGAGGAAGACGTTTCCCCTGCAGCTTTTCAAGAACTTCTTGGAGAGCTCCAAGCTGCACGGATCAAAACAGAAAAACTCGCTCAATTCATGTAGAGTTTATTGTTATTGTTATTATTATTGTTGTTGTTGTTATTGTTATATGCTAATGCATAGCATAATCAGATCAAATCTAGCCTGTAGGCAAATGGATATGGGGATGGAGGTGAACATATCCGTTTGCAAAATATATTCTAGCAGAAAAAAGAGGTACATTTTGCGCACAAAGACTCAACATGCATTGGATAAAGGCAGATATGTGATTAATCGCATCAGCCATAAGTTACATGACGCAGAAGAGCATAAATACATGCACATTTGAATGGAGTTAGTTGTTTCTTCGTTGTTGGGTTTTTTTGGGTAGCCAATGCAATGATGAGCATGCAAAAGATATTTATAGCAAATTTCTGCAAAATTATACTTGATAAAATGACAGAAGTGGGGGGAGGAGGGGTAAAGTTGCAGATTGAAGGAGGAGACTTGGGTCATACCAGCTGCTTCTCGCTGGTCAGGTTGGGACCTTTGGGGTAGAAGTCCCGCAGGGCTCTGGGGCTCAGCTCTTCCTCGCTCTCGCCGTCCAGCAGCTCGGCTCCGGCGGCTCCGGAGAGCAGCAGCAGCAGCGCGCAGAGCAGCATCCCGCTGGGCAGCCCGGAGCTCCGCATGGTCCTGATGTGCGGCAGCATGTGGCCCTTTCTCCGGCTCCAATGGTCTAACAGCCCCAGCCAAACACCTTTTTATCTGATTCCTGCCATCTGCTCGCTCCACCTTATCCTTTGATTTTTTTTTATTTATTTATTTATTTTGTCATGCGTAACAGCCGCCTTGGGTGAGTCATCCCATAAAAGTTGCTGGGCAAAATATGCCTCAAAAAGTCAACAACAAAAACAGCAGCAGCGTCATTAGAGACTAAGTAAATAATTACTTGTTACTTAAAATCACTATATGTTACTTTTGCATTATTACATGGCTTTTCAGCCTCTCCTGCATTTCCGCTGGGTGACTCAGTCACACTAAGTCTGCTGTAGTTCATTCAAAGCAGCCAGGATCCTTGCATGAAGGTAAGAGTTTTAAACTTGAGAGTTGCTTCAACTTCATGGATTTGGCTTTAATTTTAATCCGTGCAGGGAATGAGGGCCGAGAGGACAGACTAGCCACAATCAAGCCTTCACTGAGGGAGGTCACTTTTTGTCCGGCCACTGAAGGCATTTCTCCAGAGAGTCGTCTCACAACAACACATTTTTTATCAATCTTCGAAGAAACAGGTAGATAATGACTTATTACAGTGTACAGTTTTAGTTTACTCAGCTAATTAATATACCACGTACACAATACAAAGCATCATTCCTAATCACAACATTTTTACTTAACTGTTTTTGTCTGAACAATGAAAATCTGATAGCATCCCAATTAGATGGAGAAATTGTCAAAAATCACAGCAGGGAAACAATTGCCATTTATTGTGAAATATTAATGTGATCAGCTGCACAAATTGCACTTTGTGTGTTTGACCAAACATGCTGTGTACCCTGCAGCCACAGTATAATATCATTTTACCAATTATATAACCACTGAGCCAACTGTAACAGCAGTGGATGGATGCACAGGATGAATATATTGCTGGTTCATATTGTGTTCTTAATCCTGTGCTTGAATTATTGTCAGTCGGCTGTTTGTGTCCATCACAGTGGAAGGGGGAACAGGAGGCTCTGATTGTGCTCGCGGCTGCATGACTCATGTTTTTTTCTCTTCACCACTTTTAATGAATGAGGTGCCAATTTCGGATTTCATTCACAACTGCCTGGTTTTTTCATTCACAGCCACAAGTTCATTAGTTTTAGCATCTTGTCCCCGACATAGGTCAGCCAATGGCTCTCCGGTCTGTCGGAGCCGCTTTCCCATTCTGTTAGTTTTTCTTGTGGTTTTGGTTCCATTCTGGGTGGCATAAGAGTGATCTAGCTCAATCTGCCCTGAAACTATGTTCTCTCAAGCATGAATAACAACAATTCAGCAGAACAGATTATATTTAGAGTTGGCTGATTCAAAACTGCAGGAACAGTAATACATATAATTTGGGATATATAGTTTTTTGAAAATGGAACATGGAAGCCTCAGAATTATGACGCTGCTGTGAGGGAAAAAAAACAGAGTTTAAAACAAACTGGCGTCACCAGTTTGTTTTTAAACCTGCATTCTCAGACTTTCTCCTGAGGTAATAAAACAGTAGGGTAAATTTCCCATAATTTCAGTACAAGGTAGAAATAGTTTGAAGACACAGTGGTTTCTTCCAAGTCTGTAGTCTCCACACATCTTCCATACAGGGTGAAGAATCTACAGCTTTGACTTCAACCCTTCATTTACTGATGATCCCTTCCACCTTAAAACCATAGAGGGTAGTTTTCAGACAAATCTCCAAACACTCAGGTCTTTATGACAGATGACTTGACACTGCTCTCTCTCTCCACATTAAATCAGACTGTCCTGATGTCCCGAGGAAGTATGCATTAATCCAAACTTTATTCTCATAAATCCTGTTTAACACATGTGCAGACTGAACAATTTTCTACCAGAAAAATAAATACATACAACTTAATTATAATACTCCTAATACCTATAGGTATTTTTTTTTGTCTCCATATTTGGACTAAGCATCATATTGACAAAAAAGAAAAGTGTGTCCGGTAACATAAACTACAAGTCTTTGGACTGTGAAAATCAACCCATACCGGCACAAGACACATGTACTGGCCCAGGTCAGTGGAATTCAAACCCAGGCCCTTCATACAGCATAGTTATACTTAGAAAACACTTTGCCACCCAAGGGTGTGTGTGAGGCTCTGATGTGAAGGTCTCCCTGTGCAGTATTTTATGTACATGGGCAACATGATGTCAAGGGTACTTGGTGTACATGGGCTTGAAAAACAAAAGTCATGGTTGGGTAAGCAGGTCTACCATTTGAATCACTTCAACAACCCAAATCGAAAAGAATAAGTTCTGCAAAAAGACAAATTAAATTTCCATTTTCATTACATGGATAGTTTGCATGCATGAAAAATAAACGGCATCTGCTGCCTATGGTTGTAGCATGGAGCAAAAATGTAAACCTAGATGTCTCCACAAGGCCAAAAGTGTTTGGGAGGTCCTGATGATTAGTTCAACCGTAAGTCATAGTGGCTGCTTGTGCCAAATTTGAAGAAGTTCTATGGAGGCATTGCTGAGATATCAAGTCCAAAAGCATTGGATGGATGGGACAATGAAACTGTGGACGGATGTGGACGCCTCAGGCTTTGGCTGTTGCTACTGCTACTACATGAGGTGTCCACAGCTGTCCATATATAAACCAGTTCTGAGGGCTTACTGTAAAACACAGCTGGATGTCAGAATCAGTGTGTTTCTATGATAGACTGGCGAGATGTTTTGGATATAGCTATAGACTAGGCCTTGTATGCTTGTAGTGTGTGACCAGGACAAACTAATATCATGAAAAGATCAATGTAACAATAAAATCAGCATGAGTATCACAAAGAGAACATCGATCATTTAGATTAACTGCAACCTTAATGAGTCAAAAACACCAGAGCACCAGGGCTGTCAGAGCAGCACGTTTAAAACAAGGCTGGCGAAAAATGAATGATTGCTGGCAATTTTGGACATTTTATATGAGTCATGTTTAAAGTGGTATGTACCTTCCAAATTTTGCCAAATTAGCTTATTCAGTCCATGAACTCAAAACTGTGTGAGACAATCAAATGGTGTCTCTCCGTCATGACTCCCATCTTCTGGAAACAGATGTACTGTCACTTCAGTAAACACACCAAACCCTGTTCATAGTTTTATACATTTCATCTCATGCTCACTCAGTATTGGAGATTAGCATTGGTTTTTGACGACTTTTAAGTGTTTTTAACTGACTGACAGTTTGGCATTTTTGTCAGCTTGCTGGGCCTGATTTTAGCCACGAATGTTCAGTCCTGCACAAATAATGAATCCGTGAACAAACACTTTTCCCTTGCAGTGAAAGGATCTGAGAGAGTCTCAGGAAGCTTTGTGCGAAGTTTTTACTGCCTTTTGGTGTCAATAAGTGTTTTAGATTACAATTGCAATACTTCTCCATGCAATTATTTATATATGATTTATGAATTTGTTGAGTTTGTTGAATTCACCCTCTTGAATATTCACTGTGTCTCTGTGAGGAACCAAAACCCATTATCTCCACCTGTTACTTTGATGACAGGGAGAATGAACTGTTTACAGATAACAGCAGGAAGAAAAACAACAATAAAAGATGTATGTGCATGATCTATCTATCAGATATATCACTGTTTACGGTGTAATTTTATTGGAGTTATTTCTGTCTCCTCAGTATAAACAACAGCAGTATCACGTGTGTTGCTCTTATTAAGGTCTCTACCATTTCAGCCAGACTGGTGGTCTGGCTGTAGGGATGGTTGGTCTGTTTGCTGGTTTAAGGGTTTACCACTTTGATCCAGACTGAAATATGAAATTTTAATACTGGCACTTTCAGTCCCCTGAGGATGAATCTTCCTGACTTCAGTGATCCTTTGATTTTTCCTGTTGCACTAACATGAGGTGTCAGCATGGCGGCATGGCGGCTGTTGCCTCACAACAACAAGGTTGCAGGTTTGATGTGAAGCAGTAAAAGATGAATGAATGAATGTGACTAACATGAGGTTGATATCTATAGATATTTATATATTTTTGTGAAATGTTAGTGTAGTTATATTTATGCTTACCTAAGATTGACTTGTAACAGCTTTGTTTGTGAAAAATAACCTCAAAAACAGAGATTAATTTCAGCCACTGCAGCTTTTACTACTTGTTTTTATTGCCATTGAACAAATGTTATCACATAACAAAAAAAAGGCTGACTTGTTTCCCTCAGGGGCAGCATGGCAGCACAGTGGTTAGCGCTGTTGCCCCACAATAAGGTAATGGATTCAGATTCGGGCGTCTCTGTGTGGAGTTTGCATGTTCTCCCTGTGTCTGCTAGGGTACCTCCGGGTACTCCGGTTTCCTCTCACTGTCCAAAGACATCATGTTTGGGTCAACTGGTGACTCTACATAGTCCGTAGGTCTGAGTGTGAGTGTGAGTGGTTGTTGGTCTCTGTCTGTCTCTGTGTATTGGCCCTGTGATGGACTGGTGACCTGTCCAGGGTGTACCCTCGCCCAATGTGAGCTGGGATTGGCTCCAGCATCCCCTGCGACCCGGAAACTGAAAAGTGGTAGAAGATGAATAAATGAATGAATATTTCCCTCAGCCATCAGCCGTTTTCTACAATGTTGTTTATGGATGCAATGCCTCAAACATGACTGTTTGAAAATTTCTGTTACTTGATAACAGAGGTTTGTGAAGCCAAACACTGCTCCAAAGTCTCCCATAGGACGGCTTGATATCTGTTGACTGTGAAAACCACAGTGAATAATTTCTACTCAGAAAGCTTTCAGTGTCCTTTCATGTGCTGTCTGGAACATTTATATCTGTTATTATTCTCCCCTAATTTCTTAAATGTTTTCGGATTTGATTTTAGCAGATCAATTTGTTTTAACATTTCACTGAGTGTCCCTGACCTGGAGGTGACTCAATTGACAGAATTTCTAATGAGCTCTGTGTTTAAAATCGAAGGTGCCTAATAAAGGTGTTAACTTTCTGCGTGTTCAATATAAAGTGCTGGGCTCTCATTACCTCCTCATCAACAAGCAGTCACTTGTTCTGGTACAGGTGATCGTGCTCTAGTAATTACTACAGTCATGCCTGAGAATTTGTTTTCTTCTTAGGAATAGTCTTATTATATAATCTTCCATCTTTATCTGTTTATATTGCAGCAGCTCAGCATAGAAAAATGATTACAATCAGTCTACCTTTGTTTCTGTTTTCTAAAAGCAAAGTTTGAGTTCTTATTTTGAGTAAATTAGGAGATTTATGTCAAGAGAGAGAAAGGGGAGAAGAGAAGGCAGGCAGCCAGAGAGCAAAGGGTTGTTTCCCTCCTGGGAAACATCACAAATGGAGGCTTGAAGATGAGCAAAGGAAAGAATGAAGGAAGATGAGGTGATATAAAATAATCACATCAGTGCTTTGCACACATCTCACACCTTTTATCCATCTCTCTCTATCTCTCTTTCTCACACACACACACACACACATGCATATTCATTACTGTGTCTTTCCAGTGCTGTTTTTGATTGGTCGTCACAAAAAATAGCAACTGGTTCCTGAAGCAGAGAATGATGAGGGTTGAGTGTTAATCCTGCTGTGAGTCATCACTAATTGCTGGATCTCAAGTCAGACAGTATGAAATAGGACCATGAGTAATGGGCACCATTACCATTACTGTACTGGTGTCACCCAAATGTGATATAAAGTAAATTTTTTAAAACACAAATGATGGCTCAGAGTGCCGGCTCCACTGGTGACTGAGTGAGTCATCGATGTAGCTGTCATCTGTTGGATGCTGTCAAGGGTTTTTTGCCCATCTCAACCTGAATGATATGTTGTTTTAGGTCACGTGGAATGAGTGGACTGAGTTTCATTAACAAATAACACAAATGCTCCCTTAATATAAAGTCAGAGTAGCTGAATGTTTTAAATGCATAAATGTACTGAATCTTCTGTATAACCATGAAGTAAGTACATCAGAATTTCTATCCCTATAGTTAATTTTGGGTTGCATGACAAGGCATCAAGGACACACTGCAAATGCTACATGTGCCAGTGATATGTCTACTGGTTGGTGAGTTCACATTGTTGTTGCAGTTGTGGCTACAATAGGATTTAAGCACCTAAATCAAAATACTTTAAGGCAAACAAGTTGTAATCGAAGGATGCAATATTTATAATAACAATATATATATATATTTATTTTTTTTTTTTTTTTAAACGATGAAAAATAATTCAACGAGAAAGAAGCTAAACATACAAAAACTTATCACAGTGGCCACAGTGTCATATCCAACTGGGCACCATAAATGCAGCCCATCCAATATGTTTCAGTCTGGACATGACTGACAGGCCAAACACTACAAACCGAAATTACAGGTTCATTAATCTTGAGGGCAAAAAATAGCGAGAGATTGACAGGTGGATTGGGCATCAGCAGCAACGCAAGCATTGGACCGGACTGTTGCAGGGTCCCACGGGATGAGCTGGAAAACACTGTTAGAAAGAGGGATGTGTGGGCTACAGTTCTATCCATGCCTTAACAAACTAATGAAGTGAAGTAACATGTTAAGTACAAAGTAACGTGGTTTGCAGTCTGATACAACCAGTTAACTATATTGATTTTGTCAGTGTGCAGCCTCTGAGGTTGATGGTGAATCAGAGCGTACCTACAAAAGCCTCTCAGAGTCAATCAGCAGGGCATCCAAGTGTGACAAGTTGTGTTTAACACAGCAGGAGGTCAATGCGCTGTTCACACCAGGGTCATAATTATCTGGCTGATTTCCTGACAGGCAGCATTCAATGTTCAGCTTCTCAGTTTTCTGTATCAATGACCTGTAAGTGTAGCAACACCTCCTCAATTAAACCTGATGCATCGGGTTTCTAACGCTCTAGTGCAAGTGATCTTGACACAACATCTTAATTTTTAATGCCACAACATTCCCCCACAAATTTTATCACTTCTTAGTTTTTCTTCTTTATTTGTTCTTTAACCAGCTTTGCAAAACCCTCCCAGCACTATTTATGCACCCGGGCAGCTGCTGATTGCCTCCTGTCAAAAAGGATCTCCTCACTTGATCTTCTAGATATATATTTTCCTCTCATACACCCTCTTTACACAATCTGCATCTTTGACATGTGTGTGGCTTTTGTTTGAAATCTATGTGGGTGGTGGAGATGATTACTGCAAAAACCTGTCAGTTCCCACCATTAAGTTGTAATGCTAAGCCCCTTAAAGGCTGCCCGGCACACCAAAGACACAAGATGTTCTAAATGTGGCAGAGCTTTTCAAAATGTCAAAAAGATAAGCTTTGATCTTCTCACTGCAATTAATATTTCAACTTCTTTGAACAGAAAGAAATTACGTTATATAGAAATATATCAAGGCTGAGAAGCAATAATCACATTGTGCTGAATAATAAACTATTCATGAGGAAAAGCGCTTTACTCCGCCTTTTCCTTTTGAACCCTGAAGACAGAGGCACAGCTTTAATTTCACTGGATCGGCAAATAACATATACTGGAACAAGTTCACTCTTTCAGCCCAGCATCCTTCAGAAGCACTCTTGTCCGTCACTGTGAGGTAATTAAGGGTTGTGAGTTTGGGACCCTTCTGCTTCTGTCTGCCTACACGGTTTATGGTTGTCCCTAAATAATTCACACTGTTCTCCGGGCTGTAATTGCAGTGTAGGGAAGCAGTCCGTTGACAATTTTTGCAGCGATGATTAGAATTTTGTTCATTGCTGCTTTGTGTGTGTGTGTGTGTTTGTTTGTCAAATGCATTGTCCCTTGCAGAAACAGACACACGAGAAAAAACACATAATTCTGAAGCAGAGCTCACTTGCATCGGAAGGTTTGTGTGTTTATCTTATTTCTTCTCAACCATAGACTGTCTATAAAAGTTATGTCAGGTTATGTTGAAGTCTATGGGAAAATGGCCCTAATTCTTGCTTAATGCATTAGCAAAGTAAACATTACATTTTCCAAATGAGCTTATGGTCTCATTCTCTTATTTCAAGTCTTCAATACAAAATGGTGTTCATTTTTTAAATGATGGTCCCATTTAGAGAAAAATCAGGAGATGTATTAGTATTTTTGATCAACAGACTGTACTACAACATCAGCATAGAGTACAGATCAGGTCCGACCCAGCTCTCACTCCTCCACTGCTCCACCTTGTCTTCATAATATTATTTCTTCTAGTTTCAAAGAACCAAAATGAAGACAGTTAAATTACAAACCGGATGCATTAAAACATCAGTTCACAAACCACTGGGTGACAATATCCTGGTTTGGCACTTGTTGCCAACTCTTGGGCCAGAACCCACTTGTTGGCAATGAAGGTATTGCTAGTGGGTGAAAAGGGGCATTTATGGATGAAATGTTTCTTCTAATCTTTTGCAGTTGTCGTCTGATTATGGATATAAAAATAGATAGCTTGTTAGCAAAAGAGAGAAGTCAAAACAGTCAAGAGACAGATGAAAAGTGATTCCTCCCCCATCAGACGAGCAGTATTACATCAGCATAATTTGTGGTCTTGCATTATTCAAGATACAAAACAGATTAAAACGGGGTTCAGATTATGTTTTAAACATCTCTCAAATCCTTTAACGATTGATTATTTAGCAAAGCAAAAGCTGCTTTATGTCAGCTCATTGCTTTAAAACAACAACAACAACCTAGTACTATCTCAGGAGCTTTAAATTGATATCTTGTAAGCTTCATTCTGTCCAGCTGTTTTATAGGAATGCCATGAGCTCAGCAGCTGTTTGGTCATAAATCAAATGATGGAAGAAATTACTTTTGACCTCAACATGTGTTGCAGTACTTTAAAAGTGACAAGATCATTGAATGATTACAATCTAATTTGTCTTGAGGGAAACATAAGTGTGAACCAAATTTGGTGATAAATTATCGAGGAGTCAATTTTCATCTTACCTTTCCCTGAAAATTACATGAACGTCATGGTGGTCTTGAGGGAAAAAACAAGAAATGTCCACAGATTAAAGGAAAATCTGCATCATGGTGGTACTGAAGTTTGATGTTACATAAAAAAAACGATTCATTAAATCTTCAAGTGGCTTAAATTCTCCTGGACTCCTCTGGGACTTAAATCAATTCCCATTCTGCCACCGTTATTAGGCGATACAGTGAAGATTGTTTTTCCTTTGAGATGAAGAGGGGGGGATCAATAACAATTTAACAATTCCAGTTTTTCACAACAATAACAAGGGAGGTCACATGAAAGGATTGAGACAGGCTGGAAAATGCACAACTTCATTTTTATCATTTTAAACACAATGAAGCGTAGAGATTTACACAAGTCCTCAATGTAGTAGAGGGCAGCACGGCGGCATAGTGGTTAGCGCAGTTGCCCCCCAACATGAATCCACAGGCCTTTCTGTGGAGTTTAAATGTTCTCCCCGTGTTTGCGTGGGTTTCCTCCGGGTACTCTGGTTTTCTTAGCTGATGACTCTAAATTGTCTGTAGGTCTGAGTGTGAGTGCGAGTGGTTGTTGGTCTCTGTCTGTCTCTGTGTGTTGGCCCTGTGATGGACTGGTGACCTGTCCAGGGTGACCCCGCCGTCGCCCAGAGTGAGCTGGGATTGGCTCCAGCACCCCGCGACCTGGAAACAGATAAGCAGTAGAAGCAAAAGATGAACAGGCTGTCTCAACTGGCTAATCAACTGATTAGGCCTGATGTCTCAACTAGAAACAGAAGAAAGACGTCTGAAGACTCATGAGCTCTTCTGACTGATGAGTCATGAAAAGAAAGAAGCAGCAAACCAACTGCTGTCATAAAAAGTATCAATATATTTTACCGTTACTTAAAATGCTAAATTATATATATATATAACAATATATTGTAAGTGCTACTGACACAGTATATTTGAGTAGTTTTTGTCTATGTGATTGTTGTGTACATGAAATATTAGTTTACATTGAAAATTCATTGCAGTCGTCACGTCAGAAAAGTGCATTGAGATTGCGGACTCCCGCTGATGTGTGCAGCAGATAGTTCACCAGCCCTCAGCAGCTAGCAGCCTCTGTTTGCAGTGAACACCTTTCTCGGGAAAAAAAACGGTAAGTTCGTCAATTTTATCTGAATGATTAGTAATATAAAGTCGTGCTAAACCAATTACTGTAACTTGATAGGTCCCGTTTTGCTGCCAACATTAGCTAAGCTAATCGCCTTTTAGCTAGCTGCCTTTCACACATGGCAAACTTAAGTTAAGTGGTCGGTGTTAACCAACAAACGTAGCCGTTGCTAGGTGCTACCGATAAGAGGGGGCCGTTTTCAGGACGTTCATGCAGTGATCGACTTGGTCCAAGGCTACAGCAGGTAGCGACAGCAGGCAGATCGGTACTCGGTAACGGTGTTACTGGGTCAAAAAAACAATACATCGCGGTCAAACATTTACGGCCACATTGATGGTTTTATAGTTTTATTTTTGTACATGTTGGTTCCAGAAGTAAAACGTTTAATAAACATCCCTTTCTTCTTAATTTGAAATTGCTGCTATTGACAGGAAAGTCTATTAATTTTAAGTGTAAAATGGAGTGCTTGAGATAAAGAAATGATAACTTTTACAAAAATGAATGCAGTACAGTTTATTCACCAGTGTGTGATTAGGTCCAATTTACACTAATAATTAGGTTAATCAAACTCATTCAGAGGCTGCTACAAGTAACCTTTACTCATTTGAATTAAGTTAAATGTCATGTGTAATCGAGTTACCATTACCAAAAAATTTTGGTATTTTGATGAGTTCATGTTAAGTAACATAATACTGTTCATTCTACTTAAAAAAAGCCCTCAAGTTGACTCAACTCAAAAAGTCTGATGCAACCACTTGCCTTACTTTTTCTAAGTTAGATGAAGGTTTTTCGTTTTACAGTGTATGCACCCTGATGGCATCAGCCCCGACTCAGTGGAGGCGTAATGAGGCAGCTTGGTTCTTTCTTTCACTTTTGTTTGAAATCCAGAGAAAAGCAGCAACATGAGAATAACTGGCTGAAGCAGAACAAATGTTGACATATTATAAGTTGATTTATAATTTTTCATAGAATCTTACTTAAGCAGATGTTGTTTCTGGTGTTTAAAATACATTTCTTTGATTATTTATTTATTTATTTATTTACATTTTTATGATTTATTTATGATTTGCAATACAATTTTCAGATCAAGCAGCAGAACTTGGACACAGACGTTTCCAACATGGGGAAAAGGCTGGAGATGCTGGACAGTCAGAAATGCAACAGAGCAAGAAGGTATTTGACAGGTTGGTTACCCTGATCAGGTTCTTGAGCTTGATCCTAAAGAACAACAACAACACTGAGCTTGGGGAGGCAGGGAAACAGAAAGGGAGATAGAGGTGAACCTGAGGCCAGGATAACCAATAATTTACTGATCTTAAAAGGAAACACAAAATTACTGAAGTGAAGATTGGCTGAAACGTTGCACCACATAGGTGAGCAGATGATCTGGTAAAGAGAGCTGGGGTCACATGAGGATTTCTGGGAGAAGGAACCAGAGCCCCATTTCCGACATACACATGTGCAGATGAAAACACATACACACATACAAAGAGAGACACAACATGGAGAAACAGGAAGCACAAGGGAGCAGGAGTCAAGCCAAATAAATAGCAGAAATACGGGGGAGTGAGGCAGAGCAGGTACCCTAACATTTTCCCTCTGTCTGACAGAATGTTAATGATCACATTTCAACATGAATAGTATGAAAATGTGGCACCGAATTTGTGCTATATAATCCTTTCGTATTCTGGACTACACTGCATCACAATAAGTGTTTGATCAGGTCAGACAGTAAGGCCAACCATCTTGGCATTGTCTGATTAATTAGACCGTCTCAAGTAATGTGTGATATGAATAGGAACGGGTACAGAGACAGTTGGAATCTCAGGTTCAAACATTTACCTTGATGACTGAGTGTGTGACACAATTCCTCAGGAGCCAACAGCAATTTGAAATCTGTTTGATCGTAACTCAAAGAAAAAAGCAAAAAATATGTTTTTGAATGAACTATCACACAGGAAACACTTGTATCAATAGACAGAATCAGCTCCATAAGGCTGAAGTGAAGCAGTGTCAGATCAGACCAGTTGCTGACAGAGTTATCTGGTCAGGGAACGCTCATGTGTGATTCTGTGGGGCTAATACTGAAATGGTGGTATGACGTTCTAACCACATCAGACCTGAAAAAGCACATAAGAAACTGCTTTCACTCTAATCCGTCCTCTGTTTTCATAAATCACATAACATTACTCGCGACATTTAATTTTACTTATTTTTTACACCTACAGGTTCCGAAAAACAAACAAACAAAAAAAAAAACCAATCATCTGTTCAACATGCTCCCAAAACTAATTAGACTCTAAATAATTAATCTTGCTGAGCAGCTGTTAATAGAATTGTTGTAATGACTCACATTAGTCACTGAGGCTTTCTCTCTTTGCTTGGTTGTCCTTCTGCTGGACAGATGCACTTTGAGTAATGTCTCAGTTTGGGAAATTACTTAAAGCCCAAAGGTCAGTAGTGACCAGCTTTAATCTCCTTTTTTTCACTGATAAAACATCAGGAATGTCAGACAGCACCTCCTGCGGCAACATGAGAGCTTGATAAGAAAAAAAGAGCAGCGCAAATGGTCCCCGCGGCGCTTACATAACATGTACAGTAGGCTACTGCAGCTGCTAAATAAGACAGTTAACATTCAAAAATACAAGTTACTGTTACTGAAAAGAACATTTTATCATTAATGCAGCAGGAAGTGCTGATCAACATCATCTGACTTATGACAAAAGCTTTTATAAAATGTCAGTGTTGTGTTTTAGGAAGATAGTTGAAGTTGCTGCCATTTCCCTACATTGGGAAACAGACGTGTTACTTTACTTTGCTGTTTCATAATAATTTTTGTCACATTTACTAGTACAGCCTATGACTTAAGACAGATGCATTTATTTTAACAATCTGAATTACAAAGCACATTGTGAGAACTCATCTCCCCTTTCCTCCACAATATTCAAATTCATGATGTACATGTTTAAACATCTTTTAGAAACCTTCAGCTGAGAAAATTGCCTTACCACAAGGTCCATTTCTGTAGCTGCTCAAAGTTTTTTTTGTCATGTGGTCTTGATCTGCACTTTTTGACTTGTTTTTATGCAGAAGAAAAAGCGTTTAGAATAAAAGCATCTGCAGTGCAATAAAAACTGGACAAATGTATCTGCTGACGAATATCTTACAACATAATAATATGATTATTTACTCATATTCACATTCTTTCCTTCATGACAGTTAATATTTTCAAACATACTAAAATATCCAATGTAAACATGAAACTAGTGTAGAAATGCTTAGAGTAAGAAGCCAAACTAGCTGAAAAATAAATATTTCTTTAAATTGTCCCAATGTCTCGGTATTAAAATCTGAAATTAGTTCACTGTAGAATCCAGGACTTTGTCTTCTCATTTTGCTTCCCGTTTACTTCAAAAAGATTTTCATTAGAAAGAAAAAGCTAACTAGAAAAGTAAACCTATCATGAAAACATGTCACTTCTTCTTTCTACAAGTTTTTAATGAGACATTAATATTCGTGGAAACTATATAGCTGTCTAATTTATTTCAATTTTGTAAAATTTGAATTAATATGATGACTTGGCTACACTCAAAGGCAGCCATCCCAGCCACAGGGATAGATGTTCAAACTTCCATTTTTCTCCTTATCTTTTAACATGGATGAGTCATCCTTAAATGATCTAGAAAAACTGAACATCTGCGTAAAAGCAACAAAAAACTGGACTCACTATATCCACAATCAAAAGCTCTACAAAACTAGTATATTGACCTTTAAAATTGCTGCCTTCTCTCCAAAGTAGTTGATATATTCAGAAAAGGTAAAACTGGCAACATGACCTTAATTACGGTGTAGCGATTTATTCCAGGTCAGATTTTATACTTCCAAGAAATTTTAGACCCACACAGTACGTGAGAAGACTAGCAGGAAATTTACCAAGCATTATATCACTTAAAGGTCCCATATAGACATCTGTGCAGTCTTTGATTATAAATCAGGTCTGGGTTCTATATTGATACTGTGAAAGTTCTCAGTCCAGAGAGAAATGCTCTCAGTCTGTATTCAGAAACTGAGTCTTACAACCAGCCGTCAGGACAGAAAACACTGAGACTGACTAGATCTTCGGGGAGAAGCCTGAGAGAAAACCAGACTGAAAAACACAGATTGATTTTGGTTCTTAAAACCACAAATACATCTTTTAAAATGTATTTAAATACTTGAGAAAAAACGCAGGAGAAGAATACAATTTAGAATTTTATAAAAGAAAATAAAACATTGCTTTGTTCACATTAGGCAAATTACCACAGTTAGACATTTAGTGGTGACATTAAAAGTGTTTATCCCTCACTAACTGTTGAGAGGCTGCAGGTTTTTACTTCAACTCAGTATCATCTGATTTCAGAGAGGGAGAACTAATTAGTTCAGTGTTTGACTGAAGTGTTAAACCATCTGGTACAGGATGCTTCCAGAGACTCTGAGTCCTGCATTTTTCTGTCCTCTTTTACCTTCATCTGTACCACAGGGGATCGACAACCACTCACTACATGATTAGAGGGGGGCTAGCAGGACGCAGACATGCCGCTGCGCACATTTGTTGGGAAATGGCTCCATCTTCTGGGAGCAATCAAAGCAGCACAGCATGGAGTCTTGGTCTAAAAAAAATCCAATATCTATCTGCAACAAATGACTTTTCTCAGTGCAGCTGAAAAGTCCATTTTCTTTTTTGTTTTGTTTTTTTGAATAATTATTGAGAGTGCAATGAAGTTGACGCTTCATTCTGATACAGGGAAAAATGTGTAAAGGAGAATGCGGACAAAAATCACTGATAATTTACATTTTCTCCAAAGTGAAACTAATCTGTCACCATGTGGTTTCACAAAAAAATCATTAAGGATAAATATGTACGGTAAGATTCTGAAATGATGCTACAATAAGTCTTGACAATAATTAGGCTTTCCGGACGGACCTGCTTAAAACCCTCAGAAAGAAAGCAATCAGTTTCCAGTGTTTATGCCAGGATCAGGTTTTTTTTTATCAGTTGCTGGCAGATCATAGACATGATAACATTGTTCATATCTAACGCTTGACAGAGCCTAAAATAATTTTCCTGACTTTAACAATGTCAAAGAGCCTTAAAGCAATCGCACAGATGTTCTCCCTTGCCTGATCAGACAGTGTATTTGATTGCTACTGCCCTCATTTCACACTTTTGTTGCAGGTAACTTTGGAAGAATTATGCTGTAAGTAGTTGTCCAATAAGACGCGAGCCTGCAGGAGGATGGGGAGAAAAGTTAATGCCACAATGTCAGCGTCCATGTCCATTTTCAATCCTTAAAAACAAAGAAACATCTTGGAAACCAGGAATGTTTTATGTATAGAGATACATTCACACTTTGAACATTTTGGAGTTTCTCTAGATTGTCCACATATTTATTTGAAGTGGTGAAGTGACTGTTCAACTGTTCAATCCTTCTGCCTAGAGTTCAGACAGCCATTTCTGTCTGTTACTATGAAAACACTTAATTACTTTAACACTGGGCCCATATAATGATGTTGGAGTGTTTTCCCCCCTGCAGGTTTTCTGCATCTCGGTCACAGATATTTGCTGTCAGAGCCATGCACTGGGGAGCAATTGTCCATTACTGTTCATGCTCTGTTGTTGCATGTCCACAGTTGAGGCACATACTCCCACCATTTATTCAAAATTCAGAAGCTAATTACATATTTTTGCCTAGGGATACACATGATAGATCCTTTGCATAAGCTTTCCAGCTCACAGAATATGATTGGAATTGTTTTACAAAGCGTCAGGATATTAAAATGAATCATAGCCTGTGATTTTTTTACATTTTTAATATTCTGTGTTTTATAGTCTTCACTCACCTCCAGTTCGCCTGATTCTAATACTTATCTGAAAAAAATTACGCACATATGAACATCATAACGTTACACTCAACACATCATATAACATTCAGAGAATCTGAGGGTGTAATTGGGGCAAAAAAATGGATTTCTTTCCAAAGTGAGGGCACTTTTTTTGCCCTTCCTCCTACCCAGCTTTTCACTAATATCTATCTTAACCATTGGCTCAGTTTCCATTGAAACCAGAAGAGAGCAAATGTATATAAATGTGAATGAGTTCTTCAGGGATCTCCTCAGTAATTATAGTGTCTTAGCAAACATGATTTAACTTTTTTTTTTTTTTTAAATTTTGTGTTGTACTCTGCTCCTGGTAATATATTTTTTAATTTATTTCTCACAATTTTGTGTGATATTTGTTTGACAATAGTTGATGATTGTTAATATTTTAATTACTTACTTGTAATTATAGTTAATGAAAGTACATTTTTTAAGGAGCATTTCGAATTGTAGTGCTTTAAATACTAGTCTTACTCGTCTAAATGTGCTCATTTTTATGATGATAGACCGCACTAAAACATTATCATTGCCTAACGTCTCAATAAAACAATGTGTTTCTATTCATTCAGATTTTTATTTAGCACTTAGGCCTATAGCTCTTTTGTTGGACTGCTATTTTATATAGTTAAAATGTGAGGTGTTGTGTTTATATTTTTGTTGAACACTACTCCGCTTCTTCACCCAAATTAAGGCTACTGAAATATTTGGTATTTATTATTAGCTATTAGCTGTGTTAAATCTGGTAGAATAAAATAATTTTGACATCTCCAGTAACTCTAGCAGGTGTAACAAACACATACTTGATTTTTACTGAAAGGTCAGTATCAGGAGATCATCAAAACACCGACATACAGAGGGATCCCCTGTATCTCATTTGTTTTTGTCATTTGAGCCCGTGTACATCAATATACGCCACAAAAGAGGACGATCATCTGTATCTGTATGTGACATGTAACCAGCTGCCTGTAGGACTCTTAGATTATCTCTGCCATTTACTCCATAAAAACAAGGTCCACAGCATTGAAAGGCCATTTTCACTGGGGATGTATCGAATAGTTTTCTGTGTCTCTCAGTGTTGTGATAGAATGTGATGAATAAAATAATTAGTGTGCTTGACTTGGTCACTGTTGCAGCGCTAGCTCTGTCACGGCATTAATAACAGCAGAAGCTTATCACGCTGTATGGTAATTGGTGCCTCAGTCTGAATAAATGAGCCCATACTTTGGGCATTATATGGGATTCTACAGGGAATGTGACAGATGAAAGACACCAAAAGTATATTTTACAATTCAGCTTAAGTAAAATGTTTTAGTCAATGGAAAACTATGTCGTTTTTTTTCCTCCTTGCATTTATGAGACGTTAAAATATATCCAGTATCCAAGTGTCAAGACACAATCCTTTGAGCCAAAAGCAAATCAGAAAAATTCTGTCACCCCAATTGTATTTTATTATATCATACCTGAGGCTTTCTGTTTTATGGAGTCAGACCTGAACAGGGGGTATCTGTTATACAGCTCCATTTCATCATGGGGTAAAGGTTAACAGCTGAGCATCCAAACACCACCTCTGGGTGGTCACTAAATGACCCTCCTCTCTGGTGATCCTCACATTGAACAGGTTATAAACCGGGTAATTGCTCCATACATCTCCTCATCCCATGGGAAACTGGGAAACAGAAATGTGCTGTGTGTCTGAGGAGAATGGCAAAGGAAATCAATACGGTCCCTATATGTGATCAGAGAAAAAAGTCCAATAGACTCAGATTCAATGTTATGTATAAATTAGATTTTTATTACTGACAAGCAATCATATTCTTTGTAGTTGTAGAGGGTTTATTCTGAGCTATGATCCACATACAAGTATACTGATTTTTCAGGAAAAAAAAAGGAACATCAAATAGGTTTATATCTATTAAGACATGGCTAATGTGTGATTGATAGACTGTACCAATCAGGATAGAGTACAGAGCTGGTCAGATCCAGCCGTCATTCCTCATCAGTTACACTTTTTCCCCCAGATAAGCTTTTTTCTGGTTTCATGTAAAATAAGATGGCAACTACCAATTCTCGAACGGAGAGAGAGAGAAAAAAAGTAATCAAATAAATATTTCACTTACATAGAAACATGTTAGAAATAAGAGTTTGGTTCAGTTTCTCGGGTGCTTTCACCTTCTGCATTTAACTGAACCTTTTGATTTCTACAAATATAACATATTTGTAGAAATATTTGATAAATACAATATTGTGTGTGGACATTTTACACCAGCTGAGTGTTGTTGTGTGAACATGAGTAATTTACCCATTCTGTGTATCATTTACATTATTAAAATGAAACAGCCTATTAAATTCAGAGTGGAGTTTGATACATTATCCTTGAATTACTTGGGCATTTATCTGCCCCTGCCATCCAATCTGTGTCATACTGTTTGTACAAACACAGCAACTCATTGTGGCTTCTAGCTGCCTGGCACTGATACAGAGCTCAGCTGAGCCACTGGATCTGTGCATTAGACAAAAAACTGAGAATTAACAGGAGACTGTCAAATGAATGAGCTCTGAGCACAGCCAAAATTAAAATACTAAAAAGAAAATTGACAGAGACTTCACTGGGAAAGAAGCAGCAAAGCAATACAGCTGAGCTGACAACGGGGTTTGAGAACTGCAGGGGTGGAAGCGGAAATTAAGAAAAAGAAAGGCTAACATTGTTTAAGAGTTTGGTGAATGATGTTTCTAACACTGGAAGGAATAATTCCAATGTGGCATGTGGTTTGACTTTCTACAATACAGAAAAAACTAGGAAGAGACGAAAAACACTTTCTTCCGTTTACAAATGAAAAGTAATTGAATGCAACATTGGTGATTTGAAAATATTTCTGCTGATACAGCTCCACACAGTCTTAACCTGTGGCTTTAAATGACACATAGACAATCTGTAAGTAATATTACTGATACACAATTATTTAGCATGTATTAATATTTGCTGACTAACACTTAAACGTCACTGTCACTTAAATAAAATTATGAATGCGGGTTCTATTCATATTATTCATGAGAATATTTATTATGAAAATTGGTTTTGCATTATTATTATTATCATTGAGTTCATATTGTAATACATGTGGGTTTTTTGTATTTTTCATTCATTTTTATTGTATTTATGTTTTACATTGTCTTTTCTGTGTTATTATAAATTTTCTTGTATGTTTTTGTTTGGAAATGCTTGAATGGTAAGTTAGACTATATAAGAAATATATTTACCATTAAATACATCACAAGTGCATTTTATAGCTATACTATAATCATCGTACCAGGAAAAGGAAACTTGTCAGATAGATAGAATATATGAATGAGAGCATGAAATCTGATCACTTTATTCATTATGTTAGAATTCTACTGACTCTTCTACTACAGAAAAAAAAAGGTTAGGAAGAATTCAACGATAAAAGCACTTTTCATAGAGTCTATTGACTTATTTTTATTAAAGCCTAAATTGCTTCAAGAATTGAACTAAGGAAACATTACACTGCCGTTTGTCTCCTATCTCTTCCCCAAAGACTAAAGGAACCAAGGGACCATTAAATGGGCTCTTAAGTCTTTTATGGTCCTGTGGATTAGGACTCCTGGGACAAATGAAAAGCACGTATCTGTTGGCTGCAGGCCACATGTGTTGGCAAGCTGGATCTTCATTTTATTTATTAAACAAAAAACAAAATTTTTTTACAATTATAATTTGTTTTGTTTTCTTCAGTTTTACTACCTCCTGGTTTCCAGCAGCAACAGGAACCGGTGTGCAGCAAACAATTCCCAATAAGCCCAAAGTCCAAGACCTGAAAGACACCAAACAGAAAACACACACAGTAAGAGAGTAGCTTGTGAACATATTGGAGCCTTTAGCAGCTAAAGAGTCGGCTGTTCCCCTCAGGAGGTGATGAGGTGAGACCAAAAACAGAGCTAAAAGTGAGGGAATACTGGATTTGGATTTGTCAATTGGACGCAAATACCTCTCCAAGTGATCAATGGATACATCCAACTATTGACACACACTAATGGCAGGAACAATATGAGGAACCTGGGTTCTGCCCTCCACAGGTTATTTGGACACGCTATGCTATTCCACAGTAAAATAAAAACTTAAAAATTTGATTAGAAATGTAAATATAATATGAATTTGAAATGTAGGACTGTGTGTTTCCAGCTTTGACAATCCTCTCAGTTTTTCGTTGAATGGAATTTGTTTGTTTTTATCTAATTTAGAATAATAAGTTTTTAGTTAGTGAAATGAGAAGTGAAAACAGATGTGTCCTTAAATGGACACTATCAGCTCTGTCATGTTCCTTATCAGGATGTCAGCGCATGAAAGTTTTGAGGTCGCGTATACTCCCATTGTCTACTGCAGATATTCTGAAATCTGAGTAGTTTGTGTCCTCATATAACACAAAAGGAAAAAAAACAAGCAGTTCACAGGCCTGTATTTGAGGTTTTTGTGTACGTGACGGAGGTAGGCGCGTTTTAGTTCGCACACTAAAATCTCACCGCATTTTCACATCTCCTCTTTCAGGCTTCTCTCTGGAGCTCCAGGAACAATGGGACAGTCAGCCAATCACAAGAGATGATCTGATCCTCTCCTCTGATTGGCTGACTGTATTCTGTGTAATAAAATGAAAATACAGCAGATTTAAAACTAAACAATCTACATCCAAATCTTGCAACATTAGATTGTAGCTCCAGGTGGGTGGGGCTCAGGACGTGACTGAGAGCTTTTTGGTGACATCGCAAAGTCACAGAAGTCCTGATGGCTGGTTTTAAGGCAAAGTTTCTGAATACAGGCTGTGAGCATTTCTCTGTAGACTGAGGCCTTTGATAATTTCACTGCGTTAATATTGAGCATAGAACTGAACTTCTAGTGAAAGAATATATGGGCATCTACCTTTATACCATATGGGAGCATGAAAATTTGTATTTTACAACAACATGGGCCAAGAGAACTAAATTAACTATGAGAAAACTTTGAGTAAATACAATAACAAAGAAAATGTGTTAACAAAACTATTTATTGAACATTCACATGCTACAGTAGAACATCAGGACTGTCTGCGATACAAATCCATGCATATCCTCAGGCAGCATCTGCCATAACAGCAGCAGTGCATAACAGATATAAACAATATCAGAGGCTGATACAACAGTGAGAGTCAGGAGCTCATGGGCAGCCAGCTGAAGGATGGATGTTTGGTCCTGCAAATGTGATGCTGCCGGGGAAAAAGAAAGTCAAAGTCCTCAGCCAGCTAGATGCACTTGAGCAGGTAAGAGTTGCAGCTGGCTCCTCTTGTACAGTCACAGAGCTTTCCAATGCGGGGCCCGAACTTCATGGCACACCGGTCACCCATCCCACACTGAGAAGAGCACCAAGAGGAAGAGTTTTATTAATCATTTCAAGAAAAACCTTATTTGGCTTAATGGTTGTCAGAATCTTTGCCCCAAAAATTGTCCGTACACAAAAAGTGTACAGAGCAAATACCTGCAGAGGCCTTTACATGAATACATTTGCTTTGGTTCATTGATTTCATTTGCTGTTAATTATTCAGATTTTTTTAAATGAGAGGGAGAGGTTAATCACAGTGAAATAATTATTTTCTGCTCCCTATCTCAAAATTAGCCTGTAGGTAACAGACTGATTTTGTCTCATCTCAGAGGCTTCTGCAGCTTTTACAACTTCCCTCTTTCAGCTGATT
Organism: Remorina albescens; assembly: GCA_034769265.1. Classification (NCBI taxonomy): domain Eukaryota; kingdom Metazoa; phylum Chordata; class Actinopteri; order Carangiformes; family Echeneidae; genus Remorina; species Remorina albescens. Next base: position 16,769,681 of record CM068479.1, read on the forward strand.
GGAGCTGCAGAAATCTTAATTAGGCTGCAATTACACTGTTGCTAACAATTTCGACTTATCTTTTAATTAGAAGAAGGTAGTTTTTTGCTTCGCGGGTTAATTAACAGCAGTAAATGAATGTTGTCTTAAACATGATAAAATTGCATTGAGCTGTTCATTCACGTGGAATAAAGCTGTTTTGTTGTGGTGAATGAAGAGAAGTTACCAGTGGGATACTCCCTCTTTTCTCGGTTGAGGAAATGCGATTGTTCATCCTTCCCAGCAGAGCCTCCAGTGCTTCAACCTGTTCAGCAGAGAAGTTCATCCTCAAAAACAAAAACAGGATGCCTGAAGACGATGTGTCAATATGTAGCTATAACTTCTTACATTCTGTCTGCCAGCAGCTGATATATGGAGAAACATACTGAATGAAACATCTGAACCCCAAACCTCGCGGTCTTTGTAAGTCTTCTAAATGTCTTCAACATTGTTTTAAATACATTTCGATAAATTTCAGCTTGACATAATTGATATTTGGAAATCTTTGCACCTCTGTTAAACATTAAAACCAAGTAGTAAGGACTTGAATGAAAATTGGCTGTAGGGATGAGTTGGTGGAGTTTATGAGGTGCTGAATATAAGGTGAACAAACACTGTAAAAGTAAAAGTAATCAAAAAAAGTAAAGGGTCAAATGTATGAATCAAACCTCCAATGAGTTTGACTGATAATGTTATTGAAAGGATTTAATTGTTTGACCTGTGATAAAAGTTTCTATGAGATTTCTATTTGGCTGAACTGAAGAAAAACTGTATCACTGTCTAACCATGTACAGGCCTGTGAAGCTTAAGGGACCTGACTCTGATCTCAGTCCCTCTGACCCACGACCACTGAGATTAACATCTGAGGATCCTCGGATACTGACCAGGTCTCTGTCTGCAGCCGGTTCGGGTTTCTCCAGCCCAAAGTCCTCGGCGGAGACTTCTTGCGACGTCTGGCCATAACAGATGACGGACAGCAGGCCGAGCAGCAGCAGCCCGCGGAGCATCCCGGAGCTGTCCATAGTGCTGAGGAGGAGGAGGAGGATGGAGGTCCTGGCAGGAGGCAGCAGCTTAGGACTGGAGGAGCAGAGGGTCGCAGCAGGTCCAAAGAAGATTCTCCCCGCACCCACCGGACTTCCTTCTCTCTTATATCGACTCAGACGGCCCCGCCCGCGCTGCATATTGTCATGCAGGGAGTTCAGCGTGGGGGCAGGCAGGGCTGGATGGATGGTGGCACGATGAACCCTCAGGTCTCCGGTTTTCTGGGTCCTATACTTGCAGCAGCAGGAAAGTCTGAATAAAACCCAGATGCCGCAATCCACAAACACAGCAGCTGCAGACAGGTGAGACGCTCCCCGGTCACGTGGTTCCCCTCAGGTATATTTTAATTGATTGATTTTGTCCAGGACGCGGATTTGATGAGGATCTGGTTTGCTGAGGTTAAGATTATGGCATCAAACTCAAAGCGTGAACATTTGAGGCTGGGCTGATTGATCTGTTAATGATCAACATATCAATCTAATAATGGCTAATGAAACACTACACAGAGCCCTTCACTTGGTCAAATAGTGGGAGTCAGGTTTGAATTAATTCATAGTGGGCTGTTAAATTTTAGAATAAGTGGCAGTATTTTTTGGGCCACCACATAGTGGTTAGCGCTGTTGCCTCACAACAAGAAGGTTGCGGGTTCGGTTCCCGGCCTGGCTCCTTTCTGTGTGGAGTTTGCATGTTCTCCCCATGTCTGCGTGGGTTTCCTCCCACCGTCCAAAGACACCATGTTTAGGTTAACTGGTGGCTCTAAATTGTCCGTAGGTGGTGGTTGTTGGTCTCTGTCTCTCTGTGTGTTGGCCCTGTGATGGACTGGCGACCTGTCCAGGGTGACCCCGCCCTCGCCCAGAGTGAGCTGGTCCCTATATGTAACCCTTGTGTTGATTTATAGTCTAATAATGTTTTGTCGAGGTGACTGCTCTAACATAGCAAATATTTGAAAAAGTGAACCTGGAAAGAGTGAAGTGAACCAATTTTCCTTTTAAAAGAAGTTAAATTATTAAACAACCTCCCAACTCATTTCATCTTTGTCATTTAATGGATTTATTAACAATCGTTTTAGCTCTGGAGTGCTAGTTGGTTTCTGGGGGGATATAGACATGCAATCGTGAGGGCCAACTTCCCCAAGGGGGTAATCTCTCATGTTGGAGGTAGAAGAGTGGATCCTCCACACCACACCAATCAGATTGGTCTCTACATTCCCTGATCAGTCCATGGTTGTCATTTTATTGGGATATGAAAGCATTATCATAATGGGATTATTTTTCTATTTGGAAACACTTATCCAAAATTACAGTGACAAAGAAAAGTGTACATGTATCTATGGATCTAAATTCTGCTTAGTCACCGTCCTAGCTGAGCGGTCAACTATTAATTCTGTACGAGAGCTGCTAACAACACTGTGAGGCCAGGTGTGTCCTTTTGCTGAGAGAAGAGATGCTGATTATCACAGTCACACTGTCAGAATATAGATGTATAGTATAGCCAGGTGTGTGTGTGTGAGAGTTTATTTGGTGCTTTACTGTTTGTTTCTCAAGTGTGATATCACTGGTAACGACGTGTCCCATTCAGGTCTTTCAGGTTTTTGGGGGGGGTCTGGTATTTTAGGCCATCTTTAATGTTACTGATTACAGCCGAGCCCACCACAAAAACATTTGCAGTGAAAATAACAATGAAATGCGCTGGAGAAGAGTTGATCCTTGGAACAGTTATGTAACGTTTACGAAAGAGATTTTTATTGTCATAAAATAGCCGTGATGTGATCGGGGTCAACATGACCTCGGCCTCGAGACACATTCCCACAGAGACAGAGATTATTTTCCAATCCAACATAAACAAACTACCATTGTTAAGGGTTTATAAATGAATATTTTACAAGATGCTGTCACGTGGGAAACTGACCTTTGAGCTCTAATTCGTCTGTACTGTTAAGCCTCATGTCTCATTAGTGTCTTTGTTTTCTCCATCATCCAGCACTTTGTCTCTTGGCTGTCAGACTTTCGTTTTGTTAGCAATTAACCTCCATCAGGCTCTTACTGGCTTAGCCATTCCAAACCTTGTTGTATAATAACTACAGCAAAAACAATAAAAAATATAATAATCATAATAATCATAATAGGGTAATCTTCTTTTCTTCACACACTGTTGAATATGTGTTGAATATGTGATGAGTATCTCAGTTTTTGTCTTTCTTTGACCAAACGTATTGAAAACCTTGTGAGGAAATTTAAACTGACATTAGCGTTTTATTTCAGACATTTCTTTGGAGTCTGCCCCCTTCTCACCACTTCTTTATCAACTCAGAGTTTGCTTGGCCTCGCATGCGGCACATTTTGATTCAGATTCTACTGGGCAGCATTTCTTATCAGTAAGTATCTGTGTTGCAGAGGTCGCTTTCCAATACTAATTTTAGATTACATGTCTGGCACATGTTGGCAGAGGAAAATTAATTTAAATTAAAGCCCCAATACAAGAAACATCACTGCATGTTATTCTTTACAAACTGTTTCTTGGCTTAGATTAATTCTTCCTCTCATTGAGAGCGGTGTTATATCCCTACACACGGTAAACTGCTTTTTAGTATTGTTTTATTTGAGTGTGTCTAACCTAAGAGGGAGGGATTCACCTGCTTAAATAATGTTTAAATAAATCAATCAGAAGGCTGCACTGGGGAAGTGAGTTTCGCTGATATTATTATAAGTATAATCACTTATTCACTGGAATCCCTCCATTGAATTGTGCATTGAAAAAAGGGAGTTGTCTGTTGACCTTTCGGTTTTGGTGAGAGAAGAGGAAGAAAAGGAAGGAAACTGTCAGCTACGGCTGCTGAAGAGATTTTAGTTATGAAACAGATCTGCTCTTATAGATTTTAGTTAGTTACTGTAGTGGGACAATCACCTCTGCATGTCAACCACCAGAAACAAGTATCTGACAGTAAAAGCTTTTTCTGGGGCTCATCTGTTTAACTTGCAGTTGGAGCTCAATTATTATTTGACAACGTGCTGTGGTGTAGACCGGGAGCAATGGTGGAAAACTCCAGAAAAAACTACTTAACCTTGTCTCACAAGGTCTTTTCAAAGATTCACAATCAAGTTTAGTTTGTTCAGTAAAATCAAGGTCAAGGTCCAGCTTATTGTCATTCACCATATAATTAGATGTTGAACAAAATTATGTGCCTCATGGATACATCACAAAAGGTACCTTTAGTGCATTAAAAAGTGCTTAGTGAATTTCAAAACCATATATGTAACTTAAAACACATGCAAAGAAAAATAAGCCAGATGCTAGAGAATAAAAGAATAGATAGAGGATAAATATCAAAAAATAAAAAGAGGTGCAAATTAAACTGGCTTAAGGAAGACATCCCTATTGATACACTGGTAGCAGCAGAGATTTTTCATGAGTCGAATCATGTTTCTTACATCCAAACATCAACAAACAGTTCACCGAAAACAAAAACTATGATTGTGGCAAACTAATCCTTGCCTTCAAAAGAAATATGGAGCCTATGAATGCGATAGTAATCATACATTCAATTCCCTCAGATACGATTATGCAGCCTAAAAGTAAAGCCAGAGACATAACTCCCAGTGGAGGGCCCCTGGGGGCCCCTTGGGCCGCGCTCTGAGGCCTCCTCGGTGCGGACAGCAGGGGGCGCTGCGCCGGAGCTGAGGCTGCTAAACTCCGTTTCCTGAAATGCATAGTTCAGGATTAGGAAGAACACACCCAGTGACATCAGTGAGGGTTTGAAAAAGAAGAAGAAGTCTCAGCTCAAACTGTGCAGAGGAGGAACAGCAGGGCCGGGAGGTCCCGCTCGGTTTGCTGTCGGCTTTCAGACTTTTTTAACGCTCCGGATAGTTTTGGAGAGCGACGCGTAAAGTTTTGATCGGAGCGACGCGAGGATGTCAACTTCAGACGAGACAGACGGGCTCCGGCCGAGATATGGCTGTAAGTTCACACTCTTTCTCTGCTCAGCTCACCTTGAGATGCCAGCCATCCCCCCCACCCCCACCGGGGGTCTCTCAGATCAGCCCTGATCGCGCACAAACTGCCCACAAACTTCAGAAAAAGACCGATTTGATGGCGCAAAGCGCGCTCAGTCCGGCCGCTTTTCTTTCTGACAGCATGGTTTGAGCATAATTAGGACTTCCGCGTTTCTTTACCGATGCAGAGAGGAGACAGAAGGAAGGAGGGGGGCTGCTTTTGGAGTTTATTCAACTTTTTTTTCCCCCTACTAAGTGGGGGGGGATCAGTTGCACAGAGATGAGAGAAACTACTCCGCAACCATCGCCCATAAAATTCAATTTCTACATCATCGTGATCAGGATTTCAAAATAAAACTTCTCACTGAGTCCATCAGGTGTAGGGGACTAGGAGGAGTCCTAGTTCAGCTCTGGAACTGTGGACTTTTCACTGCTCTCTCTCATTTTCTGAGCTGTGAGGCTAAAACCTCCCACCTGGGATGTGACAGGAGGTTAAATAGGGGCCTCTTTGTATTGCATACCCTCATTCTGCCCCCCCTCAGCCCCTCTCTATAATTTGTGGGGGGAAAAAAACAAACACTTCTTTGGGGAACGCTGTCCTGCAGTCTGTGTAATCTCATGAGAATGCCCCCCCCCCTTCATTGTTGTTTTGTTATGATATGAATAACTGTGCCATTTACAGACAAAGCCATCATACAGTCAGTTCACATCATACTGCCCATCCCTGAGCCAGACTGAGCTCATGTGTTAACAGGCTGCACAGATGACTAATAAATGAGGCCAGGCTCTTTTTTGTGAAACACCTCGGTAACTGTGGAGAGGCCCTGGGAGTAGAAACCTCTCCCAGTTGCATCATAAGAACGGAGGCATGTTATTTTGTGAAATGACATAATTTCATTACTGCTTCTGTAAAAAGATTCCCTTGTGCGTGTTTTTGTTGTCCCCAGCTGTCCTGGATGGCGTGGAGCGGCTCACGGCAGAGGAGATGGATGAGCGGCGGCAGCAGAACATGGCCTACGAGTATCTGTGCCACCTGGAGGAGGCAAAGAGGTGAGAGGCCAGAAGGTGTTTCACCCACAAACCCGTTGGAAACCCCCCCCTGCCATGGGGTTCCATCTTGTTGTGGAGTCTGTGATGATTCAGCATAGCTTTGATACATTTCACAGATCATCAGTCTGACACTGGTTAACTCAGCAGGGATCATCCTTCCGGAGAAGTGCATGGCGTATTGATAGTATTGATGAATTTGCAGACATCTTATGATGTCTTAAAATTGTTTGTCTAAGTTTTACAATCACGAGACAATGAAAGAAGGAAATATTTGCAATTTGATCATTATCTGAGAATTTTTAGTTTTTACTTTTCATATTGCACTTTGAGAAACTGCTGCATATTCATTTGCTGCCCGTGATTCGTCTAAAAATCAGTTTAATGCAGTTTTCCAAACTGATTCCAATTGAAAACTGTAAAAAATCACACACAGATCTGGAAGTTATAGGGTTCACACAAGTTTTTCACTCTGAAGTTCAGAGGAGAGGAAAATCAGTCAGTCTTGGTGATTTTCAGGTTTGTGTGGAAATGTTGGACTGGGCTCTGATTTGAGTATCATATCTTACCCATTGAGACTCAAGTAGCTACTGAAACCATCTGATGTAATAATCATGATTTCAGCCAAGACTTGGCACATTAAAAACTGTTTCCTCTAAATGTGGCGGCCATGTAGTCACAACAGGCCAGCAGCTAATGCTTTGTTTTATAAAAAATAGGCATAATAAGAGAATACGTGATGAGAAAACTTGATAGATATAATTAAAGTGGAAGTTTAAATGAAGGCAGATTTTCGCTTCTTAAGGAGGTTACAGTTTGTGTGAGCTCCAACTGTGAGCTTAGCTCAGTGGTTAAAGACTTTTCAACCTGTTTAGATTTAACGTGGGCTCTGACCTGCTCCTGCAGATCTTACATTCCTGTTTGGTTCCCTCTAATCTTTGATAAATGTACTTAGTGCCCTGTAAACAGTTCATAAATGACTAGAATTGTTGTGTAGACAATGCAGGATTTTTTTAGTTGGTACATTTTGGAGTTGTAGAAAATTAAATTTCACACATTCTACCATAAAATTTTGGATTCAGTCTGTTCAACTCACATGTCAGTTTAATTCAAACTTAATAATGTTTGAATACAGAGTCTACGAGTCTTTAACAGAATTGATGTTCAGGATTGTATTAAACCTGCACTCCACCTAATGACCAATGACCAGGGCCAAATTCACAAACTGGAAGCTTCAAAGCTGCAGCTCACAAACTAATGGGTGACCCTTGGTTTTAAATTATCACTTGTCCAATTTTAAACATTATTTATTGTGTGAGTTTTTGTGACATTTTTATATCTTAGTCAAAAAACTGCTGTGTGTAATGTTGGTTTAGAAGCTCCATCAGATGCTGCCCAACTCTGAGTCTGGACATGATGTGTGAAGATATTCGTAATGTAACAATGGAAGCAGGCAGTTGTGTAGATTTATTGAGCAGCAGATTGTTGCTGAAGGCTCAGTTCAGGTCAAAGTGCAGCTCATTAGAGAGAAAACAGATGATTTCAGAACAAAACTTCAGATTCAGCCTTCAGCACAACTTTTTGTTTGTTACAAACACACACACACACACAGTGTGTGTGCGTGCGCGTGTGTGCGCATCTGTCAGTGATGTTTGCTTGAGGTTATTAGGGTCTGTATATGTTTGCTTTTAGTAGCTCAGGAGTCAACCCCTCCACTGGCTTGCTGGTTCAAAAGAGGAAGGATTGTGCGAGACAGGAAATGACTCAGTCCCTGTTGATTTAAGTATCTCCCGCTGTTGCCACAGAAACACAGAAACCCACAGTTGTCATAGCAACAGGTTCCGGTGTGAGTTCTGAGGTCCGTGCTGTGCTGCTGCGAAAGGGTTTATTCACCAATAACTAAGCAGAGTGGGTGTGTGCATGCTGGTGTGTGTGTGTCTGCATCTGACCCTCATCCCTCACCTGCTGCGTTATTGTCACCCACCTCTGATATTCAGGGAAATTCCTGAAGGGGCCCATTCTTTGTCCTTGATCTGACATATCTGCCTGTGTTGCCCTTCATTCCCTGAGAATTTTCTTCCTGCTATCTGAAGGAAGTCGATCAGCAGAGTTGTCACAAAACTAAAATCACTGCATTAATTTTTCCAGTGATCAAAGATCAAATCCTGCACCGCTTTCTCCACACCTCCTCTGACTGGATTGCATTTTTGTCAGTTTTTTTCTGCTGTCGTCATGTTTCAAGTTCTACTTTACAGGAATACAATACAGAAGCGCAGAAAAGAGCTGGAGCTGGGCTTTTTTATTTGTTTACTTTCTGTTTGTTAATTTTCTCTCTTGACCCACCGCATTGTTGGGTTCAGATAGTGTAATGTCTCTCAGGGTGTGGGCCAGTCTGAGTGCAGCTGGACCAACCACAGCCCAGGAAGCAGACACTCACTGAATGGTTTCATCTCTGACATGATGTTTTGATAGCCGCTGCTGAGAAATTAGAGCCCGTTGATTGCAAAGAGTTTGAATTTTGGGACTGATCCAAATGACAGCCACCGGCTGAAAAATAAGGCAAGGCTCAAGTACACAGAGAAGTTCCTCCAGTATCCACTCGTCTGGCTCCAACACCCAGTCAGTCCCCATACACTCCCATGATGACTCTGAATTTTTGTATGATGCATCTGTTTAAATTATAAGAGAGTTGAGTTGTGAACTTGCCACAAACTGGCTTGCACCCTGCCCTTCCTCTTTGCCCATATTTGGATTAGCTGGGTTTAGACAGACTTTGGTGCTGCCAAAACGAAGACGATAGAGCAGCCCAAATCTGAGCCAGAAACCCACAGGTGATGTCACGTACACTACGTCCTTCGGTCTCACAGACTGAGCCTTTTAAAACAGCAGCTGACGAAACACTCCTGTCACATGATTATCCTCAGTAGTTATAAGAAAATCTATTGTTTATCACTTTAAGGACTGCATGTTTGCTCATGTAATTCAATAGTGAAAGTTCAGTCTTGACCTTGTTAATAATAGTTGGGTGGATGGGTCTCCCTCATGCTCCATATCAATGATTTCAAACATCTGCAGTGGTTGAAAAGCGCATATCTGCCAAACTGGTTCAGCACTTGCATAACAAACAGTACCATGTATTTGTTTAAAAAGGTAAAGATTTACAGATGAATGCTACGATTTTAGCTCTTGATGATTGCCTTGTATTTCTACAAAAAAAAAAAAAAGCAGTGAAGTGAACCTTTCCCACATGCTCTTTCTCTACGGGTCAGTGGCTCCTGAGGCGGCGCTATCACATCTCTTTTCTTACTACGCTGCTGCTCAATTATCCTCCTAATTAAACCTTCAAGCCGTGTTTGGTATTTACGAGCACGGAGCCCTCACTGAGAATCTGCCTGTCAACTGCTGCGATTGGAGATAAACCGGGGAGATTTTCACGTAGATTGAGCTCAAGGTTGGTCACACCTGAGCCTGGGGGGGCAAGAGGTGTGTGCAGAGTGTCGGCACCCCTCTAAGACATTCCCATCATACCTCTGAGCAGTATGATGGGAATGTCTATCGAGTGTGAGAGCATTTACACTTGTAAACCGTGCGGGGATGGTTGCAGGAATGGTGCTCTGACACTCCTGCTGTCAGAGCAGCGTGATGGACTTTAGCATGAACTTGATTGTTGCTCGTGGCCTGTCAACACAGAGATGCAAATAAGGTTATCGCTCTCATTTCCATGTTTGACACTGCATTTGAATTCTCAGTAACCCCTCTGCTTCTGTTGGCTTTTCAAGAAGGGACACATTCCGAGCTGATGCTGGTGCTGCCCTAACTCTCCTAACTTTTGATGGGATGTTGTTCTCTTTATCTCTCGTCTATTGCCAGTTTTTTCCTGGTAAATGTAAACTTGTTAAATTTATAATAAAATGCACCAAATGTCCAACCAACAGCTAGAACCCAAGGATGCAAACAGTTTACAATGACAGAAAGGACATGAACTTCCCCCTCCTGCTAGTGAAGCTTTCCCTTCCTCTCGCTGTCACTTTTTGGCTTCCTCCTTCAGTTGCCCTGGGAATGCAGTTTTGGCATGTTTTTCTGGAGGATAAGTCTGTGTATTGATCGATGCATGGTGCTAACTGTGCGTCCTCTCCCTGTGCCACAGCATGTCAGCAGAATTAGTGGTGTTTGAGGTCAGGATGTCAGGCGCATCTCTCAAGCTTGTCCTCCACGTGTCTCATCCCTGCTTCCTGTCACCGCTCGCCTCAGTGCGGTGAAGTGAAGCTCAGCAGACGTTTTTGTTCTAATTTTTTGTTTTGTTGTCATTCAATTTTTTTTCCTTTCCTACTTGTTTTAACTAGAATAAAAAAATCTTTAGCTTCATCTGATTGTTGTAAATACCCATTAGATTTTGCAGAGTCACATCTTAGTTTAACTTTTCTAATGAGCCGGTACGTAACAGACAGCACTTCACTTTCAGTTGAGGTTAGAAAACAGGGCATTAGTTTCTGATCAGGGGCTGTTGGGCCTTGATGACTGTAAAATGTGCTTTATTTATCATGTAGCACTACTTATTTAACAATGCTTAATCATAATTTTTGCCAAATTTCAGTTCACCTGGTCGACAGTTTAGTTATATACATCTCTATTTTTTCAGGACAGCCCGGAATAAAATTGTGGTGATGCATGACTATATAAACAGTCATATAACTGTAAAGAATAAGTTAAATAAAATAAATCTGAATCCCAAAGAGCTTTATTCATATTACCCAGTGAACAATAACGATGGAGGCTTGGGCCATTTAAAATTTATTTTAAATCTGATCATTGACAAAATGAATATCAGCTGATATGAGCCGATGGATTGTTGTGTCTGTAGTGTCCAACAGGGAAGTGGGGGGGTTTAAGAGGGACCCCTGAACTCTAATTAATGTTAAACTCATAACAATGAAGTGTGTTTCAGTGTTTTGCCCTCATATGTAACCCGACCATACTCTCATATTTTTCTTTTACTTCATTCACCCCCACTTGTTTAAAAGAATAAAATAAATAAATCATTAATAACACAGAAATAACGGGCCTTAGTGAATATGCAAATACCAACCAACCTGTCTTATGAAATTACCACAGCTCTACAGAGCAACACACAGAGTTGAGATGAGGTGTGTTTGACCTGCATTAAGAGACTTGTTGCCCTCAGCTGTTTCCTGGTGCTCTTTCTCTGAGCTTCCACTGGTTTTGACATGGCGCTGCATGTGTGATTAAACTGACTCATGATTATTTACTTTTTAATGTATCAAACTAAAGTAACCTGCAGCTCCACGCATTGCAACACTGAATTTTTTTTTTTATTAATTGCAAAATATATAGTACTATTATTATTATAGAAATTACCCAGACTGAATCCTGATGCTCCTTTGTGTGTGTGTGTGTGTGTATGTGCGTTTGTGTTTCTCCTCCATCAGTAGTCATTCTGTATGGTGTTGTTTAGACGGCATTAAACAATGTGAGCCACTGTAATAGCTGCCTCAGAGGGAGGACAACCAACAGGACTGACCGCAGTGTGTCAGCCACCAGCATCTAGAGCGCGTCTCAGAGCTACATTGTCAACCTCTCTTTCTTATTGCTGTAACTCCTCAAATCCACTTCATTTGCTGCATAGCTTCACGTTGCAGAGGCCCCCAACCAAACCCCCCTCGCACTGTGCTGACAGGCTGGTACACATTCAGGCCTGTTTACACCATGCACTGATACTTTTGCTGACAGAACCCTGTCTAATTGGTATTTTGTGTAAATGATTCAAATGACAGGGCCTGGAAACGTCAAGAGAGTTTATGGATTTGAGTAAAATGATGAAAATGAATAGTTCTGAATGCATTCAACCAAGATATGGCCTCTCTCAGAGAAGGCTGTGCGGATTCAGTGTCAGCATTATGGAACAATTTTATCCCTTTGAAGAAACTGGTTTTTGAGCAGATTTAGCAAACTGAGCAAGACTCTGTTTCCTAATTTAAAACATAAGGACGTAAGAGAGGTGCCAATTTCTTTAACTTTAACTTTCAGCTACAAGGCAGCTAAGTGGATTGCCCAGAATGTTGAAGTGTTCCTTTAGCGTTGTGATACCAGCTCCTGGAAAACATGAATTGAATAAACGTACCCCTTCTGCAGCTCATTAACTGTGACAACCACTCCCCATCTGTCCTGTGGAGTCAACATAATTGCTTTGAGGTATTTTCTGTCTGAGATTATTGAAAATGAGACATTTTGTTACCAAACATAGTCATTACCTTTTTATTTAACCTCTGATGATTATCTTTCTATTATTTCCCACGCTCCAAAAAGAGAGTGGACGAAGTATTATTTACATGGGATATATTGACTGTACACACTGAATAAAGCTGTCAAAATGTCCAGCAGACGCTGAACAGTAACCCGCCTTTTCAGCATTGGCTCCCCTCCAACCTCTGACCCAGTCAGGCTGTCATGTTGTGTCTGTGGTGAGTTTGTGTGCCAATTTTCTAGAAATGCTGTGCTTGGACTTGATATTTCTACTCCTGTGCATGAAGCTGGAAGCTGTGGCTGTGTATGAAAAGCAAACAGTTCTGTATGTATTTAAATATAGTACTTCTCAAGGAGGTGTGAGGCAGAATGTGTTTTTTTTTTTCCAGCATTCAGGAGGCGTCCAGTTCAGTTCTCGTTAAACTGTTAGGCAGTTATAAGTCATTTTAATGGTTCCATATTTTCCTGAGTTTCACTCTGAGTGTTGATATGCTTACGAATCCAAAACCATCCTAGTGTAGTTTTACGTCTCCTCTCTCAGGCCTCTACCTGGAGCAACAGGTTGGTGAGCCAATCAGAAGAGAAGATCTGATCCCCTGTTCAGATTAGCTGACTGATTGGTTTTCTTAGTGATCCAATGAAGACATGGCAGATTTCTGACATCATGTTGCCGACCTGCAGTGGTGTGTATGTGTGTTTTTCTTCTGACTCAGATTTTACTGTTGATCCTTCCTGTTTAGGTCATATTAAAACTGCACAGATTTTTGTGTTTGTGTTACAGCAAAGATCTACCACTGTCTGTTAAATACACACTTGTTTTGAGTGGAAGATGCCCAAAATCTGAATTGCAAAATAATAATAATAATAACAACAACAACAACAACAAAATCCACTTTCTAAAGAGGTTTGAATCTTTTCTGTCAAAGTAAGTGCCACTAAGGAATGATAGGAATTTCCCTTGAGAAACGGTTGCTATTGTTGTTTTTGGAAAAAATAGCGAAGTGGTGTGCTTATCAGGTTACATCACTGGCTGGTGAGGGTGAGGTAATGTGTTACTTCTCTGGTGTTGTTATCCATTTTCACATTTACGTGCATGAGTGCCATTGTGTGTTCTGATGTGTGTCGCACATCCTCGAAGTGAAGCTGCTTCTCCAAAGCTAACTAACCCAAAAATGCTGTCATAGCTTAATGCTGCAGCGCCACTGACTGTGGAGCATCGATACAGAAATGAACCATGGGAACAAAACATCTCCGACATTGTGCCTCTGTCTCAATTATTGACATATTTGCTTGTAACAATAACCTGAGTTCAGCCCCATGAAAGAGGATGTGCTTAGTTGAGCGTTTTTTGAATTAAAGTACATTTATACTTTGAAACCCTTTGATTCATTATCCTCTGATGTTTTTCCATGTAGTTAATAATTTTAAAAACACAATAAATTATTCAGCCCCAGGGAGCAGCTGGTTTGCATTTTATCATCCTGCTGTTGTGCTGCGAGGTAAACATATTGTGTTCTGGTAGGTCTGCAGAATATGATTTGTTGCACCACAGTGCTGACTGTGCTCACAGTGCACATCAGTGTTGTGACATATTTCAATCAGTGAATCAATTTTGTGACATGATGGTGTGGTCAGGGTCAGTTTTTTCCTCACTGAGCTGCAGAACAGAAACACTGCATATCTTGATTTAAAATACTGTGCCTTGGCAACAACAGTTTCACCATCTTTCACCATTTTTTTCCCCCTAAACATGGAGGGGTGGGATTCTGCTGCTGGGTGGTACAATGCCGTCAGTGTTTAGGCTTCCCTGAAAAAGAGGCTCTTGATGTAAAAAGACAACCCTGATTGAGAAAATCTATCCATCATCTGTTTTATCCTTAATCCATCATACACAGCGGAGACTTCTCATGTAGCTTCTACATCAGATTACTCTGCTTCACTTCCTGTGAACTGCGTTGTTTTTTAGCTGGGCAGCAGAAAAAGAGGCTTTGTAACTCTAAATACTCTTCCTTTTTTGAATGCAGAAAACGGTAAAGTCCAGGATGAAAACTTTCGAGGCTCCATATCCTCGCTCTCAGCCTCCACTGCAGGACAAATTCCCTCCAGCTCTGGCCCTTTGCCTGTAATTTCCTGTTTTTAAACAATTTCCACACACTTTTGTGTGTAGCTGCTTCTGCTGCTGCAATGACTCTTGCGTACTGCCGGGTCCTCCACATTGTCTTGCCAACAGGAGAACAATGGCACAAGAGTGATGTGTTCAACACTTGGCACAGCAATAACGACCTTTCCTCATCTGACTGATAAAGAGCTTTCTGTTGTTGGCTGTATCCAAATGAGGAAACATCTTGATTTAGTCTATTAGATTCTGAGATTAAACACTTAGTCGCTAACTGATTAGATTCTTGGGCTCCAGCTGCTTTCCTGGTTCCAGATGTGAAGATCTGCTGCTGCATCACATAGTCGATTCAATAAAATTTCTATTTATATGGTGCCTGTTCACAACAGAAGTTATTGAAAATCTAAAATTATTTACAGAGACCTGGCAATTCGCATCAAGAGCAAGTGGAAAAAATGAACAAAATAAACTTTAAATCTTTCATTGCTGGTTGAACAATACTGAAATCTGAGTTTTGTTTTGTTATTTTCTCTCACTATAAGTACAGCAGCAGTAAATAATCAGCAGATTGATTGACAACCAAAATTATCGCTAGTTGAGACCTTAAATTTTCTCCTCTGCATAAGCAGAAGAATGTAGGTTATTAGAGCAGGTGGTAATTATCATGGTCAGAGAAGACAGGACAGCCCACTGAGGCTTTAACTGTCTGAGAAATGAGATGAACTTATTGACACCACCAAGGGAAAGATGGATGTTTTGGGCTGATGGTACGAGAAGGTAAAGGGGAAAGAGTAGCGCTGGAAAAAATGTATAAAGCAGCTAAAAACATGTAGGAGTCAAGAGAAAGGGCAGAATGACGTGCTCAGCCTGTTGAGATGAACATTATTTTTCTGTAAATTGGCTGTGTGAAGCGCTGCACTCAGACTGTAGTGAAAATGTCTGCCACTGGTTGTTTTCTGGGAGGTGCCGAGGTATCCAAGAGGAATGGGTGAGTCACACAGTCCAACAGCCAACGGCCCTGCAGATCTCTCCCGCTCTCACCCCTCCCCACCCCCACCACCACCACAGCTCACCTGTGAAACCTGAAACTGCAAGTTACTCTTCCAGTTTGGATTTCAGGAACAGTCCAGGAAACTTTGAGACAGCAGTTTCATCTGGCTGATACTCCCCTCCCCCTCCCGCCTGATCATTTCACCTACTTGCTTCTGACTTCTCCCAGAGCCACAAATTTGACATCTCTGTTGTTGCAGCTTAGTTTTTTGGCGCTCAGCTGGTATTTGCTTTCATGACCTGAGCTGAACAGCAGGGACAGTGATGGCTGTGACGCTGCTGGTCATATGTGACCTGATGGGTTAATTGTTCTCAGAAGGAGGCCTCGAGAACCAGAGTGGGTCAAAGATCACAGCCATTAATAATACTGCCTCTACTAACCTGCCAGAAACTTCATCAAGGGAAAAACATATTTAAACATTTGTATCCTGTGTCAAAAAGCCAAGACTTGTGTCTTTTTTGTAGCTTTTTATTAAAATATATATCCAAAGATATAAAACATAAAGAGCAGATGAATTTTAATATTTTTAATGGAGCCAATGTTTCCTAACTTAATCTGATCTTACATTTAACATTGATTGTCTTTTCCTTTAAAACATTTTTAAATGTCCAAAGGGCATATCTTATCATATCATGTATATAACATTCAAACATCCCAGGCTGTGAATCCAGTGTTTGATGTGAGAGACTGAATGAGGCGATGGAATGGAGCAGGTGTAAGCTAATATCATAACCAACTTCAACTTCAACACACTGAGTATACATTTCCCACGGAAACAAAATGGGCACAGTGTGGGCCCAGCTGCTTTCAGTCTGTGTGAGCGGTGAGAGGATGAGGTCAGTTGGTGCACAGATTCCATTGTTGCAGCAAAACATGTAATGGCTCTCGCTCCTCATTTGTCTGTTCGCTCCTGTCATGTTATTTTCTTCCTCTCCTGCCTCTGAGCTATATCCTTGTGAGACAACGTTTGTTATGTAACACTGGTTTGATTATGAGACAATTCAATAATTTCACATAACGTCTCTTCCTGGTTGAATACACCCAGACCTGAATTATACACCAGTGCAGCATCACAATGGAAGAGATTGGAGGGCATTGGTATGTTGACACTTAGCACTTGGCAGCAGTGTGTCGTTTCTTCAGCATTTTCTTCATCTGTGTCAGTAGTGGACTCAGGCTTTTCTACTATATGGGCACCACCTTGGGTCGGTACATACCTGTGCAGCAGAAATAAGAAAAACAACAATAAACAAATAGGATGAAATAGATCCAATAAAATCAGATCTGTCTGTAAACGCTTGTGTGAACTCTGTGTAACTGGGACTACTCAGGTTGTTGAGTGAAGGTAGGGGGTACTGGGTGCTATGGTGTTGTGGTCTCTTGTCTGAAAGCACAAGGAGAACTCCCACACTCTCACCACACATGAGTGTTATGCCTCACCGGCTGTTCTGTAAACACAAGGCCTCCCTTTCTTGCACCCATGCAGACACAACTGTATTGTCATTCCAGGGACAAGCAGAACAGGAAATTGTTGTCAAGTTCTGACACTATGCACCGCTGTCAACCTTTTTTCTCCCACTCTCCATCACACTTAAGTGTAGAATGAGCGTCGTGTTTGGTCTTGTCACACCTGTCTTGTGTGTTTATAGTCAGACGTGCATTATTGAGTATGTTTACACGTACATGGCCGCTTTCCCTGGTTAAGCATGAACCTCGGCTCAAGTGGTGGGTGGGTCTCATGCTTTTTCTACCTTATTTAAGTTTACAGCTCTATTTGAAAACCTGACGTCCAACAGACAGACACTGGAGGTCAAAGGTGACACTATTAATTCACCTGTTTCATCTGCCAAAGAACCCAGAACCAGAACCAAAAGCCACTCTCAAATCAATCAACTGGTAATTATGAACATTTGCTGCAGCCTCATGACAGTACACAACATAACTGGTTCCCTTTGGTTAGTGGGAAGTATGGAGTTTGCTTAACAGCATAACACACATTAACCATTATGGGTGTTAACCTGCTCCACTTGTATTTTAATGGCACAAATTCAGAGCACGGATGCAAAGAAACTCTGCATTGTCATAGTTTCTGTCTTTTCCGTTTTTTTGTTGCTCCTGGCAGACAGGTACACACAGAAATAGGAGAATATCAAACTTTGTTTTGATGCCCAAAAAACTGCCTGACAAACAAAAAGTCCAGCTGTTTAATTCTAAGCCGAGGCCAGTTAGGCTCTTAAAGCGACTCAAATGCTGGCTTTACAATTTCCATTTTCAAAGCATTGCTTTCATGAAAGCACTTTTGAACAGGTGCCATCTCAGGGGTTGTGTTATAATAGTATGTGTAACCACAAAGGATCTGATGCACAGCGAAAGTTTTGCCATTTAAATTCTAGATAATCCTCATTTCCTCTGTGTGAAGTCGGATTCAGCTGCTGGCTGATCGGTTACACTAACGGTACAACAGGTATAATACAATACTGTCATAGAGCTGACTTCACTCTTCTACACAGTGAGTCAGTGATAAAGGTATTAGGCCACTCCCTGGGAGGGACGGGAGGGAAAGGGGAAGTATATAACTGAAATCTAATGTTTCTTCATCTCTGTGTACTAAACGTTACGAGCAGCCCCCCTACTGCTTCTCCACTCTCCCCACATTGCAGCTGCTGTAGACCTGAGGTGCTGTACTGCAGCAGGAAGACAGAGGATGCAGGAGTCAGTGTGTCTTCCTGAGGAGACAGTGAGACTCTTCCTATGAGATTGACCTCTGACTTCAGCTTCCTCCTGGATGAGACGGGGATTCCTGGTGTTGATGTGTATTTCTGTATTGTAGGATTGTCTGATTTCTCTCATTTATATCAAAAAATTTGGCTTGTTATAATAGGATGTATTATTCATCCGGACTCAAGGGCCAATTATGTACCATGTTAGTCAGGACATTAACACAAGCTAAGCCAATCACAAACAGATGTTATTTCCACGCAGCTTTATTTAGACATACAACTGACGTGTGAAGCCTCTTTATAACTCAACCCTACTTCACAGGGTCTGGGTTTTTGATATCTTAACGTCTTTTTGCTGCTTTAGATCAGCACAATGGGATGATTTTCCAAGGTTGAAATTCCCTTTAGCGTCACAGACACAGCAGATGAATGGAGGATTCCCTGATATTTTTGATCCGTTTACTGTCTGTCATGTTCCTTTTGGGCCATTTTGCCACAAAATTTTGGGAAATTTTCAAACTTGTTTTTGTTTGTTAAGTTCCAGATGTATCCTACTTTTAATTTACAGTTAGTTTTTATTCCGATATGTCTGCCTGTTGCGTTAGAGTTGTCTAGAACTGTGCAAATTTTTAAAATGTTGCACTCCATCTTCTGTTAGGGAAACTTTATTCTCCCTGGTCCTGCATATTTGTTTTGCATCTGGGTTTTTTCAAAGAGGAGTTGGAGTTCCTCTTCAGCTGAATAGTAAACGGAATATTTAAATAATCTAAAATATAGATTTATTTTCAAAGTATCTAGCATTAGCTATGCAGGCCGTTTAGATACTATGTATTGCCGCAGCTATGTCTTTGCTCCTGTGGAGCTGGTGGCATAATGCTGACTGAAGAAGAGCGTAAACTGTTGATTTATTTATTCATACTTTATTTCAGAGTGAGAAAACATATTTAGAATAATCAATTTAAATGTGACAGTGTTTTTGGAACGATTTTTTTGGAACATGTTACCCTACATAATTAGACATTGGCTCCGAACACTTAGCTAATATAGTAACCATTTGTTATATTATTTGTGATCATTTCTGATGTCTGTTGGATGACATGTTTTGGCAGATAGTTGATAATATTTAACGTAACATTTCCTGTCATACATTTTTATACTGGAAACATATTATAATACAAACTAACTATATAGTTATGTTATAAAGAAACATTTGGAAGAATAAAGTACAAAAATAGTATGTATTATAGGAATCAACAGCTGAAATATAAAAAATATAATTACATAATACATTTATACTACATTATAATAAGTATATTGAGCTAAAATGTATTATAGTAATAACATTTTGGATATCATTAGAACAGAGCCTTCACAGTGTTTGTCTGACTGTGTGACTTAATTGTTGAGATTCCAGACGACGCTTTTATAGTTGTGGTCGTTTTTTGTTTTTTGTTTTTTTTATCTTTTGGCTGCTCTCTGATGTTGTTGGAATCTGGTTGTTGGCATTTTGAAAATCCAATCATAGCAGCTGTGTTTACTGGTTAAGTGGAGGGTGTGTCAGTGTTTGTGCTCTCAAAGGTTGTGCAGCCCTGATAAAAGAGCCATTCGCTTGTGGTCTTTTATTGAGCCTTTCACTGCTGCAGTGTGGAGTGAAAGCAGGAGCTTGTTCCCGGGCTGGCAGGCCCAGGCCCCGCTCCACAGCTCGGTCACCTTGCCCTCAATGGCAGGCCTGTCTGGAGGATTTGTGTCATGACTTCCTGGGAGGGAAGTTATTTCAGCTGCTGCGCTGGGCTGCAGAATGTGCATGTTACTTTGTTTTCATGTATTTGTATGAGAACCAAATGCCTTAACAAGCATTAAAATGTTAGGAAAATCCATCAAAATTAGGCTTTATTTCAGGATTGGGGCTTGTTTTAGGTTTGGTTTTAAGATTTTTTTAAATTTAATAATACTTGTTGCTGCGTGACAGAGACGATCGTTACAGACAAATAAGAGCGTTTTCTTAACAGATGAAAGGAGATACTGTTTACCTTTTTCTAAAGGCCGTGCTTGCCCTCAGTGTCTGACTTCACACTGTGAAATTCCTCACAGCTCACGAAAAACTCTGTGTTTTCGTAATCAGAGGTGATATTTGAAAATAAAGCAGAGCACATACTGAGGAGGGGGAGAGAGGAGAGCAGAGGGAGTTGTCCTCATGGAATGAGGCTATTAATCTTTGATAGAGTGTCCGGCCCATTTCCTGAAATAATATCTAATAAGAAAAGGTTTATGTTTACTTGTGGAACATGTACAATGACCCCTGACCCAGTTCTTCAAATCTGTTTAATTTGTTTTTGTACTTTAGATAACTGTACATGTGATATCATCACATTAATTGGAAAGACTGACTTTGCAGCAAAGACAGTCTGATACTTAGCAAGTGATGTGGTAGTAAAGAAACAAATTAAAGGATTTTAAACTGAAATCAGTTTAAGTTATTCTCAGGGACTGACCTGGGATGGTGATGTCCTTAGTTGCTGGGCAAGGACGAAATGAGGTGGTGGAATCCAGTCCACTAGGCCTGGCCCGGTGTGAGAACTCAGCATGCCTCCCGTGTGTCCCAGGGCCAACATGGGCACACCGCAGGAATGTGACTCCACGGTATGACTGTGAAGAAATGAAATGTCACACATGAAGAATGCTGGCAGCTCAGGAGGTTACCAAAGGCCATGTCAGCTGTTTTGTTGTCTTGAAGCTGCAGAGCTTCATTGATACAGTATTAGCTTTGACAAACTCTAGTGTTAATTAGACTTCAAGACAGGAACAAACACATGGGAAAGATGGAGTTCAGTTGTGTTTCACAGTAGTTAATGCTTTCCACATCACTGATATAGTTCTGTGTGCATCATTTGCAGTTTGGCATTTTCCCCTGTCAGTTTAAGCTATCAAGAGAATGCTCCTCCTTATTAACGTAAGCATGTTAAAACACAGAATATTTGAGGTTGCTCTTCTTAAAGGTATCCTGCCATGAACTGAAATCGCATACTAATAGAATCTTTTTTTTTTCTTTTTCTTTTAGCATTTTTTAATTTTGTGAGTCTCACTGACATTTACATTTTCTGAGTTAAACTTCATCTTCTAGAAGGGAATGTAGGACACTGCTTGAGGGCAGTGCACAGCACCTGAAACCAGTTCTACCAACATCAGTGCATGCAGGAGGAATATAAAGGTTAATAAGAAGTTTCTGGATCACATATTGTGAGTTAATGAGTGATGATCAATAAGGAATGTTGAAGCTTCACCAGCTTTACAAATGAATAACAGGAGAAGAGCATTACATTTTGAAACTTAGTGCAATACTATCCTATTGCAGTGTTTAATTGCAGGAGGGTGGATGGGGCTGCAGTACAATATAGAATATCTCCACAGTCAAAGATAGACAGGGCTGAGGGCTGACTACATAGTTTTTTTTACAGTTACACGAAAACAGTCATTTAATACCAATCAAGAAGCTTAGTTTGATTTATGACTCAGCCGCTGGGTGACGAGGCCCTTTGTAGTTTAAATATGGTTATATTGAAAGTGAATTAAAAGGTAAAACCCCCATTTATCTGCTCTTTTCTTCATGTGAAAGAAAGAAGTGATAATGGGAGTCATGATTAATCATTAGCCGAGCAAAAAAGAGCAAAGAACCGGGGATAGAACGCTGTGGCATCCCTCTTTTGACGGTCATTTGACTTGACTGAAAACAGCAACAAACTGAGGTTGAAAACACTTCATCTACTCCTGTATCGGCTGGAGGATTGTGATTGTGTCTGCCTTTCTCTCTGGTGTGACTCTTTCCTACAAGTCCCTCCCTGTTTCTCTGACTCCCCATTTCCTCTCCATACAGTCAAAAAAAGGGATAAAATGCACTGAAAGTACCAAATAAAGAAAAAAAGTTTTAAACAGATTCCTCGACAGAATACTGTTTAGCTAAAGATGCCACCTAAGTACACCTTAAAATCCTTCCTCTTTCCTCTGCGTGTGACTGAAATTATAAGTAAAAGCCATCTTTTCAGTTTCGGTGTCATGCTGCTGAGGCCTCACTACAGTAACAACTCATTTGACTATAGACTGCAACTGTGTGCATGGGCCTTTGTGCGGTCATGGTTTTTCCCTTTTTTCACCTTAAAATGTCCTTATAGCTCTGATCAGTAACTATCAGCCACAAGTTGACATTTTATTAATCACGCCTTTATATTTCTAGGAGTCAGGACCTCCTGAAATGAAATTACTCCAAAGTGCTGTCTTGATTCTCTTCTGACAACATCGAGTAGTAATTATCCCTGTGGGGAAACTAAGCTGTATATTTAAGCGTGAATATGTATCTTGTCTGTGTTTACTGTGTGCTATATAATGCCTGTCTGCTCTGCTCTTCTTGCAGATGGATGGAGGCCTGTCTGGACGAGGAGCTGCCTCCCACCACAGAGCTGGAGGAAGGGCTGAGAAACGGCGTCTATCTGGCCAAACTGGGAAACTTCTTCGCCCCACACACCGTCTCCCTCAAGAAGATCTATGACCGTGAGCAAACGCGCTATAAGGTGAAAATATGTTACATATTCATTCATTACAGAAAGATAAAGACCTTACTCATCATTGGGTGTTTTTTCTTTCTCCCTGAAAAATTAGCTCCAGAACCTCTAATGCTCTAAATAGCTTATTGTATGTCTGTCTTTATTCTGCCACAATGTAAACTCAGAAAAATACCAAATTGATCCCATTTACTTTGACTGCACAAAAAGCTAATTGTCCGGCCTCTGCTGGTCTGTGACATCACTCACTAGAGCCAATAGGAGTGTCTGATGTAGGATGTGACTGTGGATGGCAAACATGGAGGCTGAGAATTGATTGATAAACACAGAAATAAAGCAACAAAGCTCCAGTCAAAGGGTTAACCTTTCCCAAATCTTAACTGACTTCATCCTTGAGCTTATCTACTGAAGTCAGTGTCACACATGAACAAACTGCCTTGTTAGAATGAAGTGTTTCTCTAGTTTAAGGAGAAAAAAAACTGCATGGAGCAGTAATGTTATAAATACAGTGATTTTTTTCGAAGTGTTTTCGCTTTCATGAGCTTAATAAGGTCAAAAATGAAAGGATGTCAACAATGTCACCTGCTTTGTGTCTGAGTCAGTAAAATGCACAAAGTGAGACTAATCCTCCAGAGCACACAATATCCACACCTGTTAAGTCTTTTGTTTTGGAGTCGTGGATTAAAGAGTCATTGTTCTGTTGGAATGAATCACCAAACCAGTGAATGATGCAGTATTTTTAGTCAGATCAGTGTTTTAAAATCACGATGACAGTGAAAGGGCTGCAACAACAGATAAGAAAACAAAGTTATATCACAAAAAAGCATCTTAATGACAAGAAGTAGAAAAAGACTCATGCTTTTAAAATTGCAAAATACATAAAATGGCAAAAATTTATTGAGATTGTGCTTTTTAAGGTGTTAGAGATAGGAAGGAGGAAGTTCACCTGATTTTGATATTTGCCACAGAATAGTCTTATCTAAGCCATCATTTCTGTAACATTTCTAAAACAGGAAGTGTCAGTCAAATGCGTGAGGGTACACATGAAGTAATATTGGCCTCCACAGTGTTTTGAGGTCAAAATGTTAGTGAACTCTGGAGCCAGATCCCTACTGTTTGGCCACAAAACACAGAGCTGCCACATTATTCTGTAAAGTCCAGGATGTCTCTGTTGGTTTGTATTTCCCTGCTTTGTGTTATAAACTAGCTGAAGCTTTTTGGCTGAATGGGGCCTAAGTTTACAACTCCTGGCGTGAGCCAGTCTGAGACTCTTTCTGAGGAGGAACTGAACAAAGTGTTTGTTGTGTGCTGATGTTTGGTTTCTCTCTTACAGGCGACAGGTCTCCATTTCAGACACACAGATAATGTCATCCAATGGCTCAATGCCATGGCAGAGAAAGGCCTGCCAAAGGTGAGCAACTTGAGCTGAAAACTAGGGACAGATTGACATTGACTTCTCCATGAACTGTCTGAGATTCAGTTCAGAACGTTTTGTAAAAAAAGAAACCTTTTTCTTTGTACATGCTTGCATTGACATAAATGCTCTGTGTTATTCAGGGCACAGTTGGGCTGACAATATGCAAAGAAAAATCATATTGTGATTATTGTGGCACATGTGATAGCAATTTCAGTTTGAATGATTGTTTTTTTCATTTTATCTTCACTGAAAAACACACAAAAATTATGATATGGTTTTAATTTTTGCAGGGAACATGTTCCTTTACACCTGGAGAATATGATCTATCGGCTGAATCAAAAAGAAAGCTGTTCCTGTGTTTGGATATTTTACTTAGCCGTGTTGCAATTTTTATAATTGTTCGGAACTAATTCAGTTTCACAAAAACATTTTAAAAAATGACTGTGATGCAATTTTTGTTGGCCCTTTTTAACAAACATACACGTTCCTTTACATCTGGAGAATATGATTTATATAAGAGCATGTTTTGGCAGCAAAAAAAGTCAGCTGCTGTGATATGGATATTCACTTCACCATGTTGTGGTTTAATTCATCCATTAAATTGTGCAGACCTGCAGCACAGTATCAAAACCACTCCAACATTTGACAGGCAAGTAGGCTGTTATTGCATTACTTTATTTTATAAGCTTAAACAAGCAGGCTTGTAAAATGCACAACAGACAAGGCCATTGACAAAAATAATCGAATTAAATTATTTATATGTCTCAGTTTTTCACTGAGAAGGACAAATGTTTCGGTTGTTTTCACTTTTTCTTTAATGAGTTATATCTCTTCACAAATAGTGGAAGCAAATTTTCATACAGTGAGAAAATATACACAGCAATGGTCTTTTCGACACTACACAAAAAAAAGAGAACAAGTAAACAGTGGCCTATTATAGTCAAAGTCTTTCTCTGAGAATTTTCCACCAGGTCCACTCTGGGGAACTTTGAGGGTTGGCATGAAAAAAAAGATTCGGCCCAAAATTTTCACCAATAGCAGCTTGGAGAGAAAATGTCAGGAGGTGCTGCCTTTAAATGTTCCATTTCGGTTGTTCCACAGAGATAATGCCCAAGCGTGTAAATGCACATTTAAGTTGTGTAATCCCTTGTTTGATTTAATACCCTGAATCTCTCCTGCACACATGCTGCGACATGCTGGCGTGCTGTCATGGAACTGCTGAAGAAGCTGCTCTCATTGACTCTTTTTCTCCCCTCAGATCTTCTACCCTGAAACCACAGACATATATGACAGAAAGAACATGCCGCGATGCATCTACTGTATACATGCACTCAGGTACTCTCTCCATCTGTGTCCCCCTCCCTCTATTTCTCTCTCTCAGTCTCTATCTGATTATCCGATCAGGCTTCAATGTTCTGGGCGGCCCTGTATATTCTCTGTAGCACATGCAGCTTTGTGGTCTGAGCATGTTTCAAGTGTGTGACAATTTTATGAGGTGAATGGTGCAGTTGTTCGACTGAAAGGCATTCAGTGGTATGAGGTATGAAACAGTTATGTTTCAATACAGCGTTCCACTTCAGGAAGCTGACCAGCAGGGCAGAAGCATGGTGTTGGTGTCACAAACTGGCGTGGCTACTGTGTGATTGACAGACTAACACAGACAGCAGCAAGGTCCCAACTAGGAATTCTTCTGTTTTCCAAACAACAAGACGGTTATAATCATACTGGAAGATTCTTAATAGCAGCTCACAGACCAATGGGTGACATTACAGTGAGATGACACCCTTGCAAGACCAGGGCAGGATGGTCCTAAAGGACATAGCAGAGCCAACAGGGTGTCCCTTTGCATGTCTTTGGCCACATGACTGGTCCACACAAATAACAGTAATGCCCAGTGCTGCTTGTAACCAAGAAAAAAATTATAAATTCAACATCTAGTTAATCTTATTCAACAGTGCAGCTCTTTCCGCACAAATTATTTCAGATTTTCACATAATTTATAGGTTTCGGGTCAAGACACGAGGATCTGTCTGACTCTATGTAAATTAGCTTCTATTAAGAGGCAGACCACAGCTGTATTCCTCCTTCTTCAGGTTCAAATTAATTCCCTTACCTGTGATGTCATGTGATAAAAAGAATATAATGTTAGTCCTATACTGGTATAGCTCCCTGTGTGCCATTATTAAGGCAAACATTTCCACCGTCTGCATCAGCAACAGCAGCAGCATACCAGACAAACATCTGTTTCCATGCCCTAAAATCACATGGTTGCATTCAGATATTTGTTTGTTCTGACCTCTCAGTCTTCGTACCCCTGTTATCTGCTCCACCCTCGGTTTATTCTAGTCCCTGTTGTGATTCGGTTGGCCTGAAAGTATTGCATTCACACACAACAGTATGTCCTCTCTTCCAATGCACTACATTGTTTTTTGAGTGTTTGTATCCCATCCATGTATGGTGGCTCATCTGCTCTGTCTTGTTCCTTCACAGTCTGTACCTATTCAAGCTGGGCCTGGCCCCTCAGATTCAGGATCTATATGGAAAAGTGGATTTCACTGGTAAGAATGTTGGGCTCAAACATGCATCTGTTTCCCTCATTTTGTCCCTGTCAGCCCCGAGTATGTCATCTTACATCCAGAGCATTGCAAACGTTGCTTTACTGGAAAAGTTGACAAGAGGTCTGAAGAGTGCTGTATTAGTCTGCTCCCTGAAAGAGCTGAGAGACGAGCGCATGGAAGGAGCTTCTAGAAATATGAAAGTGATTAGTGATTGTCAGCTTTTCCTGTCAGTGGGCTTCCTGCTTAGTTCCCTGTCCCAGAGCTCAGAGTCAGAGATCTGATTATCCAACATGATCCAGGAACAGTCTGTCTTCACAGTCTCTCACTTCCCTACCCAAGCCCCCCCTTTGCCCCACTCCATTTTCTTTTACTGTTTTTTCACCTCAGTGAATGAATCTGTTCCTTCTCTGTCCTTCTCTCTCCCAGAGGAGGAGATCAACAACATGAAGAGTGAGCTGGAGAAGTATGGGATCCAGATGCCTGCCTTTAGCAAGATAGGGGGAATTCTGGCCAATGAGCTTTCCGTGGATGAAGCTGCATGTGAGCGGGACTCTTATGTCACTTTGGGGGGCCAGTCCTTCTATGATGAAAACACTACAATTCTTCTCCAAACCCACTGGCAGTCTTTTTTCTGTCATTTTCCATTGCTCCAGTTTAAAACGCACACAATTATAGGTCTGATAATATTTTTTTTCACACAGGTGTACTTCTGATGAGTCAGTGGACTTCTGCTTTTGGCCAAACTGCAAAAGCTGGGCCAGCAGCCTGACTGACCGACTGAGTGTCTCGTCATGTCAATGACTAGACAGGACATAGTTACGGCTAAAATTTGTTAATTTGTTTTTGTCTATGTTGCTTCGCCAAACAGATTTTCTTATTCTCACAGGATGTTCAGTTAGTTTTAAAAACAGAGTTTACAAACGGCTCTGATGGAGAAAGACAGAAAAAAGAGACAGCCTTACAGAGAGAAAACAAATAATAAGCTTTGGTGATACAGAGACAATTGAAAGATAAAAGGAGCACATGATAAAAGAAATCTGTTCTCATATGTGATGGATTTAACAGAAGATATTTCCATTTCCATCCTAGTACATGCCGCTGTGATCGCCATCAATGAGGCCATTGATCAAGGCGTACCAGAAGGCACGCTGGCTGCCATGCAGAACCCCAATGCCATGCTTGTCCAACTAGATACCAACTCTGCTCGCCAATACCACGACATCCTGTACAAGGCCAAGGGGGAGAAGGTGGCCAACTCACGCAAACGGGTATGTTGAATTGGGGCTTAACACTTCACCTGGGGATAGTGCACATTGATGCTTTGTTCAGGTTCACATGGCCAGAACTGAGCAGTGGCCTGCAGCATATTATTCTTTAGATGGCATGAAAAGGGTTATATAATTTAAAATGACCTGGTTACTGGGAGTCAGCGTGTGGTTTTTGATTAGAAAATAATCAAATATGTAGCCTGAAGCAGTGAGAGGGTTGTGGTATTGCATAGGTTAAAATGCTGAGGCGACACAAACCAATTAATGCAACGAATGGTCTGGCTGGAGGGAGAGGGAGAGAGAGAGAGAGAGAGAGGTTAAAAAAATCACTCCATCCTCTCCTGACAGGTCTTCTAGCAATGTCTTGCAGTGAGAAATAAATGTAGAATGTGTGATGCATGAAAAGTTAAAACACCAAAGTTCAGTTTCACCAAAAGGCAAATCAAATAAATGACCAAATTTTACCTGAAAAATAAAAACGGGGGAACAAACACACCGTGTGGAAGGATAAGTATATTACTACAGGGGAGGAATGTGGGTGCTAATGAGTGGCTGTCGGCCATATTTTGCTGCTCTACTCAAACAGCAAATGGAGAATGCCGAAGCAGAGCGAGACATCTACGATGAGCTCCTCACCCAGGCAGAGATCCAGGGCAACATCAACAAGGTCAATGGTGAGTCCAAGGAACACAGATATGGACAGATTAACTGATTTTGGTTGTTTCTCTTGGTTCACACAGTATGGGTGTTAAATGTCAACTCTCTCAAACAGTGAGCAACGCCCTGAGTGCAGCTGAGCAGGCTTTACTGAGCGGCAATGAGGACGAGCTGTACAAAGCCCTCAAAGCTATGGGCATCCAAAACCTGCAGCCCCAGAATAATGGCTGGTACCTCAAACAGCTGCTAGCAGACCGAGAAAATAAAGAGCAGGTAGGTCTCATTGTGCAATGCAATGGCAGCAGCTCCGTTTCTTCATTCTAATCTAACCTGGGTCTCTTTCTCATCAGGGGTCTCCAGGAGAAGCTCTGAATAAAGATGAGCTGCAGAGTGGCGTGGATGTGGCCAATGGGATTGCCGAAAGTTATTTAAAGTGTATGTGTATTTACAGTGCACCAAAAAAAAAGCACAAATATGACTTTCCTCCGCCTCCTAATCATTTTTTTTTTGTGCAGTATTAAAGGCAGTGGAAAGCATCAATGGCGCCATCAGAGCAGGTGTGCCAGAGAAGACGGTGGAAGAACTGATGAACCCAGATGCTCAGCTGCCAGAGGTCTACCCCAGCGCTGCAGACCTGTACCAGAGAGAACTGGCAAGCCTGCAGCAGCAGAGTGCTGAGGTGCCAAAGGCGACACACACAACACAAAATAAAATACACATACAAATACGAAGAGCCCACACCTGCACCACAGGAGCCGTCCCAGCACAAAAACCTGATTGTGTAGCTTTTGAGGTTTACTGTAACTATAAAACCAGTTGACCTGGACTTATTCTGTGTTGAACAGCACTTTATTTTAAGTATCACTGGTCAGGCTATTTTTGACCTTCTTGTGTAGGTTTCCAATTGATACCAGTTTTCATTTACCTTAATCAAGCCAAACACTTCCTTGGATTGACTCTATAGACTATTTTTTGTTCATAGATTGATTTGAATATTTGGTTTTCCTTACATGAAGCACACAAGACTTGAATGTTTCATAGGATTTGTCCAAATGTGAGGCTCATTTAAATCAAACTCTGTGTTCAGTGCACATGCTTAGTGTGACCACCTATCCATTATTTATACTGTTCATCCATGCACGATGAGGACTTAAACACTTAACATTATAGTTTCAATCAGGACCACCCTTAGCAAGTACCAAAATATTAAAGGGTAAAATAAATTCAATTGATGAAGACAAAGTAAATTATTCAGATTTAGTTTTAATATTTATTATATTAAAATATTCTTTTACCTGTTTTCAACTGAATCTTTATTTATATATGTTCTTCAATCTTCATATATATATGTTCGACATGATGTCCTGTCCCAGTGTCCTGATTTGTCTGTATTACATAAACAGACTGTTTTCTTCTAACTGTTGATGTTTTGCTAGTTGTCATTGGCACTTTGACATATGGGGTTAATTTATGGACTCGGTCCCGCAGGGCTCACTGTCCCACCCTGAGCTGCTTGTTGCCGTGGAGATGCTGTCATCGGTGGTGCTGATGAACGAGGCGATGGATGTGGGAGACCGAGCTGCCCTCTGGAAACAGCTCTCCAGTGCTGTCACTGGACTCAGTAATGTAGAAGATGAATATGCACAGAGGTAAGTGCACACGCACGCACATACACACCCGGAGTCGATGACAAGCGGTCCAAGTGATATCTGAGACGTAGAGTGCGTTTTCTCAATGGACTGATGCAACCTGTTGATGTGGTGCATTCAGGTACATGGATGAGCTGATGCGTCTCAAGGCAGCAGCCAGGGAGCAGGGCAGTGACTACCTGACCTGGAACGACATTCAGGCCTGTATCGACCAGGTCAACCAGGCTGTGAGGGAGGAGCATGAACGTAAGAGACAGAAGCACCTTCATCAATTTACACCCATACACCTCATCTGCATCACACTCCTGAGTCAAGCTCACCGAACTATCTGGTTACTTTCCAATAGTGACTCACTGCTACCAATCTGCCCTGAAAATGTAGCGCTGCTTGGTGGGCATATTAGAATCTTGTCTCATAACAGCAACACTGGCCATCCCTATTGCTGACTAACAATCGCCGCCACCTACTCATGGCAAGAGATCACATTTAGTGGCAAAGACAACCTAAAGAACAGCCCCTTATAAGTGACTATAATGACTATAATGTTTTTACAATTGAAATTTATTGTGTCTTAAATATAAATATACATATGCATGCGACATGAATTCAAATGCAATACAATAAACTTTATTATCCTGAAGGAGAAATTTGTCCTGGACTCACATGTTGCACATATAGGTACTGCCTCCATACAGCATATATACAGTAATAAGATTATAGTAGTAATACCGACCCTAAAAAAACTGTTACATAATAAAAACAAGTCTTATACACATACAACTATTGCACATCCCACTAATTGCACATGCAATTATTATTTTTTTTTTTTTGGACTTCTGATTGATCTGTCTGTGTCCACTTGTATATTGGCAGGTATTGCTGCCATCGGACTGATCAATGAGGCCCTGGATGAAGGGGATCCCATGAAGACCTTGGCCATGCTGCAGAACCCCTCAGCTAAACTGTCAGATGTGGATCCGTCTGTGGCTCAGCACTACCGTGATAAACTGCTGGAGGCTCGCAGGGAGAAGGCGCATGTAAGACAACACTCACTGCTTATATGTGCTTCTGGGAATCGTCTCACATTTACAATGCTGCTGTGGAGATAAAGTGTTGGAAATAGTCTCTGGT
The DNA here is from genome assembly GCA_034769265.1 of Remorina albescens. Lineage (NCBI taxonomy): Eukaryota > Metazoa > Chordata > Actinopteri > Carangiformes > Echeneidae > Remorina > Remorina albescens. Next base: position 16,801,157 of record CM068479.1, read on the forward strand.
TATAAGAAATGTCCTTCGGTCTCTCCTTTTGGATTTGCTTGTATCTCGTATTCAGGTGAGCATTATGCAAACACATGCAAACAGCACTTGGCTACAGTTACCTCAGGTTTCCTGACAGCATCTTTTTATTGCAGCTCCTACAGCTGAAAAATGCCAAAGTTTATATATACAGCATGGCTGGACTTAATATGTACATGAGCATTGTAATGACTATAACAACTCAAGGTGTCAGAAGTGGCCAAAAATGTGCACCAGTTGGAGGTGGAGATATGGTGTTTGTTATGCTTGAGACAATAAGCATTATGAGGTATCAGGGATGTGCTGCATTTTGATTATTAATTGATTGTGAAATAATAGAATTCTTTTTGCTGATTTCTAAGAATGATCTGAAAATCACATCAATCACATGTTATATCAGAAGGGGAACTTCCCAGTTCTCTGTCAAAAAAGCACACATCACAGTCCTTTTAAATTACTTTTTGAGAAGCAACAAGCCATTTGTTCAGTTTTATTTTATTACATCACTGAGAAAGTTTAAAAACAGAGGAGTGTTTGATAAATGGCTTACTGTGAATGTGCAGTCATGGCTCAAACGGACTGCAGGCCTATCATGGTTGCAAATGGCTTCATGTGACTCAGGCCACTGAGCTCCATGTGACTTGACCACTGTGCTGATGTCATGGTGTGATCATCTCTTCCCCCACTCACTTCCTGTCCTGTGTCTGTGTGGGTCATACATGTTTGTCTATGGCTCCTTTTCTTCTCTCTCTTAAGCACTCTGAGGCCTGACCAGCACTTGGATGAATATGTGAAAAAAATAAACAAAACAAATTCCAGAAGCACTGACTTTCACCAAAGCAGATCATCAGCAGCCTACTTTCTCTGACTCATTTGCTTGTCTTATCATCACTTGAGTGTGTGTAAGCTTATTAATGTGACTATTCAATGCAAGTGCGTTTGCGTAGCATATTTGCTTATGATGTCACAGATAGTGTGCCATATTTGGATTGTTTTCCTGTCGTGGGAGAAGGGAAAGGCCGACAGAGCTGCAGCAGAGGTCAGGCGGCAAGGGCTTTGTGAGAGAACCAAGTTACTTAGTGTTTTAGGATCAGATATACCTGTGGTTTTAAGAACCAAAACCATCTAAGTGTAGTTTTACATCTTGTCTGTCTTCTCTTGAGCTCTGATGACAACAGCTCAGTCAACTAATCAGAAAAGATCAGCCTCTTTTCTAATTGGTGCAAAAAATAAAAAAAAATAAAGAAAAAAAAATCCTCCAAGGTTGGATGGTGGATTTAGGTGGGTGGCTGAGGGCAGTGACATCACAGTGCTACAGAAGTCATGGCAGGTGGTCTTAGTGCTCAGTTTCAGCATACAGACTGTGTGCATTTCTTTCATACTTCCACTGTATCAATATAAAAACCTAGACCGGATGTGTAATTAAAGAACACAGACATCTTTATTTATTAGGGGACCTTTAAAACAGAATCAAATTGTGCCTCAAACTTTCCCAAGAGCAATGTCTGTAAATCGAGCAGTTTTGCACATCTATTTTAAGTCTGAGTCTGTTTTTATCGTGTGTAAATACAGATAAAAAGAGTCTCTTATCAAAACTTGGAGATACTTGGCCACTGGCTGCCTGTTTCAAATGCCAAGATCATCATTTACATTTAAACCCTAAAATACATCATGTAAGAACTGGACATTTTCAAAACAGGAAAAAAAAATGGGCAGGAAAAAAAAATCCAAACTATTTCCCTGCCAATTTCACAGGCATTGTAAATTACAAGCTGGGCCTCAGTGATTTACTTCCATAAAAGGGCAGAAAGCTGACCATTATGTTAAATGGGCTAGACCCATGGGCAGAGAACACACACCAGCCTCTGGTTGTGGTTTGTTTGAGGTGATGGGCTGAAGACAGAGGAAGTGATCAGTGCTGCTTGAGCTTCCTGTAGGAAGGCTCCATGGCAGTGAGGAATCCCCTGGCTTAGATTGAGGGATCAAACGGCGGCAGCTTCAGCTGACTCAGGATGACTTAAGAGAGTTATCGTCAGCCTGTAAGAGGTTGATCCACACTCCACGTGAACTAAGGTCAGGGAAGTGCGAAAACAAAGCTTGGTTCTTTTTTCTTCTTCTTTTTTTTCGCCTATGGCCCAACTTGTGACGCGTTTCTTCGTGCCGCCTCATTAACTCTGCAGCATTAGAGCAGTTAGTCAGAAAGACAATGAGGCAGAAGTTGGCTTTGACTGTGGGCTAAGGGCTGTGCCTAGATAAGCAGCAGGAAGTTCTGCCCAGACTCTGACTAACAAGCTGAATATAGCCTACTATGTCTTTTCAGATAGCTATCACTTGACTTTGTATATGCAGCCATCACATCTGGCACCGTGCAAGTTTCAGTCAGGTCGTATTCTTTGTTATTTATATTTCTCACAGCCTTGAGAGTGAGAAGACACAGGAATGAGGTCATGCTTCACGGTCACAGATAAATAAAGAGAAAGAAAATTGCAAAGGTGGTTTATGAACTACCCAAGCTCTCACTTCCCCTATGTCCATGATGTGTTTGCAACCTGTGCTGTAGACTACATAACTATGCTGAAGTAATCCACCGGTCCCCCCCTTCAGTCTGGCACCACACCCTGTCACCGCCACCCACCAGCTGCAGCGACTTATTCCTTACAAATACATATTAAAGCACCAAGTGCAAACACACAAACACTCATCACTTCTCGCCTAGGTACGGCTTTGTTTACTATAAAGATGGAGCTCCTTTGACTCGGGCTGCATGCTGCTGCAGATGTTTGCCACCAGCCCCACCCTCCACTTGCATGACAAAATCTACAAGATCGGGTATCAGATTTACCCGCCCACCTCTTTCACACAGACCCACACATCTCCTCTTGTCTATCCTGAGGCATATTTAGAAGGGGCGGGACATGTGCAGGGGAGGGCTGATACCAAATGAGCTGCCTGTTTTAGCAGGCACTAGAAAGCAGCAGCAGCAGCAAGTAGCTTCAAAAAACTGCTGGAGACTTTATACAGAGGCAGAGAGCGCCATCTAGACACAGCTCTGCGCCACTGCAGTCATAATGCTGTCATAGTAACATAGTATCTGATTCTGTTAACCATTCTACCATGGGATAGTCATTCATTGGTTTCTACCAAGTTACTTAAAGGGAAGATATTCTGAAGCACTGTGTAAATAAGTAAAACATCTTTCATTTGTAGGTCTGTTTGTGGTGTATTTTTCTGTCTCTGTAGATAACTGATCCAACAAGCAGCTATAGAGCAATTCATTGCCATTTTAATACTGGCCTGTTGCCTACGCCAGCAATGTGTCCATTTTTCTTTAGTAATAAAAGAGCAAGTGATTTGAGATATCAGCACACAGCTACAGTACAATAGCAGGATATCAGACAACACGATTCAACTGTGAGAGATGTAATCTTAAGACTGGTTGTGGTGACAGTCAGCAAAAACACCCTCATTTGAATTAACACAGCTTGACTGATAAATTCCAGGGCTAAGCACACTGTAACTGTAATTATTTCTAATATTTCTAATATAGGCTTATAAGACACTGCTTTAGATCTGACAGGGTGAGTTTCTTTTAGGGAATTTGTGAAACTGGCATCTGTAGATTTTTAAAATGGGTAACCATAGACAATAGCAAAATAGAATAATATACGGGGTGCCTGGTCTTTGCTTTGTTTAAACACAACAAACAAGCTGGCCTACACTGGCCAGTGTAGGCCAGTGTCAATCTGAACAACTAAAACTGAACTCACAGACCACCTAACACCCCAAACACCCTGAACTAACCCGAGTACTTAAGGGCTTACTACTTCACTTATATTGTGGTACGCTTTTTTATGATTTATCAGGTATTATTTATTTATAATTTTTATCATTAGTGGAACACTGGTTGGATTTTGCAAATTTTCAAACACATCTGTGCTACTCTTTAGTGTCTTAGACACTTCAAGTCTTTTGAAGATAAAATATTTTCCTATATTTATATTCCTTTTTAAAAACTATACATCTAAGGCACAAAGTTCTGGAGAAATGTAATTCCATTTAAGTTTCAGCCATGATCTGTTTAAGGAGAGATGGCGCGTGTATATGTGTGCGAGTGCGTTTTTGGTCACTATTTGTTACTCAATATACTATCTGGGAATCTTCCAGGAGACACAAGACCCCTCTGCTGTGCTGTGGCTGGATGAGATTCAGGATGCGATCCTGAGAGCTAACCATGACACACAGGAAGCCATACAGTGTAAGAAAATACCCAGAATACACACACTGTGTATTTGTCAGGAGATTGTTAAGAGGACTGATGGTTGATTTTTTTATATCCGCAGTTGCGCAGTCAATCCAGGCCATTAATGAGGCGGTGGACAGTGGCGATGCTACTCAGACCCTGGCCGCTCTGCGTAACCCTGGGGCAGGTCTGTATGGCGTCACCTCTGAGTGTGCCCAGACCTACCAGGACGACCTGACCAAGATCAAAGACGAGAAAAAGAAAGACGGTGAGGAGATGGATGAAGGGCAGAGAAGATGTATTTGTCACGGTGCACTAGTTAATGCCATCAGAAGTGTTACAGTTGCTATTTAGTAATGATAGTAGCTATAATAGCTCTTCTTACAAAATGCATTGACCCATGTCTCAAGGAAAAACACTACAGGAATGATGCCTAAAGTTTTAGCTCAACTTGTGTCCTCATCTTGTTCAGTACCATGCTCACTCTGTTATGTTGTCTGTCAAGGTGATAATGGCAGCGAGTGGGTGAAACACTGGGTGAAGGGAGGACACAACTATTACTACCACCTGAAGACCAACGAGGGCACGTGGGTGGAGCCGGAGAACTTCTTGCAAAACAACACCCAGCTCAACAAGGAGGACATCCAGGTAGGCTCTCAGCAGACCCAAATCAACACGCTCTAAACATTCCTTTTTTTTTACATTTCATGAAGCGCCTTGTTTAATTTTCCCTTCAGTCCGTGGTTTCTGGGGTTACCACAGCCTACAATCGAGAGCAGCTTTGGCTCGCCAATGAGACTCTAATCACCAAGCTGCAAGCTCGTTGTCGTGGCTACCTGGTGAGAAATGGCCTGAAGGAGCGGATGAATTTCCTCAAATCCCAAGACCCAGCTGTTACATGCATACAGGTAAAATAGAACTTCCATACAGCTATCATCCAGAGGTTACATGTAAAAACATCTGTCCGGAGTAAGGATGCATTATAATGCCATCACTCACTATTTTATTTTTTTCTAAGGCCCACTGGAAAGGCTACAAGCAGAGGAAGAAGTTTAACGATCGCAAGCAATATCTGAAACAGCACACTGACGAAGCTGTCAAGGTAAAATGGTGATGTCATTCCAGCAATCTGTTGATAACCGGGAGAGTAAATACAATTAAGACTAATGGATTTGTTTTGCTCAGATCCAGTCCATGGTTCGGATGCATCAAGCTCGTAAGAAATACAGGGATCGTCTCAAATACTTCAAAGATCACGTGAGTAACAGCAGCCAAAACCCCTTATACATAAAATTAGCTGCAAATTGCATTTCAGATGAATAGTTGTTTCAAAAATTTGTCTTTCAAGAGAACAATTTGCTTGTTTGTTAATGAAAGCTTTAAATCACACTGCTTTGACATGATTTCCCCTAACACATCCACTGACATTTACCGCAGGTCCTGTGGGGCAGGGGGAGGCAGATGGCTCATTTAGCACTCTATGTGTCGAGTCATTTCCACTCTGACTCACCCGCTGTGAATTCCTGTGGTACTGTCTGTAATGAAGACTATTGATCATGTTGTTTCGTACTGCAGATCAATGATGTCGTGAAGATTCAGGCTTTCATTAGAGCCAACAAGGCCAGGGACGACTACAAGACACTGAGTGAGTAGACCGCGATCACATTAACTTAGTCTCAGACATCAGAAATGTCTGAACTTTCCTAATGCCTCTGATCTTGCCACGTACAGTCAGTGCTGATGACCCCCCCATGGCGGTGGTGAGGAAGTTTGTCCACCTCTTGGACCACAGCGACCAGGACTTCCAGGAGGAGCTGGAGCTGATGCGGCTCCGCGAGGAGGTGGTCACCAATATCCGCTCCAACCAGCAGCTGGAGAATGACCTCAACCTGATGGACATCAAGATCGGGCTGCTGGTGAAGAACAAGATCACCCTCCAGGAGGTGGTGTCCCACAGCAAGAAGCTGACCAAGAAGAACAAGGGCCAGCTGTCCAACATGATGATGATGAACAAGCAGAGGGGAGGCCTGAAGGCCCTCAGCAAAGAGAAGAGGGTCAAGCTGGAGGCTTACCAATACCTGTTTTACCTGTTACAGGTAACAATAACATGCACATCTGTCTTATACAGCATACCTAAGGATCTTGTGGCTGCAGCTGACAACAGTTGATCCCTTTTCTAAAAATGTATATCATATTTCTGCTTCCTTTTAGACCAACCCCACTTACCTTGCCAAGCTGATCTTCCAGATGCCACAGAATAAATCCACAAAGTTCATGGACTCTGTGATCTTCACCCTGTACAACTATGCCTCTAACCAGAGAGAAGAGTATCTGCTGGTCAAGCTCTTTAAAACAGCCTTGCAAGAGGAGATCAAGTGAGAATCTGTGAAACCTACACTGAAGTGATACATTCTGACCACACTTTTCAATCAGACGAGGTCTGAATGTTTTCTTTGTTGACTGTGTCCAGGTCAAAAGTGGATCAGATGAAGGAGATTGTTACAGGAAACCCCACAGTTATCAAGATGGTGGTGAGTTTCCACCGAGGCGCACGGGGGCAGAACGCTCTGAGGCAGATCCTGGCACCTGTTGTCAAAGAGATCATGGATGACAAGACACTGAACATCAAAACTGACCCGGTGGACATCTACAAGAGCTGGGTCAACCAGATGGAGACGCAGACTGGAGAGGCCAGGTGAGCCCTGAGTGATGACAATGAGTTGCAGGGAACGGGGACAGTTGAGTGCTCACAGTTCACAACCACGGATCTGCACTGTTAGTCCAATAAATGATTAAAGGTCAATACCCTTATTAGTTGGTTAGAGAAATGTTTGTACTTTAAACTTAATAGCTTTGTAGCATTTCTATCTAAAAAATTAATGATTGATTTCTTGCCTGAACAAATGAGTAATCACATTCAACCCAGGTCTGACAAGCAAAAGTAATCCTTAAAAAGCCTTAAACCTTCTTTCTATCTAATGACCATTGGAGGCCGACCCCAATGGTTGCTGAAAAAATGTGATTATATCCTGTCGAGGTGTTATTTCTTCCACGGCTGGAAAAACTTTTTTTTTTTTTTTTCATCCAAAAAATCCCTGCAAATATAACAATCGTTTTCCTGCCACTAAGAGTTCTGATTACAACATGTCTACATGACAAGTTAGTCTGAAAGTCAACATTGATGAGTCCTCCTTTTCTCCATCTGTTTGTGCTCCTGCCCTCTTTCCTCCTTTGCCATGTCGTCCACAGTAAGCTGCCTTATGACGTGACTCCGGAACAGGCTATGGGCCATGAGGAGGTGAGGACCAGACTGGAAGCCTCCATCAAGAACATGAAGACAATCACTGACAAATTCCTGTCTGCTATCATCGTCTCTGTGGACAAAATTCCGTGAGTCAGTTGCTCCGTCACTGTCTGGATGACATTATTATACTCCGGTCTGCTTTAGCTCAGTCATATCATGCTGTCTGTATGTGTTTTTTTCTGTCAGATATGGGATGCGGTTCATCTCCAAGGTGCTAAAGGACACCCTCCATGAGAAATTCCCCGATTCTACAGAGGACGAGCTGCTCAAGGTTTGCATTTTTGTTTGGGAGACTTGGGGACTCTCCGTGCACTTAAATCTTTGTCTGGCATCCTTGTTGAACAGTTTTATTGCCTTTCTTTTCACTGTCAGTCCTCCACTCCTTTTCCTGTTTCTCATACATTTCTGCCCTTTTTCATCTTTCTGCTTCTGCACTATTCTTCCCGACTTGCCAACCTGCTCCAGCCTCTCTCTCCAGTTTGGTGGTGTCCTCCTTCTCTCTTACTGCTGATATTAAGGTGAGCCATGCCTTGCTTCTGGCTCTCTTTCTGTTGCTTCATAGGCTATGTCCTTTCACGCTCAGTAATCCCCTCATTTTGCAGCAGCATCTTTTAATACTTGACTTATTACTCACTTCATTCCTAATCATGAAGTGAGTTATAGTGACTAAGTGAGTTAGTCTTCGTTGGCCTGATATACAGAAATGTCAGTTCACTGCAAATAGGAGTAAATTATTTTATAATGGTACTTATGGTGATGATTTTATAACTTGATTTCTTTCTGAACAGTTGTCTTTTACAACTTATAACATTTTGCTTAGATAAAGGTCCCATACTTTAACTTCTCCAGTGTTTTATCTGTGTTTAAGTGTTGATATCAGTAAGAAGATACATTTGTGGTTCCAAAAACAAAAAAAACATCCCAGTTTCTACTTACATCTCGCTGCTCTCTGGAGCAATCCAACAAAAGATATTCTGAGATATTCTGACAATTTTGAATGGTTGGTTGAATATAAATATACCAGATTTCAGATAAACACTCAGCAGAACCACATCTTACATTACCAAATTGAAAAAGTCCTGACAGCTGCTTTGAAGGTACATTGTCTGAATGTAGACTGTGAGCTTTCTCTGTGCACTTTGGAAATTTCACTGTATTAATAAAGAACTTGATATTGACGTCTCACTTTATACACTATGGGACCTTTGATGTTTTGCATTTGAGATTTGACTTTCTTAACCAAAAAAAAAAAAAAAGGCTCAGAAATCATGAAAATCAGCCCTCCTGATCCTGACCATATTAAGTGACTGACCTGTTTGTTTTTAACTGATTAGATTGTCGGGAACCTCTTGTATTACCGCTACATGAACCCGGCCATCGTGGCCCCTGATGCCTTCGACATCATTGAGGTATCAGCGGGTGGCCAGTTGACCACAGAGCAGCGGCGGAACCTGGGATCTGTCGCCAAGATGCTGCAGCATGCTGCCTCCAATAAGATGTTTCTTGGGGACAACGCCCACCTCAATCCCATCAATGAATATCTTACCGCTTCATATCAGAAATTCAGGTCTGATGTTAAATGTTACAGAAATTTAAAGCTGATAGAGAATTGCTGGATGTAAGAGTTTAGCACATTGAAACTTTCAATAATTCTGCAAGTTTCAATCATCAGTATCTCTCCTCCCATCTCGTTTTCTAACAGTCTCTTCCATTTTTCATCATAGGCGTTTCTTCCTTGCGGCATGTGATGTCCCCTCACTGGAAGATAAGTTCAATGTGGATCAGTACTCTGACTTAGTCACTGTCACCAAACCTGTCATCTACATCTCCATCGGAGAAATTATCAACACTCACACAGTGAGTTTGAACTGTATTTCGTTTAACTTTCGTTGGCGCTTTCCATTTCAACACATCCCCTCTAAATGTTCCAATGCACATATCAAAACATGTGTCATATTCATCAGTATTTCAATTTTTTTTTAATATGAGATGTGATGTCCATCGTGACAAACGTGCTAATATGTTTTTCCTGTACTGTTAGCTGCTGCTGGACCATCAGGACGCCATTGCTCCAGAGCATAATGACCCCATCCATGAGCTGCTGGAGGACCTTGGCGAGGTTCCCACTGTTGAGTCTCTGATCGGTGAGTCACCTGAGCTTGAGGCTTTCTAGTTAGTCCAACACAATAATATGAGCCTCGGGGGGTTAGGTCTGTTTTTATTCACTGATGGAGGATGGAAACAGCCACTGATGTTTCACATTGTCACTCCCTGCCTTTCGACCCCCTGTTTATTTTTTTATTGCTTTATTTCTTGTGTTTGTGTTGAAGGTAATTCTGTCCAATGACCATTGGGGGATGACTCCATTGGTCGTAAAAATAAGTTATTGAGTTCTGTGTAAATATGTCCCGAGTTTTCACTTGCTTTATTAGCTTAGTAAACTTTTTCCTGAGGTTGTGGTCTCAGTCTCTAGTCTTCTTTAAGACAACATGATGTTCATTTTAGAAATTATTGTCCTATTCAAACGGAACGTAGACTGTAAATAGGATATACATCCTATATACATATGATGTGACAACCACGACATTGACAGTTTCCGAACAAAATGACGACCAGATACAGGGCAGGTCAGATCAACCCCTAACTCCCGCTTCTTTCTACATGGCTGTTACTGGCTATTACTGGTATCAAAAAATGATACCAGTACACCCTGGACAGGTTAGTCCATCACAGGGACCAACACACAGAGACAGACAGAGACCAACAACCACTCACACTCACACTCAGACCTACGGACAATTTAGAGTCACCAATTAGCCTAAACATAATGTCTTTGGATGGTCGGAGTAAACCGGAGTACCCGAAGCAAACCCACGCAGGCACAGGGAGAGCATGTAAATTCCGCACAGAAAGGCTCAAGGCCGGGGAACTGAACCTGTGACCTTCTTTTTGTGGGGCAGTAGCACTATAACCTCTATGCTGCCGTGCTGCCCGATTAAAGGAATTAATTAGTGCTAAAATATAGAAACAAAAATACTGATGTGATCTCTTGAGTTGACTGCTATTTGCTCTCTTTGACACTCAGGTGAAAACCCTCTCCCTCCTGACGACCCCAACAAAGAGCTAATGGGGAAAACAGAAGTTTCACTCACGCTCACTAACAAATTTGATGTCCCTGGTGAGGCCAACACTGAGATGGACGCCAAGACTCTGCTGCTCAAGTAAGTAGTCCATTTATTCATGGCTAACAAGATAGATTCATGAATTTGTTTTCAGATATTTCTCCAGTTTCTGATATCTCTTCCTTTCTTTTATCTCTTTCCAGCACCAAGAGGCTGATTGTGGACGTGATCCGGTTCCAGCCTGGAGAGACACTAACTGAGATCCTGGACTCAACGGCAAGCCCAGAGCAGGTCAGAAATAAAAGTGCACTGCAGGGCCCACCATTAAAAAAATTTTATAGGTGCTTTGCTTATCTGATGTACATCAATAACTTGAAGCAGCGATCAATAAACAGACTAATCAGCGTCTTGCTGTGTCCACTCAGCACATTTCATCTGAGTGGAAAATTCCTGGATTAACCAACGAAACTGAGTAGGGACTTCCTCTTCAAAACAGTCTTAATTTATTTTGTAGGTAATGAAGTATTCCAGAAATTTCACATTATGGTTCATCTGAAATTTTAAAATAAGACTACAAGTAGTGATGAAAAACCATATTAATGCTGTCTATCTCCTCATTTACAGTTTATTTGCTGTAAATATGGATGGTAGGTCCAGATGGGCTGGATTTGCAACATAGGGTTGAGGGTTGTGGGTACTTTGATGTGTCATCACATAGTAACAACCATCCTGGCAGCTTGTTTTAAGGCTCAGTTTGAGGGCTGTCTTCTATTTGTGTGGACTGAGGGCTTTATTACTTAATATAGAACAAAGACTTGTTTTAAAGAAATGGAAATTTCACTTAAAACAATATGGCAACTTCAAGCTTTAAGAACCCTTTTTCCCATCACATTAGAGCTCTTACTATAGAAGAGTTGTTTAACTAAAAATCAGATTCTTCTCATTTGCCTGGCTCACAGGAGGCAGAGTACCAGAGGGCCATGCAGAGGAGAGCCATCCGAGATGCCAAGACCCCAGAAAAGATGAAGCAGGTCAAACCAGTTGTGGATGACAGCCTGACGCTACAGGGCAAGAAGGACAAGATCAAGAGCAACCTGCAGAGGCTGGCAGAGCTGGGGAAGGTTCACCCAGAGAACCGCTATCAGGATCTCATCAATGACATAGCCAAGGTAAAAAAATAAACATAAATAAATAATTACCATTTGTACAGATGCAGCAACACAATGTGTTGAGTTTTAATCACGTGTTTGTGTTTGTACCACAGGACATCAGAAATCAGAGACGGTATCGTCAGCGTAGGAAAGCTGAGCTGGTGAAACTCCAGCAGACAAACGCTGCTCTCAATTCAAAGACTGCATTTTACAATGTGCAGATTGATTCATACAATCAGTATATCAAGACGTGCATGGACAACCTGTCCAGCAAGGGCAAGTGAGTGATCTTTAATCTTTAAACAGGTCACATTTCTTTTTTGTAGTTCATGCACGTTCATCTTGTCTCTCCCCCTTCTCTAAGGTTGTCAAAGAAACCAGGTGACCAGAAAGCCAAGAAGAGTAAACAGGTTTCACAGAAATACACTGCCTCTCGCCTCCATGAGAAGGGTGTCCTGATCGCAATAGAGGATCTGCAGCCCAACCAGTGAGTTTGGTTTCTTTTGATGCAAAACTGACCTTCACAATTCCACCTGGAAGGCAATTCTAGTCAAGGATTTAGATTTTCCAGTACAATTAATACACCATTATGTTGTTGGGGCGGTCCAACAACATAATGTTGGGGCAGTCCAAAGCCCAGCTAACTGGGGGGGGTTGCTGATGAATGGGAAGGGCGTCAGGCATAAAACTGTAGCCAAATCAAATCATGCAAGTCACGGGAAGCTGACTTGCTGTGGTGACCAAGAACAAGAAAAAGAAGAAGATTTTCAATACAGACTTATTAATACATTAATACAGAATAAATGAACATCCTTGACCTGCTTCAGTCAGATAAAAAAAAAATTTAATGTCTTACTTTTTAAGAGCCCTTTAACCTTTGACACTTCACCTCTTGTGAAATTGAGCTGTTCAGTGGCTGTTATGCTGCTCAACTTTATTATATTATGCAACATTAAATATCAAAGTACAACTTTTATAATTTAATGTTAAATATCCATCATGTGTTTACTTCTTCTCAGCGATCTTTATTAAATTTATAAAAATTCAAGAACCAGTAAGCTCCCGCTGATCAGTTTCTTGCCTCATGACTTCCTGGTCCACATTGACTTATCCTGTGTGTACTCCTCTCTTTCCATAGGTTCAAGAATGTTATTTTTGAGATTTCGCCATCAGAGACAGTTGGAGTGTTTGATGTCAAGGCAAAGTTCATGGGCGTGCACTTGGAGACATTACAGTTAGAATATCAGGTATCATCACAGACTCCTGCTAGATGACGGCATTCCTTCAAGTAGCTATTTTCACAGAGTTGGTTTGCTGTGATTTTGGCTGATTTTTATCTATTTGTTCCTCAGGATCTCCTCCAGCTGCAGTATGAAGGGGTGGCAGTGATGAAGCTCTTCGACAGGGCCACCATCAACGTCAATCTGCTCATTTTCCTGCTCAACAAGAAATTCTATGGGAAATAGAGAACCAGGAGAAAAGGGCAAACAGACACTGATTCAAGCCACGAAACCCATTTGAAGGGGTCTCTGAAAGCCCTGGTCTGGAATATCCTGGCTTTCCTACATATTCCCTACTGCACTTCTATTATGTGCTTATGCAAATTTAATGTGCATCGTTTTTTATTATAAGGTTCACAAGTTGTGCTTTGTTCCTGATAGAACACTTGAGCGAGCAAAGACGCCTGCTTGAGTTTTCTTACTGTCTGTAGCTGCAGCTAGCTCAAAGGATTAAGATTTGTTTTTTTTGTTTGTTTTTCTTTTGTTGTTTTTGCTTTAAATATTATGAATATCTTGTGCATGGGCTTTGATTAATTATAAAACAATATCTTTTATGTAAAGAGATCATGTTTTATGTCTTTCTTAGCTGTTAGTTTGACTGATGAAGGCCTGATATACATCATCTCCCTCACTGCTGCCAAAGAGCTAGCGTGCTTTTCAGCAGGGCTGCATCACAAGAGGCAGCATTGCACAGGTCCTGACCTGGTCTTTGACTCAATGACTCTGTCTCCTCTAGACCTTTTTGTTTCATTTCAGTGTTGTTGTTTGGGACAAATTGGAATGAAAAACTGAAAAGAGGTGGAGGGGAAAAACACAAGATGCACTCCTCGTCTGTCTAATTTCTGTCTTGATTTGGATTCAACCCACCTCATCCCCAAATGCACATGCTAATATTCTGGTATCTATGCAAAGACAAAGTAGCATTTGAAAAAGAAAACTGAGCAACAACTGTCATACTCATATTGAGTTGTTGACTACAAAAACGGAAATTGTAATATTTTATATCAATAGCACAAGAGATTCACATCACAGCACTCACATTTAGTCCATGCTGGCACCAGTGCTGGGGAATAAGGAGTTACATATTACAGATTGCATAATTAAATTATACTGTAAACTTTGTTTTCTTCTTTTCTTAGTAAATGACAAACTAAGTTACACCTACTAATCAAAATGTTGGCAATCACAAAAGAGTAACATCGCAATTTTGTGTAAAAACCCATGTTAATTATAACAATTTGTCAGCTGTTGACATGATTGTGGGTCATATGACAGGTATAATTCAGCATAGCTTTATGAGAATTAAGAACTCTTTGTGGGAGTCAGTGGTAGCCAAAATGAATCAAACAGTAATCCGATGTAATAAGTTACATTACTTTAATTAATTACAAGTTACAATGCATATAATAATTTATAAAAGGCAATTATTCATCTGTAACCTCCCCAACACTGGTGCTAACAGGCTCAGTATTCTTCCCTCTTGTCTTGACAAGTCAGGATGCTTGTCATTAGTTTGTCTCGGACTGGACTGAGCGGCCGTGACGACAGCCCTGACGCTCAGAACCGACCCACAGTGCATTTGTGAGGAAGAAACAAAGTTGTCCTGTAGATAAGGCTGTTCTCCACACAACATTGCACACAAACCTGTGCAATGATATTTGATTACAAGATACGTATCTTGCATAGCTGAAAAACAGATTACATCATATGTCAGTTTAGCAAACACAGTTTTATGTCTGTTAACCTCTAAAGCACAACCCAGATTTTAGAGGTGTCAGATGGATGTTGTCTTGTTGAAAATAGTTCAAAAATTGTTTCCCTTATTTATATTTTGTGTGTTGTCAGTCCGCATTATACTGTAGCTAAACCTAAGACAGATCATGTGAGCTTGAGGATGTGCAGTATTACAGTAACTACACCAGCAGATATCACTGCACACTATCTCATTCTGATTGAAGTGCTGATTGTATCAGAGTTATTTCAAAAAGTTTTTAATTGTGAATTTACACAGACTTACTGAACTGGATGTTGTTTTTCTCCCTAGTGTAAAGTCCCCCTGATCAGAGTTTGGCACTGTACTGTTCTCTGAAATGGAGGAGACTGAGCTCAACCTACATTATTTGTTCTCCTTACAGTCAAGTTTATTCTACCTGTTTTAGAATAAAGTGCTACAGATGCAGTGTGTTTGCAGTGTATTTCTACTGCACTACATCTCATAAACATTTCACTTACTCTTCTGCATTTAGTTAACACTTTAGTTACAGCTAATTTAACATTACAAGCCTCACATTATTTTGTAGGAGTGGTGCATTTGTAAAGAGTAAACCAATCAAAGGTATATTGAGCAAGTGTAAACACTCCATATATGTGACGAATGGTAAAAACGATCAAATATCCATCTAACACAAAATTTATAAATAATAAAGGCTTTTACATTTTTATTTATTTATTTTTTTGGCCTTTCTGACTTTATTAGATAGGACAGCTTGAAGAGGGACAGGAAATGGGAGAGAGAGCAGCCAGTGTCATTTACCACAGTCAGTCCTGTGGTAAATGACACTGGCTGGAACCAAACCAGTATTGCCAACAAGGACTTTGTAGTGTCCTGTTTATGGATACCTAATAGGCCACCATTGTCCCTTACTTTTGATATTCTAAGTAAATTTTACTTATAATCCCTAAGAACTTTTAATGGAGCACTTTTTAAAGGTTTGGAGTACCTAACCCTAAGTATTACTATTTTTATACTAATGTAAAGTCAAAATCCTTCATCTGACATTAAGTTGCTTACAGTATGTTCACCCATTTCCAAAATACAAAGGTCAGTTCTTAAAATTTATAAATTGTGATATTTTACCCAGTTGGCTCAAAAAGGGATAAACCCATTTTCCTGCACAGGGCTGAAAACCACACCAGAGCTCACAAAGACCTGGTGATCTGCTATAGGACACTTGTACAGAGTCTGCCCCTGGAGTTTGAATGACCAATGTGGAGGACTATAGGATCTATTAGTAGAATTATGAAGCAATACACACACACACACAAAAAAAAAGAAATAAAAGACAGACTTTCATTGGTGGATGATCAGGCTGAGACTAAGAAGTGCTGTGCTTCTGCTGTCCAAAAATGAGCTATTCATATCTACATAGAAACATACCCTCTGGAGCCTGCCATGCTGCACCCGCATGCCTCTACAGCAGCCCAAAGCAGACACCCAAACAGAGGCTGTAGGAGGGTCCTTCAAATTTTCATTACCCCATTTTTACTTTTTCTGGATCTTAACCCTCTGTGATTGTCTGATGAACAGCCAATATTACTTCACTTCTCCTCACTGGCCCGGGGCCCCCTGGGCCTACACCTTGTAGGCTGGGTCACTAATCCAGACGGGGTCCAGGTCACTGGAAAAATCTGACAGATAGGTGTGATGAAAATATCAAGAGGTGGATGCACTTAATACAGAATTGCTGGCCACGCTTTTGTAAGGGGGGGGGGTCCTACTCCGTGTGACACTGAAAAGCCTTAAATTCACTTAGTTGAGCACTTCAACTTCCCAGCCTCAGAAATAAGTCCCCGCAGGGCCTCTGTCGCCGCCCGGTGGACAGCAGCCCTCTAACAAGATAATGTTTTTCTCAGTGTGAGGATAACAAACCAGCGGATCCGAGGAGCAGCAACAAGCTCTGTCAGCCGAAGGTCAACACACAGAAAACTACCAACAGCACTTTATTTGAACATTTTCTGTTTCGCAGAGTCAGAAAGCGCCTTTTGTTTTTGGTCTTGTCCGTGTTGTTTGTCTTCATGGAGGAGTCGTCGGGTTGGAGTTTGTCTGAGGTCTCTCCGTGGATTACCACCAGCGTCGACTCCGGAGCGCCGTGATATCTTTTTAAGAGTGAAATTGTGGATTATCCGCCGACATCACGTGTGAATATCTGCGGTTGTATGTTCTTTTATTTTTTTCCTCCTTTTTTTTTGTGGATTACTTGTTCCCCACGACATACAGTACAAATTCGGCCAAGTTCGGAGAAGACCAGCGGACACTTGTTGAAAATACAATTTACCGAGAAAACCTTTGCCCAACTGCTGCGAGCTTTGCTAAATGTTAGTAGCGAGATTTAGCTAACAAGGCTAACAACTTTCTCTAACACCGACGCCAAGTCATTTGGCACAAATTGATTCTTACAGAGTACAGATTGATGGATGTTGACTGAGGCTGACCGTCAACAAGTTGGCAGAGGGTGTTTGTCAAAATTGTAAAGATGTCAGTGACAGCAGCTTAGCTAACCTGCTTAGCTGCAGCTGTGGCTTGGCTCCCGTTCACCTCCAGCGCTGTTAGCAATGACAGCTAACGTTGTCAACCTTAGACTCAAACAAGTGGTTCTCTGGAAGTGTTTCAATATGAAATCATACTGTGCCATTAACTAGACTTAAAGGACACGCAGTTGTTCAGCAAAGTTATTAAATTTAACTTGCATGCACCGGCGTATTGTAAATGCTTTTTATTCCCCGCAGTATGAGCGCAAAAGACAACTTTTATTAACGGCAACGTTAATGTTAGCTTAGCAACGTTAGCCGCTCTGCGGGCTCACAGCAACACACAGCTCTGAAACAGCAGCCAGCCGAGTTGACTCTCAATCAACTTTGGCCAAGCAGTAATATGATCTATGCTTTAAAAATCTGGTGGGGTCGCTGAGAGACTTTGAAAAGTAGACTTCCGGCACCTTCCTCCACTTTCTGTCCCCAGTGAAGTTGTCAAACTACGGCCCACACAATGTCCGGCTCCCCGGGCACAGGTGGCTCAAACCCCAGGAAGTTCAGCGAAAAGATCGCGCTGCACAACCAGAAGCAAGCAGAGGAGACGCGGGCCTTTGAACAGCTGATGACAGACCTGACAGTTTCAAGGGTAAATACACTTAATATTTTAATCAACTGTCATGCGTCATTGTTATTTTTTCTTCTTCTTTATTTTGTCCGAGTGTGGACAAGAATGAGCTGCCTGTCGCTCGTCTGATAGACTCCACCTGCTGACTGAGATTTCTGCCGTTCATTCTCCACTTATTGTTTTCTATTCATGTATTCATTCAGCAATCACTAATCACATCATACACAAATGTAACGTTGGGCACTTTAATAGATGAGAAACAGCTTAATCTCCCCCAACATGTGTAAGCTTTGGGAAAAGAGAAGCCCAGGTTGTAACAGTTTACATCAACCAAAGAAGAATTTGCAGCCCTCAAAGAAACAGGAAATGCGAGTGTCACATTTTATATTGGCACCACCCACCAAAAGTTCCCCTGGTCATACTGTGACAAACACCCAAAGGAAGCTGTTACATGCTTAGATCTTTATTGTATTTACTGGATCCCCGGGTTATATCCTGATGTGCAGCCCGTGGACACGCCTGACTTTTGACAGGGGAGGGGGGAGTGGGACCAACTTTTTATTCATTTACAACCCATGTGTACAGGTGTACATATGGGTTTGTAGACCTAGCAACTAATGATATGTTGAGAAAAATGCCCAAGTGTTGAGGCATGATGAGTCACAATGGTCACAGTCAGGTGTTTTGTGTTGTCATATTTTGATATCTAAAGCCCTGGCTAAAATAAACGTGAAAGTTGAGCATCTACATTTCCAGGTAATGCTGACATTTCATTGAATGAAAGTGTTTTTCAGACTGTTTGCACATTTGGAATGGTTTTTGTCCAACAGCTGCTGCAGAAAAACCTATTGTTTTGGTACATATTAATATTATTAATATTATTATTATTATTATTGATTATTGAATATGCAATTTGCACTACAAAATGTTCTCAACAAGTTCCTAGAGTCCAAGTAAGTGTCTTCAGGGTGCCTTGTTTTGTCCAGCCAGCCATTCAAAAATACACAATACCATGTGTCTTGATAAGTGAATGAGAGAGTAGAGATTCATATTCGACAACTAATTCATAGTTTCAGTCAATATCTAGCAGCCCATATTTATTTTTCCTGCTTTCTATTCTTTAGTATTTTTTGTTTTGTTTTTATTATTATTATTATTATTATGTATCATTACCTCTTGCAGGAAGATTGTCAGTCAGTCGTATTTTAAATTGGTGGATGGACAAGCCATGGAAAGGCTCATTGTAATTTGGTGTCAGAGCTAAATTTTATTAATTTAATTATTTTTATTATTATTAATATTTTTATTAAGACATTATGTTTAGCTCTTTATGTAAAAAAATATATATCATATATGCTAATGGTTTAAATATCCATGACTTTGTAAAGTCAAACATACAGGATTTTGTGGCCTTGGTGGCGATCTGCATTCTTGTTGTAAATTTGATCTTTTTTTGGGGGGGGCTTCTGTCAGACCAAACAAATCTGTTAAAGTGGAACCTGGGCTACTGTCAAGGAAAAAAGGACCAGCAGATTAATAGTTAACAAAAAAATTAAGAATTTTCAGTTCTAAAATCGGGAAGGATTGAACCTTTGTATCTGAATGAATGTGGACTTGTAGCTGCTACCTGAATTTTACATAGCCCAGAATGAGTCAACAAAGGTGTTGTTATTTCTTGAATCTTTTTTTCTCTATTTCATGGACATCTCAAATGTTCACATTTCAGTGCAAAACAACAGTATGAATGCTGCCTAATAAAAATAGTATGGCAGGATATAAAGGCACTTTTCATATTATTCTCATACCATTGGCTCCCAATGTGCTTTTTCTATGAGTCCTGGATGGCCAGTCAAAGAGGATGTGGTTTTGAGGCCACACTGAATGAAGTTTGCTGTAAGGTATGAACTGTCATTGATCCCTGCAAGACAAAAAAACTTACTCAGTGTTACTGTGGCTGGCTTGGGCACAGGACATGCTGCCAGCAAATAGCTGCTTCAGTATTTATGCCAGTGATAAGAAGCACTGAACTAAATCCAGCCCTGAAGGCTTTCTGTAGAAGTGTACATTGAAGCACTCCGCTGCTGTGGAGCATTGAGTCGGCATCCCTGAGAATCATAAATGTGTAAAGTGTGGTGGAAGTTAAGGCTAACACCAACACAGGAATAAGAGGTTTAAATGCGATTTACTTCTTTTTTATTTATTTATTTATTTTTCATTTGTCCCAGATTGAACATTGAATGTTACTGACGGGGCATCCAAGTAATTCATAAGACTGTAATATATCTGGGAATTAAAATGGCCCGTAGAGAGGTTTCATCTTGGTGTACATTTTGCAACTGTTTACTAGCCATGGATATTGGCTGCTGGTTTGGAAGCAAGCTGGTTGTTTCCTAGAATGTGTTTCCTCAACTTGTGTTACTTGCAAACACTGCTTTATTTAATCAATCTTCAAGTCCATTTGTAATAAAATAAATCCCCTAGGTTACACAGGTTTACATGAACGTGAATAATAGCTGTAATATATGCAGCTGGATTGCTGTTTGTGTTAGAATTTGCCTTCACAACAACCAAATTCTGTGTATACTATTACAGTTAAGGGTTATTTAAATAGGGATGATGATAATTGTGGTCCGTGATGGGAGATTTTACACATGTAATGTTGTGATTTCATATAACTGCTAAGAAGATTAAGAAGAGGGAACGCAAAACTAACCAGAGATCTAATATCTGGTTTTATTTCTCCTGTATGACAACAACTGTCTTGGGAAAGAGGAGCCTAAGTCCATACCAATTGTAGCCGTTTGTTCTTTACTCACTTGATACTGTATGTCCAGAATTCACCACCCATCATTGGTTCTGTTTGTTTTTTGTCAGGTGCAGTTTCAGAAAATCCAGCAGCTTCGGCTGTCTCAGCCACGGGTGCAGTACTACGGAGGCTCCCTGCCCAACGTCAATCAGATCGGCAATGCCAGCACTGAATTTCAGGTGGGATCTTGTCCCCACAAATTTAGAATCCAAAGTTCACTAAAAACTCCAAAAAGTCTGGAATTTCCAAATTCCCTCTCATAGGATTAAATTTTACTAGGCTAGGCTTAGTATGGATCTGAAAGAACAGTAGTGCTCATTCCAGGGTCAGTACAGTGAATGGCATTCAACTCTATGGCAAGGAATGTGTGCTTGCAGGTATGATGTCCCACTGTGCTGTGGCAAAAGTTAGAGAAGTTCCTTTTTTTTTTTTTTTAACACATTGCCGATGTCAGTCTGAACACTGTCTTACAGATGTGCTGGTGCTGTAGTGAGTGGAATTTATCTGATATGAATGTACTCAGGCAGAAACGATGTTTGATGTAAAACTAGATTTTTATTTTTTTTTCTTCTCTTTAAAACCCTGCTTACCTTTGGGTTACCATCTATCAAATCCAAGGCCTTGGTCTCATTCAGGAGTTTATCAAGGCTAATTGAGTCTGACCACAGATCTGACTGCAAAAACACCAGAAACAACATTGCATCTCAGCTCTCCTACAAGCAGCACAGCGATTTATGAGAGTTACCAATGTAACATTGAGCTTGTATCTGTGTCAGCTCTCCAAGGAGTGTGTTATGCAACAATACAGAAGATCCAGCGGAATGTGCCTTTGTTATTTAGAGGTAGAGTAGTAATTTCAAAACTGTGACCAGGTCCAAAAATCAGTCTCGTTGTCAAGGAAGAAAGCCCCACTCGCTCATGTTGTCTAATCCCTTTCTCTTCAGGGAACAAAACTCAGCAAACTAAGCGGTTTCCTGATTCCACTTGGTGATAACTCATTTGTTAGCCTTAAAACATTTAAATGAAGACTGAACTCTTAACATAGCCAAGTCTGACTTCAATGGAAACTGCTTTATTTAAAACCCCAATGTGCAGCATTTAAAATGTGAATAATTTGGTCTCTTGCAGTTGGTTGTAGATAAGCAAAATTGGAGCACAATACCACATTAAGAGATGCAGGAAGAAGAGGAAGAACACATATTCATTTTGCTAAATCTCATTCAAACCTGATAGAACATGTAGGTAAACTGTAGGGTCACATTGTCTGGTGTAAAAAGACTCTTCCTGTATCTTTCTCAGGGTGGTTTCCCTTCAGGATTGGACTCGGTCAGAGGAACCCGCCACCATGGGCTGGTTGAAAGGGTCCAAAGGGACCGCAACCGCATCAACTCTCCCCATCGCCGACCTATCGACAAGCATGGACGGCAGATATCCTTACGAGCAAAATTTCTGACAGGACATCTCAGAAACACAGTACACACAGTAGTATCATGAGATGGGACTGGCCAGGGCCAGATGGTTATGATGCTAACTTCAGCAAAGATTTCTGCAACACAATTCATAGACATCTTTGACATAACAACCAAATTATTATTTCTTAATATTCTGATAAGAATTGTAGTTTTAAACTAAAACACTTATATTTAGCACCTTCTTAATTGTGATGGCACTTGGGATTGTTGGCAGCTGTTTGTAGCCTCAGGAACAGTTAGTCATTATGTTAATTTGAAGTGTGGTGCATAGAGAGTGCACTCTTTTCTGCTTAATGGAATTTGACAGTAGAAGATTCTCGGCATCCTCTGAATGCATATTCATGTTGTGTACCTATTTGTGTATTCTCTACAGAAGTGTAGCTGCAGGTCTGATTCTATGCGGAAGCTTTAGAGGAATATAATTGTTTGAACAGTGGTGATCCGCAGGGTGAGGAACAGAGAAGTGAGTGTTTGTGCTTTTACTCTCAGCTAAACCCCCTTTCCAATCCATTTCCCCTGAGTCTCCTCAGAAGTGAAATGAATAAAAGCAGAAAAATTTGTCCGCTACATTTTGCTTGCAATTTCCATGATTTTTGTGTTGCATACTTCAAGCTTTGTGAGATTTCATAACTCAGATTGTGTTTTAAATTGCCCCCATTTCTAAAGAAGAGCTAATCATCATGAATGTTGTTGCTAGTCCAGCAATTGCATCTGGACCTTTCTAAAAATTCATAACCAAGAATGAATATCTCATTAATTAGAGAAGAGAAACACACCGAGCAACTTTCAGGATGGTGTCAGTGAAATAGCTTACTCTGAGCTTAAAAACCGACCTTCAGATATTATTATGGATGCATTTTCATTTATGATTCTCGACACCAGTGGTGCCTGGAATCATTTTTAATGACACCACCACGTATGTAGTGTCTGTTTAGTACAATAATAAATTGCATCACATGAAAGTCTTTTGCAGGGAATCCTGAATGCATTGAATTTGTAATCTAAGCACACCTAGATTTTACAGGGCACTTTTAAATAATGTTTAAAATCTTCATAAAAGATGTACATATTTACATGATTTATTCATGATCTGGATTCACACATAATACATTTTTACACGACACACCACTTAGCCCACTGATCCATTAGCACACCACCAACTCATATTGTCTTAATGAGCATATCTGTTTATTGCCTGCCGGCACAGGGATGACTCAATGACCTGTTAGCATGCTGTGTGTTTCCTCAACAGGAGTTTGCGCTGCGTCCCAGTGTGTGATGTCACACCAGGGGAGAACAATCAGCACAGATACAAAACATAATGGTGATTGGTTACATGTATTTTGAGGCATCTGTCGCTGTGGTCACACGCTTTGGGTTGCCATGCTACCCACCTTTGTCAATACTGAATCCCGGTTTAGAAATTCAAACCATTTCCAATTCTTAAAAGCCGTTTGACCTTTTGTTTCTTCATCTTTGTCTATTTTACTACTCCCATCATGGGCGCTGATATTTACGTTAGCCAGATTGGGTGTTATTCTTGCCCTACTGTATACGAGCAACCTTTGAAAGCCAATCAGCAAAATAGGACAAAATGTTTTATCAGATGCATATATTGTGAATTGCTCGAGTTATTGTGGGAGTTTTCTTCATGATAATCATGTTTAATTGCCCAGCACAAGAGAGCTCTTAATGTTGTTGAAGTCAAAGAATTCCTGATTATGCTTGAAATTGATTTGAGTAATGTCTGTGTGTCTCTCTGTGGTTTGTCTTGATCCTATTTATTGTGCATATGTGTTGTACAACACACTGTAATGTGTACCTGCTCTGTGCTTGTTAGTACCAAAACAGAAGAAGTTGGCCAATGTACCAAGGTGGTGTTGGTTCCACATATATATATATATATATTTTTTTACTGCTCATTCACACGTCCTTATAGATAGATGGTTTAAAGGTCGCTGCAAAGTGAGACTGTCAGAATTGTTGATGCCAAAATAAACTGTTCATTCAGGTTTCAGTCCACACAAGTGTGTCACCATCGCCTTCACAAGAGTGTTTAAGTGGAAATCAGACCTTAATACTGCTCACCTGTTGGTTTTGTGTTGAGGAAAGCCCTGAAGAGAGATGTTACATAGGAGGTCAGAAATCATTGTAGCGAACCAGCCAGGCCAAAATATGGCAAAGAAAAACTAGACCCAAACAAGGCTTGCAGAGTTTCAGTCTCAAGGTCACAGGTTATTCTGTTAGTTTGTTATTTTTTCAGTTTGTCATCACATGGTCTGATATATATACCAGAAAATAAGCCGGATTTTTTGAGAGTGAAGTTGGGATGAAAATTTTTTTGTTTTATTTATTGTTGGGTGCCCAGAAAAGGACATTGCTCTTTGTGCAAGCTGTTTCTAAGAAGTCTGGATCCACTGAGAATCAACTTAGCATGACAACCTTAGAAATAGACCACCGTCTGCTATGAAAAATGATTTAAATGACAACTGGGAGCAGTGTAGTATCTTGCAAATGAAAATGCGTGATGTGGTTTGTAGCTCTAGCTTATCCAATCGTATTACCATATTGTGAAAATGGAAGCATGGTTTATGGCACTGATTAGCATGTGGCCATTTTCAGCTGTAGTCCAACACACTTGCTGCTTGAACAGCATAGAGGACTGGCTGCTCATTCATGCTCCTCTATGTGCTGATATACAATTTGAGCGCAGTAATTCATTTAGGTCTGATCCCACCAATGTAAATATATGATACCGGTTAAGTAAGATCACATGAATCAGTCAGTTAACCAGTTTGACAGGATTTTTCTCTTTCTTTTTCTGTGTCTGCAGCAACCACATTAGAAGACTAACCAATTTTGCATTTGTGTGTGGTCTGAAAAGGGCCTTATCCCATGTTTGGTGTGAGAAGTGATGAATAACATCAGAACGCTTTTCTCTTCAAATTTGGCTCATTGCTGATAGCCAATTGTCCAAAGCCTAAACAGACAGCTGTGTGGAGCTGTGGTTTGGCCTTGTGTGGCAACCAATCTCTGCTTTCTTTCTGTTTTGTTGATGGGATGACATTTTCACCCCCCCCCCCCAAAAAAAACTACTACCCAGAGAGGAGCCTGTTTTGTTTCCAGAGCAGAAAAGCTTGCAACTTGCCAACAGTAAAAGAGCCACTGACGGCAAGACGAAACACCGCCCTCCTGAAGTCCTCCCCTCTCACAGACAATGCCAGGAACTCTGCGTCCACAATGAGTTGTAAATCAAAAAATGCTGTCATTGTTCCAGTATGTGTTTGAAAAAAGCACCGCTGTTGTTGACACTTGTCTTTCAACACAATTGGGTTTAGACAGGAATATGCTTTCTTCTCTGTTGGAACAGGTTAATCTCTCTTCCTCTGAGTATTTATGCCATGCATTTTTGCTGAAAGCTACAAAAATATCTCAAGGAGAAGTGGAACTTTGGAATAGAAATTTGCTCCACTTCTCTTTGTATTCTGTATTCTGAGTATTACCAAATAATGTTTTAAGTATGTGCATCACAATGATTTATTTATATTTCCTCATAAATTTTCCTTGACAAAAACCCACATAGAGAGCTCTCCATATGGAGCAGTGTACCTGTCCCCACCTCCGGACAATAACTGGAGAAGGTGAGTAGTGCCTTTTGAGCTAGTCACAGAGTGGTTATTGTTTTCTCTCCTTCCTCTAAGAGAGATTTTTTTACAACAGGAATTGTTTCCTCTTGCCAGCCAGTTTCCTGTATCAACCTTCCCTGTACCTACTATTACTTTCTCTCTGGATCCAGGCAGCAGCCATGTCGATCAAACACAGAAATGTTAGTTCAGTGCAGGACTGAGGTGGGTGGAGCTGTTTGGCCCTCATTGTTTAAGCAGAAATGCTTGACATATCAGGATGCTGCATTAGCCCTGGGAAGCTGCATCTGACTAAAGATGTTTGACAGATAGCCTTTTTGCTCTAAAGGTCATGCCCAACAGGAGTAGTCCCACTGTTCAGGAATTTGATGCTGCCCTGGTGCACCACTGCCCTGTCCTGCACCAGCTCCAACTTAGCAGACCTGTTGGAAAATGATGCTAGGGCTTGATGTGAGCTGCAAAGTCCATTCTCCAGCTCTGCTCTTTCCTACACAGAGCAGTCAGTGTATTGGTGCTTTTGCTCAGTGTTTACAAGGGAGTGAATTATGGCCCTCTGATTTAAAAAAAAAAAATCAGCCAAACTCCTCCCTACTCCCTCTTTCACTCTGGCCCTGTCTCCACACTTGTGTTTGGTATGTTGGCTTCTGGCCAGCTGCAAATCACCCTGCCTCATCTTCTACCACAGCGCCGACACAGACGCTTGCCAGGCTCCGTGTTGAGTGTACTGTAACAGCTTGTACTGCAGAAGTGAATAAGGCCCACGCCCTCTTGTCATTGTTGACAGCACAAAACAGGTTGGCTGACAAACGTCCTCGCGGAGCAAGCAGGCGTCTGTGTTCTCAGAGTGGGTGTGTTTCTGGGAGAGCCATGTGGCACGAAGCACTGAATTCAGTCCCTCACTGCTTTGTTTCAGACTGTTTCTCAGCCAAACAATGTGCATCACATCATATAAACTTAAGTTAGCGTATGAAAAAACATGACTACCATTTTAATTAATACAATTTCTGTCATTAAACCACATGCAAGCTGGCCTGTATTGTATACCACTGATATTTGGTGGATAGTGATGGCATTTGGTTTCAGTGTGTGGATATAAAGAGCTTGTGCAGAGTCTGTTTTTGATTGTAGTTGCTTTGTCATAATGAAAATACATTTTGTGTATTTCCTGAAACAGCAGCCCATATTTCCATTGGCTCATCAGCTCCCTTGATCTTTCGATTCGCCACTATGGCCTTCTCAATGTGATTGGCATCAGTTCCATCGAGTCTCTGCAGGCAGAGCCTAGCCTCCTGCTCCAACCTGCAGCAGATTGTTGTCACAGTGTGTAATGACAATAAATTTCCCCCTCAGCACTGAATTTTGGCCCACTGCACTGTAACAGTTAGGGATATAGATATTAGTGCCTTAGTGCTGGCTTAAACTGACAGTATCCAAACATACAAGACTCCAAAAGCAGGAAAACCCATCTCTATCTGTTTAATTTCCAGTGAGCTACCTGTTCAACCATTTACATTATCTGTATCTATATTCGTACTTGTAAGGGGCGGGACTTAAACCAGAAGTGGGCGTGGTTTATGCAAAAGTTGTATTTTTAAGCCTGAAATTGATATGGGTTGATCAGAAGTTGCTACATTTATTTTAAGCCTCAATATATTTTTATTTACAGCTTAATTTATATTACTCCAAGGTAAGAAGAGCGACCCGACTGAAAAAAAAAAACCTGACCCGGTGAAGACAGCGAGAATGAGAAACGCGATGCGGGCTGCATGCAGCACCGCTTCTGTAACGAATCAAGTTTTTACCCCATAACCCCATAACCCCATAAATTCGGGCAGATTTGAAACGTTTGGGTTAAAAAGGCTATTTTAAAATGATGATGTAGCCTAACTTCTTTTTATCGGCATTAGGTTAAATGATGATCTTACCGGGGGACTAAATCAGGTAGTTGTAAATATCGATGTATGTCACCTTCGGCCATTCAGTGGGATCATTTCTCCATGAAAATGAAAGCAAACAGAAGGGACAATGAGAAAGACCCACATATGTGAGTTTTTCATTGTACCTTTTTTTTCTCCGGTACAGCTAGCGTGTTAAAATAATCATCTGACTTGTTGAAATAATGTTTTAAGCTAACTACTGGACAGTGTTTTTTAAATTGTGCCACCGATTGTTTTCCCCTCCAGTGGGCGTGGCTTTCGGAGTATGACGCGTTGCGCTCTGCCTCTATCACAGGATGCCCTGAGGTCCGAGCACGGATATTGACTCGTAGTATGGTACTCGTACTCGTCAAAATTGCTATATCCGTACCGGATACTCGTTTCAGCCGAGTATCCGGCTGAACCCTACTACTCAACATTATTTCTTGCAAAATTTAAGATGAATAAACTTCCTGAAATCATGATCTGCAGGATGCCATGAGTGAATCAATAGGCTTTTATTTATTCCTGTCTGGTTTCTAGTTTATTTTTAATGAGCATGTATAAGAAATGACTGGACAGGTGAAGTTGACTGACATATACTTGTAATAGACTGGAGATATTAAAGATCATCAGCAAATTAGAATAGAGACATGACTAACCTTTCTGCCTCATAATAAAAAGATATGAAAATCTCACTTAATTCAATATGGGACCTTTAATGGTCCCATATTGAAAACTTTGACAGCCATAATATCTTTATATAGTAGCATAATTCCTTGCTGTTCTCTTTGTACTGCTGGATTTAAGCATGTTGTTACAGTGAAAATACCAGATTTTAATTGAACATCATGAGACAGTTGGTCCAAGTTTTTGAACCAGACATCAACTTGTTCTGTTTTTCAGGACAGAGAGCCCCACTGATACTATTAGTTTTCGCTCAATGTGGTCTCAGAATTTTTAAACGGATGTTCCCATTGAAACCTAGCAATTTCACAAATTATATTATGGTTAATGTCATTAAGACAGCAAAATTTCATAATAGTGTCAGTTTCCTGTCAGCTGTAGATGCAAGTGAGGGAGCACTATACAATTTGCTTTTGCTGAATAGCTGTTGTCTTTTTACGCAGATTGCTGACTGAGCTTGAAGCTGCCCGAAAGAACTGTTGGAGTGGAAATAGGAACTCAGTCTTGGCTGAAGTCATGCCAGATTGTAGAGGTTCTTCTTCCAGTAACCTCCTGGGAAAGCCCATTAAAAACAAATCCTACAAGAGACTGTTGTTATTGTACAGTATGTACAGTATTTGAAAACCACTCTCCTGTTTTGGTTAAAGAGGTGATCAGTGGCTCTAGTTAATCATCCATCCATAGAAATGCTCCTTGGCTGTTGTGTTGTTGCAGCGAGAAGCTGATTCTCCGCTTGTCTGTTTCAGGGGAGAGTGGGGCGGTAAGTGTTTACAACGCCAACCCCATCTGCACTACATTACTGCTAGTCAGCTCTGGAGAAGAGCCACAGAGCTTTTTTAACTCTTTCATTGCTTTGATAACTGGGACTGTGATCAGCTATTTACTGCACACCTACTTCCTACAGCACTGTTGATTGGCATAAAGCAACCCTTTCCAAGTTTGCCCTTACTTTGAAATGTTTCCTTGATTGAGTGTTTTGAATGTAAACAAATACAACTTGTACAGTTCGTTTTTTTTTTTTTTTTACTTTTATGTGTTTGTGTCAACCTTCCCAGCCTAGTTTATATCAAATTTGAAAGGCAGCGGGCCAGGGCTAAGGGATTGTGAAGCATGACAGAAATGCAGGGGAACAGAGTGGTTCACATAGCCTTTAACCGCTCCATGACAAGCAACCCGGCCAACAGATCTTATCCTCTCCCTGGATTTGACAAAGTTGCTTTTTTTGCCTTTGGGAGAAAAAAAAGTTGTGCTTTTCCAACTTTGTCCATCTGTAAATAGTCAGGCCCCGATTTTTGAAATCCACCATCTGTCCTCTAGAGTCTACTCAGAGTACAGTTCTTCCATGGAAATGGGGTGTGTCAAAAAATATTATTGTGCGGTTGGTGTCTGGGAAGAGATACTCATAAAAGGGTCCGGATCCTTGGGATGTATGAGGCATCAGACCTGAGGACAGCTCTGGATGTGTCCCTTCGGAGACCATCTGCTTGAGGGTCAGAGCTACAAATCCAATCCCACGCCCTCCTCTGCCTTCATTCACTCATGTTGGACCTGCTATTCCTGTACCAGCCTCCCAAAGGATATCAGCCCAGGCTCCCTTGAGACTGCTCTGCATAAACGCCTTTAAGGGAAGACATAAAAAAAAAAAAAAAGTATTCTGCTGTCTCTTAATATGTTGGTGTGATGACCCTTGGGCTTTTAACATCATCTAGGTGGCCTTGGGTTTTTCAGTTTTTACATGAAAACCCTATAATCACATCACAATCTTGCCACTATGATAAATCAGGAAGGTTTTTTTTTTTTTTTTTTTTTTTTTTAAACTGTTTTTACACTACTTAAAAAATGTCAGCGTACGTTAAAGGACACTACCATGTCTGAGACGGCTTACTGTAGTATGACTTTAATACCATGTCAGCAGGAAAACATATACATGCAAAACTGCCAAGGTCAATCAAGTTATAGTTGTTTGGTATAATTTTTAGGAGATCAGTTTCACCCTTTATCTCGACATAAAGTTATTTCCATAATCTGACCACTTCTGCTTTGTTTTAAGCCTTGTTCTAAGTGTTCCCACATCTCAGCAGTTGCTTTAACTTGAGATGAATCAATGATTCTGTACCCATAGACTTTTGCTTTAAATTTATTCTGTCTTTCCATTTTTCCAGTGTTGTGTTGTATCTGAGTGTTTTAAAGGGTCTTTTCTTTTTTTCTAAACGTGGTGAATTTTTATTATCAAGATATTTTCTCCTCTTCTTAAACTTCAGGTCAGGACCCCGGGAGCTTCTGATTTCACCCAGTAAATTTGTCTGTCATGCTTGTCCTCTGTCTTTGAAGGGAACAGCAGCCATGGACTGAGGAAAAACGGCCTGGGTTTAGATTAATATCACAACTCAACAGGTGACCCTTGACCCCACCCCCTCTTTCTGTCTGTTTCTTTCTTTCCCTCAGTTCAGCTTCACTGCTTTATCCCTCGCTCACACAGAGGCCAACAATTCTGTTCTGTCTCCTTTTCAATCTCTCTTGGCCACACATAATGTCCTGATTTCTATCCTTTGTAAATCTCTGTGTAATTTGTAACATTTCAATAATCCACTCCTTTCTTCCTTTGAAGCACTGAGCTAGAGGGCCAAAGAGTCTCAGCTAAAGGCTGCTATGGTTGCCTTCCTAATCATGTTTTTCTCCTTATAGTTTTCCACTCGTCTTTCCAGTTCATTTCTGAAACATTACTTAAGTTTTCTTACTAAACTAGCTTCAGGACTCATAGCTCCTTTGCAGACTAACCAAACCTAATCAAAGCTCATTATTCATGTTTTCTGACTTTCAGCCTTTTTGTTTACCTCAAATATATTTGAAAATAATTTCTGAGTCCAGTTTGCCAAGAAATTGAAACAAAGAAGGTCATTACGTGAATAACATGGAATTATATAGAAAGTTTAATTTACACGCCATACAACTGTCCTTTGATAGTTTCAGACACACAGTTGACATTTTCCTTTCTAGGTTGTTTAAACAGCAAATACAGCTGTGCTCATCTGTTTGCCCATAGTCTCCAAATGTGATTTGGTCATGTGTATTGTTCTCTTAAAAAAGCAGAAAGTTTATTTTAAAGCATTTTAAAGCGTTGCGACTAAATATTCAGTTTTGGGGAAACACACCAGTGATGAGACTGGTACTGATCCTCCTTCCTAATTCTCTTTAAGACAGCAAATAGTGGCACTTCCCATAATGTCAGTGTCATTAAAAGATGACTAATTTGGGCCACAGCGACATGGCAATGAAATGGAATGGACCTTGCTGCTTATTGTTACACATTGCAAATTAATTCTATTATACATGATGAGAAGATGGCATTAGTGATGTTTTGTATTTATAGAATTTATAATAAAAAAAAAAAAACAATACCCCACTTGTGGACTTCTAGACAATCTTGCTGGGGATTTTATGTCTGTCCAACTATGTTCTCTGTTGTTATCCATATTGAAAAGCTTTTAAATTGTAAAGGACTGTTTGACTGATATATACTTTTCCATGACTAATCCTGCCATGATTGAGGGAAGAAAAGAAACTCTCAAAGCATAATTATAACAATTTGCATTGATGCACTTGAAGCAAAGTATTAGACGCATGAAATGTTAAGGCTTAATGGAGAGCACTAGATTGGGCTCTCAGTGAGTTCTCTGAGCTTGAAGTGATTCTCAGAGGTTTGTGTGGGTTGTCCAATTTAACTGAATTTACAGCTCATATTGGACAGGCAACCAAAATTATACTGATTGCAAATAATGTAAATTGATAGTTGAACAGAGCTCTTCCAAAGAGGCAATTTTTCCAAATTTCTTGTTTTTTGTTTTTTTTTCCCTTTGGTTTTTTTTTTCGTTTGTTTGTTTTTTTTGCCTCTCAGCAGGATTGCTAAAATGTTCTTTAACCTGTGTACATATATACATTTACTGTTTACATACATTGACAGACTGTGGATTGTTTGGTCAAGGCAGATGGATTAGCTCTATTGAATGTGTGTCTGTTTGCCATGTCAGTACAGATCCTATCCTTATCTAATCAGTTCAATCAGATTTCTTAATCTTCATAAACATTAAAAATGGTCGATCATGTTGAGACGGTTTACAAACATTGCAGTGGCGACAGTTTCTAGTGTCAGTATTATTAGGGATAACAAACTTGTTTTTTTACTAAGCACTTTAAGACAATTATTATTTCATCTCAGAGCCAATGAGTCCTGTGCTGTGAGGGTGTTTGTGTGTAAGGTCAGTGTGAGCCTGCAGATGAGTACAGCCTGTGTGGAGACTGAGCAGGAAGCTGAATGACTCACAGACCTTACAGTCCAAAGAAATCATCTGCCTCTGTCCAAGGTGCTGGAATGTTTTGCATAATTTTCCTCTCCTCATCCTTCTCCCCCTCCTTTTCCTCCTACACAGAACCAATTCAGACTCTGCTCTCCATACGAGCGCTATGAACCCAAACCCTCAGGACCCCTTTGGCATGAACCAGCAGATGGGCCGAGGTCCCCCACTTCGTAATGGTGAGAATAACACACTCAGCACATGATACTCAATTTAAAAGAAGGCTGACACACCAGCTCCATCATTTGGATGAAAATGTATAATTTTTTCTTTTTCTTTTCATTTTTCTGTCTACTCTCTTGGCACAATCTGGCAGTACCAGAGAGACTTTAAACCAACCATTCTGCTAGAAAGTCAGTATTTAAAAAAAATATATATATATATATATTTATATTCACAAAAGGAAGCAATAATAGGAAATACAGACCTTTTCTATGTTCATATTCTGTCTTCTTTCACTGTTACCAGCTGTTTACTGATTATACTTAATCAGACCTCAACTAGCTCACCAAGGTCCTGCCCACTACCTTGGAGGATGTCAGCTGATACAGTTCAAAAGTTGGCCCATGTGCTCACTTTCTATCTTCCTCCTACCTGTGGACATCCAGTCTTTTTGTCATAGCTTTTACATTTACACATACTGCACACATGTATTGCTTACACAGATAGACATGCCGATTTCCACATCTCATTGCTTGTGTCTCTTGCTTTATACTCAGATAAATTACTGTCTTTATTACAACTTTTTGTTGACTCTTGTCCTTGTTAGATCCACTTACCATGTGACGTTTAATGTAACTTTACCTGAATGTTTTAGCTTCAGTGTCTAGAATGATGTGTGTACAAAGTAGAAGCACAAGCCACATCGCATGCATGGAGCGAAAATTGACTTAAGATTGCCCGTAAAATTGTTCTTTTAAATAAACAGTTACTGCATGCTTGAAAATTTTTCATGAGGTACCTTTTTTGTGGAAAACTATCCACAAAGTAATCACACAAGTTATTCTTGTTGTTAATATCATTATAATATAATCAAAAGATGTAAATGGGAGCTTGTTTAAGCCAGTTTTAAACCTAATGTAACAATGAAGTGGTTTGCTAGTTTTGTGTGTGTGAGATAATGAATGGTGAGTAAGGGAACTATTTAATTTCTGCTTGGGTATGATTTGGGTGCAGTGCACTAACTTGGACAGATCAGAAGGGTGTGGAATATTCACAGTATGATATGCACACCACCAACAAAGGCAGGAAGCAGTCTAGAGGGACTCATTAACAGAGACATTACCTCTTACACTCATCAGGTGCAAAAGACTTTGTAGCGGAGGTGCAGCCTTGGGAGAGCAGGGTTCAGGTCATTGCAGCACTATAAAGCTAGATACTCTCTGTCATGTACAGTGTTCATGCTGATCCTACTCTGGGCCCATGTCATAGTAATCATGCTGGTTTATGGTGTTTGTTAATGACCAGAGGAACAGAAACACAGACAACACAGTCCATCCAGCTATCTGCTTTGAGCCCACCAACACAAATCACTATCAGACCAAGAGAAATGTTGTTTACACATTTGTAATTGGTCCAGAAAGAAAGGAGTTCATCCTTCCTCCCTCTCTTTTCACAAACTAAATCCTCTCACTCACCCCCATGTGAGCCTCTATTGTGTTTTTGACAGTGTCACTTCTGTCTGGTGTCAGTGCTGATGAAGTGTGGACTGGATGAGAGAACTGTTCCTCCTCCGGATAACAGCCCACTATGTTTAGCCAACAGGGTTAAACAGGATATTGCTTTAAGATCTGGGCCAACTATGAATTTCACATTCAAATAGAATAAGTCCAGTATAGAGACATGATTAGAAATGTTGGTATGTGTGACATCAGGT
The DNA here is from genome assembly GCA_034769265.1 of Remorina albescens. Taxonomy (NCBI): domain Eukaryota; kingdom Metazoa; phylum Chordata; class Actinopteri; order Carangiformes; family Echeneidae; genus Remorina; species Remorina albescens. Next base: position 16,835,901 of record CM068479.1, read on the forward strand.
ATGTCCACAATTGCCTCCACTCATTTTCCTCCCCCGTTAATCTTTTGTAAAGCTACAACCAACAAATATTTAAATTGTAGATTAATGTAATAATGCTTTTTTCACTTATTGCTCCCTTTTTTTTTTTTACACTTTTTTTATTTCTATGAATGACATGTATGAGTATAAGCAGTGTGCTTTTCTGTACCAAAAGGTTGTGTAGTTTTATATCTCCTCTCTCAAGCATCTCTCTGGAGTTCTAGATACAACAGCCAATAAGAAGCGAAGATCTGATTAGTTCTGATTGGCTGACTGTTTTCTGAGTGAACCAATAAAAATACAGTAGATTTCAGGGGATCCCCCAGAGAATCCAAATCCCGAAATGTTGGATGGTGGGTCCACGGCTTGTGGGGTGGGAGTGACATGCTTTGTTGTGACATCACAAAGTTCCACAAGTTCTGACAGCTGGTTTCAAGGCTCAATTTCTGAATACTGACTGTGATCATTTCTCTGTTGAATGAGACCTTTGATAATTTCACAGTAATAATATAGAACCTCGCCCTGACTCTAATCAAAGACCACCTGGAGGTCTACCTGCAGACTGTACTGGCCCTAAATGTTTGGTTTTATATATAATACGTCCAATTCTCATGTTGTCAGATCAACTCTCCAAAACCTGAAGACACTTGGTGTACTGTCACAGAATAAGAAATCCAGAAAGCATTGACATTGGCAGCTACAGTCAGTGTGTCCTTTCATTTGTTTATAACCTAATTTCAGTGATTTATCAGTTCTCTAGCGCAGACCTGCCAGATATAGAATCAAGCTGTTACATTAACTGTATATTTAAGGAGTTCATTATATAAGCTCACATATGAGCTGAACTGCATACAGTACTGTCTTCTTGCATAACATCCTGTATATATTCCATGAGAACATAAAGCACATAGTTTTACAGGCTGTATATGTTGTGACACGAAGCTGGTTAGTGTTAGGGAATAAGTTGTGCTTCATCATTGCTTCATTGCTGCAGCCACTGTAGCAGAACAGAGCTATGAAGCCCCAGGGCCTCATTGACACCTCGAGGATTCATTTGGTTTCTAGTGGTGTTAAGCCATCTTTGATTAAAAGAGGGTCTAACTAGGAATTATATCTGTGAGTCATACTGCCGAGGAGGAAGCACTTGGGAGCAGAGGAGTTGAGCCGTACAATCTTTTTTTCTGCTTGGTGTTGTCAGAGGAGCAGCACTAGTGAAAGATCTTATTGTATATCTGCAGCTTCTGTTTTACCCCTCAACATTCACGACACACAAACTGAGAGCGCATTACAGAATATAAGTGATCCAGCCAGAGACACAAGGCAGTTATTTCCCATCCCAGTTGTCCTATTTCTGTCCTGGCTGAGCCCCCACAAGGAACAGCAACCAGACACCTTTTGGAAGGGGAAAAGTAATGGAGCTAGACTGTTGTATTGCTGCACTGTCCCATCTGTTCCAGACACTGAAAAGCTGCCTCTCAAAATGAATGAGCTTCAGAGAGAAATAAGTGCATGGAAGGAATAAGGGATGGGTGGGTATCTGATCAAAAGCCAATATAAGAAAAGCTGAAATCAAGTGAATGATGAGGAGATGTAGAGAAGAAACAAATAAATTTTTTTCTTAATAAACACCAGAGTGCACAGGAAGTGCTGTTGCTCAACACAAGAGCTAGAGACAGAAGAGAAAAAAGTTAAAAGAAGAAACCAAAGGCTTGTGTATCTGGCATCGGTTCTGCAGCAAGGAGGACAAGAAAGAGGCTCTTTGTGGCATGAGAGAAACAATGGCCCTCTCTTTCGTCCTCATCAGTCTGTGATCCACCCATCTCACTACTCCAAATTCTCTCTGTACCCTTCTCCTAATCTCCATGTTTCCTAATAATATGATGCCAGATGCCCAGCTGTTTATGAAAATGGGCAACAATTGCATTGAGTGTATTCCGGTCAGAGGGACTGGTTAATGTTCCAGACATGTCGGAATAATTCAAACAGCTGTTTAATATTGAACATCCTCTAACGTTCCTCTGATTTTGTTTCTTTATTTCTTCATCCATCATCCCACCCCCTCCACCCTCTCTTTCTTTGTGTGTTTCTGTGGAGGCTGGCTTGCAGCTAGTGTAAATGAAGCAGAAGTAGATGGTTCTGGAGATGGTGAGTTGCCCTTTCTTCAGTCATCAAGACATGATGTCTCATCTGTAGAGCACACATTTGATAAATGCTTACCGTCTTTTCCACAGTCTTCTCCTTCCCTAGCCTGCCTAATGAGGAAAGTCTCATAGGTGTCAGTAAGCCCCTTCCCAAGCAGCTGTGGGAGGCTAAGAAGGTGAGACCGCTGCCCCCGAATAATTAATGTAATCATGGGATCAGAATGGTCACTCTGGTTGATTATGAAAATGGTGACACCTTAAATTCCTGCCAAGCCTGAGTCGTGACATGTCAAACTGCATATTTGAACTGGACTTTCCTGTGTGATGGTAGAGGTGACTGGGCGGGATGATCCGGAGGTTTCTTGAATTAGGAATGCAGCTTTCAAAGCAGTACAGAGGAAATCCTAGATGTGGTGAAAATAGATGAGAAAAGACATACAGATTCTGATGCTAAGGCCTCAACAGCTGGTTTAGAAACAACAAACTGTCTCATCCAAGGCTCAGTTTGCTTCTTGACATTGGATGTGGACATTCTCTCAGTTTCCAGGTAAAACAGCCCACAAGAATAAAACAGCAATTCAGGTTTGCAAAGCAGCACGGTGTCTCTGTTAATACGAAGCTTTCCACTTTGTGGTGAATTTCAGGTAGCATGTGGCTCTTTACTGATATAAATTTGTGTCTTCGTTTAAACTCAAAAATCGTTGAGAGTATTTATGTCAAGTAAATGAAAATACTGAAACATATTATTAGTATTCCTTCTTCCTTCTTGAACTACAATTAATAGATTATGTAAAGACAAGAATGAGTCAAAGAAAGATTAAAACAGACATAGCAAGGATAGAAATTAAAAACCTAAATGACGAAGAGGAACCATTGAATGAATTTTGTAGTTCTTTGTAGTGAGTCCACGTAGATTGTGCCAAGAACCCTAAACCGATTCTTCCAAGCTCAGTATGAACTTGTGGGATGATGGAGGCCAGTCATGATGTAATGTGGTACAGTGGAGCAAATTAACATGCAAGTAAGGTGATGTAAAAAGTTTTCCAATAAGGGTTTTGTAAAGGAACTACATTGATGTCATACAGAGAACACTGGACTCATCATGCAGATCAGGTATCAGCCATGGCAGGACTGATCCATAGAAAATACAATAGAAATTTGAATTTTGAGCTGAATTGAATGTTGTTATTGTCATTGGAATTGGAACAATCAGATTTACTTTGCAGCCTTTGATACAAAAGGTGATATCAATTAGTCGTTTCAGCTAATATCTAGTGACAGAAAGGGCCAGATGTATGAATGATACATACACACAAAAACACTGCGCACATGAATCGGCATTCATGAATATAGAATGTGATAGCAGTCTGAACACATCAGTATGATGCATATTCTGGGCTTTGTGTATGCACAGTTTTAAGTTTTTTATTTAATGTGTCTGGCCTCGGGTATTTTTTTTATAGTACAATATTGATCTTTGTTTCGAAGTGCTGAGCAAAAATGGTTGTAAAATAACGTTACACAAATCAACTGATCAAAGAATACTAACCCTAGAATACAATTGATTGTTGATAAAACAATTAAAACAGTCAGGAGTAAAAAAACAGCAGTCATTATGAGAAGTAAGACACTTCAGGTGAAGGTAAAACCAGAAAAAGAAGGGAGTGAAAGGAAATTACAGACTTCAATGTCACGGGGCTGAGCCAGAAGATTAGTCTTTACAAAGTTACCAGAAAGAAGGTTGTACTAGTTTTTCTAAGCTGATTAAAAACCACATTGTTAGTTAACAATCTGTTAATAGATTTTAGTTGCACTGAAAATTCCCTGCCTCAAGAGTTCCTTTGAGTTCAGCCCAGGGAGATATACAGGTTTATCATTGTAGTGGAAAGAGGTGGGACCGGGTGCAAATTGACACGTTTCAGTTTGCATCAGTTTCCAGCACAGTTGTAATTTTGTGTTCCTGTTTCAGGTCCAGTCTCTGGCATCGAGGCCTAAATCCTGTGAAGTTCCTGGGATCAAGTAAGAAAGTTGTGTTATTGATTGATATACACACACACACACATACAAGTGTTTCTGTCAGTCAAAATATGACATGGCTGTTTTCCACAGGGTGTAACTGCTGTAGCTTGTCAACAGAAACAATGAAATCCTAGAGATGAAATGCCATGCATTCCCTCTGTGCAGAACCGGATGTCTGCGTTCCTCTTTGTACCTCTCACCCTGTTAACTAAGAGGAACAGCATTATAATGGTTAGATTCCACTGGCATTGTTCAACAGCAGTTTTCTACAAGTATTGTTTTCCTACTGCAGAACCTTCTCCGATGTCACGTCGTGATTTAGAAGAAAACGGACATCTCAGTTTAAAATAGAGTTGGTGTTGTTGATGAGAACGTTTCATATTAGGTTTTTTTTTTGTCCTTCAGAAATTGTACAATGAGGAGCTTTAGGGCTCTTAGCAATTATTTCCACAGAGAATGAGCTTAAATTATTTTGTGGTGGAAAAAAAATGGTTGGGCTGTGATAAATTACCTGTTTTGGCTCCTTTCTCTTCTCCAGGCTGAAAGAGAAAATTGTTTGTTTGTGGATGCAACATTTGTTGTGCCAGTTTGTATGTGTGTGTGGGAAATACAACAATGAGTCCCAGTTGCTGCTCATATGCTGCATATGAGCAGGAATGGAAATTGGAGAAATAATGGAGGAAATGGAGCGTGGGTGGAGGAAAAAAAGAAGCAGCTAGAGCAAGTAGATGGAAGTTAAAGAAGCATATTGTCAGTTTGAGATAGCAATGGCAGCACATTCAATGGCTCTGCCTTTAACTGTGCAGCATGTTTTAAATTCATTTACATGAATTCTGATTTTCCTGCAGTATATTCCCATCTCCGGAGCAGAACCCCGGTCTGTCCCATTACCAGGGTTCCTTAAATACAGGCGGCTCCCTGCCCGACCTCAGCAACCTGCACTTCCCTTCCCCACTCTCCACCCCGCTGGACCCTGAGGATAACGGAGGGTACCCCAACCTTAGCGGAGGCAGCAGTACTGGAAACCTCCCAGCCGCCATGATGCACTTAGGAATCGGCAACTCACAGGGTGGGTAGAGTGTTTATGTTGTTTGGTTTTTTTCCTTGCAATGTCCATGTTCCCTAAATGACAGGGTTAGAGTCTTCAGTCTTGGAGTGGTGGGTTTTAGGTGTGATCCTGCTCCTGAAACTTAGCCATGAGCTTCAAATTGAAAAATAAAACTTAAAAAAAAGTAACTAGTTGCATTGAGATTGGTGAATTCTCTCAGGCACCTTCTCTCGACGTAAAGCTAAAGCACCACAATTACTTTTAAAACATGAAATGGGTGAAAGTGGGTGTTCTCAGAATGGGTGTATAAGGATGCACTGGTGTGGTGAGTGATTAGAGCATGCACTATACTAAGCCTTGAGCAAGAGGTGCCCCGTTTGACTCCCAGACATCAAGACTATTTACTGGATGTAAATCTCCCACTCTCTCTCCCCATATCTTATCTGTCTCCACTGTCCCTATCAAATAAAGCCATCAAATGGGCCAAAAAATAGTCCCTGTAACACCCACTAAATTTGGAAGGAAAGGCTTATAAGATTTGGGCTTCTGGTTTCTGATGGTTTCATACCTGACAGTTTGGTCCAACCTTCGCTTAAATTTGGGAAGCTTTTCTCTTGTGTTTTTGAGCAGATTCCAGGTTTCTTCCTCCACCAGCCAACCAGCTGTCCATTATAAGCAGCTCACTCAATGATCCCTCTGTCTCCAACTTCCTCGCTTTGAACTTGGCTGCCTGATTGGATCACACCCGCTGCTGCTCCCTCTCAGTCTTTCCTCTCTGTACTTTGTGAAGTAGGATGTGTAGTTAGGCTCCCATGTCAAACGCAGTTCAGCTTGGCCAAGCACCGAAGCGACAGAGGAACTTTGACCCTATTTTGGCTCACCACAATCAGCTCTTTTCTCCCCCCCCTCCAGAAACTCTCTGTCCTCTCATTTTCCTTTCCTGTGCTCTCCATATTTCTCTCCCTCCAATCACACAACAAAAGTTTACTGTTTTGTGTTTGACTGGAGAGCATTCTGGAAAATCAAATGCATACTACATCATACCTTCCACATGCTCTCTCTGGTCTCTAAAGACTCATATCTGCTTCAGATTCAGAGCTGCCTTCCTTGTTGTAAGTGTGAATTTCTGCTCTGATGCTTTTTATTCAGTCCATCTTGTCATCTTTTCTGTCCCTGAAGGACTCTCCTCCTCTCTGAGCAATCCCTCAATTCAGGCATCACTCAACAACTGCCAGCTGCAGTCGTCACTCAGCAACCCCTCCATCAACTCATCCCTGCGTCTTTCCAGCAACTCCCCCCGTCGACGGCCCGCTCCCATCAGCCCTCTCACCCTGTCTCCGGGCGCCGAGCAGCGCAGGGGTCTGGCCAAGCAGCTTTCTCCCACCATGTCCCCTTCGCTGTCCCCTATTACACAGGTACACACACCTCACACATTTAAGGAGTTTTTGTTTGAGAAGATTATCGAAGATACTAAAAAAGTGGGTTTGTTGTGCTGAACTGCTGTCAGATTTGTTGCATTTTGTAACAAACACGTTGCCATTGCTAAACACTGCTGCAATTATTTTCACTCCTGTTTGTGATGGGGAAAGTGTGACTGAGTAATGACAACACAATTGGAACAAATAAACTTCAAGTTTTCAAGTATTAGACTGCTCAGCCTGTAGTGACGTTTGTTAGCTTCCTCTGTGATGTGTAGGGGGTTGCTTTGGATACCAGCAACATGCCAAGGGAGCCGCCCCCACCGTACCCGCTTTACCAACAATCCCAGCATGCTGTGGACCAGGGCCGACAATGCCAACAGCAACACCAACAGCAGTCACAACAGCAGCAGCAGCAGCAACAGCCTGTCTCCCCTCTTCAGAGCATCCCCCTGGACTTCAACACGAACCAAGTGAGTGCCATGAAGGCTGCCTTTGTCTGGAAATGCACTGATGTTTGTTATGTCATTTTTTGTCTCCCTGCAGAACTTGGTGTGGGAGATTAGCTTCATTGTTTTGATTCTGATAACTAACTGTTAACACTAGTATGAGCAATTACATTGGTTCTATAGGGGCTGCACAATATGCAAAAAAATCATATCACAATTATTTTGTCAGATACTGTATTGTGATTGTAATTTCAGTTACAATGGAAAATATCCTCTAAGAAAATTTTTTTCTAAACGATATTTGTTTGGACTTGTATCAAAGACCGTCCCTTACATCTACGAAGAACATGATTTTTAAAGGCCAAGGCATTTCCATAGAAAGGCAACACTGTTGATGTAACAATGCACAACATTATTGGGACACATTTTTATCTTCATCGAAGTGTAACTCCTGCAAATTTATTTATTTATTTATTGATTGATTGATTGATTGATTGATTGATTGGTGGGTGGGGGGGGGGGTTGCCAAATATGCCATCTCGAGGATTACAAATAATTATATTAATTTACAAATAGTTTTGATTGACCAACAATTTAAAGGCTACACATATATTAGAAAACCTTAAAGGGCATTATGTTTCTGGGAAGCTGGAACCAACCAAAAACACTCAATAATCTATATGCTAGTTCATAATCCAGATTTTTCTTGTTTCACTAATTATCTACTTTCTTCAGTCCCTAAAACATTTGTTGTTTTAAAATGTGAGCTTGATGATAGTTGCAAGTTGTTGCAGTGCAGTTAAATTATTACCCAACTCTTAATAAATTCTGCCCTACTCCACCTTCATGAGTCTCTATTAAAATAATTCCTTGTGACCTGTGTGATGTAAATAAAACACAAGCTTTGCAGGAAATTTTCTTTCTGATGACACCTGATGTTTTTCGGTCTTTGTCTTCACTGACAGCACAACAATATGGTATCACTCTTCAACGACCCCTTCATGGAACCCCAGTTCTCCAATCGCTCGAGCAAGACCCTCCCCTATCAGGTAACAGCTGATACACATACACACACAGACATGGATGTTTAAGCTCAAAATAGTGCATTTTTCCAGTCAGAGATCACTTCCAAAAAGATTTGTCAGTTGAGTTAGGTTGTTGCAACATACAGAAAGGCCTGTTGGCCTGTTTTTCTTTATCAGCACAGATGTGAACGTCAACAAATGCAGACAGCATGGATGTGGACATACATAGTATTTTTACTGGAAGAAATATACTGTATCAATATAGACATTTCTTATGGGGAAAATCATCAGTGCAAAATGATTTCTTTTACTGTGGCTAAGGACACAGAATGAACTTGTTGCACAAACATAATTCGTTTACATACACAGGTTTAGGTTAAAGAGAAATTATACCACAAAGACATTTGTCCTGACCAACATTCCTGAGGTATCAGTTTGTTACCCCAATGAGAAGTTTGTTATTGTGCAGTGCAAGGTTAGCTCATCCGTAGGATATATACAAATCTTATCAATGTATTTTCCTGTAAGTGTTTGTTAAACTTCTCAGATCACATCGAACGGCCTGCCAGAATGAACATGACTACTGACTCTTGTGTTTTCCTGTTGTTTGCTATCTCGTCTCCACCATCTGTCATCTAGATGGACCAGTTCGGTTTGTTGGAAAACACAATGAGCTCCACAGCGGGGGGTTCTTGCTTCGACCCTTCCTTATCCTCTTCCTCCCCCCTCTACTACTCTCAAGCTGCTCTTTCAGGACTGGGCGCCAGCCACAGCAGCCTGCAGGACCCCATGCAGATGAGGTCCAACGTGCCATACTCCAACTGCAGTGGAGGACTGCCCAACATCATACTTACTGGTGAGTCTGATGGAGTTGCAAGCCAACAAACATGGGTAAGGGTGGAAGATGTGACAAATTTACTTTGACTAAAGGTCTCATTATCAGGTGAATCATACAGGTGACCTGGTTTTTTTTAACCAACCCGCTGGTAAACTAACTGCTACTAGCAGCTTCACCTGAATGGAATATGAAGCACCATGACCAATCCAAGACAACTTATAGCACTGAACAAATGTATAAATAAAGCAGAGCTGTTCAATTGGACACTCCTTATGTAAAAAGAAAGCCAGTGTTGTGGATTAAGAGCAGTGGCAAGCAGTCAAACATCCAGAGAAAGTGTCAAAGCAGCAGCAAGAGCACAGTTTTCAGTGAGGACTTTCAGAATACAATCAGGGCAGATACAGGATGCAGGATGTGATTCAGATATCAGAGGATCTTTTGACCAGACTTCTTCAGTTTCTTCTAAAATATGCCACTCCCAGGTCTTAGTCTTCAGTTTCTTCTCACAGTGACACACTCTTTTCCTCTTTTCCCTCCTCTTTACAGCCTGGCAAAAATACGTTAACAGATACGAAAGTCAGCTACAGATATCTAATGATAACCCATATCCATGGAACCCAAGTCTACTTATATTAGCCATTACAAACTTACTAAACAAACATTTATGGCTCTTACAGTAAAACCAGTCATATCAATAAGAACAGAATTAATCACTCTATCTAAAATCAGCAGATTATTTGATGCAGCAAAAATGAATAAAATGTTATTCGTTTGTGTTGTCAGAGCTTGTTTTTTAGGATTCAAGTGCAGAAAGTTGACATTTCTCACTGGAGGAAAATGAAGATGTGTTTAGTGGTGACGCTGTGAACTGTATCAAGAGGATGTATTTTCCCAGACAGGAGGAAACATTCACCCACTGTCTTCTGTTTCTCTCTCCCAGATGATTCCAACCCCAGCCTGTCAAAGGACATCAGCAGCGCACTCTCCACCATGCCAGAGTGCTTCGTCTCAGAGGGAGGCTTCCCGTTGGAGGATGAGCTGCGCATAGAGCCCCTTAGCCTGGATGGTCTGAGCATGCTCAGTGATCCCGACATGGTGTTACCGGACCCATCTGTGGAGGATACGTTTCGAAGTGACAGACTCTGAATGTAAAGACTGTCACAGGCTTCAAAGCAGAACCGAACAGACACACACGGATTTGAAGTGTATAGAGTGTACAGATCTGAATATGCATGTTAACAATCTCTGTAGGGCCACTGTGCACGCACCCACTGCCACTGAGTCATTAAATGTGAAAGGCATGAACGTTACACACACGTGCACCCAGTCATGCACACTTTTTAAGAGGAGAATTGTGAACAAACACTGTTTACACCTGCTTCATGCAAAGTTATTCGCAGCTTGTGACCCTTCGTCCGCCCCTGCAACCAAAAAAGACACGAGAGGATGCAGCGAGGAGACCGAGTTTCTCCCGCTTCCTCATCTCCAATCACCAGCTCACAGCACCCCACACCCCACCCCTCAAGCCATAGCAACCTCATTGCTATGGTTACGCACTGTAGCAACCCCATTACAGTGCTAAACAGCAGGAGAATTGCCAACAGTTTAATTTTCTCCACAGCTCCAACAATGGAGCGAATTGGATTATGAGCTGTAGGTCCTGTTCCCAACCGAGCAGTGACGGGTTATTGGCGGAAACATCTGGCAGCCCCACTTTCTTCTTCAGGTGAAACATCGTCCAGCTGTGGACTCACAGCTGCTTCAGGTTTTCAAGCAATCATGGTAGAAATGAAGACTAAAAGAGTTTAAATTTTGATTTAATTGTATTTCTAAGGTATCAGATTATTTTTAAAATGTTTGCCACTGATTTTTAAACGTGTATGTACACGTACATAAAGGAGGCTCACTTTCAGTCTGATCAGTGTGTATTTTTAAAGACAAAAAGGGCAAGCTGTTTACAAAGATGAAATTTTATTAAGTAAATATTGCTAAAGAGTTTAGATTTTTTTCTAATTAAGAAATACAGTTGTGAGATGTATTAAATAAATGCTATATTTTTCTGTGACTTGGATGGAGGAAACCCCCCTCCTCTGGCACAGAAAAGTCAGATGTGATTTCCTCTGGCAGAACTTTGGCAGCACTGGGACAGTGTCAAAATCCACTTCAAAAAAGGAGCTTCACATTTTTTGACATGTTTATTCCTTTTTTTTTTTCTATGTGCATTGGTTGTATAATTTTTATTTTACATTTTGTACTGACTTGTAATGGCGCTTGTACTGTACTTTTGAAATCTTGTTGTGAATAAGGGCATGCGCTGTGCTACTGTGGATCAATTTATTTCCCAAATATCTGTTTGCATCCGGCTTCTTGCCCCCTGAGTTACAGCAGCACAGTATTCAACTCCCTCAGCCCCTCACCCCCTCCTGTGTGGCTGAACAGTCAGATTGACCCACTCGAACTGTGATCATATGGACAACAGACATTATGTAACATTGCACTTAACCCTTTTTTTTGTTTGTTTGTTTGCACTAATTGGTTCACAATTATAGACTAATAGTTTTATACCAGGGATGATTCAGTAGTTTTTTTGTACCTGATATCCCAAAGAACACAAATGAATCCATTTTAAAAGAAAGAATTAATATATATTTTCAAGTAACAGGCATGAACACCTGCAACAGGTGTTTCCCCTTGAGGTGATGTAAGAAAACTGACAGTTTCTTTCTGGGTTTGACCATGAGTTCATATTTACAGCTGATTATGTAATGAGTGGGCCATTTAGGGCAGTGACTGCCCCCTGGTGTCTGTTTTAATCCAGTCAAAGAACTATTTTTAATATTGCCTATGAAAAGGTTTAGAGTAGCTCTCTGACATTTCTCCCTCAGCTATGCAACTGTTTTCAGTTAATACGTGAAACCTGTTGAACAGGTGCAAATTGTGCATTATGCAGTGAATGCAGTACGCAGGATCAAATTTGCTAAGAATCACAATATTACATGTGTCCATTGTGCACAGTATGTGTGTTTGTGTTTACCTCCATTGGACTGGTCTGCAGTCAGAACAAGAGCGTTTACCATTGATGATTTCAATGGAAGGTTTTGGAGCGCAGGCAAAACACTGCACAGAACTGTTTGTGTGTTTTTGTACTTTTGTACTTGTTGGTCAGAAGGTCCTACCTGCACTGTTCGGAAAGAGATTCAGTGAGATTATCTGTTAAATATGAAATGAAGAGGGCCGATGAGGTTTTATAAAAGAATACATTTAGTTTCAGCTTGTGGACATTTTGATCTGCTCTAGTGTTAACGATGGGTGAGTGATGGAGCCACTTTTTTCATGTTTATTCCTCCCTGTGTCTTGGCCTGTTTCCTGCTGTAAATGCCCGCTGCTGCCTTACTTTGTTGTATTCTGACTTCATATTCCAGCTCTAACGTGTATCAGCTTGTAGCCATTTCCTTTTAGCTTAGCTCTGTTTGGTACTAACTGCTCGTGATTGTTTCTGTCACATGGTCTCACTGTCTCATTGTTGTTGTTTTTTTTTTCTTTGTGTGTCTTACTTTTTTAGATGCATATTAAAATGTATAGTTCTGTTATTTAAATATTGTTTCTGTCCACTATTACTACCTTTTTTTTGTTGTTTTGTAATGTCATTTTTTTTTTCTCCAAGATATAAAGTTTTCCTAGTTTGTAACGTATGTTATAGTGCTTATCTTTCTGATTTAATATAAATAATAAAACTATACAATGTATGAAGTCTAAAGATGTCTTGAGACATCTATAATCTGATATAACTTGACAAGCTGTCTATAGACGTCAATGGGTGGAGAAATAGCTTCAGCCAGTAGGTGGCAGCAGTGTGGTGTGGTTCAGATTTACACAGCCCGCAAAGTATTGGAGAAAAAAACAACTTGCAGCTTTGTCATTGCTGTACTTATTTTGTCTGTAAACCTTTGTCATTTTTTTTTTTTTATGAAAGACTTATCACTTTACGAAAAAACCTTGAGCCAGAGGAGATGCTGAGTCTAATGAAGATCAGTAATCTCTAAAAAGAGATGAGACAGTCAATAATACTGTATGCAACTCAACTTTTTTCTTTACCCCTTGAAAAACCGGAGATTCAATGCTCTGACAGACTAAAAAGTAGATTCTCAACATTCAAGTCGGCATGTAAAAGAAAACCTGACCCACCATAACACTGATGGGTGCCATGGCAGCCAGATCATCAGTGTTCATCACCTGTCAGTGGTCAAAATAATCTGTTGGTCAGTGGATGTCTTCCCCTCAATTTGTCTTCCAGGTGGGTGCTTCCTAGTGATGTCGTTCGTGAACAATTTGTTCATTTGAACGAATCTTTTGTATGACTCGTTCACAAACAGGTCTTTCTGCCGCATATTCTCTGTGTAGGAATGACTGATTCGTTTATGACTCAAAAAATAGGGTCTTCGGGTCTGAGTCTCTCGTTCACTTGTCTCATGGCCGCTGCACAGGCTCAGTGTAGAAATGAGTTTATCGTTCACGGCTCATTACTACGGGTCTTCGGGTCTTTCGTTCATTATTCACGTGGTTACAGCAGTACCATGACCAATTCTGTTATTACTGGTGAGGAGAGCTATCTGACGTTAGCACGAAAGTTAACGTTAGCTATGTATCTATGGGATGGATGTTTAATTTGCCTTTCCATTGGAACGAATTCATACACTACAGGTCTTCAGTGACCAGGTAGGCTAAAGTGAGTAGCCATCATAGAATGAGAATTTTTTAATGATGGGCGGAGCGCTCTCCTACCGGCAAATGAAGGAATCAGTCATTTCAGCTTCAGTAGGCTCTGGCCCAAAAGGGTGCTCAATAGTTTAACAAATGCAAACTTGTGTATTATATGCCAAGTGAAGCAAACCAGCACTTCAGTTTTTGAAAGCCGTGCTTTTTCAGTCATTACTCAATTGACAGCTACAGCGCCACAATGGTTCAAATGAACGAAATAAACGAATGACTTGAAAAAAGATTAAAAGACCTGAGTCAGTAAAAAGATCAGAACTTCCCATCACTAGTGCTTCCTAACATTTTTCAAATTATGATTCAAGTCAAATCTGACCTCATAACAACGATGAACCATTTGTAGTTTAATGACAAAAAAGGGAGAGATAGCATGTTGATACATTTTTAATAGACGATAATTTAAAATTTGAAAATTATTGTTATTCTTCTGTAATGATGTCTTTTTACACCAAATTGTACTGTTTTGTCAATTGTCCATCTGACCTCTTAAAATACCTTTGTGTCCCTCACAGGTCTAAGTCGAACTTCACTGGCCCCAACTTTGTATAGAACAAAGACTATATAAAGTGTGCTACTACTTGTTATCCAGCTGGGACTCATTGAAAAGCCGACAGTGAGTCCACTCAGGTGAAAGTGAAGACAGTAACACAGGATTTGTTTACAAGGTACTAAATCGGACAAATTAGAGTCAGATGGTAAATTACCAAATTACTGCACTGCTGACCGTGGGATTAGTCTCCAGTTTTCAGTATTTCTCTGCTCCGTTCTCACAGTGATTCTGTCTGCAGCGAAAGAAGAGACCAAAAATACCAAAGATGGAAAGTCACTTTTTATTTCAACTCAGAATGTTGAAGCTTCATTTTAACTTCAGCTGAACCTAAGAGGATTTAGAACATGTTTGTTTTGGTGTTGCATGAACGTGAAGGACAAGCAAACCCTGGACTGACAATATACATTCAGACATGGGACACTTGTTTTAAAAAAAGAGCTGAAAACATATTTTTATTTAATCACTGTTGTTGCAGTGAAGCATTAGATTTATATACATGACTTTTAGTGCCAAGCAGGTTGGAATCGTACTCTGTGCATTCACACTCACAAAGAAATTGTGTACAGGAGAATGTGAGGGCAGTATAGACTGACAGATGGACAGCATGGCCTCCTGGAAATCAGCCAAAGCTCAAATGTACCACACAGCCTGGGAATAGATTCCCCAAAACACACTCACACTTTGTGTGCGTACCATCCAGCTGGTGGGAGCGCTGAACTATGTTACTGACTGCGTAATAAGTCTGTTAAGCTTTAGTCTAACAGTGAAACACGAAACTGCTTTTATTGTATTGAACTTGTTCTGTCTGTGAAACATTTGGGACATAAACCCTGAGATTTTGAAGTCTTTTAACTGCACATCACATTTTTCTTAAGTGTAAGATATTCCTTCTGCAGTTATAGAAAACCTCCTTAAATTATTTGTTCTTAGATTCTGTAAATGATTGTTACTTTGTTGACTTTTAAACAGTCAGTCAGTCTGTTCTCCACTATGTCAATATCAAAATGATCTTTTCACCTACCCCATCCGAAGGTGAAAGAATCCTTGGTGTCATGTTTAAGGGCCAGTTATTTTTCTCTGAATTTGTTGTATCTGTGTCTCAGTCAAGTCGCTTTGCTCCATACAGGATAAGGGAATTTGTGCCTGACCTGACTCAGTCCTTCAGTTCCTGGTCCAGGTCTCTCACCATGACGACTGTAGTTCTCTCCTGTCAGAGCGTCCCTTGTGTTCACTTAACACTCAGATGATCCAGGATGCAGCAACCAGTCAATCACATGTCCTTCAGCTACTCGTCGACCTACACAGGTTACTGTGGTAACCCAAAGTTAAGTTCAAGTTTGTAATATTTGCCCTTAGAGAGTCTCTTGGTAGATGGCATGCCATCTACTTGAAGTTATCTTTCAGCTCTATGCTTTTTCTCAGCCATTGTGTTTCTCAATGAATGTGATCTGCAAACAGGGCCACCTCCATCCAGACTGTTCTGTTCTGTGCCCTGATGGTGGAAACAGCTCCTGATTCCTGATTCCCTTCAACTGCCAAAATCTTATTCGTTCATCACCAACTCCAGGTGTGTGTATTTGTTATTGCTGATGCTTTTGGGTTTGTTTTTAGTCTTTCTTTTTTTACATCATGTTTGCTATTCTACTCCTTCTTGTGAATCTGTCAGAACAAGCTCATCAAATCCATCAGATCTGTTAGAGTCTTTGTTAGAACAATCTGAATGACTGCAACACAAGAAAATTAAACGAGGGCACAAAAATTCTAAAGTGCCAGTTTCAGAAGTTGGGCAAACAGGAAATATGACTGATTTACAGTCAACATATGGAGGTGATGACTTTATTGCTTTAAATATAGATGACAAAAAAAAGAGACCGCATTGAACTGACATCTGGCTTTGTGTACAGTCTGTGGGGAGTAACAACTTAGATTGCCTCTTCATCACATTGGTCTCCAAACAAACCCAGGCATCTTATATCCTGTTTGCATGAAGAAAACAACTCCCCAGCATTGAAACCGAACAGAATTTTGTTGTTGCTGAATCTTCATTGAATGATGTCAGCGGTAGGGTGATGCAAAGACAAAAAATGCTTTTGTCAACATCTGTGTACAAGTACAGATCAGAAAGCTGTAAATCTTGGTGCTTAAAGTTCCCACACAGTGAGTGACACTGAAGTTACAAACATCATTCATTCACTTTGTTCTTCCTTAATGATGTGGGCGATTTACTGAAGTGCATCCTTCAGGCTTTTGTGTTTCCTCTCTTGGACTCATCTGCAGCCCTTTGTTGTGGGAGTCTTATAACTCCAGGTGAGACTCAGAGCAGATCCTGGTCTGTGTGGGCCGGTTCCCTGTGTAATCCAATCCAAAACCCTTTTGGCCTGTCCAGAAGTTTGCTTCACATCTCAAAGGCTGAAGGTGAGTCCATTATGAGAGGAGTTGTGCGTTTAGCAGGCATTGCCTCACGGTTTCCATCTCCATAGTTGGTATGCGTGTGAACATGTATTGTGTGCAGGAACCTTCCAGTAAACTTTTAAACATTGTATGAATTGGTATTCACAGTGCTGACTCTGCATGAGGCTGTGGAGCATCTTCATTGCTTCCACTCCAGTTTGCATACTTTATCCCCTCCCCTTTCTTTTCATCTCTTCAGCTGCTTCTTCACACAAACTCACAGGGGT
This sequence comes from Remorina albescens, assembly GCA_034769265.1. Lineage (NCBI taxonomy): Eukaryota > Metazoa > Chordata > Actinopteri > Carangiformes > Echeneidae > Remorina > Remorina albescens. The sequence continues at coordinate 16,852,858 of CM068479.1, forward strand.
AACACAATTTAGCTTCAGCTTGTGCAGAGGCAGCAACCCCACTTCAAGGTTACTAATATATTGCATCATTTACTATGAATTATTATTATTATATAGATAATAAGTGCATGTGCTGAGCCAGCAAACTCATGGAAAACAATAATTCACGGTTAGTGAGTGTCCAATGAACCATTGCTACAGTGACTGTGCCAGTGTGTGTTGTGTGTCATATATCCTTCAGAGCAGCAGAGGCCGAGGCCTGGAGCAGAGAAATGGTCAGTAATGGATCAAAGGAGGGGAATGGCTCTTCATGTCCCCTTTGCTTCCATCTAACTGCTCTCACGTCGTTGTTCTTTAACTATTGGTGATGAGAAGCATCCTTGACTTTTGCTGTCCCGACTCTGTGTTTTTACCACATGTTTGGCTGATGTTTATGTGGTTCAGTGCATCCTGTTCTCTCTCTGCTGTTTGGCAGCTAATTCCACCCAGACCCCACAGAGAAAAACTATAAGCTTTAACCCAAACAGTCTCGCGTTTGCATTTTCCTCAGATGGTTGTAATATTGATAAAAGCGGAGATTGCGGTGTGTTTTGGATACTTTGTCCCATTTTCACTTAAAGTTTGGGCAGAGTTCAAAAATTGCTGGCATGGCATGAAAGTCAGGGAGCAACCGTTCACTCTCTGGTGGACCAAGTGCTTATTCATAGCAGAATAAAGACAAGAATATGCTGTTTCGGACACAAACCGTACAGTGAGGCTGTTTAATACTCCATAGCTCTGCTGGCATCAGTCATACATGCGTATGTGATAGAAAAGAATAAAAATATGAAAGCAGGTTTTTCGTATTTTTGGTGAAAAAAAAGATGTGTTTGTGATAGTTTCCTGAAGGTCTGTGCTATTTTTATATAGTATTTTATCTGCCCTGCTTGTATTTGATTTGTTGGTCATATGGTCTTATTTCTACAATGAGACACTTTGATGTATAAGATGTAAATGTAGATGAATTTGTTGTATTGACACAGTCTAGTTGTAAACATGGACACAGACTCTGAAGAACCTTAAACCTTCATGCTCTCTGACCATCATGGGGTGACTCCCCAGGTTATAAAAAGAAGTCAGATTGTATTCAAGTCTATGGGAAAATGCCCATACTTCCAACTTCATTTATTAGCTCTGTAAACATTTTTCTTGATGAGTTATGATCTCAATTTTCTAGTTTCAAGTCTTCTTCAATACATCACGATTTTTGAAATTATGGTCTCATTTAGAGGAAAATAGACCATGAACCAGGAGATGTGATAGGAAGTGGGTTCTGTATGTACCAGAGATGACAAAGGCCAAATAAACAACCTCAGGCAATTAACCAACCAGTGTGTGACGTCACAGAGTGGCCACTCGGTATGGAGGTGTGATATTCATGGTACTATGACTAGTTATGCTTAAGTATAATAACATTCATCTATTTGCAGAGGGACACTGGGTGAAGGCATGGTACACAAGACCAATATATAGAAACAGACACCTATAAACACCCTGGATTTATTAAATAACAGCTAAATTGGAATTACTCCATCACATAAAATAATCCATGCATCCTGATTTCTGGAAGTGGAGCCAGTGATTTATACCAGCATGGGCTCTGTGGTCTGCATTATGAATAGAGGGTTGCGTGTGATTGGTGCTGCTCTTTGTTATTTTGTTTTGTTTACATGATTGTGTTGGGTTATTCTCGGCAAACAATTCTGGACCACATTTTAGCTCGCAGGGAACATCTGTTGGCTGTAAGAGAGTGGTGGAAGACTGGTTACTATGTGTATGTGATTATTCAGTTGTGAGTCAGTGCGTAGATGTGAAGTTATTTTGCACAAACACAAACACAAACACACACACACAGTGGTCAGCTCTCATAATTGCAGCTGTGTTTACTGCCTTATAGGTGTTTATACCGCTGTTTATACTGAGATGCTTCTTAGACTACTGTACCACTGACATAAACACAACTTCTTCACTGCATCCGTGTCTGTGTGATGTATTGTCCATTGTGCTGAACAGGAGGCAGCCTGCACTAAAGCATGATGTTTACTGGACTTCACATGCAGAACGGAGACACTGAGATACTGTAAGGTCTGCCTGGACAGAGGCAACAGATGTTTCTCATCCAGGATCCCTGTATACTTGATAAAGTTGGGAAGCTTGTCGGTTGGTGGTGAATTTACAGGGAAATGCAACAATGTTTGATACCTCAGTGTGTGAATGACCTCTATCATCACACAGGTGCCAAAAATTCAAGTTCACTAAAGTTTGATCAAAATCTGAAAGACAAGAGTTGACTGATTCCAAAACAGAGTAAAAACATAACACGGGACCTTCATTTGTTCAGTGCTCTTGTTGACAGCACAGCAGCATGGTGTCACCCCTTCAACCTGTTCAGTGTCTCATCTTGCTTATTGTGATTGTTCTTATAGTCAGCTTCATCACAGAGAAAGTCTCATAGTGAGAGTCCTCACAGTAAATGTCCTTACAGGATATGTTCTCAGGGTTAAAAATACAAACTAATGTCATTACAGTTGGGTTAAAGATTGTAGGATCCTGCCTGTTATAGAAGGGGTGTTTCTTTTGTACTCTGAGTTGCGGGGTAGCAGAGGTCAGTATAGTTTGGTTTAGTACAAACTAATCACGACAGATATAATGCCAACAGTCATGCATCCATCAGACATTCTAGACAATATTTGTAACCATACAACATTTTCTTTTTATTTCCTTAACTGCAGTGGCTCCCAAATATTCCAAATATTCATCTCACTCACTAACACTGCCCACAATAACACATTTTCCTCACTGTGCTGGCTTATTTATCTGGCCAGTTTAGAGCCACATACCACTCTTTGGGTCCTGTACATAAACTTGTGTCGCAGATGTTCAGCCTGCTTTACAGTATTTACAGGTTCTAGTAAATGTAGTGGATGGTGTTTACAAGATGGCACAAGTGGCTTTTTGTATGTTATTCTCCTCCTTTGGGAACAAAGTTGTTACAGTCACCAGGTTGGTTGCATACAGTGAAGAGCTGTCATTATAAGTTTGGACAACACATAACCTCATGATGAACAAGCTCAATTGCAGCATTTTACTTGGGAATAGTTAACTTAAGTGTGTAATTTTTTTTCTCTCATACCTTCCTGACAGAAGTAAATCACAGTTATTGCTCTCTTTGTTTTGTGTACTTTATTTTATGAACTTTATGAACCCCATACATCACAGCCTCTGACAGTGCACTAGCTCACTTCTTAATCCTGATACAGTCATTAGGGCGGCGCTACATCCAAAACATGTCATAACATCACATGCATGTGTACGGCAACGTGTTGCCCAGGTGACGGACAACAGCCTGAGATGACAGCCGGAAGTGCCTGCAGGGTCTCCTGAAGACTTCCAAGCTCTCAAAATAAGAGGCCTGTCATGTCACCCAGCAGACAAATTTACCTCCACTGTACTTCATTTACCACCCATGATGCATGTTGGGATGGGCCAGTTTATTGCATGTCTACATAATAGAAGAATTTGTCATACTTTATGCCTTTTTAGTGTTTTACAGCCATTAGCTTCGTTCATCTGAATTGCACATCTATAATAATAATGAGATGAATTCAGTCCAGTCTCAGCCTTCATTGGTAGGGTTGTTTATTTGTCATCTTAAAGCATCTTAATTTTGAGGCAAGGCCAGTTTGCTCATGTGGTACCATGCATATCCATGGAAATACATTAAAAATAGGATTACAACTAAGATTAAAATGGCCTTTAAATACATTAAAACTTAAATATAAATATCAGAATAGCATTAAAAAACAAAAATCTGATTGCTCAATGTTATATAAAAGACAGGGGGTGCCTTTTTTTAAATGTTGCAGTGATAAAGAAAAAAAAAACCACAAAGAAGCAAATACTGAACATTAAAAAGATGTTATGTGTGAGCTACACCGTTGATCTGAAGCAAATTGTAACATTTTAAGCTCTGATTGGAATTATCTGACAGTGTTATTACATCTCAGGTGTTCATGAAGTTTTTCCCACAGGTGAAGAGCAGAGCAACTAAAAGCTGCCTCACCCTGCTTGATTCTGCATAACATACAAGTTCTTATTTTCTTGTGTTCAGGCAAAAAAGGTATGGGTGTTTTTACCTGCTTCACAGCTTCGAATGTGACTCTGCATAACATATTTTCACAAATATGCTGAACCCGACAAGAATCTTTTTTTCTTCCACTGCTTGATGACTCATCCAAACGTTAATTGTCTGTCTCTTTTGCCCAGACCTACATATTGTCATATGGCAGACACAGCTTCAACCTCCTGAGTAAACATGCAAAAAGAAGAGGGAGTAAATTACGGCGTTATCCTTTAAATGCTGCACAAGTACAATTGCTATCCTTGTCAGTTTTGGACCAAGATGTGCATCTAAAACACACTGATCGGCTCCGTTAATGCAGATCAAGTTCTTTGACTCTTTCTCAACTTAGTGATACATCAAATAAATATATAAAAATATTTTGATGTAAACTGAGAATGCATTACAGCTGGAACTTAGTTGGACAACATGAGATTTGTTTGTGATGGTGCAGAGATGTTCAGGTACCCTTGTAAATGTTCACATTTTAAAGCTAACCTGGTTATATTTCCAGATGAGTACCTCTGTGTATATCTGTGCAACGACCACAAAATCTCATGCTTTCACAGTATATTCAAAACAGCAATCAGGTCAATATTATTTGTTGCAAAAAACTACATTCCTCTGCAATTGTGGTACTTTGAATATCCAATGTGGACTGAACCCTTAAAAAATATGTGATGTCAGATATCCAAATGTTTCGCCTTACAATGAATAATTAAGAAACTGAAAATCTCATAATCTGGATGAATAATGTTAGTAAAGACTTTCCACAGTGCTGACTGACTTTTACTCTATTTGTTTTGAACAACTTCTCCCTCAGACGCTGCACTTCCTCAGCGCGTAAATCGAAATGCAATTACATGAACACACAGGTCAATAGATAGAAGTGATATCACGTCAGCAACATGCAACGACTAAAATGAACTCATCTGCGATTTCAACATAAACAGTTTACATTATCACATTACACAACCTACAAGCTGAAGCAAAGACAACTTCCTGGCTGCAGGTCTGATGAGGCTAAATGTAACGCATCTGACTTTTCACACCGCCACTGGCATTCTTTCATCAGAGCTGGTGTGTGGATCCCAGTCCACCCATCAAGGGTCTCTGTTCCCGCTGGCAGCCTGCCAAGCTCAGTAAAAACTTGAAAGGAAAGGGGTGGATGCGGATGAATAGGGGCTGCAGCGCAATAGCTCACCCTCACCCACCATGTAATGTCTTTTAGGAGCGATGAGGTGCCTCCTCGGTTCCTCAGAGGCCTCTTATTACCGGGCAGCAAGCTGTAGGCTGCCAAATGCACACACAGAAAGAGAGAGCGAACATGTATGAATGTGATGATTATTGTAAAAACTTGGCTCTCTGTCTCTCAGTAAACACACACACACACACACACACAGCACTTAAAAATGTAGTGTGTTCAGTAATGACTGGGGAACTATAGAGAGGGTGTAGGAAAATCTATGTGCAGGCTGGGACAAGCTGAGAGCACTTATCTAATCATTATATACACAGGTACAGAGGAGCCAGTCACTGCTGATGGAAACATGTCTGTAACTGAGCTGCAGTGTATATTCAGATCTGACCATTTACTTTTATAATAGCTTGTTTAACATCAGTGCCATCAAACAGTTTCCCTTCACCATGGCAATGATGAAATTCTCCACAAATGGAAAGAAAATACAGAAATTGTCTTCAAAATTCGCTAACAGCTTTCCCTGAATGCACTTCTTCTCCATTGACCAATTCTGACTGTAAAGTCATACCATTAATTTGTCAACAACTTTGGTTAGATAAAACTTTTTTTTTCACAAGATACACTGTATGCTAAATAGCTTTGGTTTTTTTGTTTCACTGACTTTAAATCCTTAATACTGAATGACATTGTATTGTAAAGCTCAATCGATTCCAAAAAACTATAAAAAAATCTAATTGTCATTGTTGCACTGGATGACACGTTAATTATCATGAACAAATGCACTGTAGTTTATTTTGACTCAGCCCCAAGTACCGAAGCAATGAAGCAACAAATGGAATACTGGCCATGCAGTCCTTTTCCTTCCCTAGTTTTTAAATAACATGGACTTCATGAAATTCATTAGAAAAATGCAGGGCCCCCTCCTTCAGGGTCTCAAAGCTATCCTTTTGGGAAAAGCAACTTTTATTTCTGTACAGCTCAAAACTAAATCAAAGGTGGTCTGTATGCTCTGTTTTCCCCTAAATAGGACCATCCTTTCAAAGATTAACATCAGGTTGTGTTGAAGAAGACTAGAAAGACCCAGCAGGTTCATGCTGCCTACATGACAACATTTGTTTGTTTATAAATGAGTTCTTTGGCATCTGTAATGCGTGTCGAATGACTATGGCAGTACATCCTGTGTACCGGTGAGCGGTCTGTTTCAGAATAATATTTACAGATGACCCTGCAAAAGAGGACAAGCCAAGCAGTAGTAGTGGAAACTGATAGTTGAGACCCTGAGACAGATGCCTGCTGCTACGTGTGGAGAATCTAATACTGCCCTGTTTCTTCTGTTATGTCTGCTCAGCTACAGATGATAGTTGAAGGTTGCATGCTCAAAGGTTGACACGGCTCAGATGAGTTGTCTCGGCCTTGGCTGAGCTTAAAGGTACTGCGACTGAGGCTGAAGTGGAGACAGTGCTCTGAGTTCATACAGAGGACATCGTGGTTGCACCACAATCCCCAAGTCGCCTCATTTGTACTGCTGGATGAGCACCATAGGAAACTGGAGATGGCCTGTGTTTTACTACCTCATACATCATAAGACAAGTCTGATTGTAAAACAAAACCTGCCTAATGGGGATGTGGCACTTCACATTTAAAGTTCAGCGAGAGACAAAGGAAATGCCCGAGGGATACAGTTACACACTTCAGACGTCCCTGTGCGAAACGATGGCTGGTATGAAGAGAAAGATGTCTTGACATGCAGATGAAGATGTGGTCTGTCTCCCTGAAGCAGTCATATGGGGAAGCAGAGGAGGGGGGTGGAAAGGAGAGGTTGATGGGCAGAAAGGGGGATAAAATGAACAAAGAAGAATTGAAGGAGGGAGTCTAAGGACAAAATGAATTTTATTCTGATTATCTAATCTTCTCGTCTAAATATGGTTTATCCTTGTTAAAAAAAAAAAAAAAAAAGATTACAAACTGGAAGCTTCAAAAAGGCTCCCTAACCAACAGGTGATCTGAATGCAACGTAACTGAACAGGTGCAACTACAGAGTGACGAAGATGTCAATGACACGCAGTTTTACAGGACTACAAGTGAACCCCCAGTGCCCCAGAAGAGCCAGCCAATCATTCTGCGAAAACTGTGAGACTCAAGCACAGCATGAATTGAATGGAAATTGCAGAAGTTTGAACTAATCAGGTGCTTTTTCCTTTATAGAGTCAGTTTCAGTACCTCCACTCTTTACACTACTTACTGCTGGAACTAATCTCAGCTAAGACTTGGAAGGGACTGGCACGGGGAGAAGATGCAAACTCCACATAGAAAGGCCCAAGGCCTGGGAATCAAACCCAGTAGTTGCTGTGATACCACCTGTATGTTATTTGTTGTCATTAGCTGGCGGCATAGTGGTTAGCGCTTTTGCCCCACAATAATAAGGTTGTGGGTTCGGTTCCCGGCCTGGGGCCTTTCTGTGCGGAGTTTGTATGTTCTCCCCGTGCCTGCGTGGGTTCCCTCCCACCGTCCAAAGACATGCATGTTGGGCCAATTGGTGACTCTAAATTGTCTGTAGGTCTGAGTGTGAGTGGTTGTTGGCCCTGTGATGGACTGGTCACCTGTCCAGGGTGACTCTGCCCTCAGCCATTGGGAGCTGGGACTGGCTCCAGCATCCCCGCGACCCGGAAACGGAAAAGCGGTTTAAGATGAATGAATGCTGCAACCTTGAGTTTGGGCCATTCAGTTATATTCTGGTGATGCTGATGGGAGATGAATCTTTATCTCCCAACAGCATCTCCCTTCACCTCTGTACACAGAACACATTGAGACTCTGTAGTTCAGCTGGTTTATTATTTTATTTATTTGGAGGAACATTTTTACAGTGAGTCATGTTTTGTTGAACTGACCAGTGCTAAACAGCATTGTATCAGTATAATATATTTATTTGACGTTTTTAACACGAGTGTTTTGGTATCTAAGTCATTTTATTTATGGGATGAATGTAACTTTATTTTAATGATTTGTGAGAAGGGTGCCCTTTTAATTCTGCCTGAGCACCTGCCCCCTATAATATGTGTGCACGGCACTGGGAGTTTGTTTCTGATCACTGAAGGAAAAGTTGTGCCGTCCGTGCCGGGCTGTGATTGGAGGAAAGAGGCATGTTCACCGCAGGAATGTAGCGCTCAGGTGGAGAGAGAGAGACACACAGAGAGAGACGCCAGTCCCACCGACTCTCCCGCACCGCTCGCAGCAGAGGACGGCGCTGCGCCCCCGGGGACTCTCTGCGCTCAATGCTGAGCCTCCCTGCTGGACCCTGGCAGAGGTCGGAGCTGTGTGGACGGGGAGGGAAAGTCAGAGAAGGGGAAACCTGCCAAACTCACCTGCCTGGAGGCTCAGACACACTCCAGACACACATTTCACACTGTTTTCCCGTTTGGAACAGCCGGGGCATGAACCACAGCTGATGGTCTCCATCATACATGCTTCCCCTTTTCCTTCCTTATCGCACCTGAATGCGCAGCAGAAGATGCGTCTTTTCTGACCGCAGTGATGTGATGTGTGCTGTGAACTGAGTATTTCTGCAGCTGAGACCGGAGGACGGGAAGTTTGTGTAAAGTGTGACTGAACGACAGAGGAGGAGGGAGAGGCGGGAGGAGGGAAGCCGCAGCAGAGAGCTGGACATGGGTGGTGTCGGTCCTGAGGTCCGTGTGTCGGAGCAGCCAGCCGCCGGGACGCACTGCGCGTTTGAGCTTCACGCAATGATACAGGAAGAAAGCCGCACCTGACTGAATGTCACATACCTGAAGCCCAATCACAAGCCTCTACCATGTCCTCAGTGCTGACCAGGTACGGATCAAACTGTGCGTGTGTCGATGGGGAAGCTGTGCCGCCTGCAGGAGGCGGGGGGGGGGGGGGGGGGGGGGTTATAAGAAGCTTTCAGCCTGGTGCCAGGTGATAAATTCCAAGGACAGGTTGACTTTTTTTTTTTGTCTGACCAAGAGGCTGTTTGTCCTCTAATTGAGCTGCATCTCAGTGGAGTAATATGTGGTGCCTTTAAATATTTACCTTGATTAAATGGGCTTGCAAGGAGCTGCAAAGCCTTGAAATCTTCTTGCAGTACAGTGAAGGATGGGAGGTGATAAATTCCGGGGACGTTGAGTTTGGTTGAGCTGAGCTGTTTACTCTGTGGCTCACATCACAAAGACTGGGTTTTCCATCAGTTGATGTGGGTGCCACCTATTTGACCGACCCCCCTCTTCTTTGCTAAGTTGACTTGAAGCAGCTCTGATAAACCTGCTGTAGAACAGGAGTGTGTGCGTGCCTTTTCTCTGGGGTCAGAAGTCATATCCACTCGGCTGTGGGCTACTTCCTAACAGTGGGTGAGGTAATCCTCCTGCCATATCTGCCATATTGCAACCCCTGGGCTCTACATTCCACCCATCTTTCTACACCACCTTTATCTCTTAAATGTCACCGGCTATAAATACGCTGCTCCTATTTGATCTAATCCCATCCCTGAAACAGAGAGCACGAACACACACGCCTGCAGAGGCTTTGAATCTTTGCTGTAACTGTGCTTATAACTGTTCTTAAAGGTTGTTGTTGTTGTTTTTTTTTTCATTCTCCAAAGTGATTTTCTTAACATCTTAAATTCAACTTGATCTCCTCTGGTCCTCATTTCCATTTAGGAGTCATGTGTTGCTCTTGGGAGAAATTTGTCAGGCTGACCGCTGCCAGCTTCACTGGTCTGCAGGAAGGGGCAGATTTGGCTGAGGGCATCTTTTCCGTCCCTCTGATATCTGTTTGGAGGCATGTTTGTTTGGGAGGGAGCCACACGCCCCACAAATGCTTTAATCTACTTACTACACAGCGTATGGCTTCAAAAGGAGGACTCTAATTTGGTGTTGAAAGCAGAGATGTCAGTTTGTCCTACAGGGAGGAATTTCAATTCATTTCCTCCCTGTGGATGTGCATTTTTAACACAACAGAAACCAGGACATTGGTATCTGCTGGGTGTTTCCTCAAGTGGCCCTTGACCATTGAAAGGATGAAAAATTATTAAAATTTATGTATCCTGCTGTTTTTTAATTGGAAAATTACATTTATTTTACACACACAAAGCTGAAGTCGTACATATTTTTAGTGAAGTTTTTTCTTTCTTCACATTTTTCACAGATGTACCATACTATAATAGCACCCAGATGTGTACACAGCCTCTGGTCCGTAAAACAGCGAGAAACTCTTTTTTTTTTTTTTTTTTTTTTTTTATAGGGTGGACCTGAAGGTAATGGCACCAGACTGAGACTGACTCAACATATAAATAATTCATCCGCACGTACAGAAACTCTCTGATACTGTGTAAAGATAAATCTAAATACTTGGATGCAAAAATGGACCCAGAACTGAGCTGAATGTGCCATCAGTGTGATTTGTTTCTGACACAAGCAGAACAGACGTTTACACTCTGTGATTTCAGGTTTCATATTAAAATGTATCTCAGGCTACTGCTGATGCAGAGTCCTAATCTGATACCAGCATTGGATTTTTGCCAAATTTAAAATCTGCATGCCCTCATGTTTACTGAGGTACCGATGGCCCCTGCGTTTATTCAATGAGGCTTTGCTGATAAAGATGAGAAATGCAAGATCAGCACACCCTCAGGCCTCTACTGTTGATATTTCCTGTAATATTTATAACACACTTTCTGCTTCTTTTTTTTTTGTCTGATTCAGGACAGTTTCCTGTTTCTGCTGCTTTTCTGCTCCGACTATTGGTCATTTCATATCCTCTGTGCAGTTTAAGAACCGAAAACTCACAAGCTAAAAAAGGCGTTTAAAGGTAGAGCCTTAAAGTACATAAATGTTCTCTATTGATACAAACGGTAGGTTGTTTCCAATGAAAAGACACAACTTTGCAGCAGCAGATGTTTGCTTTCAATAAGCACAGTCCTGTTCTAAATTTGTGGAAAGCTTGTCAGTAATAAAACTGCAGACTGAGAGCTGAGAATGTACTTCTTACAAAACCTGCACAAACTCAGGGGTACAGATGTGGAATCTATGGGTGAGTCTCCATTGTTGAATGTATTTCATTTTTAAAGATGTGAATGGTTTCAGGTTGTAGTTTAGAACGACAGGGTCTACAAATCTGAAGCCTTTCAGTATTTCCTGAGAGTTGCATCGTTGTCTGTCGTGCATGTTTTAATTTTAGTATCATTGTGTTCTTGTCATGGTATAAGAGGAAAGACCATGATGTTCTGACCTACAGCAAAGTTTTGTAAAGTACTAGCTTCATCTCTGCCTCTGTCCAGGTCCCAGGACAATGACTCATCATCCTAATTCAGGATTTATCATTAACAAAGCCTCATCAACTCCCTCATCTCAAAAAGTCCAATCCAACAATTTAAGTGACAAAAATCTAACATGTGGCTGAAGGGGAAGACTCAGTTGTATTTTCCCCTTCTGTTTAACCTTACAATCACTCAAGTCCCTCTACTGCATCCCAGACAGTGAACTCACTGATGGAAGCTGTCTAGTTTCAAGGTTCAGTCAGATAAGACTTTAATGCTTTATTGTTTGTTTCTCTGCACGAACCTGTTGAAACTCTTGAACTCATGCTGTTCTTTTTTTTCAGGGAGGTATAGGGTTGTGTTTGTACCTATTTAGTGTCTCGCCTTTTTTCCCAGCGTGATGTTGTTAAACCCTGTGAAAGAATATTGATGAAACTTGATGGACATGTCTGCTTCAAGGCAAGGAGCAATTGATTTGGTTTTGGTGGTGATCCAGATCTGGGATTTCTGCCATTGGGTCATTAGTGTTTTTACCTTTAATTATGAAGCCGATGGAGACAGAAACTCTCAGTCCTGCAGGTACATTTGCATCTTCAAGAGCAGAGTTTTAATTTCATTTAAATGTAAAATGAAACGTGTTTGTCTGTAAACTCTTGGCGGTTGGCAGAAAATGTTTCCCTAATTTTCCACAGAGGAGAGAGAGGTGATTATCCTCACTTATCTCTGCTTTCTAATGGGTAAAAGTGTTGCTGGTTTTGCCCTGCAGTTCATTGTGTTTGTTATTTTTTGTCACATTCGTACATGTCTCCGTGTCTCTCATGACTGTAGATGACCTGAGAGGCTCTGCTTCAGTCAGAGTGGGTTTGAAAAGATAATCTTATAATCCTTGAGGTATGACGGTGTACCAAGTTTGTTCTCCCTGCCATGGAAGGAGCAAGTGAAGTGGAGCGAGGGGAAGGGAAGGGACCAAAGTTGAGCAAGAGCGTGAGTCTAGACTTTATGGCAACAGCCACAGGCAAAACCAACACCATAATACCAATGTGATTTTACCTCACCGCTCTCTGGGTGCTTTGTCCAAGCTGACAACCGAGCTCAATTTCTTTTCTCTAAAATGTTTTAATACGTCTTCCATCGAAGCAGCTGCAGAAGCACAAAGACCTCGCACTTGTGTTCAAAGAGGCTTGTTTTGTTCATGCGCGCCCACCGAGGGCTCGATTGTTGCCGCCTCATTCATAGTCAATACAGATCCAGAGGTCAGAGCTGACCTCAGAGCCGTCAGACTGAACATCTGTTAAAGGTTGTGTCAATTCATTCAGCAGCAGGCTCCATATAACCATCAGACCCTCCACCAGGCTCGCCTGAATTGGTGGTGGGTGACAGCTAAATCTCTTGGTGGGTCAAAGGTCACGACAAGGCCCCTGGTTGGAAGAAGTATTGCTTTTCCAAACTCTGTAGGTGTGTAGACAATTGTAAAAAGAACACCTATAGGTCACCATACAAAAACACTTGAGATCCCACACAAAGAGACTCGCAAATCAGAGCTCTTCAGTCAGGTGTCTTCTGGTTCTGACACGACTCAGATGACACATTATCATCTGACGTGCACCCGAACCCGCAATGACTTCAGTGTAGCTGCATGATAACAGTGTGGGACCGTTGTTTATTTGTGAAAGGTGGGAGCGTGAGAGCTACCTGTCAGGGTGTGTTTCAGGAGAGGTGTGTGAGTTCAGTCACGTTACAGAGGAATTATAACTGAGGGTGGGGAGAGTGCAGCATGTTTCACCTCTGCTTGTGAAGCTTAACTTGAAGCTTATTTCACCTGTCTGCATGTGAACTGTTTCTGCGAAATAACAGTGTCGTTTATTTTTATGGCCTTATCTTATTCTAAAAATAGAAAATGTTCAGACATTCTATATTGAAATTGAAAACATTTGATCAATAAAATATCTGCAATTAGGTGACATACTTACAGGTTTACAATCAGGAAACTAATGATAATACTTAATATAGAATTCATCCCATTGTTTTTTATAACTCATCAGTGATTTTGTTTATTGAGCCAAAGGATTCAGATTTTAGATTTCCTTATTTATCTGGTTGCAGTTGCAAAACACTAATTATTTTCAATATTATAAATCAGAGACCAACAGAGAGTCCTTGTGTTTGAGGGTCTTTAAACAGACTCAAGTTATTCATTAATTGATTATATTTATTTATTATTCCCAAAACTGAAAAAAACTCAGAATTGGGCAAGTGTTAAGTGTTCAAAGTCATTTTGCCATTATTCAGATCTTGTAATAAGTCATGATAATGGTGGCAGTTTTAAAAGTTTATTTTAACTGAAAACATTATGATAAGAAAGATGATGTGAATTTTGCCCCAAAATAGACTGTTCCATTGTTTGAAGATTAGCACAATGTTTCTCTTAGATGTTGTACATCTTTTAGCTTTCATCAAAAACCTGCAGATCCTGTGATAAAGATTTTGCTTTGGTAATATTTCCATTACTGGTTCAGACCCATTTGTGTCCAGTTTATTAAGTTCTAACTGTTATAACATGTCATACTGTTGATTGTAACACCAACCTATTCACCAAACTACATCAATAATATCATTACTATATCAGTTTGATTAATTTAATTGCATTAATGCTAAATCTTTGTATTTATGATACATCCATATTCAAATAAACTGAGACGACACTGAGTGGCATTTGATGAATAATTCAAGTAGTTAAACTGTGTTTTTCTTGGGTGTGACTGGTGTTTTTCCACAAGAGCGACTATCGTCAGTCAAAATAAACAAGTAGGCTCATACTGATTAAAGCCATTTCCCTCTCCCTGCCCTGGAGCGGCTCTTTAATGTGTTGCTATAGTCTTAATGAGTGCAGGAGGAGATGGGCTGACCCCTGTTCACCTCTGTGAGGGCCCCTGTAGTGAGGGGGCCAACCAGTCAGTGACCGGAGCTGCTGACTTTCATGTTGAAAAAAACTGACGCCAAACATCAAATGAAACTGAGAGAAATGACTTTATCTTATTTTGTCAGTCTGCAGACTCTACTTTAAACTTTGGACACACTCATAAATCACTCAGTTCTGTGAAAACCGTTCACCTTTGTCTTTTCCAGAGTTGTCCAGTCCATTGATTTCCACCAGATTCAACATTTTGCCGTATTCATAAAGTTGTTTTCATAAAAAGGCATGAAATCAATCAATCAATTTTGTCTGTTACAATACAAAGAAAAAATATTTTGAAAGAAATTTAATTGCAACTTCATTACATGCTAAATGAGAAAATGTTGTTGACTGAAGTATTTGGCAAGTCCCAAATATCAGTAAATTTTCTACAGACAGTGTATTTATCCTACTGTAGTCAGTAAAGTCAGTAAGTCTGAACTTGAAAATGATGAGAAAAAATATAAAAGTGTGTGAGATGTTAAAGCAAACACACGATGGTCAGCATAAAGTCAGTGTGAAAATGATTGCTCGTGAGTGTGCTCTCTACCTCTTCAGTCACTGTGACCTTCCTCGCTGATTTCCCCATGTAAGGGCAGGATGGGAGTCCAGGGCTCTGAAGGGAAGGACCAAGTGTGAGGGAGATGTGTATCGTTTAATTGGACAGGGCAGCTACTGACCTGGGACTCAGCCAAAAGTCAAGCCCAAAGCTTTGGACCAGCACTGACAGATAACAGAGATGGATGTCTGGAAGCTAACAGATGACGAAGTGAGACAGGACAAAGGAGGGCAGGGCGAAGGATATTTAGACGTCGGTGCAACTTCTGCAAATATCTTCTACTTAGAGTGGGACTATGATAATGAAAAAAGCAACCCCCCCCCCCCATCACCAAACAGCCCCTAGAACGTCAGACACACTGTCAGCAGTGCCAGGAAGCAATCAAAGAGAGGGGCTTTCCAAGAATCACTGCACACTTCTCAGAAAAAGCACTTGTCCTTTGATGAGTCAGAGGGAGAAACAGACAGCGAATCTGCGACTCACAGTTGCCTTGGTGTGTTTGCCCGGAGGTGAAGATCGAGATGAAGCAGCCAAACAAACACAACAGACACTCTACACAAGGATCAGCGGTCTTATCTGGTAGCAGCTCAGAAGTGGCTCACTGTGTTGATACTAAAGCTTTTGACACAGTCTTGATATGCAGAAACGTGCTGTGGTCTGGTCTCAGTGAGGTAATAAATTAGGTTTATTGTGATCTCAGAGATGTAGATGTGCTCAAGGAGTGCTGATCTACAAGGTCATTATTGTTTCCCTACTTCATATCAAGGCTGTTCAAAGTCAAAGTGCTTACCTGATTCTTTCTTTTCTTTTTCCCCACTTCCTGTATTTGTTGTTGTAAAAAGAAGTCACATTGTATTGAAGTGTATGGGAAAATGTTGCTACTTCTCACATGACTTGTAAGATCATTAAAAGTTTTCCTAATTAGTGGTTAGCGCGTTATAGTGGTCAGCGCTGTTGCCTCACAAGAAGTTTGTAGGTTCGGTTCCCGGGCCTGGGTCTTTTCTGTACGGAGTTTGCATGTTCTTCCCGTGCTTGTGTGGGTTTCCTTCGGGTACTCCGGTTTCCTCCCACCGTCCAAAGACATCATGTTTGGGTTTATTGGTGACTCTAAATTGTCCATAGATCTGAGTGTGAGTGTGAGTGGCAGTTGGTCTTTGTATGTTGGCTCTGTGATGGACAGGTCACATCAGTTATAAGTCTTCTTCAATACAACCTGATGTAAATTTTTTAAATGATGGTCCCATTTAGAGGAAAATAGACCATAAAGCAGGGGATGGATTAGAGGGTGTGGCTACTGTTTCACTGAAAGACTGTAACACCCAATCAGGATAGGGCACAGAGTAGGTCAGAGCCAACCTCACTCCTTCAGAGCTCCACCTTCTGCTTCAAAAATGGTTTCTTATGGTTTCAAAACCCAAGATGGCAAAAGGCCAAATGAAAAACTAGAGACGTCAAAACAGCAGCTGACAAACCCATGGGTGATGTCACAGTGGGTTCATTTTTGCACTACTACTACTGCAATAGTTTTAATACAAATGTAAAAAAATTAAAGTGGACAAGTAAAGAAGACGAATAGAGATTTAGAATTTTGTGTTGTCGTGTTGCCAATATATTTGTTGTGTGTTTATTGAATTGAAAAAACTGCACTTGGCATCATTATTTAATAGAGGTGATGGGTGGTGGGGGGGTCCCTCCCTCCTGGGCTATGTGGGAGTTAATAAGACACTGTTGGGCTGGGTGGGGGGACTGTGCAGAGGGAATTAATGATACTTACTGGATGGGGGGGCATTCCTGACTTTGGCTCCTGCCCACAGGGGTTCGCAGTAGCAAGGCAGCTTATTTGTGGATATTATCAATGACCTAAAGACCTCTGCTGTTTGAAGTGTCACTCGTGCATTTTCTTTCTGTTGCCTCACTTGTCCTCCCTCTCTGCTTCTCAGAGGCCTCTGCTGCTACAGCTCCTACATCTTTTTACTGTGTTTGTGCGTTCATGTGTGTGTAATGTGAAAAATAGTGAGGATGATGTCACCATGCAACTTGACAGCAGTTGTTTCTCTCCATGTCTCCAGGAAGCTGATTCTGTGCCAGGCCCTGATCTTTGTCCTGCTGCTGCTCACTCCCGTCTGCCTGTCCTCCCTGCAGAGTGTAAGTCTAACCAGCACACATCAGCACAACTCAGTGCGGGGCCTCCACATAAACGCCTCAAAGCCCTTTACTGCATTGACCCTGGACTGAACAACCAAAACTCCTTTTAAATGCCGTAACCCTTGACAGCAGGCGGGAACGCCCTAATTAGCCAGTCACAGTGAGTTTCCACTGGACATGAACTGATTACTTTCATTATTGATTTACCTGTCGATTATTTTTCACTATGTCAAATATAAATTGGTAAAAATAAAAATGTCTTACTTGCTTTTTTGCTTTTCATATAGTTTATTTTTCTTTGGATGGACTTATAAGTCAGTTAATAGTATGAACTGTAGGGTAAACCCATTTTTAAGACGTATCAGTTAATTTTTTGTCATTAAAGGCAAAACTCCACAAAATATAGCATACACTAACATAGAGTATTATTTACATAATATAATAGCTACTAGAGCTGCACAATTCTCTCCAAATATAATCTAAATATATCAAAGTCACAACATAGCCAAGTATTAAATTATAATTTGAGACAGCCCCAGCCCTATAAAGGCCCATAATCTCCAGATGTAATGAAACATGTTTGTTTGGAACAAGATCCAACAAAGATTATTTCATTATTTAATTTTTTTTGTTCAATGAAAATAAAATGCAAAATCAATGGTTCCAACTGAAATCTCAATCGCAACATGATTTTTTTGCATCCCTAATGAATAGTGTGCTGCCTATGTTCAGCTGCATTCGCATCCAAACTTTCTGCTCTCTGAGGTTGGGCATGGAGCCTTCATTGTTACTGGGAGAATTTAGGTTCATTATTGTGAAGTTTAAAGAAGGTTTAGCCAATGTTCATGATAAATATGTGACTCCTTCCAACAGAACTCTGAGTGTTCAGTCAGACACAGCACGTCATTCAGCAGCCATAATGTCAACCTTTGTGTTATGTTGTGCAAATATACAAAGCTAATAGCTGGATGACGGTGTTTCAACAAGTGGCACCACACCAGTCTACTCCCCAATCCCAACCTGCGAGGGCCCACTTTGTCCTGCTTTTCCTCTTGATGTTATTATTAAGATAATTTGTATGGAGAAATTCAGCTCTCAGGTTTCACAGAGGTAATAAACCAACCACAGCTCTTTGACCAGCATCAGATGTGAGCAGGTCTGCTGATGGTTGAGGTCGAGGGGCAGCTGATTGGATTATTTTTGCAGCAGCAGCAGCGTGTTGGTCTTCTGATGGTATTTTGCCATGGAAAATGGTGGCATTCCTGCGAGCTACCGTCCTTTTTTGTCTCTCCATGCTCTGGTTGCTGCTGCATTTTCTCCCGTGACCACAGTGTTTCAACTTTCATCACTGATTGTCATGTTGTCAAGTGCACTACCCCCCCAGGCATGGCAGGAATAACCAGACATAGACATAGACAGAGGTAGGCTACACCCAAGCCCACTCTGTCATATCAAACGCAGGAATGTAGTGGAGGGTCAACACACAGATCATTTTTTCTGTTTTTAGAAAAAACACTAAGTCAGACCTGCAAAAAGGGTTTTTAGATGAAGCAGATTGCTGGAAGACTTTTTGCATTCAGTCATCATTGCAGCTGCACCGGCAGCATTTCTGCCGTCAACACGGGGTCACTTCAAGATGAGAACAGGACAAACTGAACAAATGGATCAGGAGAGACAAACTGGACTGAGAGCTATGGCTGCTTTCCTCCATATAGTCACAGAATAATAACTTAATGCGTATAAATACACAAGTCAGGTCAGTGACACACAGCACATCCTTTATCTTTAGCCTGGTATTTTAGATAAGATAAAATCTGTTTAATAAGGATGGGCTGCACTTCTTTAGCCTTTTAGTCTTAACAACCCCTCAAAGGCACATGCACACAGAGCTCTCTACATTTACTCATATATATCTCGTACTTACATATAAAACTTCTACCATTAACACACTCATTTATTGACAGAACATCAATGACAATTTGGGCTTCAGATACTGGGGATTGGACCGCCAACATTTTAATTAGTGGTCAACCTACTCTACTCCCTGAGCCACAGCTGCCACTCTAGAATTGTTAGTATTAGAAGGAAATGTGCTTGTACTACATTGCAGCTGTTGTTTTAATAATATAATTTGTTTGGGTCTGCAGCAAAAAATCATATTTATAGACTTTAATTTTTAATCATGCTTATATTAGATATCTTCTGATATAAATTCCACAGCAGAATACATCACACTGCTGTGCAGCTGATTGTGTTTCGGCAACATTTGAGCTAATTTTTTGCAGAAAACTGTAAATGATGGAAATGCTTTGTTGTGTTCAGTCCAGATACGCATCATGTACTGAAACCTTTGAAACAGTCAGGAAATCGTCCCGAAACCTTGTCATTTTAGTCTGACTTTTTCGAAAAATTTCCTTTAATTATAAAATGACATAAAAATGACCATCATAATTAAAAGAAAAAGTCATGTAAAGGACATGAGCATGAGAAAATAAGACAAATTGGTGATTGTTCATGTAAATGTGGTCTCTGTCCTCACCAGCTGTCAAGTTTATCCAGCTGTATCTGTTGGCTCCAGCTGGTCCGCTGACAGACAAGAGGCATGATGATAAACTCAACCATTCGTCTGTCTCTGACTCTTCAGTTTCACCCCCAACTCTCTTTTACTCTACACACTTTGCTTTCCAAGCCCAAAGAGACTTTTTCCCCTGTTCACATGAGGGAGGGAGGGAGGGAGAGAGAGGGTGGGGTGAATTGTGAAGGTCAAAGGTCACTTTCATTAATCTAGATTGCCAGCCCACCCCATCTCCAACTGTTATCAACGCTAATTTGACCGGTGGTAACACTAATGAGGGCAATCTCAGGTGACCCTGCCATGGAAAATGATGGCAAGTCATAGCACAAGTCGCTCTCAACTAAGGGTGTGTGTGTGTGATTGTGTGTCTGCTTGTCCGACCAATAACATGTGCCAAAGTTAGAAAAGCTCAGCTTCTCATTTTATTCCACTTCCTCAGTTAAATCTAAAAACAAAAAAACAAAAACAAAACTATGTTTTGTTGATAGTGTGTGTGATTGACAGGTATGTCTTCTCATTCCACTCACTAATGGCAGCTGATGCTCATTTTTCTATTTCAGCTCCTTCATAGCATCAGTATTAGAATCATGTCAGTTGTGGTGGTTCAGTTGGTCTTTACTGGTTGTAAAGGGAGTCTGGCTGAAGGCGGGCACACATCCAGGACATATCCAAGTACTAAAATGCCGGGCAGCAACAACTGAAGCCAACAGAATTTGCCTTAAATCCTGTGCACATCTACAAGGGTGTCATCTCTTCCAACAAGGGAATGGGAATAGAGAAGGATTGGTCAGTTGGAAGGAGCTCCAGACAAGAAAATACATTTCACAGTTCCATCAGTCAACACCAACTCAAGAACAGACCAGATATGTTCCTACATTGTCTACAGACAGGACCCCAGTGAAGGTTGTCTGCTACATTAGGGTTTCTCAAAAAGCTCAATGCCAAACCAAAAAAGAAACATCAGGGACCGGTGATTGCTGCAGCCAGTGGCTATGGATCGGGAACAAAGACACCACCCGGGGCTCAGTATGTCTGGTACTTGCCCAGGTTTATGAGCCTGTGGTGGGCCTGCCTCAGCAGCGGGTGTAGTGTGATTAAAAATTAATAAGAGAGGAATCAGAGAAGGTGGCCAATCTGCAAGAAGTTGTGTTCCTTTTGCTCTCATGTGGCCTGATCATAGTTTCCCATCCTGCACAGCAGACAGTTTAGAGCACTCTTGACTTCAGCTCCCCCTGAAAGAGAGTCAGCTGGGCTGTCGAACGTGTGTGCAAAGAGTTAAAAGAGTGTGTGAGGCGGCTCCTGTATGAGAAAACGGTGGGAGTGCTGCCAGTTTCAGTCCTCCTCCGGCGGAGAAACTCTGGAATGTGTTTGAGGAGCGCCATTGAGATTTCTCTAATCACTTTTATTGTTTGGCTCAGATGATCCTGATCCACCAGGCTCACAAGGTTTTTTTTATACATACCACGTAGTCTTTGAATAGATTTATCTGCCTGTTGGACTCACGGTTATAAATACTAAAGGTTTTGTTTGGCGTCACACACATAATTCCCTCCAACAAACTTTCATAAATGATATCCCATCATTATGCCATCACTGCCACTCTATTTTCCACACACATGCGCACATGCACACACACATGCACACACACACACACACACGCACATGCACACAGGAAATGTGAGCTGCTGACAGTCGGCACTTGTCACTTGACAGCTTTCAAATTGCAGGACAGCACTGCAGAGTGATAACCTAACCTCACTCCACCTGTAGGTTGTGTTTGTTCTGTCAGCTGAGAAGGACCCCACTGAGCACCGCCACAGAAAGGAAAAATGTTTACACGGTGAAAAAATGTAGGACATTTTCAAGGATGCTAAGAACTCCAAAATATTTGCATTCGCCAAGATTATGTGAAGTTGAAAGAAGATTTTTTTCTTGCTTTTGCCCTACAAGAACAAGATTTAGACTGCTGACTGTTTTATTCACCACTGCTAATTACTAAGGGATGGGAAGGTCAATTGAATACTGTCAAATGATTTTGATCTGGAAGTTGTACTATTGCCGGTTTATAGTTCTGATGAGGAGACACTTGGGATTAAAGAAAACTCTTGGTGACTTTTTCCTGCACTGACCGTTTGTAGTTTGTAAATTGGTCGTTGCTATCTTGGTTATTTGAAACCAGAATAAACCTGCTCTGTACTCTACCCTGATTGTATTATACAGTCTGTCAATCACACAGCAGCCACTCACTATGTCATTTCCTGTTTTATGGTCTATTTTCATTTAAATGGTGTTCCATTGAAGAGGACTTTAAACTAGAGACTAAGACTATGAACTCATTAGAAAAACATTAACTGAGGCAATAAATCAAGTGAGAAGTAGGGACGTTTTCATACACATACACAAAAACATTTGACTTCTTTTCACAACCAGTGGACCCAGAGTCTACCTCCATTTTTATTACCAGCCTATGGTTGTTGCTCTGATGACGATATGTGTCGATATTAAAGTGGTCACCTCCCTTCCTCTCCCTGTTGCCCTCAGACCTCCTGGATTTCCGTGTGGGGTCCTTCCAACGAAGACTCATTTTTGCCTCCAGCACGTGCACGACGGCAGCTGCACTTCAGGAACGAGTGGGCGACGTGGAGTGGCTGGTCTGTCTGCTCCCGCAGCTGTGGAGGCGGAGCCTCAGTACGGACGCGCACCTGCATCACCAGGTAAATGAGCCATGTCTAGCAAGGTAACACATATATTTTATACATATACACAGCATCTGTGTATATATAGTTCAGCAGATTGCTCACATGAAAAACTATTTATCATTTACACTTATCTCAGAAACAATTTTCAGCCATTTTTCAAAGTTAAAGTTACCAGATGTTGTGTTCTCTGCTTCAGCAGTGAGCTCAGCAATTTGCTGTTAATCAGCAAACCTGACAATGTTCCACTACCTCCCCACTATTCCTTTAACAGATCCATATTTTACATCTACACCGAGCTGCATAGAGTGCGCAATCAATATTAACTTTAACACTGAGTCAAAGCCCCATTTTATTAAAGATAATGAGACCTAAATAAACTGTTCTTTAAATGTTTATTCAGCCAGACTCACAGTTTCTGTTTGTCTCATAAATCTCTTTGTTTTATGTCCCAGGAACCCAGTGGGTGGACCATGTGCAGGAGACCCCAGACAATACAAGATCTGCAACACCAAGGTCATTTCACACTGTATCAAACATTGATGTTCAATGCAAACAGTTTAAAACAATGGTGGATATTTGCACCACCACTGGGTCACACAGGTGTTGCAGCTGAGCATTTTCAGGGTGTGACCAGGAATTTTACTGGCATTTTAATGTGTGTCTTCACTGCTCTGAACCTCATAGTGGTGCTACAGGTATCAGACCTGCCAAGAGGTCAGCCACTGTGTGTGTGTGTGTGTGTGTCTGTAAGTGTGTTTAGACAGCCCATATTCATGGGTGATCGGTTACAGCATGCTTAAGCATGTCTGAATGTGTGCACATGTGGTAGTTTGTCCAAAGTGTGTCATTTCTCATGACACCAATATGAGGTTTGGTGTGCAGTCTCTTCACTCCCAGCATCTTCAGTGCCCTGATGAGTGACTGGCTGGCAAATGCTCTACACCCGATCTCGATGGTGTTGCACCAGGTCCCCCACCCCCCTCCTACGGCATTTGCCTGCCAACTCCTCAAACTTGGCCCTCTGCTTCTCATAGGCCTCCTCCATCCGATCTTCCCAGGGAACAGTCAACTCCAGCAGGACCACTTGCCTTGTCGAGCGAGTGTGTTCACTGCGATGTTCTCTGGGAATTTGAGCTGTCTCCTTAGGTCGACCTTCAGCTGCCAGTCGCACGCTGAAACCAGCAGCAGTCCTGGTTGATTCAGTCACTGGATTGGCTTCCCCCTAGCCTTGACAAAGACAATGGTCCGCCTTGCTCATTTTATGGTTAAGACTTGGTTTTGGGGTCCAGATTACAGTTATGACAGGCTTAAGGTTCAGGTTTGGGTTCAAGTTTAAAACAAACCTGTAGTATCCCCACAATCCACAACAGTGTCCTTACAATGTGTGTGTCTGTGTGTGTGCAGGAGTGCCCACCTGGCACTGAGGATTTCAGAGAGATGCAGTGTGCTGCCTTCAATGACAGACCGATAGTGGCTGGAAACTCCTTCAGGTGGACCACTTTTCACGGAGGTTAGTGAGACCATTCGCCTGACGCACAGTTTTCACAGTAATGATGCAGATGTGACTTCTTTGCAATAATTTTTTTAAATCCTAAAGCTGGTGGACTCACAGTGTTGAATGATCTGAAGTGTCCCAAAGTTAACTTTCCTTGCCTGGAGGCATCTGGAGATGACCAAGATATGACAGTAAAATCTAGGCCAAAGCCAAAATCTACTGTACTTAAATAAAACTAGATATCTAGAAGCTTTTTGTTATTTCCAGTGGAACAAAACTATTTGAACTTTGACTTTAACTAGTGATCTCCTGTCACAGCAAATGTAGCTTCATCAGGTAAATTTTCTGGAAGATCAGTTTAAGGTTTAAAAGTTTAAAGTCTTAGAAGGAATATAATTTTGACTTATCCAGTTAATAATGTAGAGTAGACAATAAAGCACATCGAAGGACACTGAAATTTAAATCTCTGTCCTTCAGTAAGTCCTGGTGATTAATTTGCAGCCTCATCAACTTAATACAAGCAGGCAATCCTTAAAAACCTGAGGCCTTGGCCTGACTCTAAAGTCAAAATATGACATAAATAGGTAAGTGTGAGTCAGGTGATCTGAAAATGCCAGTTGAGCTGGAGTGGCAGTGTTTTCTGCCACTGTTCCCTTCAGTTACTGTGTTGGTGGCAGTCATGTAGTAAATTTCCCATGACGCCATGTCTCCTGGCCTGTGTTATGAGTTTTCCTGATGACACCTGCCAGCTTTCTGCTTCCTCTCCCTCTCTGCTGTCTCCTAGTTTCTGCTGTTTGCCTTCTGCGTGTTTCTGTTTGTCAGTCGCCTCCCTCCCCATCTCTCTCCCTTTCTCATAATAAACTAACGAGCCACTGACGGAGCATCTTCCCTGCCAGGCTCTAACCCCTGTGAACTGAGCTGTCTGGCCTTGGGTCACAACTTCTACTACAACTTTGGCCGTGTGCTAGATGGCACAGCCTGCAACATGGAGCCTGGAGCAGTGTGTGTCAACGGACGCTGCCTGGTAAGTGGAAATTGTGTGTTTTTATATACATTATCTACTCATTCAATTGCTAAACATTTTTAGAGAAAGCTGTCTGTCCAATATTCACTTTCTGAAGAAAACTTCAGGCTGGTTTTTCTCGAGCTGATAAAAGTGCTGAGTACTTTAAAGTCAGAATATCTTTACTGTGACTGGGACTGTGGGTCAGGTGATCAGGTGGGATTACTGCATCCATTTCACTGTCAATTGCATGACAAGGACGGGATGACAGAAAAATCAGTAGGTTATTTTTTTATGTTTAAATATGAATTGACATCATTTTCTTCATCTGGAACATAACGTTATTTATGTGGGGAGACTAGTGTTGTGGTCAACGATCAATGAGCAGTTGCTCATATGTGTATGTTGTATTAATGAAGCTGTAAAAGGCTAAAAGAAGTTCACAGTTTTCATATTTTGAAGTTTTAGATTTTTATCAAAGATCCCATTTCAAACTCAGTTGTCCAGTTATTGCATTGATTACATTATCAAATAACTCCGGTTTCCTCCTACCGTCCAAAGACATCATATTTGGGTTAACTGGTGACTCTAAATCGTCTGTAAGTCTGAGTGTGAGTGTGTGTGGTTGTTGGTCTCTGTCTGTCTCTGTGTGTTGGCCCTGTGATGGACTGGTGACCTGTCCAGGTTGTACCCCGCCCTCACCCAATGTGAGCTGGAATTGTCTCCAACACCCCTGTGACCCAGAAATGGATAAGTGGTTGAAGATGAATGAATGAAAAGAACATTATCAAATAACGTTGATGTTTTACGCCCATGCAAACCTCGGATGTGCTCCAGCTGTCTGACACCATAATCTATAGAGAAAATGAGTCGAACCCAGATAGACCCCTTCGGTCTGTTTTTAATTCACATGGAAGCTGGACTCAGCTGAAGTTGCTCTCTCTCTCTCTCTTTCTGTGGTCTCTTCTATCCCACTCTGTTGTGGTATAAGTGATGTTTACCACTCTGACTGGAGCACTCTGGAAATGTGAACGCCATGCTGTGTGTTAGGGCCAGAGTGCACTCAACAGTGTGGACTGCAGCATTTGGTCAGCATCACAACTCCGCTCAGCTCACAGTCTGTTCTCAGTCCCATTCCCAGCCTCTCTCCTCCTTACCTCTCTCACCCCGTCACAGATGGAAATGAATTTGTGTCCCTCGGGTCTTGCAGTACATGCAGAGTAATGGCATTCACACAACACATCTGCTTCATGAGTGTTCACCCACATTGATATCAGAGTATTTTTACACAGCTGACAAAAAAAATTGTGTTTGTCCATGTTTACATGTGTCTATATAGATGAGTGTGTGTGTGTGTGTGTGTGCTAACATGGCGTGTGACACTAATAAGTGGATTCATGAGCTGTGGTCAGAGCTGTAGAGGGCCTGAAACAGGAAGCAGATGCAGCCTGCAGCTGGTGTGGAGAGCTGCAGGTCACAAATTCAGATCAGACTGTCAACAAACGGCTGGGTTGGACACAACACGAGTACGAATGTGATAAACTCGTTACTTTTGCAGAGTTAACAGTTTTTGGGGGTTTTTTATGCTTTTTTTTGTTGTTGTTGTTGCCAAATGTTGATGTGAAAATGTGCCATGTTGAAGCACTTATGTAATTGTCTAATTCTACCCTCTGACAGTCAATGTAATTGTGAGAAAAATGGTGCAATAGTTCACAAGTTGTCCAGAAGGCATCTTCACTTACTTTTATTTTGGCTGGCAGACAGATTCAGTTTTGGTTATAGCTTGGTTAACATTCATATAGAAAAAAGAGACTGCAGCCATGCTGGCAGCTCTGAGAGGATCCCTTTTAACACGGCATTATTCATACTTAACAGCTGAGGATGAAGGGTTGAAAAGAATTTTTACACACAACAATAACAACTTGACAAGTTTGTCTCTGATAATGTGAAAAGTTAGAGGGTCATCAGAGTTCTAACAATTTATCCTTAAGGCGCTTGGAATATTCACTCTAAACCAGGGAAGTCAACCTCATGGTGGCGCTACAGAGCAAGTCAAAGGATCAGCAGTCGATTAAAATTCCTCTTCTGGATCTCATTAATGTCCAGTTATTGTCCTACTGGTGGAGGCAGATGGCTGGGCACCATGAGTCTGGTTCTACTAAAGATTTCTGCTTCTAAAAAGGCTGTCTTTCCCCGTCACCATGGCCAAGGACTTCCATCATAACGAGGTTGAGACCTGCTCCATTTGAAAAGTACCTCAAATAAATTTCTGTCTTGAATTTTTGTTTTCCAATAAAAATGGACTGGATTGGACTTGTTGAGATACTGATCTTGATCTGTGTCTGAGGTTGCCTGACAAACCAATCATACATCTCTGTTGGATTATTTAAACTGTCGTCGGTAAATATTTCTCAAATTTGCTTTTCCACATTTAAAGCTGTATTAAAGCAGATGAGTTTGCATGCAGGCCTATGTTTTGTGGTGTGTCTGCAGGACCATGGTTGATCCCTCATTGGGGCCCTTGTGCACTCTGCGCCTTGTCACCAAGGATTCATTTCCTGTTGTGCACACACGGATGCTCTGGGGTGTTTTTAAGGGGCTTAGGGGGATGATTATAGGAACTGCCCAGATTGTTGCTCTCTTTGCCTGGGAACCTCCCCCTTGATTGGTTTGCTCTGCAGAGCGGGAGATGAAGGCCACAGAAAAAAAGCGACCACTGTAATTTATCCAGCAACAAGATTCTCATCACACCATAAACTGCCGAGCTCATCGTCCATGCTCTTTGCTTTGGCATCTGAACGTTTGCAGAGACAACTCCATAATCTGTCCTCCTTTTCTCAAGGGCCCTGAGCTGCCCGTTGTTTCTTTCCCAAAGTAAATGTTTGGGAGAAGGAGAAATTGACAAGAGAGAGAAGCACATAAGAGGAGGAGATGAGAATGGACTGAGTTGAGTCGTGGCAGAAGTTTTAGGGCAACTGTACAGCAAAGACAAAACAGACAGAAAGTTGCATGGGCTTCCATCAGAAAATGTGTGAACTCATTGTCAGAGGAACAAGTTTTAGCAGACACATCCAGCCTGAGCAAAGTGTTGTTTCCTGATCAGCTTTGTGCTCGTCCTACAGAAGCCTGGATGTGACTCCATCTTGGGTTCAAAGCAGCAAGAGGACGCCTGCATGGTGTGTGGAGGACACAACACCACCTGTCTGCATCACAAGAGTGTGTACCAGAGCAACGGTCTGGAGGCAGGTAAGATACACACACACACACACACACACACACAATCATTATATTGTCTCCGCGAGGAATTAATTGCAGCAGTTTCAGACCAACACGATCTGGGATAATTCCCAGCACTGTTTCGGTTTTCCCTCCCAAGTGTTATTAGTCAGCCAGGATTAGTCAAGAGGTCATTGTTTGCTGATAAAGTGAACATTAACTATGGAAACAGTTTCACCAAACAAAAGCCTTTGGCTGCCTTCCAGAAGCAAATTCTGCTAACAACAGGTTCTTCAAAATTACAGTTCTTAAAATTTCAGGAAGGAGGAGAAAGAACACAGAGTTCTTCAAGCCAATGTTAATGCTCACAATGACTCTCTGGCTTAACGCCCCCCAAAAAAAAGACCCCATCTTCTACCTACACTGGCACTAGCATCTCAGAGTTTAATCCAGTATCTGACTGTTCAGAAAACCCTCAGCCCAACCCTGAGCTCAGGGTTTTTTCTGTGGTTTGCCACAGAAAATAATATAATCACATAATAAATAAAAAGAGGCATATTGAGAAATATGACACTTTTATTAATAAGAAAGCAAATGAGAAAATGGCCTTCTAATCCATGTGGTTTTCACTCTGCATGGACATGTGTAGTGCAAACCAAAAAAAAAAAAAAAAAAGCACAAAGATGCAACAAAAGGAACTTCCTCTCCGTCTTTTACTGCTAAGAAAATGAACTGCTGAAAACAGTTTTTAAGAGGGCAACATCCAGACAATAACTCCCGTGATACATTCAGTATCATGAATGAATGAATGTATTAACATTGGCTTGAATGAATGTATGTAGAAATGCAACAGCCCTGTAAAGTGTTGGCTTTTTGCTGTTTGAGGCAGATTTGAACCAAAACGGGTCTGATTTCATTTTCAAATAAATGTCCATCGGTAACGTTGACAAATCACAGACACACAAGTTGAATACTTTGTACAGAATGCAAAGCATCACATTTCCTCTGGAGCTCTGCAGCTGGTTTTCTGAAGACCTTGACAAAGAAAAACCAGAAGGTTTATGCTTCACCTGCTTTGAATGAATGTCTGAGATTATTAGATAATAAGAGCTTGCTTTTTTTTTTCCTCCAGAATTAATTAGGTCACAAAAACCTAGAAAAGGTGGTAAGGTTCCTTATTTACACGGTCTTTGTTAACTAATAAACAATTTGTTAGCTTGAGAGGATTGAAACACCTGATTAATAACTGGGCAGCTGAGTTTTGTTGACAGACTGACCCACACATGGCGCTTGGCTGATGGGATAGAGAACAGAGCAGTTTAGATCCCATCACCACTCCTCCTCAGCTCCACCTTCTGGGTGATAGATGAATGGAGCAATCCATATGTGTAACACAGAAAAAGGCACAACATAGAAAGCAATGTCACAATTTTGTAAATTTGGGGGGGTAAAAGAAAAAAAGACAAGCTTTTGACATCGAATTACAAACTGGAAGCTTCAAAATAGCGTTTAAGAGTGACCAAAATATCTGATCAAGAAAGGGCACGAAGCTGACTGCTGATCTCTACTGAGAATTGAAGAAAGTACCTAACACCTCTGGTGTACATCTTGTCTGAGAGCTCAGTCCTTCACACAGCTGTGAGTGCAGTCAGAGCAGAGCTAACGGACAGGTGAACCACCCAGAATGGTTCAGACTTAGCAAAAAGAAAACAGGCTGATAATGGCCGCTTTGTTTGGGCTCCTCAGCAGCCTCTGGGAGTTGTCTCTCCTCCCTGCAGCTGCATTCCCCCACAGAGGGAAAACTGATGGTCGTTGGCATCACAAATTGCTCCTCACAAGGTCAGATGCTAGTGGCCTCGAGCTCATCGCTGCCCATCTGTGACTCTGACACTTCCTCTGTCACAGTGTTGCATTTTCATAGAGCTGCAGCCCCACACATGAACTCCGTGCATAGTTTCTCCCTGAAATGGGTAAGCAGGAGCAACAGAGGCTGTGCGCTCTTTAGGGGCCGTGATGAATGGAATTTTTCCTTTTCACTTAGGAGCAGCAGGGGAACCACACAGCTGCCTCTGGTTCAGAAGTGAAATATTTTCATTGTAATGAACGCCAGTGATATCAGCTCATTCATAAATTAAGTGTCGTTGTGCTCG
Organism: Remorina albescens; assembly: GCA_034769265.1. Classification (NCBI taxonomy): domain Eukaryota; kingdom Metazoa; phylum Chordata; class Actinopteri; order Carangiformes; family Echeneidae; genus Remorina; species Remorina albescens. Next base: position 16,883,260 of record CM068479.1, read on the forward strand.
TCAACCATTAATCAATGGTTCTCATCAGTGATTAATGGTTCCGTTTTAAAATGATAGACTATCATCAGCCAGACCTCATCAAAAGACCATAACTTTATCTGATATATATCTGTAGTTATTAATTGCCTATCAGTTACTGACTGCTTAAAATGGCAGATGCTCAAAGAATAGTCCTAAATATAAAGTGCATAGGCTTAGAATGGTGGTACAGTGGTTACCATCATCACCTCACAGAAAGAAGCCTCTGGATTCAAATCTTTCTGAGTTTGTATGTCCCCCCTCTGTCTGCATGGGTTCCTGCCGGTAACTCTAAATTTAGTGTAAGTGGTTGTTTGTCTCAATGTCAGCCCTGCGATGTACTGGTGACTGTCCAGGGTTAACCTCGACCAATTGTATGGAAACATCAGATGGGTGAATCGAACAATCCATGTTGGTAACACAAAAAAAGGCACAAAAAAGAAACCTCTGGCATACATCCAGTATCTTCATTGCTATCCAATTCGATTCAAGTCTCTTGAGTTCATTTCTTCTTTGCTGCTTTCAGAGCAGCCCTTAAAAAGGGTTTCTTTCTTTAAGTTATATTATGAAAAAAAAAAGGGGGTAAAAAATTACATTACAATGAAGCCCCTAATCAAGTGTCTCTGTTGCCCAGGCGGACCATTTGGATACAACGAAGTGGCCATGATACCAGCTGGAGCCACTCATATCCGAGTCACAGATAACAGCAGAAATTATCTAGGTGAGACTCATCTTGTCACACACACACACACACACACACACACACACACTTGGCCTGGCTGTGCTATCATCAGATCCAGTTTTACACAGAGGAACTCACTTCACTGGCTCCATAGCTATAGCCATTTCAAATTGAAAACCAGTCTTTCTGTTACTTCCAGGGAGAAGTAACAGGAGAGGCTCAGCAGTCCCATCTGGTCTTTGGGCCAGCTATGTTTTTTCCAGGCAACATAACAACCAAGGTCATCTATTCTTATCCTTGTTTATAGAACCAAAGTAAAACAGGCGCCAAAATGGTACACTCTGCGCTTTTGAATGGGATGACTATAAAGGCCTCATCTGACCACAGCAGGTGAAGGTACTCGATTCCATCTCATGTCATGGAAAATCTCTCCCTGCACTGAGGGGAGGCAGCTGCCATAAAAAGCCAACTGCCACATTTTTGCCTCTGACAACCCGCCTTCACTTCAACCTGACCCACTGAAGTGATTGGCAGCTAATGTGACTTACGTCCCCACCCTGAGTAACGCCATACTTTTCCTCCCTCCCTTCTCACCTTGCTTCCTTGCTCAGCTCTCCAGAATGGCCGCTCCCAGTTTGTGATCAATGGTAACTGGAAGATTAGTGTTCCAGGAGAGTACAGTATAGCTGGGACCAAGCTGTTGTACCGGCGTTCGGCGGACACCTGGGAGAGTTTCGAGGTGTCGGGACCCACCAAGGAAGACCTCCATGTAATGGTGAGAGTCCCTGAGGACGCTGGAACAGGACACGTTGACTTAATCACACGTCCATTCAGGTTTGGTTGTTTGCATGTATTTGACTTTAAAACAGGCTGGCTTCATCAATGTGAATGTTGGTAAGTCGACCACTATGATATTACAGAGTCAACATGCTGTTAGGTTGAAGCCATTCAGCTCATCTAAACAGCTAAACTCTTCACAAAATGAGAAAAGCACCAGGTTTAAGAAGTAGTTGAGGGTTTCCATTCAGGCTGCTGCCGGTATTTCACATACAGACGAGGCAGCTGCTCACTAGTGTTTCCTTCTGAGATACTTCACAAACACAAACAGTTGTCTACATCGTAAAGCGGCTATGACTTCCTTCTGCGGGACTTTCACTTAGGTTAATTTGCTGTCCCATGTGGGCTATCCTAGCCCCAACCCAAGTCACCATGTCCTGAATGACTTCATGGCCAAAATCTTTAGCTGGTTTTGTGCGTTTTCTTCAAGAACAAAAGGTTATTTATGAGGCATGACTGTGTCACACAGCTGAGCAATCTTTGTACTTTTCCTGCAGAGTGATATGTCTTCATGTCTTCATCAGTTTTATGAGTCACATTCCCCCAAACAAGCTTTCACTTCTTTCATATCAATTAGCTAAGACCATAAATATGTTGGACCAGGACATTTAGGTAAACACAATTATTAAAACTAACCCAATATCATTGGGTCATATATCATATATCATCATATATTGCAGGTGTTGGCAACAGACAGTAACTCAGGCATCGAGTACGAGTACTGGCTCCCTCCAGACCAGTACGCCCTCTACCATGGGAGGAGGAGTCCACTGCGTCAGGCTCACCACACTGCCTCCTACCTGCCCTGGGATCACCCCACCAGTACAACCACAACCACCACCAGCACCACCACCTGGCCTGCTCCAGTCACCACCCGACCTCACTGGTGTAAGTCCTGCTCTCTCCTATATGTAAGCTACCAGGATCGGCAGTAGTTTGGGACAAGGCGAAAACACCAACAAACCTGTTGGTTTCTCCTAATGTGGTTTAGGTGGCTCCTGATTGGACTTGAATTTCCATTTCCTTTTGATAAGAAACATGATTCAGGTAGAGATGATGATTTTGTAGACTTTGTAGACTTTGACCCCCAAGTGTGCAGCTTTGTGATATTTTACATGAAATGGAGGAAGTATTTGGATTCAGCCAGGATTTTTCCACGAGTGTTGTGTTTTAGGTCTGTGCACACCCTCTCAGCTGTTTCCAGGAAAGAGGATTGAGGCGTAACGAAACAAACAGGTTGTCAATCAATCACAGATTGTAAATGCCCACAAAGTCCTGAGAAGAGCTCCATTCAGGTGGAGGAAGTAAAAACCCCATAGGGGTGGTCGCTCGGTGAAAAACGATCCATCTTCAGGTCACATTTGATTTAGAGGACGTTATCACGCAGTGATGTGGTTGTTGCTGCTGAGGAATACAGCTGATCTATCTGTCATGATAAGCCTCCACTACACGTGTGCTGAATCTCTCTCAACCGCTTTAAATTCCCACATTCACATGGAAATCTGTACCTCGCCCCAGGACTTATGCCTTCTGTCAGAACCCGCCCAGTACTGTACTGAATCTAAATACCCTCCCTGCAAACCTTTTCCAGCTGATGGATTCAAGTCAAGCAGGACTCTATTGTGTTGATTATTTGTTCAGAAACAAGTTCAGTTTTCCTATTGCAGAGTTTATTGTCATTTGTGTGTGTGTGTGTGTGTGTGTGTATGTTGAGCAGGAGTAGATTAGAAAGTGTGAAGACTGGGAGGTGTTTCAAGTTTGAAAGTTTGATCTTTGAACTGTTTTTTATTTTATCTGTAATACAAAACATTTGTTTGTTGATTGCATTTGCACAAGAAATTGGACTGTTTACACACCACAGGCATTTTTCAAGAGGTGTCGTGTTTCATTATGATCACACCATCACATTTCCACACAAAGAAGCTGATCTCCTGACTCATCGTGCCACATACTGAGCAGGAATGTATCAAATCAAAATGAGACGCAGCAAACGGGCGCCAAATGAAACAGCTGCAAAATAACACAGCATTTACTGCCAGTGGAGATTACAAGTGATCATTTCTGTCGTCTGCCATGAGTTGCGCTTAGGTTACACACATTTTGAGTTTTGCTGAATGTATCATAATTACATATTTAGAGTTTATTTTGGTTCTGCATACTTCTTAATGGATAGAATCATGTTAAAGATTAAACTGAAATTATTAAAATTAACATTACTTAAAAAACTGAACCATCAATGACAATCGCTGTTTAATATTTTTGTCAAATAGACTTACGTCCTGCGAAGCCACCACGCCATTCAGCCCACCAGAACCGCCAGCAGCGCCCTCACCAGCCCGTCCTGCCCCGCCTGGAGCGGGACGAGAGCCACAGAAACCTGCTGCCCCAGCCCCCGCCTGGAAGTACGTCCCCCCCCTGTTATCTTTTAACTCAGACAAGCTACAAATAAGAATCAGCCTGACTTTCGTTAGGTCTGTAGAAGTGCTGGAGATGTGATGGTCAGTAGCTCTGGAGGATGGGAGAGCATGTTTAACAAAAAAATGAAGGATATGTGAGAAGGCTCCTTAGATAGAGCTCAGCTGTTTCCAGGAGCTCTTTGCACCTTTTATATACGCTCATTCATTTATTAATATCAACCCTCTTACTATACTTTCCTGTAAAGTCTGGTTTCATATCATGTCCACATCTGTAAGCTTGTTTCTGCTGTTTATTCTTCAGAATATTGTGGAAAATGTCACCGGGTTAAAGGTCGAAGGGAACGCCAGAGACAGTACTGCCAGAAGGACTTTGGTGAGTCTGGATCTTGTAGCTTTGCTGTTTTTAAATAGCTTATGGCAGAAGTTTGACATGTCTGCTGAAATATGTGCATCAGTTTTCCGGGGCCGAGTCCTTGGGAAGCTATACAGGGGCGAGGAGACACGCTACGACGTCCAGATCATCCACACCTACCGGAACCGCTTCCGTCTGGAGCACCGGGAGTTCCTGTGGGTCCCCAACGTGTGTGACTGCCCTCAATTGGAGGAGGGCAGACAGTATGTACTGATGGTGCGTCGCCACATTAACTATGAACGCACGCTGAACCGCATCCTTCTGGAGGAGGAGAGCTATGTGGTGCCCTACAAGCCCCGAGAAGACGAGCTGCTGCGACCACTCGAAAGACTCTGCAGCAACAGAGGACCCAAACAGCCATCGGAGCTGAGGGCATGAATGTGGAGACAAACTGTGTGTATGTGTGCATGTGTGTGTGTGTGTGTGAGAGAGAGAGAGAGAGAGAGAGCAAGGGAGTGTGTGGAGGTCATTTGGATGAAGCTCATTCACTTCCATCGTTTCATTTGTGGACCTTCATCACACTCCACAGTGATGGCCTGATGATTTCCAGAGTGGTGTCAAAGCAGAGAGTTGACAAATCGAAACTCATCTGAAAGTCACCACAGTAAGAAAGCAGGCAGACTCCATGTTTATTTAAAAGGCTGACCAGCTTACTGTACCATATAGAGCACTTTAGGTGGACCACTGTGCCCACCTTTAAACACACACCAAAGAGAAGAACACTGACTGAAATGGCGCTTTTGTTATTGCTGATTTTCCACAGCTGTCATTTGATGTTTGTTTTTTTTTTCATATTATTGTATTTTTATGTTGTAAACTTCAAAGAAAAATCCACCTTGAAACACTCAGCTATTAAAATACCAACAAGCAGTGTTTTATCTTCTGTTTTTCTAGGAGTGCATCGCCTCAAGATCAGTCATTTTTTGAACTCATCCAGCAGCTCAGCAGAGTTTTTAAAAACAGCAAATGTTTCTGGCTCCAGTTTTAAATTTGGCCATCAACCATTTGATCTTTTGACACCAGAATAAACCATATTTTGAGGAGAGGATGGAGATGAGGAGGAGTGAGGGATGGATCTGTTTTATGGTCTGTTTTCCTTCAAATGGGGCCATCAAACTAAAGACATTAAACTGGAGGCTGAGCCCATAAACCCATTAGGAAAATGTTTACTACGAATAAATCAGGCAAGAAGTAGAAGCATTTTTCCATAGACTTCAATACAATCTGACTTCTTTTAACAACCAGTGTAGTAGCTGCCTGATGGTCATTAGATAGAATGAAGGTTTAAGGTTCTTCAGTATCAGCTTGGATCTGATATATTTCCCCACCAACAGTGTCCAACTCTGCTATTATCTCTGCTAAAGGCAACCGGTACATTTCCTGCACAGGAGGTTCTTGAAAGACATCTTAGAAAACAAAATGAAATAATGAATTCTATTTGATTATTAAGAGAAAAATATTAGCCAATTTTTAAAGAAAAAAAGTGAAAAACGGAACAGGTTGAGGTTCTGAAGGTGGATTTGTTTTTTTTTTTGTTTTCACACCCGATATCTTAACTATATATTGCTTCACAATGTTTATGTATAAAATAATTAGCATATTAACATATTAATATATAAATTAACATATACTTTATGTATAAAAATAAGCTTCAATCTTACCACGTTTGTCTCACTTGTTCCGTGTGTTTATGTTGCTGCATTGTTGTATTCTTTTTTTTTAATAGTGTGTCAAATCAGGTCTGAGTTGTGATACTTTACATGAAAGAATATGAAATATAAAGTATTTTATTGTGTGGCACTGATTAGCTACAAAAATACTAAAGCATAATTATTTGTTTGGTTTTTATATTTGGTTTTGTTTGTTTTTTTTATCTTGCAGCTGTTTGAATATTTTGTGCCTTTTGTTGAGTATTTTAAACTTAAATATACAAAGAAAGAGTTTTTTGAGTATTTAGTGTATGGCTGATAATGACCCACTTTTCCTTATATAAAATTGTCACAAAAACAAAAAAAACAACAAATACAATTTCATTTGGACGTAATGTAGCAGTGATTTTTTTGCTGTTGAACACAGTCAGTTGAACAAAAAACAAACAAAACAAAACCATGAGACCAGCAGGATTTATATGAAAACAATGTATTTACAAAGTAGTTTTATCTCTACAACAAAACAAACATCGGTCTCACCTACAGATAATATATATGTTTTTCTGTTTTGTTTTTTTTTACTGAGCCAGCCATTCATCAACTGTGACAAAGTCATCACAGACACTCAGCTGTGTGAGGGGAGAGATGTAAAAATGTTCATCAACATCAAACTCTTTTTTTTTTTTGAGGGGGGGTCTATTTTATATTAACAAAACAGTTCACCTCAGCACATTTCAGACATAACTACTTCATCTGAAGGCGTGAGACAGAAAGCTTCTATCCCCTCAGGTTAGTTTTTTCTCGTTTTTTGAGCACTCCTGGTTTCAAATTTAGTATCAAATGCAAAAAAATATATCATGTAAACAATCACAGTTCCCTCTATGATGAATGAATTTAGAAGTGAATGATCCACTGTAAAGCAACATACTTCGAATTTTTGCCACTATAAAACAATTGAGCAAATCTCTCTTTCTGAACTTTGGAGAACACCATCATTTTCGGTGTAGCTGCCACTCAGTCGCTCTTTTTTCACTGAGCATTTTAAAAATCAATTGTATGAAATGATGCAGAGAAAACACTGAGAGAGAGTCATCCTGTTCATGTTTGTTATCTTTGGACTCTTCAGGTCTTATTTTCACACATGAACACATTTCTGTTTTACTTTACTTTAAGAACCAGTCATAGAGCTGCCGAATGGACAGGTTAACACAGTTCCTAAATGAATGAAATTATGCAAATAAAACAGGTTCTGTCTGGACTATTTCTGGTAACTGTTAGCACTGGTGAAATAAAGTTCATTCAATTAATCTCTGTAATCCCTGTGTCAGTTTCCACTAATTTTCTTGTTAGCACCTGATTTAATCTTGGATTGCTGTGAGTCCTTAATGTATGTTGAGGCAATAGTTGGACATTTTTGGACACAGGCTTGTTTTGACAAGACTAAAAGTGACACTGTTCTCATATCTGTGCCTAAAGTTGCCAAATGTAAGTTGTGTCTTTTGTCAAATATACTTTCTTGCTGGGATTGATTGGTGGTTGTTGCCAAATGCTAAAATGTTTCAGCAAACGTTGACTAGAAAAACCGTTCTAATAAGTCCTCTAAGCAGCATTACTCCTTCAATTCAGTCTGGACACAGCAGTGACTTCAAATTTTCTCCCAAATGTGAAACCTTTTTTATCACATATATACTGTAATGTCTTGGTAGCTGAATTTGATGGTATTTTAGTATCACGATACAATAAATCTATGTCATGTAAATCCAAGCAAACATGGACGTTTCAGAATGGACATCTCCAAGCATTACAAAAATAATGATGTCGATATTATTTCCAAACACAATGATTTTACAGAGGAAACTATGAGGACACAAGCTTGTTGATGTATCAACTAGAACTGGCTCTTGTATTTGTTTGACTTTGCATTGGGTTCTCTGTTCTAGCACTAAAAAAGATTTGTTCATGGTCACAACCATCTACTGCCAAACATCAGAGGAATTTGTTTTCCAGGGCAATAACAAAAAAAAGAGACGTACCTCAGGAGCAATGTTACGGCAAATATCTAGAAGTCCATCTTCTAATATTAAAAGTGTAAATACAACCAAAAAAAAAAAAAAAAAATTCATAACATTTAGAAATGTATCAATCTTTACACTGACTTACTTTAATTCCCACAATAAAAGCAGTCAGTTTTTACTCCATATAATCCCTTTGGCAATTTCATACTGTAAGTGTGTTTCCAACCAGAGTCCAGTCCTCCTTCATGGTCTCTTGTTGTCGAGCCTGTGACATCAGGGTTTCACCCTATTCACATACCAACAGGGTGCTAAGCCTTCTGAAAGGTCCTTCTCACAGGACATGAGTCTTTGACCCTTGACCCCTGTGACCTCCATTCCTGAAAATTGCCTGCTGCAGGACACCGTGAGGAGGCAGAAGTCATCTGCCCTGTTGCCCACACCTCTGCATGTCCGCCGCCCTCCTGCCCGGACCCTCACAGAGGTTGTCAAACGCTGACAGTGACGTGGCGGGAGGATGCTGAACGCCGTTTGATACGTGAGCGGCGAGGTCTGGATTCAGACTGACAGCTGCACAGAGGGACCAGCAGTAACCAGAGATAAAGGATCACACAGGCCCAGCAGGATGACATTTTCACCCAGAAAGTGGACCAGCTGCCGTGGGTAAAGGTGGTCTCCAACACTGCAGACTCATAGCTGGATGAAGATAACACAGTTAAAAGCACCATTCATTCATTTTATTAATTTATTTTGGACCTTAATGTACATAATAATATACATTTATATATATATACATACATACATATTCATATATATTTAATATTGTGTTTTCACTTTTCACGTGGGAGAAATCAATCAATCAACTTTTTAAAATTTTCCATTCAGGACCCACCCCACCACTTGCTGTGTCCTCTTTCCTCCTAATAATTTTCACATAGTCACAAAATTATGAATGGGAAGCTGGTCAGTGTTTCGGTGAGAACATTAAAAGTGTCGTGAACTGACCTGAACCAGTTAGTGAGCGTCATCATCACGTATAGTGAGGCCAAGAAGAAAACAAAATGGAAGAAGAAGTAGCTGTAAGCCACTCTCTGGGTCTCATTGTGGATGACCTTCTGACAGCCTTTGAGCTCATCATCGATCACAAACTCCTCCTCAGCTGAAAAACACAAAGTTCATAATCAAACTCTCTGTCACTGCGGTCAGCTGCACGATAGATACTCTGCAACCATTTCTGTGGCATATTACTGACCTGGAGAAACGTAAGGCAACAAATATATTTGGTTTGATTAAAATGGATAAGTTCAGCTAAATGAAAATGATGAACACAGCGACACCAACCCTACCCCACGACACTCAACACGAAAACTGTGAAAAAATTTAATCCTAAAGACTTATACACAGCATACTCATCAACCGTAACCTTATGGCCACCTGTCTAATATTGTGTAAACTATTTTAAAAAATGATTCATAATTATTGAGTAAGATTGACTCAGCCAGTCTCAGTCATGGTGGCTGCTCATTCTTCATCATCTGCTCAGCCATCTGGGCCTATTTACTGAAAGCAGTAACCCTGTGTAAGCGAAATGTATAACTGTGGGTGACAACAATTGAAATAAAAGACCAACTGAAAACATCATCGAAAAAACAACACCACAGGAAGCACTGCTTGTAAGACATGAATAGGACTGTACAAACCTTCCTCTTCCTCGGGGCAGCAGAAGCAGCAGGTTGCTTTCTGGAACTCATAGCGGTAAACTTTGATCATCCAAAATGGACCGAACACCTCTGCCAGGTAGGAAGCTTCATTACTGCAATGAGATTTAAAACACAAAATGTGAATGATTTCTCATCCCACCTTCACAGGGACATCTTACTTGTTAGAGTTTGCATCATATGTTAAATAAGCTCATGTTTTAAAGGCTTTTTGTTCATATCCACACAGGTCATGAAGTGAAATGAAAGGTCTACTCACCATGCAAAGAGCACACAACAGTACATGATGGCCGCTCCAATGATGGCCACGGCATTGCCTTCATTTTGGATGCCATCTTGTCCCACAGTGGGGTAGCAGACAGTCATGTTCGTGCCCTGGTACACCACTGACAGAGCCAAGCACAGGACCACAGGTTCAGTTATACAGGGGAACTGTCTCCTTCTTTCTATTAGTCTGTGAGCAGAGGATTATAATAAAGCTAAACTGTGTAAGGTGTATATTTTTCTCAGCTGCAAAAAAAAAAGATTGTAGGACGCAAACCTGCAACACTGTGTGTAAATTTCTGTTCAAAACCAATGAGAAGAGAGCAGGTCTGCACAGCACAGCATCTTTCCAGTTCAACTGTTATTTGATGTAGTTAAATAAACAAATTAATAAGAGGATGGTTTAAAATATCTCCATGTGTGGGCATAAAGTAATCATGTAAATGTGTTTCTTGATTTACTTCAGATTTAGACTGAAATGACTAATGTTCATATTTGTTTTGAAGCAAATCCTTAATAAGACGTGAGTGGAAATTAAAGCCAAGGTGATGAAATGTTATTAGAGGTCTGACATAATGGAAGGTCATAATGCCCTGCATTAATCTCCTTCCATTCCTTTTGTCAACTGTACTAATTTAAATCTCTCTAGGACTTTCTGTGCCACACCACAGTGAAATTACCTCACATACAGTTTGAGCTGCGTTACAGTTTGTTGTTTCTCCTTCAATTCATCTCTTAAGAAATTCCTTTCTTTCTTGTAAAAGGGGCCTCAGCTGCACTTTCCCTTCTGGGACTCTCTTTTAGACTCACCCTCTGGTCACTCTGGAGCAAAAACAGAGCACCAACAAATATGTACTGTATGCTCACACATGCACATGCATGTGCACAAGCTTGAACTTCCAAACACACACACACAAACCCACTCGTTTGTATGTTGTGAGGGAAAGAGGAACCTGAGCTAAGTAAAACAATGGCTAATTACAGGGCTCAGACTATATCACTCACTCACTCAGTCACACACACACACTTGGGTCAAAAGTCAAGCGAGAGAGAATATGCCCTGCTCTTTGAGTTGTCTTTTCAGTCGTACTCCAGACTAATTTTCTCCTCTCAGAAAAATAAGGTGTTTGAGTGTGTGTGTGTCATAGTGAGGTCATTGAACAGACTAAGCCTTCTGGGGACAGACTAGTTAAAAAAATCCTAAGAAGACAGTAACAATAATGGATCTCTTTGTCGGATGCACATGCACAGACATATACACACTCCGAATACTATACTGCTCTGTACTATTTAATTTCTATCAACAGCTTCCTATTTGTGTTGGTGTGTGTGTATATTTGTGTGAGGTTCACAGTGTGCATTGAAAAGTTGTTTTTCAGCAGACTCAGTGCATAGTTTCTCAACAAGTTGCTACAATGTCCTGCACTGCCCCAGGACACTGACATATACACACTGTACTCATACTGTACACACACACACAGACTGTGAACAACAGCATGGTTGTGGTTGAGCTAAATGCCTTAAATTGAAGGCCATTTCATTTACAGTGAGAATTAATTGATTTGTTTTCATCATAAAGATTGGGCAGTTTTTGACATAAATGTGCATTCATATGCACTCCCTCATCGAGTGTTGCTGTGTCGTAGTGAAACTTGAGTTGGGGTTAACTTCTTGCAGGAGGCATCTGCTCTGTTGCTCCATTCAAATGAATGGGAGATCTGTGTTTCATCAAGCAATGCTGAAGACAGCTCAGATTCACATTTAATTGCAGATTCCTGCAGCAGCAGCTCTTTTGGATCAAAAGGTCCAGAGAGATTTTTCAGTCCTGTGTTTCTACATCTGACTGTTATGTTGCAGGTTTTTGCCAAGATGCAAAAAGTGCATGCAGTATAGTTATTTGTGACCTGTTTACATCTGTCAAATACAAGTCACTGCTTATATTTCCCCAACTGCACTTACACAAGAAATGCTTTCATTTGCAACTATATAATAAGGGGATGTAAACAAGTGAGCTAGTTTGATCTTGGCCACTCAGCCTGTGCTCTGTCTGGATTACAGTCAGTGCATGTCTCTGCAACAAATCAGGCCTCTGTGCCTCTTCTCTGCCGGATCTGTCCCTCTAATTAACTCATAATTGTTGAAAATTCATGCAAAATGCCAGCTATCATGAGCAGAGAACACCTGACAAGTCAGTTAGTGTTGAAGTTTTAAATCACTGAAAGCAAATATCTGGGATTGTACCAACTGGAAATATGCATCTACACTGGGTGAGACCAAGAATTGAAACATGGACCCAAAAACAAGACATGAATGGCACTTTCAACAGCTACACTCAAAATTAATTTGTTTTTCCATTAACCTTAACAGATCTGAACAACATGTAACCTTTTATCTATGCACAGGAAGAATTGCAATGATGCTGCCAAGCTATTATGTTGTCAATGGATCTACGTGGAATGTGAAACAAATATCCTTCAGTCTGCCCTCACCTCAGGCCACCAGCCCAGCAGGCAGCATGTCAGAGCACATCTCATCCCAGATTATCTGTGCATGTCTGTGTGTGTGTGTGTGTGTGTGTGTGTGTGTGTGTGTGTGTGTGTGTGTGTGTGTATGTGTGTGTGTGTGTGTGTGTGCGCGCGCGTGTGCGTATACATCTATAGTTGCATGTCTTCCATTTAGATGTAAACCCTGGATAAGACACGGGCCCCTCACAAGCCGCTGCACTAATGTCTCAGTCATGTGAAGGCTCTTTGTCTTACCTGGAGCTGGTGAGTCACAATGAGAAAAGCAAAGGAAAATTATGGAGGATTTCACTATAAGAGCATGAGTGGATGCGTGTGGGAGGTGAGGTGAGGTGGGGCGGGTATTCTTCAGTATTAAATCTGTCAAGCACAAAATGACGAGGCTCAGACGATCAGGTTTTAATACAATTCTCAATAAGATGATTTTATCCAATGATGAAAATCAAGGTTAAGATTATTTTTCAGGTCTTATTCTACTTCAATCAGAGCATTACAAAACAAAACAAATTGACCAAAAGATGCTAACACAGAGGGGAGGAGCAGCGTTTAGTGATTACTCTCTAATTCTCTGGGTTGTTTTGTTTGTTATTCTGAGCCAACGTTTTCACATTAAACACACTAAATAATGTATTGTTCATTGTTTAATGACAACGTTTTGGCACAAAGAGGATTACAAATGCTCTGAACTGCACAGGCGTGAGAGTCTTCCTGATATTTCCTGTACCATATGTTCAAATGAAAATAGCCTTGACTAAATCCTCACAGGTGTGTGAAAGTTGTGTCAGTGTTAACATAGGAGAGAGACACAGTGGCCAGCTTCTCAGTGGAGTCTCTGCTCCGTGTCTGCTTGGTGAACATACCTTTTTCTGGCGGGCGGCTGGACAGAGCAGAGAAAGTGAGGTACATGACGTAACAGCTGATGATGGAGGCTTGAAGGAGCCCTGACCGAGGCTGCTCTGCAGAAACACGGAGAGTCAGGGTCAGAGTTCAAACTCCACATAAACACACACCCACATACACACAATCTTCAAGCGGACAGTGGGAAATTGATAGTCTAAAATGAAGTTTGAACCTTTCAACAGAAGATTTGGTTTTGCCAGTCCAAATAGGTTGTTATTATCGATCCATCCATCCATCATATTTATCATTTATCTCTGCAGAGGCACTGGACCCGACTGTAGACACAAACCTACACTCATCATAATGACAGTCACTGTGGGGGAGGCAGTACTGCTCTATATGGGAAAGTGGTTGTTCTCTTTATAATAAAGTTAAAATAGCTGTAAAGTGCCTTAGATAATTATGATTTGGCATTACAGATAAATTGAATTGAACAACTGTTAGTGAAGATAAAGTTCTAAGATTCAGCTGGTGAGAAAGTTTTCTCTTAGAAATGTTTCTCACAGCTATGTATCATGAATTCAAAATATGAATGAAAAGCACAATATTCCCTCTAAATTGTAGCAAGGAAAAATCTGATCTCATAAACGAAAATGAAATCCAGATAACAACCAGTGAACTCAGCCTGTGCCTGAGTTTTCACCTCTGCAAACAGCTGTATGTTTCAATCATAAAACTCTGGCATGTGCAGACAAAGCAGGTCTGCACTCAACAATCAAAAAACAGATAATATTAGCTTACATCTAATTATTATTATCTGCAGCAGCACTGATTTCGACATGGAGGAGGGTGTTTGCATAGCAGGATATAGGATATATAAGTGTTATTTCAGCACTGAGAATCGATGACAGACATAAGTGTGTTTCATTGACCCACTTTGCTTCACGCATGGAGTGACAGCGATGAAGGACATGAGGACGCAGAGCCCCAGGTTGATCCACAGCAGGGCCTTGTTGAAGTGGCAGGCGATGGGGTGTGTATAGTACTTGTACATGAAGGTGAAGGCCATGGTGGCGATGGTGTAGAAGAAGAGGGTGGCGCACATCACCGCCAGGTACCAGCGCTTGTTTTCTGCCGCTCCAGTCAACCTGGGAGCAATAGACAAGGATTCATCTTCTCAGGCGTCCTGCAGCTTTTTATTGCTGCTGACTGTGTGCTGTTGGATGCTGCTGTAATTTCCACCAACATTTTATGTTGTTTTTTCTACTGTTTCACATTGTATTCATCTCATCACATATCTAGGTGACAAGGCACATTACAAGACTTTTTTTTTTTTTTTTTTTTTTTGGCTTTTCCCTATTCGGGGGTCACCACAGCAAGTCAGCTCTGTGACTTGCCTGATTGATTTGGCTACAGTTTTTATGTCGAGTCATCCAGTGCAAATCAAGAAATATTAATCATTAATCCTGTTGCCTTGGTTGGGTTGTGACCTCCCTCAGCAATTGCTGGTAATCTTAAAAGACTAGTTCAAGCTCTGATGGAGCAGATCATTCTTTGATTAAAAAATTGTTCAAGTTATTCATGTTTGCATTTTTATTTTGGGTGCTATCTTTTGTGGTAAGACGTAAAAAAAAAAAATTCAGACATTTTTAAACCCAACTATCGAACTGGCTCATTGTCCCTGTCTCAACATGTGCAGTAATATTCAGTGCAGGAAATAATGTGGGTGAGCACTAACTTTTGCTTTTACAGTTTTAGAGGATTATTTCTCTGACCTGGAGACCCAGAAGGGAGAGACAATCAAAGAGGTTTCTGAGGGAAGTGAACGAAACCCCAGACCACCATAAAGGGAATAAGAGGATTTCTCGTTCTGTGCATTTGCCTCGGAAAAGCTACTGAAAGAATAAATCCTCTTAACTGTCAGAGCTACAACTCTGCCATGTCACACCAGAGTTCAGAGGTGGCTGAGAGAGAATGATGGCAAAGCAGCAGCAGCAACAGCTGGCCACAGTAAATAACATCTAGGACACGCCGGCCGTCAAACGACGAGTCTAACTGAACAAATGAGGACATGACAAGGAGACAGAGAAAGATACGCTGACAAGTAAAGCAAGAAACAAAGCAGAGGAAAGACAGAGAGAGTGAGGAGCAGAGCACTAACTGAGGTACAGCAGTAGATTACAGCTTCTGCCATGTCTCCTCAGCTCTGACAACCAACAAACATCCAGTCTTAGTGAGACCCCTAAACCTGAACCATCTCACTCAGCTACAGCTCCCTCCCTGCACCATCCCGTCCCCTTCCTGTGTGTAGGTTTGTCTTTTTTCTGCTGATTTCTGCCAAATATATTTTTATGTCTACGGATCTGTCCTCCTGCCTGCCTGTCTGTCCAACAGCATGTCTGTCTGTCCATAGATCTGACCTCTTACCTGCCTTTATGTCTACAGATCCGTCCTCCTGCGTGTTTGTCCTCCTGTCTATCTAGAGATGTGTTTTCATTTGTCTCTCTCAGTTTGTTGAGCTTTTTCTGTGTGTTTGACTGTCCAGCTGTCCTCCTTTCTATCTATCTTTCTCTCTCTTTCTTTCCCTGTCTGTCTGTCTTTGTCTCCCTGGGACAGATGCTGATAAAATTAGTCTGTGGTTTAGGACAGAAGGTGAATCTATCATCACCAGTGTTGATGACAGATGTGAAGCAGGCTGTGTCTGAATGTGGACGTCGGTGTAAAGCTGTGATGAACCTTAAATTACACAGTACTACTGTTCTGCAAGAACCATGTATCTCCAAACCATCAATTTTTCACTTTAAAAACAGATGGTCTAGTCAGAGAAAACTATATTCTAATACAGTTTTAATCTATGGACTGGTTCAAAATAAGAAACAAATATTTCTGTGTGGATTCTCACTGACAGTGAGCTCAACACTGTGTTTTATCAAGCTCTCACTCACCAGTTCTTGTTCCAGGTGTGTGCAAAAGCTGTGATGAGGATGAGTTGGATGAGGATGAAGGCAAATCCTCCCACCACACCAACATAATGCCAAGCTAAGATAAGAAAAGAGAGAGGAGCCATCAGTCATCCGCTGATTTACTTCAGGGAAGTGAGAGAGAAAAGGAAAACTGTAAATCATAAAGCATCTCTGATACCAAGAATATATCAACACTGATTTATTGTCAGCAAACAAAAGTCACAGTTAAGTTTCAGAGATTTATGGTCCAGTAATTTACAACAGGACGAAGGTTAAGGTTGTTCTCAGGAGCAGATCTCTGCTGCCCTCTAGCAGGATCACAGGGAGGTGCACTGTCACAATCATCACCATCATCATCTTCATCATCATCATGTTTTATTCTCAGGTCTCTCACCATGCAGGAAGGACTCTGTGGGGATGAAGAAGGCAGCGGCACACATCCCCAAAAGGGTGATGAACTTTAGGAACCAGAAGCTGTATAACACCAGAGGACAAGAAGAGAGAAACAGACAGTAGTTAGTGTCAAAGGTCAAACAGTGAGACATAAACTAATGAAGAATTGAATACATCATGTCATATTTTACTTGCTGTCATCCTTTATGTTTTTGTCATTTGGATTCATTCATAAATTATTTAATAACATTTTCTTTCATCTCATCATTGTAAATACACATCTTTGTATCATTGTTACTGTATTATGTCGATTATAATGGATTTTTTACTTATTTGTTTCTTTTAATTTATATTTCTATTTAAACAGGAAACAAAAATAGAAATTACTGCTTTGGATATTAGATTACATTTTTACTATTATTAGTATATAAAACCTGTATTTTTATTTATCTCAGGCTTATACTTTTTGTTAGTTTAAATAATTTCGATTTTGTAATTTGGATTCATTTATAGACGTCTGTATACGTTTTGTTTAAACCTCCCTCCACACAGGACCCGTGCCAGTTTGCACTTCCATACTGCTCTGGCTGATCTTTATAAGGGCATCAAAGACCTCAGCAGGGCAGTGGGTCACCCACTGAGCACCCAGCCTGCAGACCACTCAGAGACACAACCTTTGCCAAAGACCCTGTGGCCCTTCACCATGGCCTAAGAATCTTCTGAGGAGGTTTATACCAGAGAGGAGCAGCCGCAGCAATCCAGTCTGTCAAATCCTAATCCCAACAGCGTCACTGCTCTAATTGAGTGTGTCACTCCTTTGGAAAGTGTGACAACAAAGAGGTTTAAATAGAGCAGCGGGCCAGATCAGGTGAGCAAAGGGAGGAGCACTTTCTCCTTTCAGACTGGAGTGAAATATTTTAAGGTGTGCTTGTTCAGGTCTATTTTAAATATTCTCATTCAGGGAAATTACATCAAAGTCTTTGGAACTTTCCAAGCTTATTCAGGGTTTTTTTTTTATTGTAGGAGATTTGGGATTTTGTCGTTGATTCATGACATTTTGGGGATTAATGTAAGAATTTTAACTTGGAAAGAAGGTGATCTGTCGTCAGCACTTTGTGTCTTGCTTGTAGATTACCAGTCCTTCAGCAAAATCAAAATCAAAATTTCACAAATTTGACCATAAAATAAATGAGCATTGAGCATTCAGTTTGTTTTGTTTGAGCATGAGTGTTGTGCTATGGTTGTTTACAGGTACAAATATCCTGATGTAAAAAAATGAAACAGCATTGATCATGAGTTTTGAGATAAGGTGAGATAAACCTGAATGAGCTGTGTTGTAGCCTCGTGATCAATAACTTATTTAGTGTTGGTTGTTGATGAAGACCCCAAAATTCTGTAAAACCAAGTGACAACTCATTACAACATCACTCATTGGTTTGTGAACTGGGCTGCTGGGTTTTGAAGCCTCCAGTTTGTAATTTAGCTGACAGCCATCTTGTTTTGTTTTTTTTTTAAACAGACTAAACCATGTATGGAGGAGAAGGTGGAGCTGAAGAGGAGTGCGCGGGCTCTATGTGACCTCCTCTGTTCTCTATCCTGATTGGTGGTACAGTCGGTCAGTCGTACTGCAGCCACACCCCCTAATACAAACTCTGTTTTATGGTCTATTTTCGTTTAAATGGGACCATCTTTTAAAAACAAAACAAGACAAAAAAAAAACAAAACATCACTTTGTATTGAAGATGATAAACTACAGACTGAGACCATAAAATCATTAAGAGAACATTTACTAAACTAATAAATTAAGTGAGAAATAGGGACATGTACACATAGACTTCAACACAGTCTGACTTCTTTTTACAACCAGTGGATTCACCCCCTGATGCTGCGCGTCCACTTCTATATACTGTCATGTCACATACTGTAATGCCTCGCCACTGACCCGTTGTGTATGAGCGCCCTGAAGTCCTGACTGGACTTCACGTCTATGAGGAAAATCGCCATCATCAGGTAGAAGCAAGAGGTGCCAAAGCAGACCCTGTAGACCGCTGAATATCCCACCAGCATCTCACAGTGACCTCCGCCATGTGCCTGGTCACACACCATATTGAAGAAAGGCACCTGAAACATACAGATACACACCTCATCTTTCACCAACCACAGCCTCCAGTCAGCTTTTTGTCTTTCAGTCTGTGTGATGATCATAATATTATAGCTCATGGCTAAACGGTTGTTCACAAAACCAGAATTTAAACGAAGTTAGAGGCAGCAGGGTAATTTTTAATGTATGTCATAAATCAAACAGTTTTCTTTGGGCGGCACCACAGGTAACATTTACTTGATACTATGATGTATTTTTCTAATGTATCATTTGTATGATAATTTGTGGAAAATTGAAACAGTATGTCACAATATATGATGTTTCCAGAAAAGCCCCCTGAGGGTCAGCTGATCATCCATTTTTAACCATTTTGGCCTTTATGAAGATTTGAAAAGGTTCTCAAGGCTGTCTATAGAAAGTAGAGAGTGCCCATATGAAGACAGTCCTAGCATCCACAGCTGCCAACATGGCTCCAGATTGATATTTATGCTAACACAAGGCTGTGATTGTACAAATATAGGCAACAGGACTGCAGTAAAACAGAAATGACTTAAACAGAGGTAAGACTTTCCTCCTGCCTTGGATAAACAGCAAAATGAATTCAAGTATACAATAGAGCGTGAAAGTGCTGAGCCTTTGCCCTGATTTTATGTCATGTTAATATGAGGGCACGAATGACATTTACTACCAAGGACAATCTTGGCTCTAAATCCAAAGACACAAGCGCTTCCTGGTTTCTATGGATATAGACTTACAGCTATTTTGCACAGAATCATTACATGGATCAGCCATAAGATTTTATGACCATTGATGGTGTAACAGATAAAATGTATCATCTGGTTACCATGGCAGCTTGTGTTTCCAGATATTTGACAGGTTATCAGTTATATTTAGGTTGATTTCTTTGCCTTAAATCTTGTTTCGTGAACTGACAGGTCCCTGGGGTCTGGGGCTTTTTTTTTTTTTTTTTGCCTTCTTTACTGTTCTGATTTGAATCACAAAACAAAATTGCCTGTAATCGAATAATAGGAAAAGAGCTGGTGCTCACATTTTCCCTGACGAGCTCAGAGACAGTTTGGGACAGCATGAGGCAGGAGACAGCACAGCTCATGATGTGGAAGAGGGTGTACATGACCCGTGTGCTGGTGGAGGATTTGACCGGAGGGCAGAAGGCACAGCAGAGCGAGCAGGGAGCTGGTCCACAGCAGCAGCATATCTGAGGAGGAGAGGATGGAGGCAGCTCAGCATCCAGGCAACAAAAACAAAAACATGCTTACTTGCAAATGCATCGTATGGAAGTTAAATACCAAAAGTAACTTTCATGTTTAAGGAGTGGGAAAAAAACACAAAAAAACCCCCAGATGGATTAAAGGTCCATACAGTCTGCAAGTAGACCTCCATGTGGCATTTGATTGTAAGTCAGATCTAGTGCCAAGATCTCAGTCCACAGAGAAATGCTCACAGCTTTCAGAAACTGAGCCTTAAAACAAACTGTCAGGACTTCTGGAACTCTCTCTTCCGACTGGCTGACTCAATAAATTGCAACAGCTGGAAATGAGCTTGGAAATAAATGTGGCATCAAATCAAATTTAATCAATTCTGACAGTAAATGTCATTAAACAAAATGATGTTTTTAAAATTTAAGATTTTAATCAATCATCATTTATTTATTGAGTCAATTGTATATTTAAACTTAAAATGTTTCTTCATTTGTTTCTTTATTTAATTATTTCAACTTTTGTTGCAAAGCTTTACTTATTCATTTATTAGTGATTCTGGATAATAAATATATCTTCTGATGGATATCACCTTCTGTATTAATTTTACTTTAATATGGCTGACAAATGAAACAACTAATGAACTTACTTAAAAGTGTGACTAAAGCCATTGTGTCAGAACAAATTGAAGCTTATGATTTGGAATTTTTCTCCATGATCTGTCTGATTGCATTTGATTTTCTCCAACCACTTACAACAAAGTTGCTGTTGGATTTTGAGCTGGGCTATAAAAAAGTATTCATTCATAGTGACCCAGTAACAAGTCAAGTAGAATAACCAAGAAATGATGTCTATGCGAACATTTTTGCTTTTCTAAGCACTTAAAAAAATACTGTCCATTCCTACACTGAAACATTGTACCAGGAGTCACATCTGAACAGGCCAAAGCTTGTAGCCATCACAGTATGAGAGAGCTTACACTAACAGTGAGTGCTAGGCATACACTGGTTGGCGGCAGATTAATCTAATGAGTCCAGGCAGCATCTGGCTGGTTCTGATTCTGACAAATCAGGGCTGTAAACGACTGGATGTAAGCCAAACACCGCTGATCCTGAATTAAACCTGAGGAGCAAAAACCTGAGCCTGTCTGTTTGATGTTTCAACAAACTCAGCAGATTACCGTTTGGAGGCCTGTCTGCGTTTTCAGGCTGACAAGTTGATGTGTGGGAAAGTTTCAGCTCTGTGTTTCTCTGTGAAAATCATTTCCTCAGAAATTAGTATAATTCAACAAAATGCAAAGCAAATATCAAAAACAAAGCTGTGGCCTATACCAGACTGCATATAGCAGCAGTGGATCCAGATAGACAGTCACTCATCACATGCACGTTGTAATATGATGGATAATGCAGAGGAGCTTATCCAAAATCTTCTCATTGAAGAGTAAATAAAAATAGAGCTTTAATCATGAACAATAGCTCAAAAATGAGTTGATCCTGTAACAGATGAAACATGATTAAAGGGACAGTTTGTCTCGTCTTTTTTTTTTTCATGTCTTGACTTGTGGAACGTATGAATGGAGTAAAAAAATTATAAATCAGAAATGTTTAAATGTGTCAATTTTTTCTTTTGACATCTTCTGAAATGAGCTTAAATTTGCTGGGTAGATTCACACTGTGACATTTCCTCTTTCAGTGGCCGGATTAACCTCTTCTAGGAGCCTGGGGCACAAATTTGGCCCTTATTCATCTCCAATTAAATTACTATTTTATTATTTCCCATTGCATTCAGACACCAACTATGATGACTGAGTAATGTTTGTGATCTCGCTTTACATATTCCTCTTTTGACTTGAAAAGCTGTACAAACAGCTGTATTTAACATCATCTGCGTTGTTTATCTTCAGTTTGAAAGTTTCATCTTAACCTTAAATCACCAGCGGGTCAGAATATGAGCTTTTCCACTGCAACTCTCTCTCTTCATGCTTTCAATTAAAAATGTCTTTAAAACACCAACTCTCCTGTGTGTAAGCTTTGGTTGAATCCACACCCTGTTGTTAACTTTATTACCACCGTCAAAAAATGCGATTTTCTTTTTTCTTGAATCCATTTTTAAAGACTCAGCAGAGTTTCTATGCTGAACGTTGATGCAGTGGTGCTTCAGTAAATACACAGCCTTTATTGAGCCATCTCACAGACAGCTAGGTCTTTTATGATCACAATGACCTGTGCAGATGTTGTTCCTCTGGCCTCGTTTAGTGTTCATAATATAGGATTAACGGAGAGTTGTTATAGTAAGCTAGTCAACATAATACATTGGTTTGTAGAACATATCCAAGCAGCAGTGTGGAGGAATAATCAATGAGCATCCAGTGGTTTTAGCCCCCAGTGACACCGACACAATCCTGATTAAGGTATAGTGCAGACTAGTCACCCATACAGACAGAGCAGCACATTGTTTTTTCTTTGGAGACGATTATGACCGTTCCAGGTATTCTGGGAGCTTATCTGAGAGCTAATCCTTCATGAATCACACTCTTAATGCGCCAATGATCCAAATGTACCTGCCATCACTCACAGCAGCAAGGTTTCAAAGTCTATAATGTGTAATTGAGTTTAAGACTAAGGTAACGGATTTGGGCTGAAACAGGAATTCCAAATATGATCAATGAAACAGTTTAAAGGGGTTTGATACATGTTTTTTATATTAATAATGTAATTTATGTTCCAATTTTGCAATTAATAAGTTCCTTATTTGTTTTTCCTTTCATTTTTTTTCCTCAAATAGACATGTGAATGTTTTTGTTTTTTGTTTTTTTTTTGCTTTTTGTTTGTAACATTATCAGAAGAATTTTTGCAGCATCATCAATTTTGTTTGTTTCAAACAACCATTTTTGGGTTGATTTGATTTAAGTTGCATTTAGATCAATGTCAATATCAGTGTATGTTCTGCTTTCCCATTTTATTAACATTTTCTTGAATAACAGATGAAAGATTTCTGAAAAGCCAGCACAGCGGCAGCATAGTGGTTAGCATCCCACAACAAGAAAGTCGCGGGTTCAGTTCCCGGCCTGGGGCCTTTCTTTGTGGAGTTTGCATGTTCTCCCCATGTCTGCATGGGTTTCCTCCGGGTACTCCGGTTTCCCACGGTCCAAAGACATCATGTTTAGGTTAATTGATGACTCTAAATTGTCCGTAGGTCTGAGTATTAGTGTGAGTGGGTGTGGACTGGTGATCCGCCGTCTCTTTCAGCACAGATTTAAATACTATTCTTAATTATCCTATTTGTAAAACTGATTTCAAATGTATTTTAACAAACAGAGCAATAAAAACTGCTAACTTTCTGACTTTCAGACACTTTCGTATTTTAAAGAACAGATGATTAGCTTTATTAGATCCTGGACTGCTGCTGCATTTTCAATGGCTCATAGATGCTGATATTTAGTCATTTATTCCTGAGGTATCAAACTTTGATTTTGGATCTCATGACATTTTCTAATTGTGAATTGTATCAAACCAATTCAATATTGCAATAGAAAGTCAATGCTGACTGAAATATTACATTTGTACAACAGCACATGGCAAACTATGGGGAATTGAATTTACCTTAATTTTCCACAATGCTCTTGGTGCAGCTGTTTTAAGGACAACAGAGGATTGGGACCAGATGATGGTTAGTGAGGTGAGACCAGGACAATGTGCCCTGTTTTTAATTCCTGCTTTACTTTTTTGTAATGAAACCATTGGAATGTTTGTCTGTGATCTGTTGAAATGGTATGTAACTGTAGCTAGCTCAAAAGGACTATTATATTTCTGCCAAATCAGTCCACAACACAAGACTCCAGGACCAAAACCGCCAATGTGCCCCTGGTAACAACAAGAGTCTGCATGAAAAGTCTGACCCAATGATGGCACTGCATAGAAGTCCAGAGTTCATCCTGAAAGGAACCCAAACGTTTAAACTAAATCAATCTAACAGTCATTAGGATGTCTCACTCAAAACCATAAATGTCAAACTTATGATCAAAACAGTCAATAGGACCAATCTTCTGGGAACATAATGATGTGTCAAATATTTCACCTACATATCCAATCATATATCCAGTAATCATTGAGATCAGAAAAAAGCAGCGAACTGATGGAAAGACTAGTTCCCAGGCCACAGTCTTTTCAAAACGCAGTGACAGGACCCAAGCCAGATCAGGAGATCTGTGACTACACCTCTTGATTACAAGACATATTTATATTTATACTTGATTGTAGATCAAAGTAAAGTCTGTGCCTTAATACTCAGTTCATGACCCAAATACTGCAGGACTTGCGGGTCCAGGAAGTGGTATGTAAGATCTAAACTTCAGGTGAGCATGTGGGAGAAAAGTCAGGAGTAAGAGTATAATCAACTCCTTTGATTGGTTCTCAACCATCACTTCACAAAACACAACACTTTGTTTGACAGTCCGTCATCACAGATTCCCTTCACAGCTTTGGGAAATGTACCTGTTCCATGTCCTTTATCTCACCTGAACAGCACGCATGTTTCAAAGGGTTATCAGAAACCTCAAAGGAGCCACGTACTGATGGTGCGTCACACAAGCGCCTGACGGCGTAATACAAACTAGAAGAAGAGCACAACAGCAACTTCCTGACTTAACGCTGCTCTGACACAGCTTCAACAAATAAACATAATATTTTACCCATCAGAAAGCCAAATGACACCATATTACTGCTGACTTAATCCACCTTTGCCAAATAAATAAACAGTACTTTTGCTAATTCCAATGTAACAAATTGTATTATTAGGTTGAAAAGTATGATGCATCATTACAACTTAAATGCTGCTTACATGTTCATACATTGCAGACAATCAATGCTGTCAATGTTTGATATCTGAAAATTTAACAGTGAAAGATAACATTTTGAGACCATTGATATTTTTCCTGTTAATACTTTGTGAAATACTTGATCAAAAGTGCATATGCTGCTCAGTAGTCAATGTAGTTTTGGCAGTAACTATTTAAATAAGGCAGCTAATTGCCTCTTCCAGCACTAAGTGAAAATGTTGACAGTGAAAAGGCTTCAGACTCCATCTGCAGCTGCTGCCTCCTGTCCTGCTGCTCATCAACTCTCACCTGATAGGCCACCATGTTGAGGAAGTAGTTGTAGATGCCACTGCGGTTCATCCCCTGAGTGGCAGACATGGTGTCTGTGAGCTGCTTTTCCTCGGCCACCACGGCTCTACATTTGGCCATGAACTTCCAGTTTAAACAGCACTTTTTGTCTCAAATGGCCTGCAAAGATAGCATCCTCACATCCTCACAGAGGCAAGAACATGACATCTAACAGGCCTGGCAGGAGATGGAAGTAAAAAGTGAACCCTTTGTCCGGCAGGATGTCCCTATACTCTCCTTATGCTGGATTAGCAGTAAATCTAGTCCAGCTGGGCTCCCTGCAGCCGAGAGCCTCAGCAGAAACTCCAGTTCAGCCACTCTCAGTCCAGCCTCTCAGGGGAATAAGTTGTTTTTTTGCCGATATCCTTCCTGTGTGCTTTGGCTCTGCGGCTGTGTTGGGTCTTGCCAGAAAAGAAGGAGAGGTGGTGGAGAATGCACGATGCCGCCTTCCCCCATCCTCCCCCTGTCCTACCCGGTCAGATTAGGCAGAGGGGGGAGGAGGGGGTGAGGAGGAGGAGCACTGGGAAGAGGTGGACAGGGACCATGTGTCAGTCCCATCTGTCCATCCTTCCCCTCCCCCCCTCCCCAGTGCTGCACAAACCTCACAGTACAGCGGGAAAGGGGTGTTTAATCCGGATTTAGAAAATTAAACAATTACCCCCCATGTGATTTCTAGATGCTAATGTCTGACTCATCACAGCAGCCTCCAACTGCAACCTTTGACCCCCATGGCCACCCCCAGATCTCATACCAGTCACAGCGTGTCAGTCACAGAAAGAGGCCACGTCTATAATCTGGAAAAGTTATCATGGCTGCATTATGACCCAGAAACAATAAACTGGGACGAACTGAGTGCGGGGGGGGGGGGCTGTAGAAGGCACCCTGCAGGAAATATAAACTCAGCCCAAAGAGAAAATATCATATTGTTCAAAAGACAATTGAATTTTACCAATTTAATAACATGACTCAACAATGAAAATGTTTCCTGCTGATCTAAAATGCTCCCTTCCTCAGTTTAAATGTTCTAGTGGCTTGCAGTAATGTTTGTGTCCAAAAGTACTGGGCAAGACATGGCTCTTCAGACTGATACCTGCCACTCTTTTTTCTACCTAAACTTCTTTCTTTGTTTCCTGGGTCCTGTTATCATATTTCTGTACATAAAGATGAAGCGCCAGTTCATGAACAGAAACTCAAACAGCAGGTCAGTTTGTTTTAAGGTTGAATGATTTTATGAAAAGAAATGTGTATTAATGCGTTACAGTTTCCTTTGACCTGCAAAATGAAACAATATGTGTATATGTGTGTGTGAGAGAGAGAGAGGGAGAGAGAGCTGTTAAAAAGCGCTGAGTGCATGAGGAGAGAGTCAGATTAGATTTGGGATAGTGTGCAGAGCAGAGCACTGGGATAATCCTGCCGTTGTTCAGCCCTCCTCTCAGTCAGGATGACCTTCACAGCCCAGACTGTTCCAGACTGCAAGTACACACAGTCAGGCTTCACTGAGCTGCAGACTGGTGGAGCAAACAGCAGTTTGTCACCGAACTGCATCTCAGAGATGCGAGTGAGGCAGCAGCAGTCTCTGCCTGACCTGTTGAATTCAGCTGATGCTGATTCCACCCACTGCAGTAAACTGTGCTAGTTTCAAGAGCTGTACAGAAGACATGTAAAACTGCAGGGAACGTTTACTTCCAGAGGGCTGCTCATATATTATCAATGACTAATATAGGATTTTGTAAATACGCTATTTAGAATTAATCAGATTCAATTTCACATTAGTTTGAAGTTGATGCTGTGATAAAGAAAGCAGAGTAAAGATAAAGTTATCATCAGTGTAAAAAGCCACTGATGGCAAGGGATTGCTGAAATAATCCAGGAGAGTTGAGAAGTTCAAAGGTCACATTTAATTGCTGTCATGTTTGTCTGCAGCTTGTCTGCTTCAGTCTGACTTGTTTTTTGAAACAGACCTCTTTAAATGCATGATGGAAAAAAGTGCAGTGTGCCAAAATCTTGTCCTGTACTTCCTCAGAAGAGCCACAGCCTGTCCACATTCACTTTCTTGGAAGTGAACAACAAACATGACGTTAAATAAGAGGTCAGTCTGGGTCAGAATCTGCTAAGAGGCTTGGATTTACAGACCCAGTGAATGAGGGCTCAGGCAGAACCTGCTCGTAAATCAACAGTTATAATCTAAGAACACAAAGGCCCTGCATTCACACAGGACTAACATCCCCATACTGTCTGACCCTCATTTATATTCTTTTAACCAGCTGTTGGAGTCAAACTCTTTCAACCTATGTGCTGATCGTGTTCTCTCAAGTCTGCAGATATGATCAAAACAAAAGTATATGTTTACGGGTATGTCTGCATGTGCTGACTGAAACATCCCATTAAATAAAGTTTACAGTGTACATTCATGGTAAGAGGAGGATGCATCTCAAAGACTTTTTGTGACTTTCTCCTTTCAGGGGCATGATAGGGGGTTGATACTGTGACAGCTGGCCAATTTTTAACAAAAGATGCCTATATATTATATTATTGGTGATCACATGAATTTAAACTTGGAAGCTTATAAGTTTGTATTTTATTGGTTTTATATTAATTTTACGTCCTCCTGCTTGTATTGACCTAGCTATTTTTAAGTCATTTGCCTGTGAGTTCTTCTTTGGAATAATAAAGCTATCTGAAGAAGAATCAATTCTTTAAAAAATATCCTCTCTAAATAAAGAAATAAATTTAAATGTTTCAGAACTAGGAGCTTAAAAACAATCGTTGTTTCATATGATATCTTTAATCTCACTCACTAGAGCATTCCTCCCAACATCAGTGGGTGTGAGTCCCTGTGATCAACACATAATGCTACCAGTGGTCCAGGCTGCCCTGCCCCAGCATTCCTGGGGGCCCCTTTCACTCTCAGATAATTGCTGCTGTCTTGTTGGAGAGGAGGAAGTGCCAAAGAGAACAAACAAAAGCAAATTAGCGGATGCAAATCTCCGCTTGAGCGAAAGCACTCAATCTATGGTTTCAATAGGCTTGCACAATTATAGTTGGCTGGAATCCAGATCCCGTTCACAAAAAAAGAGAAAGGGGCATGAAATATTAATAATTCATTAATCATTTGGGAATCGTTTCGCGTAAAGCTATGACGTAACTGACCTGCATTGTTTTGTGTGGGTGAGTAAAAAGTTGGGAGTTGCACATGCTTCGCTTGCAGGTGTAGGCGATAAGAAAAACTCTCCCTCCCATAGAAACACAATGTACCCATTCATACATAGATGGGTGTTGCATGATTGAGTGCACAGTCTGCTCACATGTTCAGAGTAGGACAAATTATTTATGGAGTCCTGGAAATTTTCACTTGCATCACGTTCTTAAATTGACATATTCATAAGTGAACTGAGACCAAAACCTGGCGTTTAATGTTTTGGTTGCATGTTTTTTTGTGTCCATTAGTATAAGATCAGGTAGGATAGCCTTCATTGTCATTGCACAGATGCCTATACAACATAATTGTGATTGATTTTAAATAACAGGGCCAAAAGTATGTGAACACCACCGTAAACTGTATTGTAAAGAAAAACATGAACAAGTTACAAAGGTTCTTAAATCTCTTCATTGACTCTCATAGAAAAAAGAGCTAACTATGATTTTCTGGCAGTGTGTCTATAAAGCATGTGGTTCACCCCCTCCCAGTACATTACTGACCTGGTAACTGTTTTTTAACTGGATGTAAAATAGGGGGCAGTTCCTCAGCTGAGGCTTTTAGTGGCCCTGCTATCAAATTTTAAAGAAAACCTATTTGTTTTGTCAACTTTTATAGTGAGTGCAGATGGCCAACTGTTGTTAAGCACCTTGAACAAATGAAATAACTCACTTGACATTCTTGTGTGATTGTCCTAAGCAACACCCATTCTGCTTTTATCATCTCAGCATCTTGTTTCTTCACCAGCAAAAAACTGTTCCATCCTTCAGGAGTCTCACCTGAGGCCGCAGCCAGTGTCCTGACATCATGTCCTTAAGATGAGAGCGCCACACAGTCAGACAGCCGTCAGTCATAGAGCAAGATAAAAGGGTTGGTGTGAAGAAAGTTGTGTTCCTTCAGCTCCAGTGCCATTCCTCTAGCTGATCACAACCACACACATCTCATGCAGGGAGAAAGCATGACCAACTGAGAGCACTGATGTAGTTTTCAGTCCTGCTCACATCAAAGGCATCTACAAGTTTCTCTTTCCTTAATCTGATTATGTTGGGTGGATTGAAAAAGCTCAGGCACGCCAAACGACTAGAAAGTCTGCAGACAGAGGCAATCTTTAAGAATGGTTAAAAGGCAATTTGCTTTAAAGGAGGAGTAAACCTTATTCACAAAAGATTGTGAATAAGTACTTTATTATTATTATTATTATTTTTATATTTTGTAACATATTCCTTAAAACTTCTGATTACTGGATTCAGGTTAGGCTCAAGGAAAATTTTATTTCACAAATCACAACAAGTTATTTTAAGGCAAAGTCTTGAGTAATCACAACAATGACAAAATAAAATGATGTGTATCATAAGACCTAAAATAGTGCTTACTTTATAATGTGACTGCGACTCCAATTTTCAAAGATTTGCACTTATATCTGCAGGAAATACCTCACCTCCTGTGGCCCTTTAAATATTCACCTGGATGTTCTGCAAAAGTTGTGAGGCTGCAAAAAAAAAAGAAAAAAAAAAGAAGGGAAACATGAATTAATGCTGAGTTTTGTTAAGTTAATAGTTCTGGTGTTTTACAAATTTCAACATATTCATAAATGATTACTGCAAATATTTAACCAACTTTGGGTGCACTGTATTCTGCAGCATGAGAATCATCTTGGGAAAATCAAATTTCCTGTGTCTGTTCTGTCAAAGACACATAAGGCTGGATCCCAGACCGCAGATTCCCTGGATGTGAGTTGGTTTGTGATCATTTTGCTGGTCAGGCAGTTTGAATAAATATGTTATCTTGTGAGTCCTTGTCTCAAATATTTATTTCTAACACGTTAATATTGAGTATGAATCATCTAATTTACAATTTAATAACTACAATTCTTTAATGTGGACATTTTATGGATCGTGTCCTTCACTTCCGGTGCTACCTCGTTTTCCGTCCGACGTTTCAACCAGCCGTCCTCTTGGTTCCGGCTTCCCCTGGAACAAACATGGCGGCTGAAGGAGACGTTGATCTGGACCTGGAAGCGGAGGAGAACTGCACCGGGAAACCGGCGGAGAAGCCTCGGAAACATGACAGCGGAGCCGCCGACCTGGAGAGAGTCACGGACTACGCGGAGGAGAAGGAAATCTCCAGCTCGGACCTGGAGACGGTGAGATCTGCGGGCTAACGTTAGCCCGGAAACATGCGGCTGCCCCCGGCCCATGCTCGGCTCGGCTCGGCTCGGCTGTAGCTGCACCTCTGTGTTTTATTATTCAGGAGCTAACAGGCAGCTCGGGTTCGCTGGGATATGGTGTACTGAAGAGTTACCTTACCGGCTAACTAACTAACTAACTAACTAACTAGTTAAATCTGTACGCAGCCGCTTTTCAGTACACACAGATAGTAACAATGTACGAACCAAATAAACCTAAAGTCATTTACACATGAACTAACTGTAAACAGGACAAACATATGAATGAATATAGGTAGAGCTCAGCTTGAACACGAACAATACAAATAAGTTCACAAAGAACATAGTTAACTGGTAATGATCTAAAAGAAAAATAGTTAGATGATGTGTCTACACATGGTGTCCATAGGTCTTTAACTGTTTATTTAAATTTTTATCATAAAATGCCTTCACAGTTAGATTTTCTTTTCAAAACTCTGGCATCAGTATTGATGTTAGTTATAAAAAGTCTCAATTACATAAATATAGCATAACTGACTAGTGTTTTTCAAGACCTCAAAATTCAGCTGTTCTCCTGTCCGTGTTCTGATGCCGACACTGGTCCAGGCAGCATTCACTTATTTATACTAACCCAAGCTAAACTTAACTAATTGGTAAATAATTCCTGACTTTATTATCTCTGCTGGTTTCACTGATGGAAAGATTTTAAACTGCACTCAAAATCCTTCAAGGTCCTTAAAAAGTCTTAAAATGAACTTATTGACTCTTGCAAAAACTATATGAATAAAATTGTTTGTTCCATCAGGCGATGTCAGTGATTGGAGACAGACGGTCACGAGAACAGAAAGCCAAACAAGAAAGGTAAGACCTGTGTTGACCAGTCTGTCAGCCTTGACATATCAACAGAAACATCAGCTCCCCATTTGTAATCAGGAGATACATCATCACATCATCCTGTTATGCAGTTTTAATGTTTTAAGATAAAATGCCTTGTTTTTTGGTGCTTTCAGAGAAAAGGAGTTGGCCAAAGTCACCATCAAGAAGGAGGACGTAGAACTAATTGTACGTTTTTTTTTCACTCAGTCATTCTGCTCTGGATGTTTCTGTGTCTTAATCTCAAGGTGATCTTAAAGCCACAAATATACTAATGGAACACCATATGGCCAAAAGTACACGGATGCCACATTAAACCTATGTTATGTGTTATTGGAACTATGGGCATTAATCCGTCACTACAGCAGCGTCAGTTCTTCTGGAAAAGTTTTCAATAAGATTTTATAGCCTGGCTACAGGGTCCTCGGGATATCAGAAGGTTTTGAAATGCCTTAAAAAGAACTAACTTCAGTTTCCTTAAAAAAAATAAAAATAAAAATAAATAAATGCTTATTACTGCTGTCACCATTCTGAGGAAACTCACCAGCTTGGATTAGCCAGAGATTTTTAGTGAGAGCTCACATTGACTTAAAATTACAATATATAATTTAATTAATCTGCCCATTCTCTGCACCTTATCTGGGCCCATGTTATACTAATTTAATTATTTGCTGGTTTGTTATGAGGAAGAATGTAATAAATTTTTAAGTCTACCATAAGTTTACGTTTGTCCTTTAGACAGTATGATGATGAGACTGGTATTCCGTCTGTGTGGCAGTTGAAATCAAACCTGAACTTGCTTCCATTCAGCCACATGAGCATTACTGAGATTCGGCACCGATGTTGGGTCTGACTTCTGTCTGAGCCTGTAGAACGATGAGGTCAGCTCTCTGCAGACCAGCCAAATTGGAAACAATGATTTATTAATGGCAGGGCTCTAAAAAAGAAAAATCATATTGAAACAGTGAAAGTGCAAAGACTAGTGACAGATATTGTCTGTGCATGGGTAGGGTTGTGTGTCTTTTTGTCATATGGTGTCAAGATGCAGATCAAGTCTTTCCATCTGAGGGATGTTTGAGATAATTTATTTTAAATTTAAGCATATTTAAAGCTCTAACGTTTCATTGATCGTTAAAAAGAGTCAGGACTGAATCTTTTTTTAATACATTCAGTTCTTCCAGCTGTAAGCTGGAAGAAATAAAGCTCTTTGAAGATTTACTATTTTTACAACAGTAAAATTATTAAAAGTTGTGTTT
The DNA here is from genome assembly GCA_034769265.1 of Remorina albescens. NCBI lineage: Eukaryota > Metazoa > Chordata > Actinopteri > Carangiformes > Echeneidae > Remorina > Remorina albescens. The sequence continues at coordinate 16,915,958 of CM068479.1, forward strand.
GTCCTTTTAAATTCTTTCCCCTTGATGGTTATTCCAATGGTAGCACTTATTTTGTGCAAGTGTTGAGTTGTAATCAGATTGTATTTGTGTTGTTGTGGTGCAGATGTCTGAGATGGAGATCTCGAGGGCTGTGGCAGAGCGTAGTCTGAGGGAACACATGGGAAATGTGGTGGAGGCTCTGGTGGCTCTTACCAACTGAAAATACAGCATTCACACAATGGACTGCTTCATTTTTTATTTTTTTTTTTAACCAAGGCTCCCCAAGTCAGTGATGCTGAACTGATCTCAGTGGTGAAACTGTTGTGATGTTATCTATACCCCTCATATCTTTTTCTTTTTTAAATAAAAGTTGACATTTGGGCTGCCTCTCCTTAAACTGAATTTATTCTCACAGAATTGGTGGAAAAGTTTTTAAAGTAATGAAAAAACAAATTTTATTCACAACAATAATGTGACAATACCTGTACTTTCCCAAAAATGGTGGAAAAATTTGCAATGCAGGAAACTGGATGCAGGAATCTTCCAAATAATGTTTTCCTAAGATAATATTTACAAGAAAAATTTGTTTTCAAACTGAAGGAGGTATCTGGGTCCGATGTGGCTTAGATAGACATTAGGATGTTCCAAACAAAAGCTGATTCTCTTATCTCTTCAATTTAAGCTCTACTCTATTTTTATAGCTATATTTCCAAATCAAACTGCTGTTCTGGGTTTTCAAATGTAGAGATAGCTGCATCTCAAGTAGTCAAAGTGGAATTGTGATATTTTTTTTTTTTTTTAGATGTCCACCTTCCTGTTAGAGACAGAGTACTTAAGAGTGGTGAATCAGTCTATTTGCTGCTTTTCTTCCACAACGAAGTCCAGCAGAGAGAATCCGCAACTCAACATGATGCAGCTCAGTCTCTGAACAGTCTCAGAAGCTGCAGTGTGGACCTCAAAGACCCCCCAAAGGTTTAAGTCTTCCTCTTCTTGACTGTGGGCCGGTCGAACACATCTCTTACGCCTGCTGCCTTCTGTTTGAAGAACTTGCTGTTCTGAGCGCTCTCCTGTGCCCAGGCCGAGTCGAATGACGTGGTGTCCTGGTCCACAAGGTGGGTGTACTTTGTACGTCCAGACCGACCAAAGTTTTTGACCTTAAAAGGCGAAACAAACCAGTCAAGTCCAGTGAAAGAATCAAAGGACTTGCAAAGCTAACTTACTTGTGCAACATATGACAGTGTAAACATTTTTAAAAGCTTATGGATAAATTTAACAGTCGCCCCTAACCACCAGTTGCCCCCAAAGGTCATTGCGTGAGCACTGGCTTCACTTTTCAGACCCAAAGTCAACATCCACTTTTATATACAGTTTGAGTGTGAAATATAAATTAAGCGGCTGACCTGCATGACTTTGGGTAGGATGGTTTTGTTGAAGTGGTCCTCCAGAGTAGGTGCACTGAAATCTCTCTTGTACACGTCCTCCTCCTCGTCCTGTAACAGAAACCACACATTCATGAGCCACAGAAAAGTTTGGTAGGAATGTTGATCAGTCTCCAGTGTAAGCAGAAGATTCCACGGCTGCCACTGCTCCCTGGTGGACAAACTTTGCAATGTTTCCAAATTTTAAACCTCTCTTAGGATGCAGTGTCTTATCATGAGATGATTAACCTCTAATGTTCACACTCAAAAACATCCCATTATTAAAACCTGCTGAAGGTAAAACTGAGTGTATGTTAAGGACCATTTCTGAAAGCTTTTCACATGCTGAGGAGCTGTGGTGAGAATCCACCTCTGCAGTGACCTACCATGAAGAAGGCTCCTCTGTGGTAGTACTTCTGCAGGAACTTGTATTTGCCTTTGGTGGCTTTGTTGGTAATTTGTTTGCCACTGTTGCGCAGTTCGGCCCTCCGCTCCTCCTCTGTCAAGTTTCGGAACCTCTCGATTTCACCCTTCTCCTTCTCCAAGCTGTCAACAAACAACACATCAACATCATCATCGTCATCTTCAGCAACTACAGCAATGAGCTTATTTAAAATTAAAACAAATAGCTATGTTTTTTTTTTTTTCCTTTTTCCATACAAGTCATTACCAGGAGTCAAAATTTACTCACACTTCTCGGGCCTCTCTTTCCCTCTTGATGCGTTTCAGCTCTCTGACTTTCCAGGCTTCATATTCTTCCTCCTCATTCTCTCCATCAGTATCCAGAGCATCCAGAGCAGCCAGTGTGCGCCGGTTCTCCTCAAACTCCTTCTTAGCTTCATCTTCCACAATCTTGAGGGTGTAGCGCCGTCGCTCCTCCGCCTGCTTCTTGGCCTCGGCCTCCAGCTCTCTTTGCCTCTGCTCCTCTGCTTCACGTTCTGCCACAGTAACTCTGTCCTTCCTGTAGTACAGCCAGGCAATAATAAGTATAGCAAAAATATTTGTAGGTTGAAGTGTTTCAGTTCGGGTTGTTTCAGTTCATACTTGCGAATGAAGACGGGTTTCAGTCGCGGCTCTGCTTCGTCCTCACTGTCTGTGTATTCTTCATATTCAGACTCAGACTCAGACTCCTCTCCCGACTTCCCTTCCTCCTCCACCTCCATGACCTCCATCTCCTCATTCTTACGTTCCATGGCTCGCAGTCGCATCATTGCTCGCCTTCTCTCGATTTCCTGCACACAATGGCAAACTCCATCTTGAAGACTTAACATCATTCAGTTTAAATTTTTTTTTAAAAATATACACGACAGATAGCCACCTCATCATCCACTTCTTCCTCCTCCTCCTCCTCCTCTTCTTCACTACTCTCCTCATGCTCTGGGTGCCATGTGCCTTCATCAGAATCCTCACTGCTCTCAGCAACAACTTCAGGCTCTGCGATCTGTCTATGTCTCGCGAGCCTGAGGACAAAAAATGCAAAAGGGTTGAATTAACATTTTAGACAACAATGTTTGACCATCCTTTCAGTCAATTCAAATCAAACATGAATACCTGTCCTCCACATCTTCAGAGACACGATTGAGCAAACGTTTGAGACGTGGATCAGAAACATCCTCTTCCTCCAACTCCAATTCTGGCTCCATTTCCTTTCCCTTCTTCACAAATTGGAAGTCCTCTTCTTCCTCATCTGACGACTCCATTGGTGCGTAGTCAGGACGTTTACCTGACACATATCTTTTCACCTTCACCTTCTCCATAGAGAGTTCACCTGGAGTAAAAAAAAAGATATGAGTACGGACTTTTCCACCCCCCAAAAAAATGTTTAGATGTTTGATGCTTAGTATGCGCTAACCAAGAAGTCAGCATTATGCATCGCTAATAAGAGAAACCAACCGTTTAAACAACCAAAAGGTTTCTCAAATCCAGGAGCATATCTAAATCATAAGTAAATCTATTGGAATTATCCAATATGTCAGTATCATATTGTCATTCCATTCACTGAACAGAAAATGAGCAAAAGTAGAACAAAATACAAACAAAAATGCTGTGTGTTCATAGATATGACAGGAGCCCTTATTTTTTGTTAATTATGTAGTTTGAAAGTGTGTAAGAAGCAGCTGATTCAATTCTGTGGTTTCTGTTAAGGCCAGTCTAGTTACATTTCTCATATACTTATGCTCCTCGATCTACACTAAATAGCCAAAAGTATATGGACACAGCATTAACATGGTGTTGCTACGAAGTAGGAATCTGAGCTGGAAGTTGAAAAGCCACTTAAGCTGAAACGTAATTAAGTCTCACGAATAATCAGCTCACATTAACTTTTCCATCCACTTTTGATTGTAAAATGTTAAGAATTACTACATTTCCTAATTTTGGCCTTTCTTGGGTTGTTTTTTTTTTTTTTTTTTTACTTTATTTCTGTATCTCAAACCGGACACCTTGGGGATGTGGGAAGCAGCTGGGACGTTTGAAGGTGTCTCCTTCAGAGCTGGGAAACAACGATGCTCCATCTTCATTTAAATAGCGAGTTAACCCTACCCTTATACCCTTATACTGACGGAAAACAAATCACATGCATCAAATGTTTTCACCCATTTCTGGTTCCAGCTTAGTGAAAACAGCAGCTGCTAGCTGCTAACTTAGCACGCCGCTAGCCGCCTGCTAACGGCTCCTCCTTACCCTTCTCGTTCCGGACCGGCACGGCTCCGGCCGTGGACTGGATCGGTGGGAGCTTCATGTTGAGGGCTTCGCGGCTAGACATGACTGCCGGATCGACGGTACCGGCTTGGTGAACACAAACTGAAGAATTTCCTTAAACAAAATAAGCTCGTCGTCGCTTCACCCAGACGGAAGTTTGACAAAAACTATGTGAAGGGACCGGAAGTGGAATTGCTCCGACAACAAGCGCGGTGTAAGGTTCCGTCTCACACCGAATCACAGACTGAGTTCTTCTTTTGCTTTTATGGCGGGTCAAAACCATCGCTTATTAGGTCCTCCTGTACTGGAGTTTTTAGTGTTCGACATTATCTTTGAACTACTGTACAAATCAGCAGGGAGCCAAAATAATAATCCTGATTTTGAATGAGGTCTTGCTAGTTACACTCGATTTTGAGTGATAAAATTTCCTACTAAGGGACTAATAAAAGGTTATCTTACTTTAAAAAGGGACGAGTCTGTATTATTTTTATGTACACACACACACACACACACTATCGTGAAAATTTTTAAGCAAAGAGTATTGACACTGTTGCAAGAATTTGCAAATAATTTTACATATTATATGATTTGTTAGAGGTACCAGATGTACCAACACCAGAAATCTATGACAATACTCAATTTTCTTTTTGTTGTTTATTTATTTGTATATTCTTAAATAAAATAATAAATGACTACACTGGATTGGCCTAGTGTCAAAGATTCTCAAACAGTTCCACATTCCACAAAAATAAAAGTCTTTGAACATAATTATATACAGAAATAACTTATTCCTAGACCACACTTTCAGCAAACCCTCAATATACCTGAACCACAAAAATATGAAAAAATACACAAACCCAATTTATGATTTATTTTTTGCAAATACAAAAGTGATGTAGATGTTTAAATGGTCTATTTTGATCTGTGTTGTGTGGAAGTTGTTAGAGCTTGGCTCCTCTCTGTCTGAACAGTTCCTCCAGCTTATCCTCCAGAACTGAGTTGGTTCCTTTCAGGCCTTTCACCACCTCATTGGCCCACACAAAATACTCCTGGACTCGCTCAGCTGTCCAATCTGTCACACAAACACACACATACACACAAGCAAATGCACACACAAAAGGAGAAAAGTGTTGTAACTAACACTTTGCAGCACTGGCACTGGGCCAAAGACACGTGAAAATGGTCCCTCACAAATTCACTATGTATTTGTGTTTGAATACGGCAGGCTTAAAACTCTATTGCCCAGTTCTTTGAAAAAATTATTTCAACTTTTAAAAATTAAAATGAAAAAGATAAGCATGGCCTCGTAAAAAAATTCTCACAGTCTAACATTAAAATGTTTACTGCATGATTTCAACTCAATATTTAATGTTGTTTGTTTTAAATACAATCAATAATAAAAGTAACACGAAGGCTGCAACATGTTGATCAACAGTTCCCTTACCCATTATTTTGTCATATGATTGTTATATCAACAATGTCAAAAATGGTGAAATATATACTTTAAATTCTCTGGTGATGTTTTGAGCTGCTTGTTTTATTTGACTTAAAAGCTGGCAATCACATTTGTCAAAAATAATCATCATCACATTTGACAAATTTTAACCAGATAATGTTCAGAGTTTTGGCTTTTGAAAGAATTCTAAAGGATTTAATAATTATAGAATAAAAAAAACAAAAAAACAAAACCCATATGTGTCAGAGTGAGAACAGTGATAGTGACATTGGTGCTTACCAACAGGTGTGCATCGGTTCAAGTCCCTTAGATTGTACAATTTATCAGCCAGTTTTACCAGTTTGGCTTGATGGCTGCAGTGAGGGGCATGTTCCACCTGCAGACGCTTCCTCTCCTGTTTGGGGAGGGTTTTGTCATCCGTCACCTCGTGAACAATACGAGCAACGGTTGGTCCGAACTTGGCTTCCAGCTCTGCAGGAAGGGTGTCTGTGTCCTCCACTGTGTCATGAAGCAGAGCAGCCTGCAGGGAAGGACAAGCAGACCAAAACATAACACAAAGGCTCAGTAAGACAACACATGCGGTTTGCCACATTTTAACTTCATGATATATTACTGATGAAAACATACCTGCAAAACCTCAATGTCTGTCACACCTCCTTCATGGCTGAGGATTCTGGCAACTCCTTAAAGGCAAATACAAACAGAGAGAGAGAAAGAGAGAGACAAGAGTTAATAAGGACTATCAGCAAGAGGACTGGAATGCAGACTTAACCAGACCTGAGTTCAGAGCACAGATAGAACAGGAGACTAGCAACAGGAATTATGAGTTGCCGTTACTGACATCATGAGAGGTCTCAAAGCAAAATTTTCGATAGTATGTGAAATCCATGTCAATATGAACTGAATCTCCTTTGAATCCAAAGGAAAGCCCTTTCACAGATCAGCAAACAAAAACACAGATATGGATATATTTGCAGCAAAATAAGCTTATTGTCAATCACTGTTTTAGTGGCTTTCGTTCCAGTAACACAGTATGGGTCAAGTGTCAAAGACGGACAGATTTGCGAGCAGTATCTGAAGATATCACGCATAAGTAAATATAGCCTCATTGTGTGGAGTTGATTTCCTAAATGTTTATAAATGTAACTCTTTTTTGTATGATTGTTTGTGAAGTTTTGGAATGAAACGGACAGCCCACTGTTACTCACCTATGGGGTGATTAATGTACGGAGTTGCATCCGCGTCTTTACGCCGCTGGTTGCGGTGTTTTTCTGCGGCAAAATTTACAGTTTCTATTAACACAACCGCGTCTGAGTTCATGGTGAAAGTTACAATTACTGTCCAGAGAAAATTAACATTAAGAGAACGGCGTCAAGTTTCATTCATTAGCGTCTCTCCAAGAAAAGTGTGGCAGTCCGTCTGTTGTAGTGTCCGAGTGAAACAGCCGACGTATAGTAACAGTTCCTTATCTTGAGGTACGGAAGCAGGGAGAGGCTCCTATTCAGCTTGACGCTTTTGTTGACGTTTCCATCGATATTCATTGCGCAACTGCCAACATTGTCGGATATATTTGTGAAATCATACCCAAATCAATGTCAGCAATTTAATACCAATGTTTGAAAACCCGTGTGACGTGAAGGACTTGTTTATAGCATACAAGCTAGCCGAGCTAGCAGGCTAACAGAGTCTCATCCCCTGAGTGTTTCTTTTCTGTTATTTTATTTTCTGGACTCATAACTTCATGTTTGTTGTGATTGTGCAGCAGAGGATTGACCGTGGTGCTGTCCTTGTCGTGGCCCAGCATGGCTCACAGTGGCCGGAGAGACTCCCCGGAGCTCCCCGACTTCTCCTTGCTAAAGAGACTGGCCAGAGATCAGCTCATCTACCTGCTGGAACAGGTGAGAGCTGATCACAGTAAAAATGTCTCTGCTTCATTAGCCTCCACTAGCTGCTACAATAGAAATGTTTGTTATGGGGCACTTATTATGAAGCAGTGAGTAGCTAGTTGTACAATGTCTTCTATTAAAACATAAACACCTTACACTGCAGGGATTATGTGCAGTTGTGAAGTTCCTGCTGCATAGGATATGTTTTACTTGTGACCAAACCCACCCACACTCAGGGAATTACCCAGTATTTAATTGTCTTGATGTTATTGGCAGTCAGAATAGATAGAAAGCTAATGATCGAACAAGACACATCAGTGAGCCAAACTTTGAGTCATAGATGTGGATTAATCTGCAGCAGAAAAGAGTCCCCAAAAAATTAAGTAATTTTACTGTGCCCTTTTCTGGCTTTATTAGATTAGATTAGGACAGTTTGAAGAGTGACAGGAAATGGGAGACATGTGACATATAGCACCACCTGGAACCCAACCAGCATTGCTGACAAGGACCTTGTAACCTCGTGTTTTTGGGCCATGCGCTCTCCCCACTACGCCTCTGGTGCCCCGCAAATTCGCTATTTACACTAGGTTTAACAATGTCTGCTAAGAAATAAGAGGACCCAGCTATTTCAGAAAACTGACTGCCCTTATTTTTCAGCATGTAGTTTTAAAAATTAATACCATTGGAATGAACAAATGGACTTGGAGACATAAACAATATGTAGAAGAAAGTATTGCAAGACAGATTAAGACATGATAGGGTTTCATCAGTTATAGGAGGTATAACAACAGTGTCACAAGGGGTTGATGTATTTCTGCAGATAATTGGTGGATTATATGTGCTGTGTCATTTGGTTGAGTGCTACCAACAGTGTATTTAGATAGACATGATCCTGTTTGTGTGTGTTTGTTGTCGGATAGATTATCCTAGATATTGTCTTCACTGCACTTTCCTCATCACATAGCTCCCAGGGAAGAAGGACCTCTTCATCGAGGCAGACTTGATGAGCCCACTTGACCGTATTGCCAATGTGTCAACACTAAAGGTGATTTCCACCAGCTTATGCTCCTCTGATGTTTATTTTGAGAATACTTGGAGCTCCAGTAGCCACTTTAAATGTTTTGTTTTTTGTCTTTTTTTTGCAGCAACATGAAGTAGACAAACTCTACAAAGTGGAATACAAACCAATTATCAGTACCTCAGATCAGTGAGTTTAGCACCATTCATACTTCTAACAACTTCAACACATACTCACACACACACACACACACACAGAGACACACATAATGTAACTGCCTGACAATGTTGCATTACTCGCTTACAGGCTCTGTTTTTTGATCCGGCCAAGAATACAAACTGTTAAGTGGATATGTGGTGAGTAGGGTTGGACATTAAACTTTTTTTCGTATCAACTGAAATGTGAAGTATTGTTTATTGGATTATTGATAATTTGACTTTCTATCCAATGTGTTGTATGTTGCATCTGCAGGTCATCTGGACAACTTTAATTATTTATTTAATAATATATATAAATGGGAATTGCTGACAGCACTGGACATTGAATGGGAACTATCCCATGATACCCATATACTATTTTCTATATAGTTAGTGGTGTATAGTTTGCTTAATAATTCCAGGTGTGTTTCATGCTTGATTCTTTTTTTATTCCAGATGTTGCCAACGCAGACAAAGCAGCAGGAAAATTTCGTAGATACAAGATAATCTTCACCCCTCAGAAGGTATTTCCTGCTCCCCTGTTGTGTTCATGCAGATTTAATTTGGATCAAGCATAATTCTGACATTCACCCGCTGACCCTCCTGTGTCCAGTTCTATGCGTGTGAAACAGTTCTGGAGGAGCAGGGGCTCTTTGGTGGTGAGTGTCCTTGCTTTTCTACTTTTTGTTTTAGAATCAGTATAAATAAAAAGGAGTGTTTCACTTGTTTTTGCCTCCCCACAGATGTGACCAGTGATGAATGGGCTTTCTACCTCCTCCCACTCGATGATGACATCATCAGTCTGGAGTTGCCTGAATTTTTTCATGACAACTTCTTGGTAAAGACAGACACAGAGCTGAAAAGATTTTTAGTACATTAACATATGATCATGAGAACCGATTGATCATCCCATTGTCTAATAAAGATATCTCAAATGAGAGTATAGTTAAAAAATAATTATCAGCTGTATTTGCAGGTTCACCTTGTTCACTTTCCCAGAATGTAGTAATGGACACATATTGAATTATACAGACTTTGTATTGATCCAAACATATCATTTGAATACCCATCAAATCAAATACGCTGAGAGGTCTGTTGTCAAATGTTGTGGGTCCAGTGTGTTGACTAAAATTTGCCAATGGCTAATGGCAAATTTAAGATCCACAGCTGCATCGCTGTTTGTGTTTTAAACGATTTAAGATAAGAGTCACTTGCGAATAGGGGGTGAAATCCTTAACCCAATATCTCATTGAACTGAAACTTTTTGTTTCTTTATTTGTACTTTGGGGATTAACATGAAATAATCCAGTTATGCCCATCACACCTGTATTTTGGCAGGCTGGTGACCAGCGCTGGGTGAGGACAGTGGGCAGCGCCCTGCACCTCCTTCACTCTATTTATGGCCCATTCTCAAAGATCTACGGGATTGGACGATGTGCTAAGGTGCAGTACAAGCAGAGACCAAAGACAGAAATGTACCTGCTGCTGTTGTCATTGAAATTTGCGAGATGAAGGATTAAGTTGTAATCAAGTTCATCTTTCTGTCTGGTACCAGATGGCGTACGAGTCATGGAAAGAACAGGTAGAAGAGGGAGACGCAAAAGCTCATCAGGCTGAAATAGGAAATGCTTTTCTCATTGACAGAGGTGAGAAGCCACATGTTCTTTCTTCAGCGGATAACATGCTGTGTTTCCCTCCTTTCTTTCACATTGTCATGATCTCTTGCAGATGTGGACTACATCACTCCTCTGTGCTCACAAGTTGTCTACGAAGGACTGGTGGATGATATATTTAGAATCAAATGTGGTAGGTATCTAATCCCCATGTGGTGAGTGCTCTGTTTTCAGGGGGAAACTGTATCCACTGAGATACAGTTCTAAGCTCTACAAATGAGAACTAAAAGCTGGGGCAGAGGAATCAGTGTTATATGTGAATATATGGTTGAATTTATGTAGAGCCCTGACACCAGTTTTTTTGGACAGTTTGTAGAAGCTTTAGAGACGAGCTCACACAGTTAAAATTGAAGTTACAGTAATCCCGATGTGATCAAATAAAAGCATCTACCAACATCTTCATTTTGATGTGTGACACCAAAGATCAGAATTTGGTTATATTTCATAGATGAAGGCAACAGGATGTGTCAAAGATAATGCAGAAGTTGTACAGACTCGGTTTGGAGAAGGAGGACTTAACACTGATGTTCTGCTTGATTGCTAAATGGATAGATAATAACGAGGATTTAAATATTGTCTGCATTTCACTGTAGGAAGTTTTTCATATCCAGTAAACAGTTGGTCAGTATATAGAGTTTGTGCAGCTCATAAGATCAAAACCAGGACCCTAAGTGTATCTAAATATACAGTAATCCTGCAGATGTTTTTTTATTTTTTAAACCTACGTGTGTGCTGATGGGTCCCCGTTTTTGTTCTGCAGGATGTGTGGAGTTTGGACATGATGTCACATCCTCTGACAAAAGTGTAAAGGTCATGCTGAACTCTCAGGATAAGGTATGGTGGACTCTGGAGCTGTAAAAGTTTTACCATCAGGATTTCGAATTGTGTCCCTCTAAACTCCAGTGTTGCAGGTATTCAGTGAAATCAGAAATGAGCATTTCTCCAACGTCTTCAGCTTTCTCAGCCAGAAAGCCAGGAATCTTCAGACTGCATATGATGTGAGAAAACCTTGGCTTCATCTGTGTCTTTGTAGGTAAAACGACTTAAACAAGTGACACTTTGCTTCCATCTTTAATTTCACAGAAGCGTCGGGGGATGGACATAAAGCAGATGAAGACTTTTGTCTCGGAGGAACTAAAAGGGTTAAAACACGAGCATCGCCTGCTTAGTTTGCGTGAGTGCTGCACTACTTTACTGTGCAACAGATTCTTTGGGATGTATTTCGGGTTACATGCAAAGCTGAGGAGGATTTTGTCATTTCAGACATCGGTGCCTCTGAATCAATAATGAAGAAGAAAACCAAGCAGGATTTTCAGGAGCTATTGAAGACAGAGCACTGTAAGATCACTCAGTTGATGGCACTCATGCTCCAGTTACATGTGTTTCTTGGTGATTAATGCCACCCCAACTTTACAAAACATTGTTTTTTTTAGTCATTGTTGCGTAAGAATGACACCTTACCTGAGATGATTTTATTTTGAAACAACAAAACTTAGCCAGTATCAATGGTTGATGATCTTATCGATGCAGATCTTGACTCCTTGTCTTCCAGCTTTACTTGAAGGATTTGAAATCCGTGAATGCATTTCTTTCATAGAGGAGCACATCAACAGACAGGTGCTTTTGTTTTAACACCATAATAATAATGGTAATAATAATAATAATTTGCTGGAAACTTATTCGTTTGTTTGTTTGGTTTTTCCAGGTCTCCATGATAGAAAGTCTAAGGCTGTTATGTCTTCTGTCAATCACAGAGAATGGTGAGAGGAGCAATATCAAATCTTTTATTAGATATTGAGCAGAATGTGGGTTTATGGGCTGGTGATGGGATCCAGAGGCTCTTGTTGGGTGGTGGATGCTGGTGTTGGAAGTCAGACAAAGGTGACAAATTATATAGTCTGGTAGACAAACAGGACTTGATTTCTTTGGAGGCTCAGATAGATTAGAGTCTTGCATTAATCAGAGAGTCAATGATTGGTCATTCGGCAAGATAGTGCTTGCAGTTTTGGGATGCACCATATGAATAGCATTAGAAAGCTCTGTACGAATGTGTGTGAATGGCTGAATGTGACTTCAATTGTAAAGTGCTTTGAATGGTCAGTAAGACCAGAAAAGCTCGATTATATGTCCAGTCCATTTAACCAAAGACTGAATCCAATTCCTCTTATGTTGTGTTAATAACAGTGAGTGATGGTGTTTTCACAGGACTCCTGCCTAAAGACTTCAGGGCATTAAAGGCACAGTACCTACAGGTGAGCCTGAATAGGAACCTGAAATATAATGTTTTTAAACATTGTCATGTTTTTTAAAGTCACGTTCTTATATTTGCTGTAATGTGTCTTGAAATTATGACACATTAAAAAACATTCCAGTGTTTAAAGAAATCGGTCGACAGTCACATTTCCTCTTTTTGTACTTTCTGAAGCTGGTATACTTGGGGTATTTCTTACTATGGAACACCTGCTTAATGTTTTGTGTTGATGTGTATGTGTTAATACTAAAGAGCAGTTTGTGGCTTCACTACTTTCTTTTTCTAGCACCTAGTGAAGTTGAACTTAAAGCAGCCATCCATGTTCACAGTTGTTTATTTGAAATGATAAAACAGGAACGACTTTTACTCTCTGATACAGCTAAACCCCATAAGTGTAAAATAGGTCTCAGAATCACAACTGTGTCATATGAAGTACAAGATTATGAGAAAAAATATATTTAAAAAAATCAGAGCTTTGTAGCTGTGTTAGGCTTTGGAAATTAGAGATTTGTTTTCAAAGGCGTCTTAAGTAGGTTTTAATGGATTTCACACTGAGACAGAGTAGAGATGCAAGAAAATATAAATATCACCCATTAAATCTGCCACTGGCCTCACGTCTAACATTTTCTTGGCTGGATTTCCTCAGAGCTATGGAGTGGACCACCTGCTCACATTTGCCAACCTGAGACAGTTGGGGCTGCTGGTGGAGCAGCAGCCAGGAGAAACACTGACTGTCATGGAGAGCAAAGTGGGCAAACTGGTCAATGACAAGACTGCAGGTGAAACAGGCTTATTTTGTTATTTGTTACTTTTTAAGGCATTTTTGTGGGGATTTTACATGTTAGGAGACTGTACAGAATCAGAAAATGAGGACACAAAGAGGGGGAATGATATGCAGTGACGAGTCTGGCCTGGGGCTTAACAAGGAACTCGCCTGCTCATAGCATATGCACTCATGGAATCACTGGGCTACATGTTTTCCCCAGGCCTCTTTTTCAATCACAGTCTCCATCTACAGGATATGGCTGAAGGATTTTGTGCACCTTATTTATGTATTTTCTAATTGCTTTCTTCCAGGAAAGCTGACTGATGCCTTCTCTTCTCTGGCTAAGAAGAGCAATTTCCGAGCATTAAGCCGAAAACTCAATCTGGTAAATTATTGTCAGTTTCACTACTTTGCCCCTGGAGACCCTTATATCATGCAACCCAACAGATAGGTGGCATTTCACCTTCATTGTGCTATAAATGTACAAGATTAGTAACTGGAGTTTAATACTCTGTTTTCAGGTGCCAAAGTCAGATGAAGAATATGACCTGCGTGTCCCTCGAGACATGGCTTACATCTTCAGTGGTGCCTACATCCCTTTGAGCTGCAAGCTCATTGAGCAGGTGATGAATTAAACCAGGATTAATTCATCCCTACTGATCTCATTGTTTTATTTGGTTTTTCTTGACCAACATTAGTGATGCTGGATTGTTTTGTTGTGTTGCTTTTGCTTTGTGTTTTGTAGGTGTTGGAGCGAGACAGTTGGACAGGGCTTGAAGAAGTCACCAAGTTGCTGAATGGTCATGAATTCGCTTTTACAGGTTAGATCACAAGAAGATATTAATATAGAGGTGACAGTGATGTTATTGATTTAAATTTGTGTAAGATTAATGATTTGAATTAATGTTCAAATCATTATTCATTGATTTGAAAGTAAATATCTTGTCTAATTTGCTATGTTACCTGATTTCTCTGGTTGTTGTTAATGCTGTCTGCATGTAAACATAATGACCATTTTATGTGCTCTGAATTAATGAGTGATGGGCTTATTCTCTGTCTCTCACCAGGAAGCAACGGAGCAAATCTACGAGCAAAGAGCGACGCTCAGCGCATCATCATGGTCATGTTCCTTGGGGGCTGCACCTTCTCTGAGATTTCAGCCCTTCGCTTCCTCGGAAGAGAGAGAGGTAAACATGGCCTGGTTGATGAAGGTTTACCTGATGTTATTGAAGACATTTTCTCTGTGTAGTTTCACTGTATAGTTTCACTTCTACTGTCCTAACTATGGATCAACTATGGATTGCTCTCTGAACAATCAGCCCTGATGATTTATTAGTTTTAAATTAAAACACTTGCTTCTGTAAATGTTTGATTTGCCTAAACTAAATCAGTATTTTATAAGCATCATTAAATATATAAAATTGAGTTATATAATATATGAATATTTTACATGTCATTGATAAACCAATTTTATATATCTTTCCAAAAAGTACTATGTTTAAGGAACAAGTAATCAGTAATTTCTGTGACAACTGAAATTCCTGATGTCACACTGATGGCTCACTGTATAAATATTTCCTAAAACCTTAACAGGGTCCCCTTTAACCTTTGGAGCTCTTTTTTTCTTTCAGGTTACAAATTCATTGTTGTAACGACTGCGATCACAAACAGTTCAAGGCTCATCGAGGCCTTGCTAGGCAACAAAGTATGAGGTCTGTCAGCACGTCATGAAGGACAGAAACCTGGCACATTCCTGCAGGCTCTCGTCATGCATTCCCTCCAGCACTGACAGGACAGATAGAAAAAGTTCATGGATTGTCTGTCTCAGTCATCAAAAGAACTGTAAAAATGTATAAAGTGAAAATAAATGTTTTTAAACAAGTTTAAAAGGTTTTCCTTCGTGTTTTTTATGTTTATGTTGCAAATTGTATATGTGTGTGTATGTGTGGAGAACCTCGCCTCATATCAATTTTATGAATGAAATGAAGGGAAAAACAGACGTATGGTGAAATTAATTCTGCAGAAAACGATACAATATTTTTCTTTGTAATCATGAGCTGGTCTGAGATGGGCGGTGCTATCTCTTGACTGGCTCGAAGAAGCGCGCCGCTTTAACGGCCGGTCTCAGCATGACAGACCGAGCGCTCCCGCCGTAGCAGCCAATCACAGAGCAGACTGCGCGTATTTTGAAATGTGTGCAAACGGACTGCGCTGAGAGCAGACGACGGTGCGGAGCTCAGCCCCGAGTCTGTGACAGGTGTCGGTCATTTGTACTGTAGAACCGATAAACGCAGCACTGTGTGGGACTTAAAGATGAGAAAGAGGTAAGAGAAAAGGCTTTTTATCGTCAGAGTCGGAGCGTGTCAGATGATGTTGTTGTTTCAACAGTAACGGCTAAAAGCGGTTAGCTAAAAAAAACGCTGCCGTCTGTTAGCTCGATCGGAGCAGTCCGCTCCGGACCAACGACCTCCGTGTTTGTGCCATGTAAAAAGTGTGTTGATACATGGACTGACCAAGTCCCATCCGACTGTCTGTCCCGCAGCGAGGTGCTCGCAGCAGAGGCTGTGTCGTGCCTGAATAAAGCGATGTGCCATCTGAAGGAAATTTGGGAGGAGATCGGTATCCCTGAGGACCAGAGACTACAGAGGACTAATGTTGTCAAGAACCACATCAAGGTCAGGCATCGATTATTCACAGTAACCTGCCATGACTCTGGAGTCGGTTTCTGACTCGACAGCTAAGGGGAAAGCCAGGGGAAACTTCAATGACATGACTGAATGTCCTATTATCCACTGTCTGCTGTCACAGGGCGTTGGAAATTCAAGTGTTGTCGCAGTTAAAGATCAGATTCCCCGAAATATTCGTTAAATTGTTTGATCTGAGTAAAGACACACACATTCACAGAACGGATTTAACTTAGTTTTTCCATCTAGACCACTTAAGATCAGGTCTGGAGCAGAAACCACTACACCTGTACTGGTCAAGTCTGGGTAGGACTACAGGGAGAAAGTGACTATTATTTCAAAATCAACTTCAGATTTGTGAAACCTTTTCTTGCTCTACATTAATGGTGAGAAGTTAAAGACAATTTAAAACTAAAGTTCACATATGTGAAACCAGAAAAAATTGTGAATTCATTGGGGGTTTTTTTGCTAACCCAAAAACATCATAGTGAACCTGAACCCAGACATCAAGTCTGCGTTAGATTTACATGGTGAATTAAAAGACAGTTTAAAATATCTCTCAAATATGTGAAGCACAGGAATTAGAAGCAGTGATGTATTTCAAACTGTGTGAGATTGCTCTCTGGCCAAGACAAGTTTACATTGGGGCGGTTAAACTTTACCCAAAACTAGGTGTATGAATGAATGAGAGAAGGATGGGTGTGTTCTTTGGGGGGGGGGGGTCAGGGGTCCCAACACAGGAACACAATGATCTTTTGGTGAAACTAGGCCACTGGAGAGTATTAGAGTTCTGCATGCCATGAATACACTGTGCCATGAGACCTCTGGTGATTGGTCAACAAAGACAGACCAGTGTTACTACATAAATGTATATGACTGAAAGTATGCACTTATATGATTGGATTGCAAAGACCAGCGTTTATCTTCTCCAAACTGACCATCACAGTAATAATATATCGGAAACTAATAAGAATGTAGAACAACTGCACATATTCATCTCCATATGCTGATTTGTTTGACTGTTTGGCCACCAGAGCTTACTAGAGATGATGATCAAAGAAGAGGAGTCTCTGAGGAAGAGACTCATTAGCAGCGTTCAGACATGCAGGACAGAAATGGAGAAACTCTGCCTGGAACTTCAGCTGGCTATGTTTGAGGTAACACTTTCATTGTTGAAAGGACTGAGTAATGATTTGTTAAATACAATGTTACAGACTTTAACAATACTTAAATAGCTTAAGAAAAATTTTTATGACATAAATTAGTTCTTTTCTTCTGTGTATATTCAGGAAGAGGAAGGTATTAGCATGCTACAACAAGAGAAAAACATCCGCACCCAGGTGGAGGCTCTGGCAAAAGAGAAGACTCGGCGGATGCAGCAGCTGAAGGCTCTGCTGGAGCAGGACCAGGACCTGTGCGACATCCTCTGCTCCATGCCTTATGGTATTACTCCAGACTCTGTGCCCTCACTGGAGCAACTGGAGGACTTTGGCCAGCACATCACCAACCAAAAAGTAGAGAAGGTTAGCCACTGTGTCTCCAGAGACCATATCAAAGAAGTCTTCTCTCTGCTTCACTAGTCAAAAAGTGATTGACAAATCCAACCTTATAAAGCCATGGCATTTTATTTCTCTTTGGGCTGAAAATTCTTTGTAGCTCCAAACACAACTACAGTGACAACTGGTGTTTCATGACCAATGCCAAGGGACTGTAGCATCTTATTGACTAACTCTAAGATTTTCCAGTGGGGAAACAAAGTGTAATCTGTCTTTTCACCAGAGGGTCTGCTACTTTTATTTTTCAGGCAAAGAGACATGCTGAATTCATGGACCTCAAAAAGCAGATCATCCTCTACATGGAGGAGCTGGACCACATCCCTGAGACCAGTTTTGAGAAGGACGTGGTTTGTGAGGATGAGAACTCCTTTTGTCTCTCCAGAGATAATATTACAGCTCTCAAGCTACTTGTGTGCCAGGTGAGTTTTTCCAATACTATCAGAGGATAATATTAAAAGGCCTTCAAGTCTTAGGCTTGACTTGACTCTAGATATCACCAGCAAAAGTGGCAGATGAGAATTGATCAGTAAACACAGAAGTACAACAATAATATAGTCAGGAAACTTTTATGTTTCAGAATCAGATTTTATTGCCAGGTATGTGTAAACATACTAGGAATTTGTACCGGTGTGTCAATCTTGGACATATTAAGGGAAATGTGAAAACCAGCAGTAGAAGCTGTTCAGTTCCTCTACCAGTTGTTTGTTCCCTACAGGGAGGGGGCATGGAATCCTGTAGTTGGTCATGTCCTGTAAGCCTCTTCACACTGAAGTAGGGTCACTGGCTGAGAGTTTGATCTTCAGCTTCTCAGAGTAGCTGCTCTTAGCTGCTCCGATTTCCCTCATCAGTGTGTTCCTGGACTGCTTGTACAGGGCACGGTCCCCACTTCTGTAGGCCTCCTCCTTGGCCTGGCACAGTTTCCGCAGTTTGGTGTTAAACCACAGTTTGTTGTTGTTTGATGTGCAGAAGGTTTTGGTCTTCACAAAAACTGATGTATGATATCACAGTGTCAGTCAGTTCATTGAGATCCATCGCTGCAGCTTCAAAGACACTCCAATCAGTGAAGTCAAAGCAGTCCTGTAACTCCAGCTTTGACTCAGCAGTCCATCTCTTCACTGTCCTCACTACAGGCTTTACAGATTTTAACTTCTGCCTGTAGGTTGGGATGAGATAGACCATGCAATGATCGGAGAGCCCCATGGCAGTGCTGGGAACAGAGTGGTAGGAGTCCTTCAGTACAGTGTAGCAGTGGTCCAAAGTGTCCCTGGTGGGACGCTTAATGTGCTGCCTGTACTTAGGGAGTTCTTGGCTGAGGTTCGCTCTGTTAAAATTCCACAGTATGATGAGCAGGGAGTCTGGATGTTTTCTCTCCACATCTGTTGCCTGGTCAGCCATGTGTTGTAACACCTCAGTTACACAGGCCTGAGGTTGAATGTAGACACTGACCAGGATAAACGAGGAGAACTTCATCGGAGAATAAAACGGTTTGCAGTTTATGAAAAGGTACTCCGAGTGAGGGCTGCATGATTTCTTCAACACTGTGACATGTGGTACACCAACCTTTTGTTGATGTAAAAACATGTTCTGCCCCCCCTCGTTTTCCCTGAGAGCTCTGTGATTTGGTCCACTCGGAAAAGCTGGAAGCCCAGCAGCTGGAGAGAAGAGTCCAGGATGTGCTCATTGAGCCAGGTTTCACTGAAGAACAGGGCAGCGGAGTGGTGAAAGTCAGAGTTCCTGGAGTTCAGCAGCAGCAGTTCGTCCATCTTGTTGGCCCGGGGGGTGGACATTAGCCAGGTGTATTGCCAGGAGTACAGTGCATAGTCCTCGCTGCCTCAGCTTTATGAGAGCTCCTGCGCATTTCTGTGTGCTTAAGATGGTTAGATTTAATCCTCCAGAGGGCCTGTGTCAAACTTAAGGCCATTTACATACAGGAAAAGGGTTTGATGTTCAAGTTTATCCAGTTAAATATGTATCAAAAGTAGCACAGCTCTGCAACCAGTTTAGTTGAAGTGATGAGTCTAAACCAATGGACATAGTCACTCATGCCACTTTCCTTCCACACTGACCTTGCAGCTGGAGGAACATAAGGCAGAGAATGAGGCAGTATGTGAGACTCACAGGGAAAAGATACAGCAACTGTGGGACCGACTGCAGGTTCCTCAGGAGGAGAGGGAGACCTTCAATGAACACATGGTTTCATCCAAGAGGAGGAATCTTGAAGCGGTGAGAAAACTCCCAGTGAAATGCAAAGATGCACTTTACCGATAACTTGGGATAACTGGTCGCTGTTTTCTTCTTTAGTTAAAAGGAGAAGTTCAACGCCTGGAGGAGCTCAAACTGCTGAACATCCGCAACGTCACAGACGCCATCCGCTCCGAGATCGCTGTATTTTGGGAAAAGTGCTTCCTCAGCACTGACCAGCGACAGGCCTTTGCGCCATACTTTAGCGGTGGGTTTACTTGCTGTGTTATAGTTGGTTTTAACTGAATCATACTTATGAGTGTACAAGTGATGAGGCTAAAGCTGTAACTGACTAATCTAGAGGATTTTACCGAGGAGCTGTTGAGTCTCCATGATGCTGAGATCCTGCGCTTGAAGCAACATTATGAGGATCACAAAGAGCTTTTTGAGGGAGTTCACCAATGGGAAGAGAGCTGGAGACTCTTCCAAGAGCTGGAGGTCAGCATCAAGAACACGTGTTCCATAAAAGTCATTTAAAATTTGCCAATGGAATAATGAAGTAAAATAAAAAGTGTGAGACAGAAATTATCAGGCAGTCAGATTCCTCACATAAAATATTTAGAATATATAATCAAGGAAGTGGAGCTGGCTTGTGTACAGCCAGTGTACTGACTGATTTTATATTATTGCTGATATAATTCTAACAATTTGTCTGAAAGCTGATAAGCCACAGGAAATTGCTTTGTAGAGATGTCAAACAGCAGTTCGAAGTTATAAAATGTCCCTGTCCTTCCACCAAAGAGCACTGACAAGTTAATATTTAACAAATAAAATGTATTTTTACCTTTCATAATAAAAAAAAAAACCTTTTTAATGTTATCATTATTTTAGTAGTACTTTATTTGCTTCATGCTTCACCTCCTTTGGTTGTATGGCTGCTTATTGGATAGAAATGCAATATTAAGGTATTAATTTCAAACTTTAATCTTTTTGTTCTTAGAAAAAAGCCACAGATCCAACTAGATTCACAAACAGAGGAGGGAATCTCCTCAAAGAGGAGAAACAGAGGTCTGAGCTGCATAAAAGCTTGCCCAAGGTAAGATATGAAGGCCACCAGCTTTTCTTTCTAAACCAATAATAACTTCAGCATTGACAGTCATATGAAATTGTGTTTTTGTTCTTTAGCTTGAAAAGAAACTGAAAGCCCAGATTGACACATGGGAAAGTGAAGAGGGTCGGGAGTTTCTTGTGAATGGCCAGAAGTTTCTGCAGTATGTAGAGGAACAGTGGGAGCTGCACCGAATTGAGAAAGAAAAGGAGAAACTCGAACGGGTAAATAACTTGCCTTTTTAGCATTATTCTTTGTGTTTTCTGAGAAGTGTATTGACACTTGTCTTTACTGACTGTAAACAGCAACTGAAGAAGAACAAACAGATTGAGGAGGATATGTTGTACGGCACAGCAGTGCGGACCCCAACCAAGCGCAGATTCCTGGGCACTAACACACCAAATAAAACACGAAAGATGGTAAAGTCTTACGTTTTTGCCTCACATTTCCAGTTAAGGTGGATTTAAACTCAATTCAAATTCCTTCCCCACACTAAGGAAATTACTTTCTTATTTATTTTTATTTACCTATAGATTTATTTCATTATGTTAGTGATCTTTGCATGTCTGACTAACACATTCTTTTTGTCTCTCTCATCAGTTTAACGCAACTTCCAGTATTTCTAGTGGCACCTCCAACAGCACCATGCGCTCTGTCTATGGTGGGACTGTCTGTCGCTCACCTGTGCCCCGCCCACCTCTCTCAGCAAACAAGGTTGGTTTCATTTAAAGATTTAATTATTAGTTGTATATGCCTGAAGAAAAAAATTGGATCTGCACACTCTCTTCAAACTCCCAACACACTTTCTAGAAAGCATTTTATCTGCAAAATCTTTTTTGTGGCCATTCAATGGTTTTATTATTTTTGAAAGGACAGTGTAGAGAGACAGGAAGTGGGATGGAGTGAAGGGGAATGACATGCAGGAATCAAGCTGGACTCATAGACAAGATTCCCCCTTGCCAGCTGAGCCTTATTACAGCTAATGGGCGAGCTCTCACCTTAACAACACCATCAGACCGGAGCATGGTGCTGGTGGTGCTCTTTTATGAAAGTGAAGCCTTTCCTTGGGTGACATGGTCAATTTGCCTGTTGGGCTATTAGAAGAGTATTTTTGGCTCTCCACCCCTGCTTTGGCTGTTATAGCTACATAAAAGTAAACCTGCCAAAAATATACAGTACATCTATCAGTCTTTGTTTTGCCCTTGTTTGAAATTCACAAATTCAGGTGTAACTAAATCTGGCATAAGAGTTAAGATATACATATTTTTCACCATGTTGGTGCACTGAAAGTGTTTTCCGTCATTGCTCCTTCTCATTTGTACAGAAACCTTTCCTAAAGTCTCTCCTGCATGTGACCCTGTAACTGTTACAGCACAAGTACCTCTATAAAGAAAAGTGTTATATAATTGAAATTATTATCATTATTATTACTGTTGTGGCATTAAAGAGAATAGCTTGTCCCTGCTTTTCTGATCTTTTTCTCCTGCTGTGTGTCCTTCAGGGTCCAGCAACACGGACGCCAGGAAGCGGTAAGCCCCCCCACCCACAGCTAAGGGGCTTTAACAAGGAGAACGAGGCCCATTTCAAGGGGAGCCCTATGAGGGGTGCGTTGCTGACCCCTGCTAGTCCACAACGTAACTTCAGCATAGCTTCTGTTGCCAGCACATATTCAGAGTTTGTGGTAATTAACAGTTTTGTCTCTAATTTTTTGCTATGCTGTTTTTTTGTTTTGTTTTGTTTTTTTCTGTGCCATAACACATTTAAATGTGATACAGACATTTATGATGATTTACAAATGCTAATGATGTAAATTTATATTTTAGAGGGACTTGGTCAACACTGAATCTGTTCAGTCAAGGTGTGTTTGGACCACTAAAACCCTGTTTGATGCTTACTAATCTTTTAATCTCAATTGCATGCATCTAATTAAGGGAATGATTACTCAGCTACACCATGACTGCTGATGTTTGTACACCAATCACAGCTTTGACATGTTGCTTTAGTGTTACCTTGCTCAATGTTTACACCAGATGTATCTGAACCATAGAAATCAAGGGAGGACTCTTCTGGTTGTAAAGCAAAGTCATATTTTATTGAAGTCTGTGAAAATGGCCCTACTTCACACTTAATTTATTAGCTCAGTTAGTGTTTTACTGGTTTCAGTCTCTAGTTCTAACTTTTCTTCATTACAGTATAACGTTCATTAATTTAATATATTATGTAAATGAGTTTCCCATTTAGAGGAAAATAGGGTTTGTAATAGCGTGCTGTACAGTCTGTTAATAACAGACTGTACTCAGCTACACTGTACCACACATGTTGTTGTGTGTGGTGCAGCACCGACTTCTATTGATATGTTCTTTTTCTGCTTAGGAAAACAAGTTGTGTGTGTGTGTGTGTGTGTGTGCGCGCGCGCGCACATGAGTATGTTTGCCTGTGCCTTAGAGTGTGTGAGCCCATAGCCAGGGTTGAGCCAGGAAGCTAATGCCACCTCAGGCTGATCTCTGTACATTTGCAACTAACCAAGTCCACTTAAATTATTTTGTTGATTTACAGTAGGTTTTGATTTCTGTATCAGTAACATTTGTTTTGTTTTGTTTGTTTTTTTTAGCTGCAAAAAAAAAAAAAGTCCAATTGTATACTCAGTCAATTGCACTTCAGAAATTAGAGCTACAAGAATAAATCTATGAATATAACATTTTTGGACAATTTAGGGTGTTAGTTGTACAGGCATTTCTTCAGAGCCCTGAGAGGATTTCTCAACACTCACTAGGCAGTGTACGTTGAGAAGCAAATGACCAAACAACAAGACATTGAATCACAAGATAGTGTCGTACGTAGAACCAAGTGATACTTCACTGTGTTCAAACAGAAGGTAGATAATCTGATGAAGCCTTGTTTATCTGTTAGTTTGTGTGATTGCCTTCTCACTAATTCATGTTAACATTCTTCGGTGTGTTGTTTCATCATGAGCTTATTTGGATGATGGTAGTGTTTTGTCTTCCTTGTATAGTTGCCATTGTTGTAAGGAACCAACTTTGACAGCTACTCTTGTGTTTCCACAGCGAGACCTGTCCAAGGCCTCTAACACCAAGGTCCAGCACAACGTCTTGAACTCTACCAGCACCAATCTTTGAACCCTGCACGCTGATGGTGACTGCATCAGCTAAAGTATCGTAGTCCTTCCAATGAAGTCCTGATCTGCTACAAGATAGATGACAACCAGTCACTGCTACCTGTTTTTATATGTAAATTAAGGTAATAATATATGAAGTTTCAAGTCAGTCAACAAAGGACAAGGAATCAGTCGCTGACAACTGGCTCTTTAGTCGGTCTCTTAGTGTCTCTAAAGGAAAAAAAAAAAAAAAAGCTCAACTAACACTACATTGGCTCTGGTTCTGCCAGTTACTGAGGCATTAAAAAAGTTTGTCTGCATCTAGTACTGCAGTATTGTTTTTGTTTTCATATTTTTTTATAAATTGAACCTCCTGAAGTTATGCAATCTGGGGTTACAGGCCAAATGTATTATGAATACTTTGCACTTTGTTTTTAGAAAATATACAACAGCACATGGTATGTAATTGTACACATACTCACACTGTTCCTTCCAAAACCTGTTTTTTTACCTAAATGTCTGTGTATATATTTAAGTATCATCTGTCCTCTTCTTTCTACTGGTTGACTACTCTAAAAAAGTTCTTTGTTTAAACAGATTAAGATGTTAAAATGTGTAATCTGTTATTGCTATACAGCAGTTTAAGTATAGTTAAATCACATGGATTCAGTACACTATCATGGCTGATTTTGGAAAAGTATGGCAAAATATATTAAAGGCATTTGCTTTTGAAAGAATGTTTTCCCTTATAAATATCTGACCAAACTTACATTGTCTCCTGTAACAAATGTGTGATTTTTACCACAGAGTAAATACTGTGCAGCTTTTTATTTTAATCAGTAAACTTCAGCTCACTCAGTTTCACCTGAATCTAATTTGTCTGTTCACCCATCAGCCACAGGTGGGGCTTTCTCTTCTTTATAAGGAAGAAAAAAAAAAAAAAAGCTCACCAACAAAACTTAAAGTTGACAAAGTATTTCTGGGTCAGCCACAAACAAGCCATATAGTGTATATAATGGGAGCCAAAGCATGGATTACAAAACCTTTTCAGTAGATAAACTTCTGTGACCTTAGTGCCAGCAGATTCCCCTGGTGGACTGGAATGTCATAAGGCTTGTATGTAAACTAACAAAACAGTGGTTCATTCTCCAATCGGATCAAATCAATGAGGTGGTTGATTACAATGCTTTTAACTATAGAAGTCAACATTTAAATTGAGTCTGAAAACCTGAAACTACACTTGAGCATCTGTCTCCAGTCTGAGTCTTCAGGGATGTTAGTTAAACCTTGACACCGAGAGCAGCAAATTTCAATTCAGATAATTTCAGGTAATTTAGGTTTAATCAGTGTTGTGTAAACTGTGGTTGGCTTTATATAATGCCAATATAACTCAGGGCCTTCACTTTGTTGGGTCCAATCACCAGATGTAGGTTTTGGTTTTTCATTTATTCATTCATTCATCTACTGCTTATCTGTTTCCGCGTCATGGGGGATGCTGGAGCCAATCCAAGCTCACACTGGGTGAGGGCGGGGTACACCCTGGACAGGTCGCCAGTCCATCAGGGGTTTTGGTTTTTCTTATCTTATTAACCCCACCAGGCTTTGTGTTTAGATTCATTCCACCATATCTAGACTGTACATATTTGGACAGTTGCACATTTATTGTTCTTCATATTCTTTCTCAATTTAAAATCAAATAATTTTCCACAAAATTCAAATGTGAAAACTTAGCTTTCATTTGAGTAGATTTACCTTGTTATTGACAGAACTCTGAGATATAGCACACTGCACAGCAAGGGGAAAATACTATGGATTCACAACAAGTTGCAAACCACTGATGAACTTCACAGCAGTTCACAAAAACACACAAGAATAAACCATTTATACAAAAATTAATTTATTGAAATGATTCAAAAAGAATTGTCGAGAAAAAACAAAAAATAATGGCCCAAACCACCTGTAAAACATGGGGCTGACT
The DNA here is from genome assembly GCA_034769265.1 of Remorina albescens. Taxonomy (NCBI): domain Eukaryota; kingdom Metazoa; phylum Chordata; class Actinopteri; order Carangiformes; family Echeneidae; genus Remorina; species Remorina albescens. The sequence continues at coordinate 16,941,924 of CM068479.1, forward strand.
CTTTAACAGCTCAAGCATGCACAGTAACACACTGATGATTCCACTGCTCCTGGGAGAAACAGGATGAATGTAAATGTGCCTATGAGCGATGGTCCTAAACATAAAGCCAAAGCAACCAAAGCCATTTCCACGGTGAACAAATTGATTAGCTGATTCCACTCAGTTTGCTAAATTCATCACCTGATTTGAATTATGTGTGACTGTGTTCCAGACCAGACTAAAGACAGAGACCCCAGGACAAGCAAGAACTGGAGGTGTATCCAGTGAAAGCCTGGGAGACTATTACCAGTAAAGATACTAATCAATCTAGTTAATCTAAACTTTAAACTCCCAGGACCACTGTGTGTTAAAGGGGTGTTTGAATTATCCAAGCACAGTGGTAACTACACCTGTACTCCATTAAGTGTTTGGTTACATTCCAGAGCACTGTCTACATACAATTTTCATGTCTGAGGCACAACAGTAATACTACGGTACATCACATTCATAGTTTACTATACTATACTATACGGACAGGCAAATGTCTTTCGATGTGTATTTTGGCATGTCTTGCCTTAAAAAAAATACTAATAGGACTGTGTATCCCTATTTTAAAGTAGTGCTTACACGTTTTTTAATTCAATTTATTTTGTAAACTTTGAACAAAGACAATAATGAACCTTACTGAAACCTTATTGATTATGATGTAAGTACATGGCAAGATCGCGTGAAACGATTTTGTCCATAATATTATGGATGTTCATATAATTATTAATTTTGTCCATAATATGATTAGGAATAATTGTTGAAAAGATGTTACAAACAAAGTGACATAGAGGACTACCTTGTGACTATCAAAATAAAAGTCAAGGGGGCTACGGAATTTATTGTGAAGGATCCGCGCCGGAAGTGGTGTGGAGCGCTGGGCAGGCTGCCGGAGGAGGAGCGTCAATGCAGGAGAGTGTGTTATCCGGCTGAGCGGTCAGCCTGCACGGCCGCAGGGACAGTTACGGCACTCGGAACAGGCCGAGGCAGCGATGAGAAGCTGAGTTCGGTATCGGTTTCCTCAGACAGCTCAGCCATGTCCGCAGCGTTGGCCAGGCTGCTCTTCTACCCGACCCTGGCCTACAATGTTGTCATGGAGAAGGTGTCGTCGAGGCGCTGGTTCGACCGGGTGGACGACACGGTGGTCCTGGGAGCTCTGCCCTTCAGATCCATGACCAAACAGGTCAGACCGGATCACAGCAGCCTCTCTAAGTCTCTCTTCCTCCGTCCAGAGCTTCGGAGAGGAAGCATCGGGTGATCTACTATAGTACACGCCGAACTACGCGCTAGTAGAAGCTAAATCTACTTTATTTACCACACTGAAGTCGGTTTCTGATTCGGCTGTTAAGGGGAAAGTTAAGGGAAATTCAGTTGTCACCAGTGATCCTCATTAGTTTTTCTTTTTTCTGTTTCAAGTGGTTTGAACGTCCTGGTGACTGTGTTAAGACTTGGAAACCAAGTGAATAGTTGTCAAAACTTTTATCATTGGAAATGAACGTTTCACTTTTGTTTTCCATTTAAGCCCAGAGAAGTGTTTTTTGCTCCAGACCACACACCTGAAACTGTAGTTTAAACCATCTTAACAGAATAACACAAAAGAAGACTGTTAGTGGGGCATCGATTTTATATGCATGGTGAAAAGTTTGTAATCAGCGTGAGTTTCTCTCTCTGCTCTTGTGTTACAGTTGGTAGAGACAGAAAACATTCAAGGGGTCATCACCATGAATGAGATGTATGAGACTAAATATTTCTGCAACTCAGCCGAGGTAAATCTACATCACTTCTCTTGTCGTTCATTCATTGAATGTTAAGATAGAGAAGTGTCTTTTGTGTGTGTGTGTGTGTGTGTGAGAGAGAGTTTGTGTGAAGTAACTACTTGTTACGTAGTTAAATTTTGGTGACCAACTTTCAGCTTTTCAGTGTTAAAGTTTTATTATAGCATACATATACTTAGTGAAACTACGGTCGACACTTCCAGCTTCTTTTCTGTTTTGCATGGTGTATGACAATATACTGCTTGTCCTGGATTTTTAGACTAGTTCAAAAAAAGATATCTGCAGAGTTTACCTTGGGCTCTTGAACACATTTACTATTTATTTGGCATTAAATAACAATAATGATATGTTTCATTATATTAAGCATGATTTTTTTTATATGTTATATCTTTTATGACTTTCATTTGATGTGTTGCTATCAATATGAAATTATATTTATTATTATAGATCCTCAGTGACTGCTTTGTTGTGTCAGCTCAGGCTCAGTTTCTGAATACAGGCTGTGTGTATTTCTCTGTCCACTGATCTGTTTCATACTTTCACAGTATTATATAGAACCTAGACCAGATTTATAATCAAAGACCACATGGAGGTCTACCTGCAGATTGTATGGTCTTTTAACAATAACCAAACTTTTGGAACAGGGGCTGATAACGGTTAATCTCACAGTGTGATATAACCAGAGTTTTTTAACTCATGATAAACATATTCTCTATAGATGGTTACTAAGCAGAGACTCAGACTACCTTGAGCTACACACTGCTTTATAACACTGTGAAAAGACAGGGTTGGCTCATCCATTTCATATTGCATGATAAATACCTCTGTCATGCTTTTGATGCTGGATGCAGGAGTGGCGGGCTGCAGGGGTAGAACAGCTGAGGCTGAGCACTGTCGACCTGACCGGTGTCCCCAGCCTGGAGAACCTGCACCGAGGCGTGGAGTTCGCTCTGCAGCACAGAGAGCAGGGAACCAGTGTTTACATCCACTGTAAGGCTGGACGCTCCCGCAGCGCCACACTGGCTGCTGCTTACCTCATCAAGGTCAGTACACAACAGCAGGGAGGCTGCATTATCATCTCCAACCCCAGACATCAGTTTAAATAGATTCACACATAAAGTGTTAAAATAAAAGTGAATTACAGTGTAATAGAATGCAGTGTAACATCCCTACAGTAACTGAGCTGCAGTGCAGGGATGGTAATATAAAAAGCACATTGTGCCCCTAAAGCACAGTAAACAGTCGAGTCATGGAGGCACAGTGTTACCATTTTTCCACAGGACCTCACAGCAAGGTATAGTAGTGTACCTTGGAGGTAAAGGAACCACAAAGCACAAAAACAGACTGTGCCTTTTAATTTTCTGTTAACACACTGATTAAAAATGTTTCATTTTCTTTAGCAACCTCACACTAAAGGTCTGGTTTGAATTACAATACATGTTGAAATGTGACAGTTAAACCTGACAGCCATGACTTCATGAGTTTCTGTTCAGCCATTGAGTCAGAGGTATTTTCTCTCTGACATTGTTCTTTTCCCCTGACAGTTACACTGCTGGACTCCAGAGGAGGCTTGTAAGATGCTGATGTCTGTACGACCCCACATCCTTGTGCGTGCTGCTCAGTTGGAGATGCTTAGAAAATATTACCAGCAGGTGTGTGGGCAGTCAAGCTGAGAGTGCAAGGCAACTGATCGACCTTCATCATGTTCATGCCGGCAGCAGAAAGACTGGACTCAAAGCCTTCTTTAAATAGACAAAGACCTGAAGTGAACCTGTGCTCATATCAATCATATCAATCAATCCACCATTTCAATATGTACGCCCACTGAATAATCAATGCCAGACATGTTAGCCCTTTAAACCAAACCATGCTTTTAATACTAATTTGTAAAGCTCTTATTTGCAAATTGCAGATTTTAGCGTTTAATTCATCACCACAGCCAAGGAACACTCTTAAACATTATTTTTGTACTTTCAGAATTTCCATTTCAGAAAACTTGAGACTTCAAAGTGACGATATGTGTCAACAGAGATAAGTGACTAAAACCATGTTTTTCTTTTCTTTGTCTTTACAAATGTCTGACTCTGGTTTCAGCACTGTAGCTAAAACCTATTAAAACACATAGATTTTATTTCTAAAATGTGTGAAACTGAATATGCTCAACCATATGTATGCTTACACACTTAGATATGTTCATATGAGACATTTTGTGCTTTCTTCTTTTCAGTTTTAGATCATTATCCTAGTCCAAGCAGAGAATCAACACATACTGTAAAAACACATCTGCAGTGACATAGCAAAACAGACACGACAAGATTAGTGGTTATTGACTATTCCGTATATTGTCCTCTGGTGCCTCATAATTTAAAAAATATTGGAAAATTATATGTGCAATGAAAACAGTCAATTGATGTTTATACTCCTGCCTTTTTTGTATGTAACTATTACTGGCAAATACATTTGTGTATACGTGTATGAAAGCTGTTCTAATGATCCAAAACATAAACATCTGAATTGGAACTAAGAGCATCTACTCAAGCACTGTGCTCAAGTAAAGTACCAGCAACTGTCAGTTATTCCAAAGTGTAGTGAGTATATTTAGGGAAACTTCAAAGTGTTTCAGTGTTTCAGATTTCATGTGGAACGTTGCACTATTTGTCTACAATAAGCATCTGGTGTCAACTTCAAGTTAATGTGCTCTTAGTAGATTATTTTGCTGCTAAAATTTCTTACTTTGTGAGGCTTTTCGATTCATTTATCCAGTTTAAATGTACTGTTTTTCCAAATCTAGCATTCCTAATTATACTCGGTACCGTTATTTCACGAATGGATATTGTGTGCTAAACAGTCGTATGTCTCAAAGGGAATTGAGCTGTTAGTCACACAAATTCATACATGTACATACCAGGGCCGAAGGAAATTGACCATATTTGCTACATATCATTTGCGTTGATAACATTTTATTTGGCATAAAACTAAACTAAAATGTACACTACAGCAGTACAGTGTCATACCTTTCTCATCCATCTTTTGGCCTCAGTCTCTTTACCAGACTGGTACTAATAACATTTTTTGCCCCCTATTAACAGGAACCATGACTTTATAACACAACAACATGTTTTATAAGGTCTTGAAGTGTTTTTAATCTCTGTGTAGAAAAAGATACAATATTCCCCTCTGAAACGCATGGACAGACTTAAAGTGCCTAAAATGTGTACTTAAGTAAAGTACCTGAATAGTTGGAATTAGTTACTTTACTGCATACAGCTAAAATGATAGCTTTATCATACATATTTTAATTTAGAAATAATAATAATGCTTTAAGTTTGCTGAAATGGTCGTGTCGGTGTGTCGGTCCCATTACTCTTCCGGCCATCAGGGGGCGACAGGCCGCCCTCAGCCGGGCACACACGGACACAGGGAAAAACATGGCGGCGTCGTTGGTGCGGTTTGTCCGCGGAGGTCTCGGGAGGAGTTTTAACAGTAAGTCCGCCAGAAAATCATCAGTGTTTCCACGGACTGCTCAGTGCACCGAGCCGTTCAGGGCCGGCACGGTTTCACTTCAGCTGAAAACCACACCGAGTCCTTTTAGCGGTCAAACGTCTGAGCTTTGACCTTCGAGCTAGTGCTAGCTAATGCTAATGCTAATGTTAGCCTACAGGGTTTGTTTTTTGTTTGTTTTTTTACGCAAGAATTAATTCAGGAAACATGAGTCTCCTGGGTGAATGATGGACGAAATCTGGGTTTATTAGTTTATTTATTTTTTTGTTCTTCTTGTAAGCCAGGGCAAACGACTGTAACAGACCTGCATAAACAAGAGGATCTGTTTAGCTTTACACGATTCAGGTTCAAAGTCAGTATGTATGGTTCGGTATAGTTGTCAAAATAAATAATCGATTGACTGGATAACTATCAGTAAAACTTATAAGCTATAGTAATAATTAGGAATGCATAAACAAAGTTTATGTCATTGTTTGAGCAGCCTCTCAGAGGTTAGGTTCATGAAACAGCGACTTTAAGTTATTTTCAGCGATCATTGCTCCGCTGAAGCTTTATAATTACATTATGTTACCGATATCGAAAAATGATTCTTGTGGGAAGTGAATTATCCAAGGAGCTCCGTTTTTATGATAAATGTGACTCACAACATTGATGTACATCGTCAGCATCATTAGCTTAATGGTGCTACAGAGAAATAATTTTCTCCAGAAGTAAATGACAAATGACAAAACAAAAAGCACTTCCTAACCTATACTTTCTTAAGTGACATTTTCTGCAAAAATATTACAACGGACACCAGCTGTTGCAATATCTGCTAAAGTAATAGTACATGACTTAGGTGAAAACAAGTTTTGAATAACGCAGTGTAATAAGAGGAGAGAAAATTCATCAGAAATCCCACTTTCACTTTTGAGTACAGAGCTAACACACAGGAAATATGTTGGTGCTCGATTAGGTTTGTCCTGCAATATGCTAGAAGAAAAAAATATTTTTAACACTTTTGATATGGTGGAATTAAGGCTATAGCTGGTTTGAACCCAGTTTCTTGACAGTGATGTGTTTCTAAAATTTAACTCAGAAACACGCACTAAATTTCCACTGGTTTTCGTCTTTGTTCTGTGGGAATCACACAGAACTGAGTAGTGTTCATCCGTATTTACCTCAATCCTAAATTGACATAATAAAATGCTCTATTTTAGCAAATCCTTTGCAGGAAAAAATGCTGAATTTATCCTCAAACTTTAATGACTAATCGATCAAGTGACCAAAAGTTGCTCATTATAACTCTATAGAAGGGCCTCATGCAGGTTCAGACATGAATGTGATGCTTAAAGCAAATTATCAGGTGGATGTCGTCTTCAGAAAAAAGTGCATGCAAACCTTTAAATGTGGAAAAACCAGCAAGGAATGAACAAATGGATGATCGGTTTAAAAACTTTTTGTATTCCCTGAGGCTTTTCATTAAGAAAGCTAAGTTTGTGCTTTTCAAGCCTTTAAGACCTGAAAGCTGAAGCTTTATGAATTAGGATCATCTTTTTTAAGCAATTTAATTACGGAACTAATTAAGGAGTCTTCTTAAGATAAGACATACATTTGGTACAACCGTCAATATTCTTTATCTGTGTAGAAATTATTTTGGTTTTTAAATACTGAAGAATTAAGTAAAAGCAAATAAATTATGAATAAAATTATGAAATGTAACAATCAAATTCCATTCAATTTCAAAAAGCCTTGGCTTGTTGCTTTTCATCCCCCAGTTCATCTACAGCTCAGTGAATTTATTTTTTAGTCGTCATATTTTGTTGGGGTTTTTTTTTTTTGTTGTTGTTGTTGTTTTTTTTTCACCTTTCTGACCATTTTTTCCTCAGTTGCAAGGACTTCATGTCTCCTCCAGCAGCAGACTAGACTGCAGAGCTCTACCACCGAGACCAGGCGTGAGTACAAAGTGACTGATGCAGCAGGAAACAGCTAGTATGAAATGGTTGTTGACCATCAGTCAGACAGCTGGACCACTAACGTCATCTATCAACTGTGCTTATAAATGATTTTATGAAACGGCATAATTTTACATCCAGTTTTTAGGCTGAATTCTTTGTCTGGTAACTGCATATAAAAAGGAGCCTCTTGACTAAATCTTGTATTTTTACAGCTCACTATCATCACATTTAAGATCACAGAACTTGGTGTCAGTTTTCACCATAAATTTCCTTATTGATCACTGAACACAAAATCTTTTCTATCCAGATAAGTTTTTGAGAATTTTGTATATATGTTCAATTTATGATAAACACAGTGAGGGAACACGTGAGCAACAAATCAAACAAAGTAACTTAGATGTTGTTGCTGGGCAAACCACATTTTCTACTTTTAAGCTCTCTCACTCTGATTGTGTATTTAATATATCACACCCATGGCAAAATCTGGAGCATTACAGTAAGTAAGTCATTAACAAACAGAAAGAGTTGAAGGGAATTAGACAAATAATTTCTTCTTGTCATGCAGTTGTGCCCAGCCAACATTAAATATGCATTTGAATGTCACACATCACAATAAACAGTGTTGTGCTATAACCCATTTTAAAATGTTAGTACAAATATCTGCATTATTCAGTCATTATAAAGCCTTCATTTTCTCTGTCTTTTACTCAGCCACCGTCAGGCCCAAAGATGGTGTTACTCACAACCAGCTGACAGCGTTTGGGGAGTATGTGGCTGAGATGATGCCCAAATACATCCAGCAGGTCCAGGTCAGTTAGTACCAGAGCTCTGAGTTTGTCCCTGGAAGTACATGAACGTGGTGTCAGAGCCAGCCCTGTTGAATTTAGAGTTCATGAACATGCAACTTCAAAATTTGTGTGTATGTGGGTGTGTAGGTGACCTGTTTCAATGAGCTGGAAGTGATGATCCATCCTGATGGGGTGATCCCAGTGCTGACCTTCCTCAGGGACCACACCAATGCCCAATTCAGGAACCTGACTGACCTGACCGCTGTTGACATCCCAACACATCAGAACCGTTTTGAGGTAGCTGGGTTACCACAAATACAAATACAAATGCCAATGTTCAACCTTTTTTGTGCTGCAATCTTTCTCACAGTACAGACACTGTAAAATGGTCCATTACCTGTCAAGGTGTTATTAAACTGCAAAAACTGCAATTGCTCTGAACAATAGAGGGAGCTGCAGCCATAAAGCCAAGAAGTGAACAATCAATCACGTATTGAACTTGTCTCATAAAGAGTCAGAGAGTTTAAAACAAACAAAAAAACATCTATACCTACAACAAAAAAATGCACAGAATTGAAATGAATGAAACTTTTACCTCTGCATCTGGGTGCTCCCTCCACTTCTAGGGGTTTAACAGTAGGTGTATTCGTCCCGAACCGTTCGGTACAGGGTGTTCAGGATGAATACACGTGTGTGTATCGAACGCACCAAAAATATTACCACACTAAAACAAAGTATAACTACTCGCCTCTGGGTGATGGAACACTATCGCAAAGCCCCGTATGTTGTTGTTGAGCCATCCAACCAACCTCGTTTATCATGTAGTACAGACCAGCCTCACTACAGCTAAAGTTGTAGCTTTAGCTCAAATAGGGCCAAAAGAAGATTGAGCTCTGTTATTTTCTGTGTTTTCTACATTTGAACGTTTTTTTTGTTTTTTTGTTTTTTTCTTTTCATTTTTCTGTTCCGAAAATGTACTGAACTGTGATTTTAGCGTAATATAACACCCCTACCCACTTCACATCTCTGTTCCAGCTCTTATATTTACCTGTTACATTAAAAACAAAGGACCTACATTGGTGAAAATAATGTCTTTCTACTTCTATAAACACCCGAAGTGGAAAATTTCTGTTGGCTCATTTGTGCATTCACAAACTTTCTTCAGTTGTTGCTGTTGCCCAGTGTGACTTGTAGTGGCAGTGATGATCATTTACAGGACAAATAGTTTATGCAGTAAATGTAGCTTTCCCCCACTACTCACATTCTCTTCTCAACCCAAATGTTCTTACGAGGTCTGTTTTGTCTCTATTTTTGTAATGATGTGTGTGTTGTTTTCACAGATTGTCTACAATCTGCTGTCACTGCGCTACAACACTCGTATCCGAGTCAAAACGTACACAGATGAATTAACACCAGTAGACTCTGCAGCCCCTGTTCACATGGCCGCCATTTGGTATGAGAGGGAGGTGAGTCACAGCCTATGCAGTAATCTGAGGATTCATTACAGTGTTTTGTTTTCTTTCTTTTTTTTAACATAAGAAACATTCAACTGACGTGATAAGAAGACATGCAAATGGGGACTGAAGCAAAATCAAATATTACAAACTGGTTGGGGTAAATTTGACCGAGACTGAAACAAAACTTGTTGGTTTAGTCTGAGAATAAAAGTGCTATGTATGTGTGTTTGTTAATACAGGTATGGGACATGTTCGGTGTGTTCTTTGCCAACCACCCAGATCTGAGGCGTATTCTGACAGACTATGGCTTTGAGGGCCACCCCTTCAGGAAGGACTTCCCTCTGTCGGGTTACGTAGAGGTGAGTTCTGCCAGGAGCCCGTCCTTTCATTGCAGCAATAAGCTTTACTTAGCTTCAGCCATGCGTGACTCATGTTTCCTCCTCTAGATAAATGTAGTATTGGCAGGATGTCAGTGAGACAGACAGAATGGAGACTGTGCCCAGACACTTCAGATCTCCAAGTCTGCTGGATCCTGCGATTTTTAGTTAGTTTTGTGTTTATTTTTTTTAGCTCATTATAATTAATCCCGGCATCCCACAGGCTTTGAAAATCCCTGAAAGATGGACTGTGAAGGAATATTTTATGGCCTAGACTGAAAACATTTCCTTCTGAGGAATGATTGCATTATTAATTTCAACACTCTCCAAATAAAATCTTATTTACTTTACTCTTTTTGAAGATTTAGAGTGAAAACTCTGGTGAAAAGAGATCTGCTTTAAAATTCATGATATGACCAGGACGTTAGTCCCTCAACGGTATGAACGTCCCTCTGTAGGTACGCTATGATGATGAGATGAAGCGTGTGGTGGCTGAGCCAGTGGAGCTGTCACAGGAGTTCAGGAAGTTTGACCTGAACACACCCTGGGAGGTATTTCCCGCCTACCGAGAGCCCAAGGAGGCTACGCCCAAACTAGAAGCAGGTGACAAGGCCCCCGAGAAGAAGTGATGTCTGTCTATTCAGCCCCCCCCCACAACACACACACACACACACACACACACACACACACACCATCATCACCATGATCTGTATGTTTGAGTCATTTTGGGACTCAAGCCCCCTGACCGAACCCACCTGAAATATTTATGTAAATACAAAAATAATAATAAACTGATCTTTAAATGATGTTTTTGGGGCATTTGTCTTTATTTAAATATAATACATCAGATAACATAAGAAAACTAAATTTTTCTGCTTCATTGGTTCCCTGATTATTTATTCCTATTTCATTTATGCCAAAGTAATTGGAGGTTCGAGTTCTGCTCTTGATCAACCAATCAAATATTATAAATCAAACTCAAGAAATACTTCTTTTTTTTTATCCTTATCCTGGCAAAAATTATTGCATCGGTATGACCAATTTTCTATGCGGTATTGTCAATTTAACCCAATGCTAAATGAAATATTCTAATATTTTAAGAAACTATATTTTTTTATGAGCTGTAAGTAACAAAATTTTTCATCAAAATAATTTTTTTGGGGATAAGAGTTGACATATTTTTGTATCTCTTCTTTTGAACTTTGAATTGCCCAGAGGAAACGCCAAAGACTGGAAATCAAAAATAAATATTCAAAGATTAAAAATACAGAAGAAAATGTTATTAAAAGCCTAAGAAAAAGGAAGAATAAACTAAAAGAAAAGTAATAATCATAGATTAAATTGTGTTAGGAAACACCTCAAAATATATCTAAACTTAAAAATAAAGTTCACTCGCAGTAGACACAGTAGACACTAAGCCAACTGTTTGCGTTAGATTGGATATTACATTTTTCAGTGGTACACACAAAATAATGTTGACAGCTTATTTCTCGCCTTCTCTCTGTATGTACTAGGATCACCCATTAAGTGGTGCTGCAGTACAGATCATAAAGTCAAGAATGAAATTCTGCAGCTTCAAACCTCTCAGCTTGGTCTTTCTGACACAATTCACATCACACACACAATAACAGTCCAGTCTGTACATTTCTTGTCTTTTATTTTTTCAAACATTTATCATTGACGCATTCAATTTACATGTAGGAAATACTCAAAGCAGTTCAGAGTCAACTGAGAGCAAGACATGGGTCAATGTGTCTGGATTTTGTTTGGTTATTTTTTTCCATCATGGTTTCAAACTGGCAGGTGTTTCCAACCACATCTTGACCCACGTCTGCCTGTGATAGTTTCTAATACACAATGATTAATCTTTCATCAGGATTAACTGAAAGAAAGAAGCACAGACCAGAAACATCCAACATATTGTCAATTACTGCACGGATAAATCAGTTGTTAATAAAAATGCACATGTAACAGGCTTTGACTGGACCTGTGAAGCTGTTTTGCCATTATGAAAGCAGTTTTCTTTCTTTTTTTTTTTTTTTCTTTTTTTTTTTTACTTAATTGTGTTTTCAGTTACACGCATGCATCACACAAGAGCTTCTCAATGTGTCTTATGCTCAGGTTGCTTATGCACACCATGAGATCTGTGCAGGATTTTTTCTACTGTTAAAGGTCACCTCTGCAGTTGAAGCGAACTAGGTCAGCTCTGTTTTTAAAGTCAAACCGGGGCCACCACAGGTCTGTGCCCACCTCTGTGCACTGCTAACTCACTGAGGCCAAAAAAGAGAATCCACTGAGGGTTGGACTGTGACTGAACACATTGTTATCTGAAATGAGGCACACTCACAGTATAACTTCTTACTTTCCCTTTTTAGAAGTCAGCACAGCCATAAAGGATAGGAAATTGTTGATTAGTAACGCTGTAGTGGAGAGAGTGTGAAGCCTGAGACTCGCCGTCTCAGTCCACTTCCTGTGTGCCACAGACTACAGATTTTTTGACCACACTCCCTATGGTGCAGTCATAGTTTCTTGGGTATGTTGATGGTCTTCAGTTTTGACCTAGTTATTTCTACTGTGTATCTTGACTGCATGTACATCCTATTTTACAACAACCCCCTGCCCAGAAAGTAAAATTACACTTCTGCACCACTACACACTCCATGGCCAGAGTTTGTCCCATATATTTCCATATCCAGCTTGATCACAGCTATCTTTATGCTTTTGTGCCGATTTACGTAATATGTGTTGTAAATGGGCCAGACTTGGGCCATAGGACCAGAGCCTGAAGAAATAAAGGCCTGTGAACAAAGTTTAGATTGGACATATTAAAGGTGAAGTCTCAGTGACAGCAGTCACAGCCAGAGAAAGATTATTGAGCATGTCCTTGAAGCTACAGGGAGGTATGAGTGTTTTCATTTTTAACTAGCCTTACAGATTATTCTCTGAATTTGTTTTTTCCACATCAGTTCTGCTGGGTCCCTGAAGCATCCACAATTCCTAATGCAGGGGGTGGAAGAAGCAGACATTAAACGGGAGAAGGTAGTTTCCCACAAATGGCCATTTGGATAAATGAGTACCAGTGTTTGTGACATCTCTCAGATGCTTCATAGTAAATATATTGAGTCTATCCACCTGCTGTCTGCTCACTGCAGTGTCATTGTTTTGATTTTCAGCTGCTGTCTCTCCATCTGGTTTGTGACTGGTTAATTAAAAGTCAAGCCATTTTTTATTGTTTGTGTACTACATGTCAGGCAGCATGCGACTCTGCAGGAGCTGAAACAACAATGCTACCGCACAAGTGACGAGATTGTGACAGTTTTCTCCCTTAAATCTGTAGGAATTTAGTAGAAGCCCAAACGTACGTAAAGGGGTTTTAAGGGATAAAGTGCAGCATAATACATTTATGTAAATTAATAACCCTGAAATTGTAACACACCACTGTTATTTTACTGGGGCTATCACATCAATCAAGAGTAGTTCCAATGATTAAAAACAATTATTCATACTGCAGCCAGGGTGGTATGGTGCTTTACGCTCTCCCCTCACAGAAGCAAAGTTCTGGGCATGAACTTGGGGCCTGTTTCCTCCCACGGTTCAACAACATGCAGGTTAGGTTCAATGGTGATTCTAAAGTGACTCTAACTGTAAATGGTTGTCTTTCTACCTCGCCCTTACCCAACATCAGCTGGGATCAGCTACTGCCTGCAACCGAACACAGATAAGTGCAATAGATAACCAATGTATGGACACTACATCTTACCCAGAGTACCAGGGAGACTCTTTTTAAGCTGCTCTTTAAGTTCATTTACCCATTTGGGATCAATGGAAATAGCTCTTAACAACACTGACATGTCACCATTTAATGTTATTATGGTGACATCGTTGACAAACAGTTGTGTACTTACACAGCTGTCATTTACACTGAGTTAGTCACATCTTATATCTCTGTTTTTGGTCTCCACAAGATCCTGAGAGAAGTCTCCAGCTCTTCAGCTGCTAAATTTGCTGACATGTTGGTTTCATATAGTTTAACAAAAGCAATGAGAGCACTGAGAGGGAACCAACACACTCTGAGTAAAGACAAAACCAAAACATAAACCTAAAAGATGCTAAAAGGTTCAACAGAGCTGAGGATCGTGGTAGAGTGATAGGTTATTACTGGCAAATGTTTAAAGAAAAATATCAATGTAGCTTACGCTGCTATGACCACATTTTGTATTAAAGCCAGAAGTACAAATCAGATAAACCAAATCTTTTAAAAGTGTCACTTGATCACTTGAATTCATGAGTGTGGTAACAGTGCAGCCGAGTAATTTGAAGCAAATCAAAATAAAATATTAACAATAAAAGACTTTATAAACTTTCAATCAAAGTTATGTACTTCACTTCATGTCACACTCTCCAGCTGAGAGGGGGCTTTAAGGGTCCATCAGTAATTGAACCACATTATCTTTCTCCCTGTGGTGTGAAATTAAACACACATGCACGTTACAGTGGCCTTGGAGAAGCCATCCAATTTTCCCCAAAGTGCCTGCCATCTGAAGAAATGGATTAAACGGTGCTAGAATTAGAAATCAAATTATGGTCCAGATCCCCGGCGGCTCAGAGGTGGCATGTGGTCAACAGTTGGGTGGGCACGCTCTCTGCACTTTCAGTCCCGTTGTGCTCCGCTCCTGCGGTGACCCGGCATTGGGACGAGAGACAATTTGATACCAATTACGCTGTTCATATTGTTTTCACATGCCTCTACAGATAGAACAAAAAGTAAAGTGACTTTTTACACACAAGCAAACACCAAGTCTTTGATGAGGGTACCAAATGGACTTAGAGGAAAATTTCACAAACAAATGAAACTTCCGTGATTATCTTCTCAAATTTACGTCAGATCAGTGTACATTGAAGATGTGTAGTCAATGAGCCTTTTCTGCTCCTGAACAAAGAGCATCAAATGTTCATGAATATTCGTTAATGAGCAGAAGTAATAGTTGGTCAAGGAGTAAGTCAAGTCTGTATGTTTCTTTCCACAACTGCATGAACACAGGATAACTTGATGATCTTGTTGACTTTGATGGGAGATGCTCTGACACAGAGATGAGCAGGCAATGACTGACTTTCCATTAGAGTTCACATGACGGTCAGTCAAGGTTCCAGGTTATGATGAGGTGAGATGAAGTCATATCCTGTAAAACCATCGGCTGGAATTTTTGGGAGCTTCTGATTTAGGCTCTGTACTCGGCCAAAAATCCCTGTGACTTTGTGAAGAAATTCATAAGAAGAGGAAGTGTCAGAGATGACCATGAAGCAGCATTTGTTACAAGTATGCTTTACTCAGAAAACGGATGGACTCAGACTTTTCCATCTTGTATAAATTCCTCCCACAACGTTCAGTCCCTAGCCCGTGCCTTGCAGCTAAGGCTTCTTGTCTCCATATGACTGGCTTGTAATGGTGCTGGTAGGGAAGTCCGGGTAAACCAGGAAACCAGTGAAGGTGATGTACTTGGCATGGTTGCTGTAAGCCCCAAATCCATCCCTCTGATGTGAGTAGAGCCAGACTATGTCTCCTGGTTTCAGCGTCATCATTAAGCTCTGACTCTGCAGAGCTTTCTCGCCCTGGCTGTCGTCGTAAATCATCGCCTGAACTTCCAGACGGTTCTTCATCAGCTTGACTGACAGCGTCTTCTGTGGCAGCTTGCCCACGTTGAAGGAGAAATAGTACACGCCAGGGATGCGACAGGTGAACACCCCCTCCGTCATATTAAAATCTTCCCCGATGTTGACGAATGCTGTGTCAAAGCTGACTGGCTGGTGCTGCGGTAGGCCCACTTGGTCAACTCCCACGATGCTCTGGGTGCGCCCCACCGAGAAAGCAGACCTCTGGTCCTCCTCTTCATCATCATTCTCCTCCTCCTCCTCTTCTTCTCTGTATTGCAGCTCCTTCTCCTCCACCATACCTTTCGTTCCAGACCTGTCATTATCCGTGGCCTCGTTACTCTTCACAGAGGCTGTATTGTCCTGCTGGTTCTGCTGGGAATTGTAGTCAGGGCGATGCTGGTGGTAGTGTGTCTGGTAGTCGTAGGTGTCGGGGTAGACGAGGTAACCATTGAAGGTGGTGTAATGGCCGGTGTTGCTGTAGAGGGCGTAGCGAGGGTCACCGTGGAGACGGAGCCAAACCGTGTCACCGAACTGCAACTGCAGCATCACACTCTGACTCTGCACCTGAGGATGGAGGCAGACTTTATTATCCCAGCGACGGAGTCAAACTCCGTTATGAGTATCATCGAGGCGCCAACGCCAAACATAATCCCGTCATCAACATCATGCAGCAGTTCATTTGGGGAATTTTCTGTGTAATCCCTCTATTCTGCTTCCATTATCCACCCTAACAGAAACCTCCTAGATAAGACCCGCATTGCACCACTAGACAGCTTGAGAGCTATTACACAATAAAAGACTTTTGCAAACATTTTCTAAGAGGCCAAAAAATCCATCCTTGAATGCGATTCAGCCATTTATTAACCACAGGCCATCTTTGTTGGGAGATCTGTCTGCTTAACTTAAGTCTTTATGAAAGATATGCTAACATTTTTTCCTCGGGAAGATCCAGTGTCATTACACTGGTGTTCTGACTACATGGTACATTTCCTTACTCTTCCTTTATGTTCCCTTCCTGTTAGCCATTTAATGTAGGTGGACTGATCTATTACTGATCTCTGCTGGACTGACATCAGTTTTAATGAGCAGTGCATTGGACCATAGGTGGGGCCAAAGGGATGGCTGGAGATGTCACAGGCCACCCCTATTACTTCAGGAACTAGAGGAACAACTTCAGTATTTGCGAAAAAACAGCCTTCGCTGTGACTATTGGCAACAGCATATTAATCCACATTTGGTGCTCCAGTGAGTATCTGAGGCAGCAGGATGGTGTTTGGGACAGAGTGAAAATATACAACTGTGTGTGTTCATGATTATGAAGGAAATTGTCACCCAGTGCAACTGAGTGGCTCACTGATTTGTTTTTAATGGAGCTCTAGAGCCCAGAGGACGATGATTCACAGACAGAACTAGTTGGATCATTTGTAGTTTGTTGTGGTCTTTAAATGGGATTTATTGATAGGTATAGTCTGATTGGCTTTATTGTTTCTCCAGCTGGTAGATGTTCATTCATGAAAGCAGCATCTGACCTTTATGAAAGAGGCTCAAGGCTGAGATTTGACTTCCGACTTAGTTTTGGGTTTTGTGATTTGCACAGTAACCTATGTTCTGCATTAGCTTTCCTTTTCCCTCGCTGGGATCACCTACCTTCCTTTCCTCTCCTGCGTTTTCCTCATAAACGATGGCTTGCACCTCGTTTCTGTTCTTCATCAGCATCACTGACAGGTCTTTGTGTGGAAACTTTCCCACTGTGAAGGAGAAGTAATAAGCCCCGGGGATACGGCAGCGAAACATGCCGGCCTTGGCGTCAAAATCCCCTCCAATGTTGACATATATAGCATCAAAGGTCACTGTCATCTTTGGCCCGCCCTCCATACTGTTGGTTCGTGCAACTGAGAAAGCTGAACGTAGCTCCACATCATCCAGCAGACGGGCAAAACCCCCAACACTCCCCACAAGGCTCAGGCCCAGCAGGCCAGTTAGGATACTCGTTGGGAGCAACATCTCATCTGTAGAAAAATGTAGAAAACAAGAAATTACCTTTATGACATTTTTATAGCTTCTTTAATTTTCAAACCTTATATATCTTAATAATGCAGCAGTGACGTGACTCTACTCATTGCATCAGTGTAAATTGAAGAGCAGGTCTTCTGAAAAGATGCAGCTCAGATCACCTGGCAAACAGAGAGAGAGTAGGGAATCTGTTTCTGTTTGCAAAGGTGTACTGCAAGGTTGTATACTGGTATCACTTTTCTTTATTGAAAACATTAGAAAGAAGTTATTTAAGTAGCTGCAGCTTCTTTATATCAGCCTGATATTGACCTCCAAGTTCTTCAGATTTTATTTTAGTTGCACAAAACAGCAGCTTTTGGTTTTCTCCAGAAACCATAAACACGTTCAAAACACAGAAAATATCACAATTATAATTTATAGGGGGTTGAAAGGGAAAAAGTCTCTAGATATCTTAGAAAATAGCTGGAGGACAAATTACTTTTCCATTCTCACACAGAAAATCTTGTATAGAAACCAAATGAGTTTTTTACGAGTTTACATTATCATTTTGGCCAGTTTTTTCTTGCAAACGAGATTAAGTATCTCTACAGACCTGCTCGTTCTGGCTTAATTTCACTGCTTCCTTCAACAATATGATGATGCAACAAATGAAATACCAAGATTTCAGACTGCCTGGGGCCAGGTTGTTCATTTTGTTGCTCACTCATTACAATTTGTAATAATCTGTCTGAGTCTCACAGTTTCATTAATTTCTAGATTGTAGACTCTCAACATTTCATGCCTCACTGCTTTTTGGTGGCCATTACAGATAAATTATAATTTGGAGTCAAAGCCACAGCACTTTGACTTTTTGTTGTTTTTCTGACTGGAGACTGGGGTCAGCGCAATACTTGAGTACACGCTTTATTTTTAAACCCTTTTTGAGACAATTGTAATTTTTTTGCCTTTACATAACAGTCTGATGATGAAGGCTGCCATGAAACAAAAAGAACTAGTGACTGGAAGCTGTAACCAGTTTCAGGACAGTCTCAGTTGACAGAGACACATGATTTGCTCAGCTTGTAAAGCTGGACAATTGGGGTGAACGAAACTTTTGGAAACACTGCAGGACCCATTTTTGTTTGATAACTCCATGGCACGTCTTGTAGTCTGGACCACCAACAACAGAGACACCTGGATACGATGACGCAGTCCACCATTGTATGACTCCCTGGCTTATGAATTACAGCCATTGTTAATTTTGTCATTCCTGCTTTAAGCTTTCATTCCGTTACATTCTGAATTTCAGTGCAACAACACTTTTTGCGCTTCCTAATTTACAACCAATCATCTGCTTACCCTGTTTATACCTATTCACATATGCTCAGTGTAAGTCATTGCATGGATGTGTTGATATAATTTAGTAGTGTGGATGCATCCTTAGACCACTGTGTCAAAGGGATTAAAATTCCCTTTTTTAGGTTTAATATAAAAAAAAAAATCTCAAAGATATTAAATCAAACATTTGAGACTTTTCTTTTCGGCTTTTTTCACTGTTTGATACTATGTGGGTAGAGAGAGAAAGTATGAAGTTAATATCACACATCACAACCAGAGAGATATCTAATCTGAGAGAAAAATATGAAAGTGAACACAGTTTGTGAGCTGGAGCTTGGGGGTTAAACATTAAAAGCAAAACTAACACAATGGAGCAAAGAGACACATCAAAAGGAGTAAAAAAATAATGCAACTCAACAAATGTTCCAAAAGATGCACAAACCTTGCAGCATACACACACATATAGTCCCTTTGCTCTGTTTAAGTCATTCAAGCAGATTGCTCTCAGTAGAGGAGGCATTAATGTGTCTTTTATTAGCAGAGATAAGCGCTCTCGTTTCATTGTCCTCCTCTAACGAACCAACAGGAAGCAGACACGCACAGGTGGAGCTGTCAGAGCTTTCAAAGCTACCTTAAAACAAAGGGCCAGGGTGTATCATGTACAGGAATACCAGCCCCAGAGGAGCTGTCCCTGTGCTCAGCTTACACCTCGGTTTTCAGGGCACTTCATTCATATTACAGCAAAAAAGTGAAACTGCATTTTTTTTAATGTATCCACCTTGAATCTTGATTGGCCAGCAGCAGTGGCGGGAAAAAGTGGGTATACACTACATGCGATGCATAGGGGCACCACACCGGGGGGGGCGCCAAAGCGATGGTAAAAAAATAAATAAATAAAATAGGCATTTTCTTTATGTTTCTGCTGTTGTGCATTTCTAAATAGTTTCTGCATTTCCTTAAGGTTATATAACATTTTAAAGGACTAACCTGCTAGAGAAGGGCACCCTGTCTTATTAGATTCAATCATAGAAGAGGAGTGGGGGCGCCGTGAGCGCTGAGCAAGCAGGCACTACAGTCAGTTTACCTCCATGGGAAATGATGGATAAAGCGAAAAAGCTGTCTGGGGCTAAAAATAGAAAAAGAAAGAGGGAAAGGGAGATGGCATGTCAAGGGATGCGACAACAGTTAAATAAGTGGATGGTGAAAGGCAGCAGGTAGGATGATTTAAAGTGTGACGTCTGTGCTTGGAGTCTTGCAAATATTCATGTTAACAGACTGGCTAGCGAATGCTAACACTGGGCATGTAGTGCTAGCAGCCAAAGGTGACTTTATGGCTAGCTTAGAATATGCAAAGCTGAGTTTACTGATGCTGAGGCTGATATACTTATTATTTAAAGCCCATACATGATGATGTCCGGCAGACTTTTTTATTTGTTATTACTCTTACTTTTTTGGGTGGGGGGACGCCAAAATTGTTGCTGCATACGCCCCTGACACTGGCCAGCAGTGGTGAGGTGAAGCCTGGGACATGACCTGTTTCAGTTCTCTCACTTTTATTGGTAAAACCAGCCAGTGTTGCCAGTTGGGCGTCTTTTGATTAAGTTGTGCCAGGCAGAGGAAAATTGGGTGGCTTTTGAATACATATGGCAGTTTTTGAAAATATTGTCAGAGCAATTTTACTAAACAAGCTGTCTTGCTATGGTCAAAAACACAATTAAAAGGAGTTGAACAAATATTGACACGAGTTCTATCCAGTGTTGTTAGTGATAAGAGAGGGCTTAACGTGCCGGGTTTCACTATTGGTACAGTCCCTTTGAGGGCCACTACATCTGATGCTATTGTTCCATTTGGTGACAGTGAACCGGCTCAGCGGTTGGCCGACAACCGAAGCCTAATCTTTGCTGCCAAGCTAGGAGATGGCTAACATTATGCCGAAGTGGGGAAAATACAAAAAATTTATAGGAAGAAATGGGAGACAGACCCTGAGCTACAAACATGGATGATCCCAGTCCCAGAAGATGGCTCTAAAGCTTGTTGCAAGTATTGTAACACAGAGATCTGCAACTTTTTTGCACATTCGATCAATTATTAACTATATTGATTTTTTATATTTTTTGTAAATTTATTGGAATTTGAAATTATGTATTGAATAATTAAATTCTTTATTCATTTTTTGTGGCACTTTAAATGGTACATAATCCTGTTTATGAATAGTAGGGGTGGGAATCTTTTACTATCTCACGTTTCGATTCAATTCGATTCAAAATGGATTTTTGATTCAAAATGATTTTGATTCATAATGATTTCTGCTTCAATCTATAGGTGTGCTAAGGATCCTCATGATCTACTCAGTCTGCTTTGCAAGACAGAATGACAAATGGAGACATTAAAGTGTCTTTTTCACATTTATTAAGTTTCAAACATTTATCCATGATTAGATGGAATTGTTGTAACTGTTGCATAAAAGTAATATCACATATTGCTTAAGTAACAAAAATAAAAGTGTCTCTTTATAAAAAAAAAAAATAGTGCAGTTAAACATGGGTTCCCCAAGTGCTTAATCCTCATTTTGCAAACCTAGCACACTGTGAAGCTCATGTCAAGCTCGGTCTTCCTGGGCATTCGGTAAATAGGGCCCTATAAAATCCACCATCACGGAATTAGACATTAAAAACGGAATTCATTATAAACACAGAATAACAGAACTGGCCGACATTTTACATATAAGTTTTTTTGTGTTTTTTTTTCTGGAATAAAAAGGAACGTATCTGTCTGGAAAATGCTCCAAGGGGGCCACTAATAATGCACGCCCCCCTACCCATGAATGAATAAATAAATGAATGAATAAATGAATGAATGAATGAATGAATGAATGAATAAATAAATAAATAAATAAATGTGGTGACTTGAGCGTAGTGGGCGCGGTTTGATTCCCAGTGGGGGCACCTGAACATGTCTAGGTTAATTGGTGACTTGATGTAAATGTGTGTGGTGACCTGAGCAGCACGGTGGCATAGTGGTTAACACTGTCGCCCTGCAATAAGAAGGGTGTGGTTCGATTCCTGGTGGGGTACCTGAACATGTTGAGGTTAATTGGTTAATTGGAAAGGAAGGTTAATACAGCAAGGAACGGCAACCAGAGATGGGACCTCCCCAGAGACTAGACCAGACCAGACTAGATGAGACACTGGACCCCCCCCTCCAGAGAACGCGAATTTCGTTACTTAAAACACTGTCTTGGGGTTAAATTTGGGTAAATTGTTAAAAACGCAATTCTGAAAAAATAAAAATTTAAACAGAATTTGGGAAAAACTATAACGGATTTTATAGGGCTCTAGGTAAAAACCAAAATGAGTCCAAATCGTTGCCTTCAACGAGGACGGGGCCGGTTGAATCTCTCTTTCCTCCATTATTGTAGTTTCCTCCTTGTTTTGGTGCTTACCGCACATGCACATGTTCCAGAACCGGCTCTGTGGTGACGTCAGGACGTCCCCTATACAAAATGGAGGCAGACAGCCTGCGGATTTGTTTATTTATTTCTTTATTTTTTAATCGATTTTGGGACATTTTAAATTGATTCTGAATTGTAGTAAATGAGATTCGCGAATCAATTTTTTTGGCACACCCCTAATGAATAGGCTTAATTGGTGTTTTTTCTGTGGTTCTCATTTCATTTCTTGTGGTTGCCCTGCAGATTTGTACTCTTTGCTACTGATGCAGGTAAAAAGCTTTGTCGGCTGTTGATGCGTATGTTATGGTTTTACATAGTTTCCGGCCAGGTTGAAATTAGGGCTGGTTTTCATTGAATTGGGTGGATTTTAAATTGTGCTTGGGTTGGAAACTGTCGGGCTTATCTAGGAACACTGAAACCAGCATGTCTGAAAATGAATGCTGTTGTTATTATTGTCTGTGAACAATTGTTTTCAGGTGAAACTGACCCTTTTTCTTCTCTCCACTAACACCTGTACTTTATTTGAGAACAACTCGCCTAATTGTTGTGATCTTTCGGTCTGGTGGACCGTGTCATTCCCAAAACCAAAAGGCTTTTGGTTAAATAGGGGGAAATTAGCTGTGTGGTTAAAACCTCAGTGTTGACTGGTGATAGAGAACCCTGCTCTCTAAACGTTATGTCTTCAAATCACAATATTATTTTCACAGTCATGTTGTGGCTCTAGCTGGTTCAGATGCAATGTTTTTCTGAATTAAAAGCAGAACTACATCTCTGAACAACAGCAGAGCCACCTGCAGACGGTTGGGATGGATGGTGTCTGTAAAAAGCACCAGATTGTCACACCAGGATTTACATCCACAGCCCCATCTGTGCTTTAATTAGCAAAAACTATTTGGTTCAGTGAAAGACTGAGATGTAAATGAACAGATTGTCCTTGAAATCATTGAACGTTTTCTGTACAGAACCAGGGCAGGGTCTTTCTCAAACCAAAGCCTAAGGTAATGGTATCCTGAAAACAAATATGTTGCCTATGAATATTTTATCCATACGCTCAGTGCGAACACATTTTAACCTTAAAGTAAGTACTTAAATTAATTGGTCCAGGTGAAAAAAAATTAAGCTTATGCCAAAATCTTTTGAGGTCTATGTGAAACTGTTCCTACTTCTCACTTGATTTATTTGTTCAGTAAATTTTTGCTAATGAGTCAATTGTCTCAGTCTCTAGTTCATATCTTCTGCAATACAACATGATGTTCATTTTTTTAAAGATGACCTTATTTAGAAGAAAATAGACCATGAAGCAGGAGATTTTTTAGGATGTAGCTGCCATGTGATTGACAGACTGTTCCATCCAATCAGGATAGAGTACAGAGCAGGTCAGATCCAGCCCTCACTCCTCCTCAGCTTCACCTTTTCCTCCAAAATAGATTTCTTCTGATGACAAACTGGAGGCTTAAAAATGGCAGCTCCACTTGAGCATGATGCAAAACAAAAAACTAATTTAAAAAAACAAACAAAACTGGACACAAGTGAATCAGGATAATAAGTGATGCAGGATCGTTTGAAACAAATATTTTGAAATATTTAAACCAATTAAAAGAACTTTCAAAGCTTTTTACACTTTCTGACTATTTTCAAAAAATTGTTGCGGTAAAAGAAAAAATTTGAAAATGATCCTAATGTTGCCTTTAGGGACATTAATGGAAAATGCGTCACTGCAGACACCTTAAAGTTACTTACCATTGAGACTTAATCTGTCTCTTGTATGTTTATACCAAATTGCCCTTTTTAAATGGAAACAAATTATAGCAGTAATCGTACTTAAAAGCACTGAGGCATAATTAATGTTTTTTGTCTGATTACCTCTCCCACTGCAGCAGGGAAAGGAATCCATTCTGCAAGAGTAAAAAAACCTGCTGCAGTGCCAGCTCACTGCAGATATTTGGATTTTCCTTTATAAATCACAGCATACTTTTTCTGTCTTTTAAAACTAAGAAAAAAAAAGTTACTGAATTGACATTACAGCAGTCATACATTTATTTAGTGGCACTTTGTATAAAAAAGGGAGTTTGTCTGTGTAATGGCAACAGTTTTAAATAGTCATGTTGATACACTGCGCCCCTTAGAGAGTGTGAAGCTACACGTTCAAACAGCAATAGAAGAATAGATCAAACAGACCTCTTCCATAATGAGCACCCATGGGAGCTGCGCATGTAGAGGAACAACAGAACAGAGCAGAAAAGAAAAGACTAAAGCAGAAATAGTCCATGCAAGTATTAAAAGTACACTGTTCAGCATTTAAGAAATCTCACTAATTAGTCATTTTGCTGTGTCCTACACAGTGGCACAGTTTAAATGCACCATTGTTAAATGCCCGTTGGAGTCTATTTCCACTTCATTATCCACAGGATTTAGTATATTTTGTGTTGGTGTCTCTTTACTGACGTCCAAGGATATCAGCAATTGAATTTTTTTACAACATTACTACAATCTTTGAGCTATAGTAAATAGGAGTTGATGGAAATGTTAGTGGTTTTGCAGGTTATTTGGTCATGATGGACCTGATGATGACTTTAGATGGAAAGTCAGCGGATCATCAAAATTACACACATTTTCATGAACCTAAACACAAATGTGTAAGTTGAACTTTTGCTTTACTAAAACCACATATGTCAACTTCATCCAAGCACTAGAGGAGTCGTCAAGACTGTCGCCAAAGTAGAATTGTAAATGTCTGTACAGAGCTTGTCCGATAGTTTTGAACAAATGGACACAGCACAGTGTGCTCGCTAGTTTCCACACTCTCTGCTTACTGTATTGATAGAGAATTTGTTCTGCATGACTCATTTATTATATAATAAAACCTTGAACCACAATACATATAAGTTTACCTTTACAACTGAGGGGTCAACACTAAAGCCTGAATGTGGTAGGACACCTTAGTGCAAGCATTCAGTCTGTTCGATAAGGCAAACCACAAGGAGATCAAGAAAAGAGGTGCAATTGTACTACAGACTAAGTGTTAGAGTGAGATATCCCTGTTTAAACATCACCAGGGAACCACAGACCAAAACAATCTGGACTAAAATTGCCTTGTGTGCCTTAAAGGCCATACCAGATTATATTATTTGAAGCAATGCAGTGGTCAGAAGGAGCAGAGGGCTGAATGAATGAGGTCCAGCAGATCCAGAAGTCTCTCTGAAGACAAGAATCAGTAACCTGTGGAGCCAGGGACAGCCAGTGGGGGTCAGTAGGCACCAGAGTGAATTCATTGTGCTTTTCTGGACATGGCAATTACATCAAGTATTACTTATTTATAAATACTTTGTATTAATGTTGTATTCAATTAGCATCTCCAGGTTTTGTATTCATGAATACTTGTATTTTCCATCCATCCATCAACCTTTCTTCACGTAAAGATGTCCCACTGTATTGTGTCTTTTCTTAAATCTAAAGTGAATCCACACAGTTCCTTAGTTCCTTAAGTAAACCGACAGAGCACTTCCCTCTCAGCCTCCACAAAGTTAGTCAACCTGCTTAAATTCTTACATATTTGACATTTTCCCAACAAAGATATATATTTGTGGAGCCAAAAACTATGTCTGTGTAGTTTCACATCTGCTCTCTCATGCTTCTCTCTGGAGTCAGCCAATCAGAAGAAACGAATCAAGTGTTTTCTGATTGATTGATTAAAATCAAAGCAGATTAAACATAAACACTCAGAGAGCCCAAATCCTGCAAAGTTGGATGGGATGTCCAGGAGGCCTAGACCAGGGGGCGTGGCTGATGACAGTGACTGCTTTACTGTGACATCACAATAACAACAAGTTCCAGAAGTCCTAACAGCTGCTTTTAAGACAAAAGAGTTTCTGAATACAGGCTGTGGACTGACACCTTTGACCTTTCACAGAATTAATGTAGAACTTAGACCTAATTTATAATAGAAACACATAAACATTCACCTTTATGCAATATGGGACCTTTAAACTTTTAGAGAGGGTTCATCTTGACCTGTTATGATAATCACCCATAATTTTTTTACAATTTTCTCCGTGCAACCTCTTCATTCACTGTCCCTCCCTCCACAGAAGGGTAATTATTTTAACCAGCAAACACCATCATCTGATCTATAGTATCTACAAAATGTGACTTTGATTATAACAGTTTTTTACATTCAGAGTCTGCTTGCTCTGCTGAGGAGGACTGATGTGTCCTTGTAAGAAAAGGACAGATGTTTCGAGGAGGACCTGGAGGGAACTCACTATTGGTTGTGTGTTTTCAAGCCTCCGACAAAGGTGAACATATTGAGGATTTATTTATTTTTTTTTTCAGATTGTCTTTCATGCATTTCTGATATAATACAGTGGACTGGGAAAGTGTCTCATATAGAGTGTTGTTTTCCCCATGCTGAAGCATCAACTTTGTTGTTTAATTTTGAAATAGGGTGAAAATATGAAAAAAAAAAACCCAAAAAACAACACACTGCATTTGCATAATTATGTGGGCATCTTCATTGTGCTCCCAGTTGCACCAGAGCATCCTTGAACAGGACGGTTCATTACTTAACAGGCTTCTCTCTTTATTCAGCTCTTTTATTGCTAGACCACTGAATTAAGCACCAACTCAAGGTATCGTCCATATCTATGCTGCTGCTCCATCACTCTGTCTTAGGTTGTGGTTCTCCCAGAGATCTGCTCTGTGTCTAAAAATAGAGGGAGGAGAAAAGGCTGATTTCTCTTCCCTGGAGACAGATCAATAACTGATGATTGAGATGAGGATGAAAAGGAGGACAGGAGGAGGAGGAGCTGGTGGAAGCAACGGAGATGGTGACAAAGGAAGCTGAACAACTGTTTTGAAATGTGTCGTGCCAATGGATTTAGATGTGGGAAGTTGTTTGGTTGTGTTACTTTTGTTTGACTGGATATACAGTAAATGCATGTGTGGCCTGCATGGCTTTGCTGTGTAGGTCGTAATGTATGAGTTGGTGTTTTTTTAGCGGCGTAGGTTGTCTGAAGAAATGTGAGTTTGTGTGTATATGCTGAAAAGGGCGTGTTTTGTGCAGGGGTGTTGCAGTTGTTAGTTAGTGTCAATTTTTGTGTGCATAGTGTAGCGTATCTCTTTTTGTTCATGTGTTCACGGACATATGTTTCTATCCTGGATGTGTTTATGCATAATATGAATCTATGACAATGCTTGTGTGGTTTTGCATGTGTGTGTTTGAGTGTATCTCTCCTGCATGCTGGGCCGTCTGCTGTAGGTGATAACAAACACATTAGCCCTCAGACTATAGCTAAACAACCGCTCTGTGAACCTCGGCCGTCTGAGAGTTACTAGTTGATATTACCTCTACCTCTTCTCTGAGAACCTGTTCATATGTTTTCATATTTCCTCCTGCTGTAGTGCACACACAGCAGTGTAATCATCCAAAAGTCACAGGAGTCCATTTAATCCCAGCCAGCCGCTCTTTCGTTTGCCAGCTGCCAAGATTGAAGTTGGAGGATGATGAAGGTACCTTGAAATTGTCTGCTCAGACTGAGAGCTTCTATCACCCTCATCTCCAGCAGCAGCAGGCTCCTGTCTAACAACTAGATGGTAGGGAAAGTGGAGCATCGAACAGAATGGAAAGAGAGATGTGTTTCTAAGCAGTTGGCAGAGACCAAATCAGAGGTAAAATTAGGCAAAATGTAAGGTGAGCATATTTCACTGCTGCTGTTGCTTATCTGATGCAGAAAAATAAACATGTTCACATTAGTCTGTGGCTGCCAGCTCTGATCTAGTTCAGAGGATAAATGAATGTTCAGCTTCTCCTCATTTTCCCTAAAAGATCACTGCAGCTGCTAAAATGATATATGAAGGTATACATATATTTTTTGCATCACATATAATCACAACTGATGTAGACATAGTGACAAAAATGACTTCAGTAGGTCTTCTCTAAGTGTTTTTTTTGCTGCAGAACAACAAATCTTGATTTGTATATCTCCAGATCACATGATGTGATGTATGTGCATCTTACACAGGCTCTAATCCATTAACGCGGGCGCCAAAAGAAAACCAGGACGTTCTGCAGCCCCGACCTGTGCTTTGTAGCTGATCTGTAAGTGTGTTACTATGTGTATGAGCCATTCATTTTAGCTCAGCAACCCTTTGTACATGGTGCCTTGTGTAAAATAAGGTATTCATATTTTTAAATGAACTTATTCAGTGAGGGGTCTAATTCAGTTTGGATGGGAAGCCGAAAAATGCTAATTTTGTCTATAAATAGCATTAGTATCATGCTTCAAAAGCACGACTCCATTTCTTCTGTAAACTCTTTGGTCATGCTAAAATGAATTGAGTTATTTCGAGTTGAAGTTTCATTCTCAGCATGATCTAAGTGTAAATTTGTCTCTCTTCACTTTGTTGAGGACCCCCCCCTCCCTTCGTCACTCTCTCTGTCTCCATCTCGCTCGTACCACCATCTCTTTCTCTTATTAGATCAAAGCCGCACAAAAAGAAGTATTGTTCTGTTGTATATTCGAGCATGACTGCCTGGCTGCACTGCAGCCAAAATAACAAAGAAGCACTTATCACATGTAGGCATGAGTGCACACACAGGCACAAACACACACATACGAGTGGTTTTTGTGCTCCTTAAATTACATACAGCAATAATATTTCAACTTTGAGTTGCAATTGCTCGTAGGGCTGAACGATGTGCAAGAAAATAACCATTTTGATTATTTTGGCAGATATTGCAGTACGCAATTTCTGTTGTGGCAATTTCATTTTCTTATGCAAAGTACAATTTATCCTTTGGTCTTATACCAATCAAACATGGGTTTATCAGTTGTACCACAATACTTATGATGCTAACAATCCCAAAAAATTGCAGCTCCTTCAATTTAGGTGCTTTTCTGTTTTCAAATAATTGTGCAGCAAGTTGCTCCCCGTTCAATAGCCGAACATTGGGTCTCTGTAAATGATGCTACAGTCCAGAGATCAACTCTATTTAGTGTCAGAACAACAACAACAAAATGGCCTTGTCCAAGTTCATTGGCATGAATTACAGCGGTACACATTGGTTAGCTTATGCTTACTCTCAAAAGAGCAAATGATACTTCTGCTTTATGAATTTGGGCAAACATCCATTTTGTATCACCAGCCCCCACCCACCTGAAACACACACACACACACTCCCCTCATACTAACAAATAAAAGTGTTGAAATCCTGCAGAATGTAGCTTCCTCCCTTTCCTCTGCTACCTGACTAAAAACACCTTTAAAATTTACCCTTGTTGAAATTACAGAATCGTAAAAATGATTAATTACACGTAGCCTTGAAGCCTTGAAATCTGGACGAGAAAGTCCAAATCCTTGACTGCTGAGAGGAGAAATGTCTGATCCTGATCAAGAAAACAATCACCTTTTGAAACACTATGACGCAGCATGGATGCTCATCAAATTATATGAATAAGCAGCAAAATGACATGTTGGAATCAGTGCAAACTGACTTTGTGCTTATTCACAATCATTTCCTTCCTACCCTCCTTATGTGCACTGTCATCAACAAGCATACTACTGCTGATTTAAGCTTAATCCATTTGCGTTTAGAGTCAAACACCATCAAACTGAATTTAGGGAGTTAGTTTGTGATGAAGTAACCATATTTTCTTTCCTTGAACCTACACGCCTGACAGAAAGTAATAATACAGTGATCATTTCATTGTGTTGTGGCTGAAATGCTGACTTCCACCTTCTATTTATAATCATACAGTCTGAACAGTTTAGGACTTGCCGCAGTTTTTCCTTCAAAGCAGAAATTAGATGAAAAATAACGTGGCACTCAATTGAGGACTGCATGCATTATTTTACAGATAAGTCCCCCCCACCTTGGATGAATATTGAAAACTGCTCAGTCCCACTTCCTCTCCCTCAGTACCTATACTCATCGAAAGTCAAAATGCTGAAAAAAAAGACAAAAAATCCTATTTTCACAAATATGATTATAATTTGGTATCAGGTTAAGAAGTATTTAGGTGAATCCTCCTCTCTGTCACGCTTCAGCCCGTTATGGGGCAACCATTTTTTCCCCCCAGGCAGACCAGACCCTGGTTTTAGGAAGTGGGCCAAAAAAGGTTTAAAGACAATAGGGGATCTCATGGGATCAGAGGGTGGCATTTTGACGTCTTTTGAGGAATTGATTGCCAGATATGATATTCCAAGGAAACATCAATTTAAATATCTACAGGTGAGAAACTTTATTAGATCATCTCAAAATCAGTGTGTGTCGATCCCCCTGTTGTCCACTTTGGAAACGGAAATGAAAAATGATTGCTTTGGAAAGGGAATTATCTCCAAACTATGTAACATGTTAGCAGAGGGATCCTCTGAGTCTTCTTTACGGAAACTTAATGCCTGGAGGGAAGATTTACAGGAGGACTTGCCAAGGATTGGGAAGAAGCACAAACACAAACTACCAATACTCGCTTCAGAGTACTGCAATATAACTGGCTAATGAGGACATACGTGACACCAGAAAAGCTTAATAAGAATAATGGTGCCATCCCAGACTTATGTATCAGGTGTGGAGAGGAGAAGGGTATGTTCTTCCACTGTGTCTGGGAATGCAATAAAGTCCAACAGTTCTGGTGGGAGATTAAACAAGCTTTAGAGACTATACTAGGTATAAAATTTGTTCTTGACCCTAAACTGTTTATTCTAGGTTTATATCCTGATAGACATCATACGTCTAGAAAAATAATCACTGCCCTGGATTTATGTTTACTGCCTGCAAAAAGAGTCATAGCACTTTCATGGAGGAGTACCAGTAAACCAAAATTCATTAATTGGATTAAGGAAATGTCCACAACTTTACCTATGGAGAAGATTACTTACATTATAAAGGGGAACCTATCACTATTTCAAAACATTTGGGGTCCTTTTATGGAATATATGGAGAGTGTGGATTTAGGTAATATGAGGAATGAGGCAGACGAGGCGTAGTCATCAATGGTCCTCTGCAGTAAAATTATTTCCTTTCTTTTGATACTTGATTTCTTTATTCTGCGTGAATTGTACATTTGAGTTTTTTTTTTTAACCATGCAGAATAGTGAAATAAATTGGGCTAACCCTTGATAAAATAGAGAAACCTTTGTTGTTTTGGTTGTTGCTTTTTTGTTTTGTTTCTTTTTTCTTTTCTTTTCTTTATTTGATTCAGTCAGGTCGTGTACTTTGTACTTTCACCTAAGTGTCGCTCTATGTTATTTCATAAATGCCTGACTTGCAAAGAAGGAAGATTTGAATGCTGGACAATAATTTAGCTCCCCTTGACGTTTCCTTTGATGTGAGAGCATTCTTATTTCTGCATATCATTGGAAGCATTTTGAAAACTCAGTGAAGATAATGTTGGAAAAAAAAAAAATAACGTGGGGTAGAGTGGTGCGTAGTGATGAACCTGCAGTTTTCACCAGAATCTGCAGCTGGACTTTTTGGGACTTGATCGTTTATCAGTTCGGACCACAGTAGCTGGCATGTGAACAGATATATCTCAGGCCCTTTTGTCAAGAAGTGAAGACACTGACAGTTACAGTCTGGTGAGGCTTACAGTTATGATGGAGATATCATGGTATACTTTGTAAGGACGAGGGTCATTGCTCTCCCTGGTGCGAAGTGTTTCCTCTGCAGTACCCTTAGCAAAGAATGTGGTTGCACAACAGCTGCAAGACAACGAGGTCAACCATCCTTCCATATATTTTCCTCCACTTTTCTGGTGTTCGGTCCTAGTTCCTCCAATACATTCTGGGTCTACCTCAAGATCTCCTTGTAGGTGGGCATGTGCCCAGAAGGCAGCCGTATCAGATGCCTGAACTACCTCAAATGGCTCTAATATGTGTAAAGGAGCAGCAGCTTTACTCCGATCTCCCCACCCTGCACCAGCTGTAATTTGTTACTCAGGTCCTGTCACCGCTGCTATTTGATACTGAAAAGACCCAATCATGGAGTGACTAGGTGTAATAATGTTATCATTTCAGGTCTCTACACTGCTCAAAAAAATAAAGGGAACACTTAAACAACACAATGTAACTCCAAGTCAGTCACACTTCTGTGAAATCAAACTGTCCACTTAGGAAGCAACACTGATTGACAAATGGAATAGACAACAGGTAGAAATTATAGGCAATTAGCAAGACACCCCCAATAAAGGAGTGGTTCTGCAGGTGGTGACCACAGACCACTTCTCAGTTCCTATGCTTTCTGGCTGATGTTCTGGTCACTTTTGAATGCTGGCGGTGCTTTCACTCTAGTGGTAGCATGAGACGGAGTCTACAACCCACACAAGAGGCTCAGGTAGTGCAGCTCATCCAGGATGGCACATCAATGCGAGCTGTGGCAAGAAGGTTTGCTGTGTCTGTCAGCATAGTGTCCAGAGCATGGAGGCGCTACCAGGAGACAGGCCAGTACATCAGGAGACGTGGAGGAGGCCGTAGGAGGGCAACAACCCAGCAGGACCGCTGCCTCCGGCTTTGTGGAAGGAGGAACAGGAGGAGCACTGCCAGAGCCCTGCAAAATGACCTCCAGCAGGCCACAAATGTGCATGTGTCTGCTCAAACGGTCAGAAACAGACTCCATGAGGGTGGTATGAGGGCCCGACGTCCACAGGTGGGGGTTGTGCTTACAGCCCAACACCGTGCAGGACGTTTGGCATTTGCCAGAGAACACCAAGATTGGCAAATTCGCCACTGGTGCCCTGTGCTCTTCACAGATGAAAGCAGGTTCACACTGAGCACATGTGACAGACGTGACAGAGTCTGGAGACGCCGTGGAGAACATTCTGCTGCCTGCAACATCCTCCAGCATGACCGGTTTGGCAGTGGGTCATTAATGGTGTGGGTTTGCATTTCTTTGGGGGGCTGCAGAGCTCTCCATGTGCTCGCCAGAGGTAGCCTGACTGCCATTAAGTACTGAGATGAGATCCTCAGACCCATTGTGAGACCATATGCTGGTGCAGTTGGCCCTGGGTTCCTCCTAATGCAAGACAATGCTAGACCTCATGTGGCTGGAGTGTGTCAGGAGTTCCTGCAAGACGAAGGCATTGATGCTATGGACTGGCCCGCCCGTTCCCCAGACCTGAATCCAATTGAGCACATCTGGGACATCATGTCTCGCTCCATCCACCAACACCACGTTGCACCACAGACTGTCCAGGAGTTGGCGGATGCTTTAGTCCAGGTCTGGGAGGAGATCCCTCAGGAGACCATCCGCCACCTCATCAGGAGCATGCCCAGGCATTGTAGGGAGGTCATACGGGCACGTGGAGGCCGCACACACTACTGAGCCTCATTTTGACTTGTTTTTAAGGACACTACATCAAAGTTGGATCAGCCTGTAGTGTGTTTTTCCACTTTAATTTTGAGTGTGACTCCAAATCCAGACCTCCATGGGTTAATAAATTTGATTTACATGGATAATTTTTGTGTGATTTTGTTGTCAGCACATTCAACTATGTAAAGAACAAAGTATTTAATAAGAATATTTCATTCATTCAGATCTAGGATGTGTTATTTAAGTGTTCCCTTTATTTTTTTGAGCAGTGTATTTTTGCCAATCCAAACTACATCATCACTCTGGAGTTTTCAAACCAAAAGGTGTCCAACAGCATTTCCAAAAGTCTCAATTTTTTAAAGCCTCAAAAGCTTTGGGGAAATATGGACATTGCAGAAGATATGCATAGAACAGCCTATGCACTTTAGTTCACTCAACAACATTCCTTTTCTCATCTCCCTAACAATTTTTTTTTTTTTTTTTCCCTACAAGATTCAGTAACTTCCTGTGCCTTGTTTGATCTTGGTCTCTCTTATGCAGTTTAATAGAACCTGTAGTGATAGCAACAGCAACAGGTGAGGGAGTTTGCAGCTGTTGTGGGTGCTGTCTGCTTCATCTACAGCAGATTTCTACATGTTTCATCACTGAACACTGGTATGAAGTAGAGCTGATCAAAGCTTTTTTTTTTTTTTTGGCAGGTTTTAACAAGTGAGAAGATTAAAAACAAGCAAATCAGCACCTTACAAATAAACCCCCAAACTTGTTTAGAAAGGAAAATTAAGGTATGGATATTTCCCAAAGCATCTAATATAAACTTTGAACTACTTTCTTTTATGATCATTTCTGCTATTTCCTAGAGCAGTTTTCCTCTGGTGCCTTAATGAGGTTCATATAGTTATTTTTGATATACAGCAGAGTCCAAAAGTCTAAGAGCACGCTCAAACACATTACCCCAGTAAACCTGTCAACAGCTCATGAGTATGTATATGTATGTCCATGATTTTGTTGCACTGATCAAACCAAAGTTAATTTGCAGGAAAGCAAAATGTTAAAAAAGTTTTCAAAGTGTAGTTACAAACTACAGTGGATTGGCACAATATTTTGGAGCACTAGATATTTGTTGTTTCTATTTTATGTCATATTTAAAAAAGACACACACAAAAAAAACCTGAAATACCATTATAGAATCTCTACAACGACAGAAAGTTTAGCAAATCAAAGTTGAAGAAGCAGGTCAATTTATTTTTTTTGGGGGGTAAGTTGAGCCAACCTGGAGCCGAATGCATAAAAGTTTGTAGGTTCATGACAAAAACTATATGAATGCTCAAAACCATAAAAATGCATTATATTTGTCCAAATAATAGTTTTTGTACAAACAACTGCATCTATGTCCCTCTTCCGAGACAAAGGGACATGGACAATGACGTATTTAGGGCATTAGAGACTGGAGCAGATTTTTACTACTCAGAACAATGAGCACAACTCACTATAACTACAAGGAAAAACACAAAGGCACAAAAAAAACCTTGCTGTCTGAGTAGAACCAAGCACTTATTAATATTATTACTATCATTATTTTTGTTATTGCTATCTTTATCTTATAGCTATTCCAGATACACAAAACTGCCATACAGCCGCTCGTCTTGGTTTGGCTCTACACAACATTAAACTCAAACTGTTACTCCCGGTTGGCTGTAAATGTTGTTAGCCCTTTCACATTTATTGAGCCTGGCCGCTTTTAAAAAGGAATCCTGGAATGTGTATGGCATTCCCTTGCAGGCTAAAAAAAAATATGGACCATACCACAAATTTAAAAGCAGATATCGTCCTCATCCAAGAAACCCACTTACAAGATTCAGAAGAAAAATCTCTCATAGATCCAAATTTTAACCAAATCTTTTCCTCCTGTTACAATAGTAGACAAAGAGGAGTCTCCATTTTAAACAGTGTGGTAACTGACCCAGAAGGCCGATGCATCATTATTCAGGCATCAATCTTTAATAAATTATACACAATTGTGAATATCTATGCTCCTAATAACGATGGTCCGGCTTTCTTCCACAAAGTTTTTTCACAATTAACCAACATATCAGTCACCCCAACTACAATTATAGGAGGGGAGTTTAACACAGTCCTGAATCCTTCTATAGATCGTTCTCATAACTCAGCATATCCAAAGAAATCGCAATCAGCAAAGTACTAAAGGAATATATGGATGACTTTGGACTTGGCGATGGCTGGAGATTCAAAAATCTGACAAAGAGGGAATACACCTTCTTCTTGCTGTGCACCACTCTTTTCCAAGAATTGATTTTTTTCCTGTCAAACAACTCTTATCACACAAAAAATCAACACGAGTATACACCCCATTATAATCAGTGATCATTCACCAGTGTCCCTCCACCTTCAGGTATAATCCACCCTGAAACCATCACCCACTTAGCGCTTTAACACCTCATTACTAAGGCATCCAGAATTTGACTCGTTAATAAGGAAGGAATGGAAAAACTTTTTGGAAGAAAATGACTCCAAATTTATTACCATCCCTGATCTGGGAAGCTGGGAAGGCCGTAATCAGAGGCAAAATTATATCTTATTCCTTTTACAAGAAAAAACAGGAACAACTGGCTGAAAAAAAACATTGAGGATAATAATAAAGAACTAACAGAACAAAATGCAACAAAACCGAACTAACAATTATGGACCCAAATACAAAATGCGAAATTACAGTGAGAAAATATCCTTTCAAAAGAAATAGAGTTTATACTTCAACAACTCAGATACAAAAATTTTGAACGTAACAAATCAGGCAAATTTCTTGCAAATCAACTCCAATACCACAAAGAAAAATCTCTTATAACTGCAATTCTGGACTCGAACGGCAAATGTACACACTCACCCAGGAAATCCATCTTTTACAGCTTTTATCAAAAGCTATATTCACCAACAAACAACCCAAACCTAGAAAACATTCAGGGCTTTCTCAAAAATCTAAATCTGCCTCAACTGACTGTAGAACAAAGAAACCTCTTGGATGTCCCACTGACCAATGATGAACTATTAATTGCATTAGAAAATATGCCTGCAGGCAAGACTCTCTGACCGGATGGCTTCCCTGCCGAACGTATGAAACATTTCTGGTCAGTGTTGGAACCTTTATTCTACAGGACAGTGACAGAGATCAAAAACACAGGTTACATAAGAGCCCAAATGAATACAGCTTCAATAAAATGACTAAACCAGATACTCCAGCTATCGCCCTCTGTCATTGATCAATATAGACATCAAAATGATCTCCAAAGCACTTGCGTCTAGATTGGAGTCAATAATTTCATCAGTAAAGGTTGACAGTCTACAAATAACGTCAGAAAGCTCCTTAATTTGATCAGAATGTCGCAGCACAGCAACACAGAAGCTATTGTTGTGTCACTTGATGCTGAAAAAGCCTTTGACATAGTTAACTGGTCTTTCCTCTTTGCAACCCTTCGAAAACTTTGGCTTTGGAGAGTAATTTATCCACTGGGTATCCGTACTGTATAACTCACTTAAGGCTACAGTCACCACAAATGGGATCACATCTCTCGCTCTCTCCCCTACTGTTTGCTATATCAATCGAACCACTGGCAGCAATGCTTCAGAACACCAATATAAAAGGTATCCACTCAGCTGTTTCCGAAGACAAAATAAATTATATGCTGACGATGTATTACTCTACTTGCAACAACCTGGAACAATCTTCCCGTCTCTCTTATGGGTCGTATAGCCATGGTTAAAATGAAAATTTTACCACAAACCAACTATTTATTCTCTATCCCATTCAAACCCACAGCATGGTGGTTCCAAAGTTTAGATTCTGCTATTCTGCTAAAATTCTACTCAAAGATCAAAAAGACAAAAATTAGCCTAGCCAAGTGTTGCTGGTGTCTGCCTGCGGGGGCATTGCTGGGGCTCCCGGGTTGGTCTCTTTGGTCGGTTGGGTGCCTCCGGCTTGTCCGGTGGGTGGGGGTGAGGTTTGGGGTGTGAGATGTTGGTGGCAAGTGTGGATGGATGGGATTTGGATGGGGGGCTTGTTCCGTGTTGCGCTTACTTGGGCGGCTCAGTGGTGCCCACCGTTACCTGCCTGGAACACCAGGGGCTGCGGTGGTTCTCTGGGTTTCGTGCCTCATGTGTTCCCACACACAGGGTGGTGGGCCTGGGGAACCTGGGCCCCTGACTTGACTCTGGGCCCTAGTGATGGTCTCACTCATATTTAGGGAATGCACACATTTATGTGCGGTTTAACTTGCCAGCTCAGGTTGGGTCACATCATGAAGAATTGATGAATCCTGCCTAAAACTGGGCTGAGCTGTTCTTTCATTCCATCAGTATGTACCCCATCTTTGACTCAGTTCCTCTGTTGGGACACCTTCACCTATCTGGACTCCCATCTCTCCAGAGATCTACACAGAAACCTTCTGGACTCTCTTAATCATGAGTGAGGGGACAGGTTAAGAACAGGACAAAACTCTGATTTCTAAATAGATTTTGAAGTGTTGACTGGGATTCACTTCAGGGGCCTGGGTTGCATGAAGTCGCTGGAGGTTCATGTATCACAGCATCAGTGCAGCTTTCACCAGCCCACACAATCAGGACACAGTGAGCTGAGGGAATCATCCGTTCCTCTGTAAAGTGTTGGAAGAATCAGTTCTAGTCTAAAAAAACAGAGGGATATACTGAGATTTTACATAATTTAGTCATTTAGTTTAGGTTACACCCAACCTGAACCTAACCCTACCCCCCCCCCCCCCCCCCCCCCCCAAAAAAAAACAAGATGGCAGACAGATAAATGACACCCTGGAAGCTTGGGAAAATGGTCTCAGACTTTCTTCCTGGACATGTGTGGTCTCCATCCACGTATTCCACTGTCCAGAGACATGCAGATTAGATTAACTGGTGACTGTAGGTGTGAATGAATGTCAGTCCAGTGATAGAAATCCCAGCTACTGGGAGGGGGGGGGGGTGTGACCCTGAATGGACTGGATTATGATTTTTTACAGAGGATGTAAAACATGATTTCTTTGGTGAAGAATTTCAAACAAGTGCTA
This sequence comes from Remorina albescens, assembly GCA_034769265.1. Taxonomy (NCBI): domain Eukaryota; kingdom Metazoa; phylum Chordata; class Actinopteri; order Carangiformes; family Echeneidae; genus Remorina; species Remorina albescens. The sequence continues at coordinate 16,980,605 of CM068479.1, forward strand.
ATATCTGAGGATTTGTTCTTCACATCATTCATAGGTTTAATACGTGAATGGTATGAAAATCTGCCTGTCTGTTATAAACTGTAGTAGCCCAGGCATTACTACCATTTTTTTGATATTTTCCACATGCAGCTTCTCATGTACAGGATTTTATTTATTTATTTATTTGTTTTTATTTATTTTATTTTTTTTCCGCAGAGACACAGTGGAGGTTATTGTAGTGGGTGGAAATTCTGGTTTTAACCAAACTTTCATCTGCCTCTCATTTTTCATTATTACAGCTTCTTTCCATTCTCATTTTGGCTTTTTTATCCATGCAACGCCACCCTCCCCTGACTCAACACCTCTCCTCTCTACAAGTGCACAAAGGGAAAAAATGCATGGGTGGCTAATAAGCCCCCATACCCCCACCTCAGTGGTACAAACCAAGGATGGAGCAACCTCATCATTTGGGACGGATATCAAAGAGAGTCATGGGGGCTGTTATCAGGGGGTGCAGTGACAGACCCCCTGCTGCTGCTGTCCCCCTCATTAGTTCCTCTTCCTACCTCCCTTCACTGCTTCTCATCCATCCATGCTCAGCACTTGTCACTGAGCTGTCAGGTGCCTGCTCAACTGTAGACAAATGGACCAGCCAGGGGAGTAAGATGTTGGCAGAGATGGAGGGAGAGAAAGGAAGAAAGAAAGGATGCAAAAGAAAGAAAGATTTGGAAGTGTAAGCCTGGCTTGTCAGCTAAAGCAAACAACAGAGGAGATCGATTTCTTTGAACTCTAATCCGTCCCATAAAACGTTTTCTTTCTCCTGCCAGAACCTGAGTACGAAAAAAACTTGGAGCGGATAGACTGCTCTCTCAGTCCAGGCAACTCGACTGCAGAGACAGGAAAATGAATAGAGAAAGCTAGAGGAGAGTAGCAGCTCTGGCAGCATCCTGGTGTCCCAGAAAACATGGCAGAGTTCGATCCACCAGTGACAGACAAGATACGAGTGAGATGGCAGACTGGAATGGAGGACTGCTGCCTCTGCTCATTATGAGTGTGCCTAACAAGCAAACATCTATTTGTGAATGGACTTACATTATACTGTATATTTTTATTATCAGATTATGGACCTTTTGAGGTATTTTATTGACTGACGATATTTGGAGCCGCCATCTTACTTTTACAAAGATATTCAACAATCATATGTAGAGATAGGAATGTTTTATTAACTTGTTAATGGCTAATCCATTTAAATTAACCGGCAACCCAGTTAGAAGCCTCCACTATGTCATTCAGTCTCCATCATGTTTTTATTTAAACAAGAAGAAACCATGTTTGGAGCTGAGGAGGAGTGAGTGGGGACCTTCAATCACACGGTAGCCACGTCTTAATTCATCCCCCTTTATGGTCTGCTTTCCTCTAAATGGGACCATCATTTAGAAAATATAGATCATGTTGTACTAAATAACACTTGAGAGAGTAGAGACTGAGGCCATAAAATCATTTGGAAAATGTGAAATGATCTACTAAATCAAGTGAGAATTAGGGACATTTTCCCATAGACTTCAATACAATCTGACTTCTTTTCACACTCATTGGAGGTGCCACCTGATGGTCATTAGATAGAATAAAGGTTAAACACTGCAGTATTGACGTCAATTTTCTTTCTTGGCATACTTTCCTATAAAGTCGATGATTTATGTGAACAGTATGTAACTTCTGCTACTTCTCACAGTGTGAAATAGAGTGGAGTCAGTGGAGTTGTTGTCTTCACGACAGTTACCATCATCATCTCCCATTGGGCTTCCTGTTCCCCCAGTGTGACAGAATGATGAGCTGAATTATCAGCGGAGGTCTCCTCTGCTCCAAAGCTAACAGACTGTGATTACAGCGGCTAAAGGCAATGAATATATTTAAAGTGGTCTATTCACTCCTCCTCAGCTCCACCTTTGCCTTCTCTGTCTTTCAAAAGATTCAAATCACAGATTTCATTATGTCCACAGTTGATGGAAACATTTGGATCAGAACACAACTCAAAAAAAGGAATAAGGTCATTTTAAAACACTTTAATGGGGAAAAGTTACATATTTTGGGCTTTTGGTTGAAAAATAACATCTCTGACTGAAAATGTGGCTCGGGTTGAAAATGTTCACTCCGTGGAGCAAAAGAGATTTGCAAGATGAACTGAGTGGACTAAATCAGCAGTCTGAATCAGTAGCTTTTGCATTGCGGCACCTCTCACTAGTGACTGAAAAGTCTTAGAAGCCTCAGAAAAACAAGGCTGCTGCCCTTTAAACCAAGGACTGCTCTGCATGGTATTGTTTTGCAGCTAAAATGGTCAAAATTCTTCTTTTTGCACATTTAATAAATAAATAAAAAGGCAAAACTGATATATCACTGGCGTAAATGTTCAGACCCTTTGCTCTGTATGATTGAGGGGTTTTCAGGATGTTACAGGAGACAGATTAGTGCAGCAACAGGGGGATTATCAGATGATGCCGCTCAATATAACTCAAAGATATCCTCTGCTGCAGTGCTGTCATGTTTCTCTGCTTGGATCTTATTTTATGACCTGTTTATATCAGACATTCACAGTAATCCTAACCTCGAGTTTGAAGTTGATGCTTAAAAATTATCTCGTTGCTTTTCTTTTTCTCCTCTAGTTCTCACATCGCAGTGAGTGTTTTTACTCAGCTGGTGAGTAATCTTGTGTGATTGGCTGTTGATTCTCTTTCTGTGTCCTGTGTGGGATGCGTGTTGTGATTTTTGGACCAGCAAGCTCAAAACCAATAGACCTCCATCTACTTGCAGTGTTTGGGCTGTTGCCTGCAGAGGTGGAATTGCCAGCAGCTAAACTGGCTTTGGAAACGGCCCCATCCAGTTTTATTTGGAGCATGCTGGCAGTTTAAGCTCTGCAGCTTAAACCTCGCAGTTTTGTTGTCATTTAGTGATCATGGTCCTTATGACCGGAGCAAATTCATCACAGAGACAAAGTCCATGTCAGGAGGACGTCGGTCACTGATGGATGGGTCAGAAAAACAAAGGAATATGTGAGCTGTGTTCGATTCCCATGTGAATGTGACAGTTTATGTTGTTTCCATTATCCATGACAGTTCATTAATGTAACCATGACAACAGAGAGCATCTAATATTGAACGCAATTCACCCAATTCTTTCTAAACCTAAAGGTTGGTTGCAGATTCTGGGTATGTACAGTGAAGCCAGTGCTGAAGAGGCTTAACCCTCCATTCTGTCTAATGACCCTCAGGGAGCGAATCCACTGGTTGTAAAAAGAAGTCAGATTGTATTGAAGCCTATGGAAAAATGGATAGGCCATGATATTTATTAGGGCGTGGCTACTGTGTGATTGGCAGAGTATCAGAGACATCAGAGACATCGACCTGGCTGACAATGAGGATCAAGTACAGAGCAGGTAAGATCCACTCCTCACTCTTCTTCAGCCATTCAGTCATTCATTCATCTTCTGCTTATCTGTTTCCGGGTCACGGAGGTGCTGGAGTCAATTCCAGCTCACATTGGCTGAGGACGGGGTTGCCCTGGACAGGTCACCAGTCCATCACAGGGCCAACACACAGAGACAGACAGAGACCAACAACCACTCACACTCACACTCGGACCTACCAACCTAAACATACATGGCTTTGGACGGTGGGAGGAAACCCACACAAGCACAGGGGGACCATGTAAACTCCGCACAGAAACATCTCAGGCCTGGGTATTGAATCCGTGACCTTCTTGTTGTGAGGCAACAGTTCTAACCACTATGCTGCTGTGCTGCCCCTAGCTTCATCTTCTGATTACAAAGAACTAAGATGGCAATGCACAAATCACAAACTGGAGATATAGAGACTTATGTTTACAAAGCAACGCTGGACTGACATTTGGGTACAATCCCAATTACTATTAAAACCATGACAATCAAACTCCAGTGCACCTGCTGCCACGGAGACACTCCCATGGGTCGTATCAGGCCATTGTGGAGGATGACTTGTGGTTGTTCAGGTTTGGAGGAGCTGTGGGTCTTTGTGTCCCCTGGGGCTACCAAGCTACACTTTAGTTCAAGGACTCTTAAGCTCTTTATGCGGATTTCAAAGATCAAACCACCACTGTCCTCAGTTGGCTTGTAGAAGGTCATTCGTGTAATTAATTGCCTCTGCTAAATGTAGGTGTCGTACTCAGAGCAACAGAAAAGTTCAGTCAAAATGTAAATGATCAGGATCACTTTTACTCACCCTATGCAGACTCACTGCCAGTTTCTGAACCAGTTTTGCTGTGCAAGTGGCTGACATGGACAGAGAATGGAGATCCTATCTTTAAATTCTGATCTCCCTGTTCATCTTGAGTTATTATATTCGTAATACAATTATGAGATATCATTAGGAAAGGATAGGCATATATTTTTTTTGTTTTCTGCTGAATGCAGTGAATTGTTGTTGGTTAGTTGGTTTAACACTGGTGGACTGCTGGACCAGTGAAGAATGCCCATCTATACGTTACATTCATAGCCCCTTTAAGAGCTCAGTCTCGTTGTGGCACATCACTCACACTGTAACTTGTGGTGTACTGTATTCTTTTCCCGCCATCCCATCATAGATGTGACAACATTTATACTCACTACATTTTTCATATCATAGATCTCACAGTTGCCAGTTGTCATAGTAACGCAACCCATTTCCCAGATGCACAGCAGTCAAGAATAATAACCAAAAAAAAAAAAAAAAAATTAAACCTGATATTCTTCAGTTTCAGTGGCATCCAGGGACTTTGCAGATAAAAAGCAACCAACCTTTGTCCTTTTGTCCCTTTATCTATTCCCATGGGTGTGGGAGAAAGTGGTGTGATCACCAAGTAGTCTAGAAGTGCGAATGGTCCTCTCTAGAGCCAGCACTTAGTCTGTCCATTCTGGACTTTTGGTGGACAGGAGATGCTGGCTGTAACACACCTGAATCCCTAACCTGCTGTGAAAATGCCAGCTAAGGTATTAGAGAGAATGAAAGAAAACATAAAAAAAATCTTGTATTCAATTTTAATAATTAATTTTATTTAAAGTTCAGTCAGTTCAATCTGCACAGCAACATAGCTTGAAGCTTTATTTATTTATTTATTTATTTATTTACTATTTTTGTTCAGTACTTCTGATTTATTCCTTTTTAAAAACCTTTATTTATTCAGTAATGTTCAGAGGGTCCAGAGAGGGTTGTCCTGAAATACTAATTTCTAGCTTTTCTGGCTCTAATACATGTTCATTTCTCCATCTTCAGTGAAAGCACATCTACAACTGCAGTATAAACAGAACAAGACTGAGGCTTTTTATGAAAAGAACCAGAAAAAAGTTCTGAGAATTTCAAGTTGAACTTTAAGTGGCAGAGCCCTGAAAGTCACATCAGAACCTCCTGTGGGGAGAATAACACCTGCCGCTGTTACAGCAGCAAACAGCAGCAGTTGAGGGTTCTACTCTGCTTTTTCATGGGCCTCTCACTCTTTAATGTTTGAATATCATCAATGGGGGAGAAGTGTAATGGTATTAACAAGGTGTGTGTGTGTTTTGCACATTGTCACCTGTAGCACTAAAAGCAAACACCCAAAATTAAAATGTGTTTTGAATATCAAACACACACCTGCTCTGAAATGTTTGCTGAATGTTGCGATTAGATGCATTTTATGCACAAAATTCTACCCTTTTAAATATCTGAACTAACGTTAAATGATTATTGCTATTTATTATTGAAGGGTTTTCATTACTGCATGTTTCTTACTGGTGTTAATCAGCTTCCATATTTTTCTTAGTTTTAGGGGTTATGCTGCATTGTGACTGATTTAGAGTTGTCTAGTAAATTTTCTGCTGTATTTTTATTAGTTTGTGCTACAAAGGCTATAAAGTATTATGTGCGGGCCTTCCATCCATCCACCCAATTATCTGTACAGCTTATCCTCGCAGCTCCATAAATGGGATGGAGCCAATCCCAGGCCACAGACGGTGAAGGCGGGGTCCAAATACAGACGAAAGACCAATTCAGGTTTGCCAATCAACCCTAATGTGCATTTCTCTGGTAGACCATTCATATTGCACACAGAGATGTTGCAGGATCATGGTCTGTCAAAAATCAAGTCTATCGTAAATTTCCTGCTTCACATCGGTCTCAATATTAAGACCTGAAATGTACAATGAAAACAGTTAGTTTTTCACTGATAAAATTTGGCAGTGAAGAGAAATTTGTTTTTGTTGATAGGTTTTTTCAGTCCCTTTAAGTTTCCATTGGAATCCACCCAACTGCAGCACCATCCGTGATGAGTACGGCTACGGTATTCCTCAAAGCCCAAAAGTTTTCAGAAGCATCCTCTCAGCCCAACGGAGGGTGAGTGTCTTTCTTGTCATCACAGTGTGTGTGCTGCGTGTGCATGATAATGCAGGATCTGATACGGGCTATAGAAACTAACGGATAACTGCTGCTTTCTTTGTTTGATCTCTCCACATTAAGCGCTGCCTTCAGTCCTCAATAAAATAGAACAGGCACAGCTGGGTGCAGGAACACAAACAACCACAGATGCTGTAAATAACACAGCATCGCATAATACTTACAAATGTGTAATCTGAGCACACTGATGCAGACAATGAATCTGTAGCCTGTAGCAGCCGTGTTACACTGATGTGGATTAAGATACTGTATCTACAGACAAAAGGACAGACAAAACATAAAGGAGATCTGATCTCCTGAGTCTTGCTCACATCCTCCTGCTGCCACAGGACTCTCTGGTATCTCCCCCACAGGATAATGACAGATAAATAAACCATATGACATGCATGCACAGTGTCTTTGCCATGCTACAACCCACTCCGGCAAGATGTTGCAACCAAGACAAAGCAAGTGTGGCATCTAAGTGCTGCAGCTGGTCCCTCTGCTCTCCCCACACTATATTATATCAGTCCAGCCATCGATATTAACTCCGTGCAGTCATTACAGTATATACATTCCTCCCTCTGCCCCCACTGAGGTATCACTGTTTCTGGAGATCAGTGCACATAAATAATGCATGCTGCTCAGACGTAGCACGACTGCTGAATGCACACAGACAATATAGCTGCTTTCCACCAGTAAGCAACACATATTAAGAGCTCCAATTAATTTTACAGCAGCAGTTAAAACCCATTTGTATCCAGAATTCAGGTGGAAAATGATACTTTTGCAATGGGTTAAAATATTAGAGAGAAAAGCACATTCCTGACCCTTTGGCTATGTTGTGCATTAAGGACATTGGTCCATCAGGATGCAACAAAGCCCCCGGGGATGCACCAGTCGTTACGCTGCATGCCTGCACACTCCCAACTTAGGCTGTGGATGAGCACCAAGTTCATCCCTTTCACACATCAGTTACCTTCACACCAGAGTGTCAGCATCTCAGTACACCTTAAACAAACACTCTCCCAGGGAGAAGTGAGGAAAAATAAGAAGAGTTGTCTCACCCGTATGTAGATGTGTGTTATCTCCTGTTCAGGCTGTATGTGAGCTGAAACTTCTGTTTCACCAGCGCTGTTGGATAAACCTCCCCTCCCTCTTTAATCTCTCTCCCTCTCTCTCTCTCTCTCTCTCTCTCTCAGTCTGCTCTCTCCCACTCTGCTCACTCACCCTCCTTGCTCTTTTTTCCTGTCACTTGCTGTTTTATTCTCCATCTGCCTCCTTCTCTGTGTTCCCTCAACCTGCTGCTGTCTTTGAAACTGCATCAGTCAACCCCTCCCCCATCTTCACCTACACATGCACACACTGTCCATGTATATATATTTATATAAACATATATAAATACACAGTAACACAGATACAGAGACACACACACAAACATATATATATTTATGTAGGGAGGCTGGGATCTGATAAGAAGGTGTTTAGAGGTGCATTGCGTACCACTGCAGTGGACCAGATTTGATACTCTGTTAACCTGAATCCTAGCATGTGTGTATGTGTGTGCATGTGTGTGTGGTTTTGTGTGTTTCTGTGCACAGATAAATAGGAGGGGAGGGGCAGCCCTGCCATAACACTGGGCTTCACTGTGTGGCAACAACATCACCTACTTCCTCCCTCCTGCTCATTGTTGGGACTCATTATCTCACCTCTGGGGGGATGGGAGGATGGGGTTGGAGTGTAGGAGAGGGGTAGGACTAAAGAGAAAGCGAGAGGATACATCTAATGCTCTCAAATTGAAATTCATCCTACTCCGTCTCCCTTTATAATCTCATTCAAATTCCACAGTCTGTTGCTCGCTCATATTTAAATGAGCACTTGACTAAATCCCTCCTGTGCTTTTGCTTTTTCTCGGTCAGTGTTTGGCATGCTGCCGTGCTCTGTTGCATCTGAGCATCCAGGAGGCTTCTCAGCAAACTGGCACGCTCTTTGTGTTTCTGGCCAACACACAGAAATAGAATTAAAAGAGGAGGCAGTGTGGCCACGCAGTGATGCTAAACAGATTTCATGTCTTGCTGGAAAATGTGCATCTGTTCCAACCTGGAAAAGGTAAATGTGCTGTGAAGCTCAGGACACACAGAGGGCTCTATTTACGCTTCCCACAGATTCCTGTGAAAGTTTGATGGTCACACTGTTTCGCAGAAGAGCTTGACTTTGTGGAGCAAGGGATGACGTCAAGTGACCTCATTGGAGAACCAAGAAAGATGAAGATTGTTCCCAAATCATGACCAAGTAGTTATTCTTGTAACACCAACCTTCACCACACAGCACAATGTTTCCCTCACAACAGCTTTGTGCCTTATTAAACAATTATATTTCCCTGTTTGTGCTTGAACTCTACCAAGCATTGACCAGTCCAGTACCACATCAGACCTCCTTAATTTTTGCAGAAGTAATTTTCAATGGTTTTGGATGGCAGAGAAAGACCATGTCCTCCTCTGGTAGGTGTCTCAAACCAGAAAACGCAAATGATGTGTTGAGGTTGGAGGACTTTTTTGTCTGCTGTGGTAAAACTTTTTACACTGAAATAAACAGATATATCTGGGTAAACTGGCTAATAAAAGATATTTTCCATAGTAACACTCATTGATCATCATTTTGGAGCTTTAGGTCACTCTTAGAGGAAGATAAAGCTGCAGCGTCTCTGGTTTAACAGCAATGTACCGGACAGGTGACCTGTGTGTGTGTCTGTGCTCTGAGAGACAGGAGAAGAGACAAATGTGCACCAAAGTGTTTCCATCAATTCTGATCAGAGCTGATAAATAGCTGTGGACAGTCATCTGACCTGGGTGTAAATTCTGATTGTAGCTTTTTCCATCAATGAGTAAAGTTTGCATCAACTGTGTTGAGATTTGACCCTGTGGTTCTGTTTTGAGCTCAGTTTGATTTGTTTTTGTTTGAATAAACAAATCCTGATCTTGCAGAAAATTACTGCACAATAAAAATCCAAACACTGCAGCAAAAAAAGGGAGGAATGACTGTTTTTATTTACAATTATTAATTATTACAATAATTAATTACAATTTAGATGTGACATTATAATAACAACATAGCATGAATCTTACCAAAGAAGAAATAAATAATTGTATTTCTGACATTACATCCTCTCCTCCTGCAGTGTTTTAATGACCCAGCTCACCGGTTTAAAACCACAAACAGCAGCGTCTGAGAGAAATTTTTATTATTTCATTTCCTTTTGCTCATTCATGGGCATTCAGTTTAAATATGAGTTGCATCTCGCATCTCATTTAAGCAAATTTTTTGCATTTTGTCTTTCATAAACAACTCCGCATCTTCCCATTTTTTGAATTAATCTCAAGCAGGACAGGTGGCGAATCATCAACTATTCCCCCTCATGGACGTCTATTTGTGGGATCTTTATTCCGCCATCTGCTACCTTCAGCAGGTGTTCCTCATCCTTCACCATGAGACCAGGGGACAGACACGGGTAATGACCCAGCCCAACTATCCACTAATGATGAGAGGAAGCAGCAAAGGGCTCCCAATGTCTCCCTCATCGTCTCTTCTGCTTTCTTGCCATTTGTTCTCCGTCTCTACATTGCTGTGAGTCCTTAACACGCTCTCTCCCTTTGCCTTCCTTATTGTGATCAATCCTGTCATCCCCTTGGGATCAGCCAATTAACCTATAGCAGGTAGAAATGTGCCAGGCGGAAAGATGAACATCGCCAAAGCCTCGCTCTCTATCTGTGTGTGTGGGAGAGAGAGAATTTGTGTTTCTGTTGCTCCTTGTGAGTGAAAGTCAGAGTTGTCTTTGCTGGCATCAATTAGTGAGAAAAGCATCTGCTGCAAATGCAACCACGAGTCCAAAACCCTTTGAAATGTCATTTCTTAAAATACAAGTTTAAAACAGCAGAGGATGTGGAAGAATAGCAAGAGGGAGATATGTGAATATTTCACCACAGAAACAAACAGCGGAGTTGGATTTTCTTGTACTTTCCCCAGCGTTGAAATTAAGACTTGTCTTAAGATGGAAGGTGATGTGGTGCATAGGCAGTTCCAGCTAAATCGTAAATAACAAAGCACCGTCTCATCTGACGGAGTCTGGATACAGTGATAAGCCTGCAACATAACGTCTCAATCCTCCCTGATATTATGTTTTATTACTGCTCCGTGGCTCAGATGTGAGACAGATGTAGGAAAAAAAGAAGGATGGATGTCTCTGCAATAGGAAGACGAGCAGATATGGGGGGAGGTGCAGTGGGAATCGATGACAGGGTGAGAAAAATTATTTAAAAAGGGAGTCCCTGTTGAAAAGCCAACAGTTTACTCTGTCTGAGAGGTTATTGGAAAGCGTGTACTATCTGGGTCGAATGCACAGCTGGTATTGGATCAGGTTGTATCTGATCTGTATGTGGGTGAATTTTGGGTGCTTGGCTTGCTTGGACTTTATTTGTGATCACTTTTTTAAAATAAAAGCCACTCTGAAATTCGATTAATTAGGAAAGAAATGAATCTTCAGCGAAGTCTCAGCTCTACACATTCTCCACCAATTTTGAATTAGATGGAAATACGGGGCGAAGTCAGGCATGCCAAGATGGCAACGGTGGAGCAGCCCACTGCTTCAAAGCCGTTCTTTAGAAACTGGTGAGTGACAGGAGCTATGTTCATCTTTATTTAAAGGTATGTGCACAGAAACACACAAAAACACACACATGTGCTCACATGTTTACACATACAAGACAGGAGAAAACTATTTTACAGCCCCTTCACTCAAGGCTGCCTAAACTTCTCTATACAAGTGTTAGCTACAACAAACAGTCAGCCAGCTTAATAATAACCATTTCAAGAGATGTAGCTTACCAGTGGTAACCAGAGAAATTGACATAACACAATTTTTTCCTTTTGCTTTTTGTGAAAGATGATGCAGCTCAATGTGCTTTACAATAAAGAGATCATAAAAGCAAATGATGAAAAATGGAAATGAATATCAGGAACAATAAAAAAAAAGGTGAGAGAATTAACTGAGAATGAAGTTAAACAAAGATTTTCAGCTGCTGTATATGAATGTTCACTGAGCCAGTATCCCTTATAAGTCTTGGCAGGGTACATCATGGTTTTGCAGTGAGATAAAAATAAAACTGTTGCTTTGTTTTCTATGTTTTTGTGTGCAAAATTGTTTGCATTTAATAGCTTTCAAAAAAAAAAAACCCTGAGACTTTGTGAAGGGGACAGAGAGTTTGTAGTGCAGTCCTAACCCATAAAAATCAAGTAAAAGGACATTAAAATCTCTTCTACAAAATACTTGGAAACTGGGAAAATGAAAACAGCCTTTCAGTGTAACACTGAGTTCTTGTGATGCAGTGTAATGTGCATGTGAGTTGCTTACAGCATTTCTTTCTGTAGTCTGGACTTTGGCCAGATTTATGGAAATGTCCACATGTGATTATGAGCATCCATATAACTTGATGAGTGTTTCTTCACAGCAGTGCTGTAACTGGCTGATTTCATTAGAGGGACCCTGATTTCCCGTTTCATTATTCAGCACAGCAATCCACGAGTGCTCGCTGTCTTCTGACTGCAACTCAACCTCCGCTGAGGGAAGTTGTGCCTGCTACTTTCTTAATATTTCAGATATTTGAATATGTTTGAAGTCAGATTTGGTTGCTTTGGATTTGCTGGAGAGATTTGTTTCATTTCATTTTTGATTACTATACATATATCTATTCTATTTACATTTTTTATATCTTAGTGAGTTTGTAGAAAACCTACATGTCTCGATTCATATAACTCATTATTTTATTCTCTTTGCAAAACAGACAGATATGGGAGGTGCAGCTCACATACTAATTTGCCTCAATCTGTCTCATACATCTTAATGTCAGGTTTTAGATCAACCTGGTGCTTGCTAACAGCCGGGGGAGGAATGGTTCTGGTGTTTAGTTTTCCCTGCACAGCAGAATATGTTGTTGGAGAATGAGTTTCGCAGGTTTGTGGTGTTGTTATTATTAACATCAAGGGCTTCAGAAAGTGTTTCTTCAGGTTGCGAGGGGCTCTGTCACTGTGGGCTGCCCTAGTTTCATCATTAGCTCTGTTTTTATGGAGCAGGCTGGCAAACTAAATATAGCTGCAAAGTGGGCTCAGTCACAGAACCCAAAGAATAAAACCAAATGCTGCTTGTTGTTGTTGTTGTTGTTGTTGATGTTAGCGATGATGACACGGTAATGTGGATAAGCTGGAATGGGGAAAATGGTTTCCTCAACTTCAAGTTACTTCGAAAGAATTTGTGTCGTCGAGATCATTGCGTGCTCTGATTTCATGAGTCAAATCATGTAGTGCAATGAAACAAAAACCACAAGGAACCTGACAGTGAAATGACAGTGAAATGATGATGTTGACATCAATATGATTTAGGCTCAGATGTGCCCTCTTTGGACAAGGGGGCCCCTATGGATAAAATCAAAATTGATTATTGAACAATAACATCAATGTGTGTCTGAATTTAAGGGTTAAACACATTTTTCTGCCAATACTTCAGAGAAAGCTGAAATGCCTTCTCTGACTAGCTGTCACGGAAGAACCTCCAGAGTAGATTCAAACCAGGATGTGAATAGGGGGAAAAGAATCTTTACTCATAAATGGTCATACAACAAGAGACCGAGGAGCTGGCATCAGGTGGGGCAGTCCAGGAAGGGGAGATGGGAGCTCCTTGGCTGGGTCAGCTGCAGCACCAGACCAGGCAAAAGTAACTGCCAGACAGAGAAGACAGGAAAACACATACAGACGTTAAACAAAGTCTGTACAAAGTAAGATGTGGTTTCACCACAAGCTGCCAAAAAAGTTTCATTGCTCTTTGGTGTTGATTCTCCAAATCTCTGAACTATTCTGGAGGATGAGAAAACATCCCTTATTCCTTCACGTGGTGTGTTGGTGATAGACAAGGTGGTCCTACACATCACTCCAAAATGTCCATCTGGTGACTGTGAAGGATAATATTCACTCATTTTCATCTTTATCAAACCATCAGTGGCCACTCATGTCCCAAGGACGTCTCCTCGACCACTCTCATCAGGATAGAAATGTCTCATCACAGGATCAAGGTGATAATCAGAACAGCTTGGTATTGATTTGCAATGACTCTTCCCTCTTTAGGGCCCGGTGGATCATCAGAATGTACTTTACTACCTAATGTGGCCAGCAGATCTCCTCAGTGTTGGGGTCAAGCACTCAAGCATGTATCGTTCGCCACACAAAACTGTTAGAGACGATTCATCTGATCTTACAATGTTTTCCCACGTCTCTTTGGACCCGTGAACTGCAGCCCTATCTAACTGTTGTGGTGTGTAACACAGTCTGGCACTCACCTACAGAAGAGACGCTCTTCTGTTTTTACCAATATATCACACTAATGCATGAGTCATCAGCTGTGAGCCTTCCACCACAGTGTTTTTCATAGGTCCAGGTGCAGACATCACTTATTGCCTGTTGGTCAGCTGAGGATGGACTTCAGTACATACTGTTTACAGCATGAAGCTCAATCATGTTCAGTGAAGAACAGATCACGTGTGGGAATTTAATGTCTTCATCACACCATTTCTGATGATGATGAATTTGAGAATTGGGCAGAGACAAAGCTTCACCATTTCTCCAGAGTGACTTTCTATTTTCCCACCGGCATCCATAGTCCTGTTAGCACAAGTTGGTGGAGTTTCATCTGGAAATCCAGGAAATTCCTCCACCTGTCCTTGACACCATCATGCTCTGCTGGCTCTCACTGTCCCACATTTATAAAAAAAAGTGTGCGTGTGATGCGATGATTGCCTGCCATCACTGTCTTCAAATGTCACATGAGGATATTTATGCTCCCACTGTGACAACAACTCCACCTATCTTTGAGATGAATAACCACACACACACACACACATGCACACACAGATGGTAGTAATCTCTCAGTGTTGACATGACCATCTCAATCTGTCTCTCTGCCCTGAGGCCTCTATCGCAGAGCAGATTCAATTTACCTCCATCAAAATGCAATTTCTCTGCTTTGCCATCACCCGCACACCTTTCCTCCTCCTTCCTCTTCCCTTCTCCTTTTTCGTGCCTCCCTTCTGTCCTCTTATCTCACACTTTCACTCATCTCATCTCTCTGCCCCTCTCCCTTTTCATCTCTCAGTGATTTTCTTTTTTCTCAAAGGCTGGATGCTGATGTCTCCCCAAGTTCCCCTGCCAGCTTATGGCAAAAAGCTCTGGAAAAAGCTCTTAGTAAAGGATAATGATATTCATGTAGAATGATTTAAAATGGGGGACCTTTAAGGCTGGCTTCACAGAGTTACATCTGTCCTAGCTGTCAAAGCTCGAGCCACCAGAGACTGTACATCCACAGTCTCCTGTTCGCCATTATCGATAGTCAGGGGATGGAGCAAATCCAGCTGACATTGGCAGAAGGCAGGAGTTCACCCTGGAGAGGTCACTAGTGGGCTCACATACAGACAAAAACTATTCCTACTCACGCTCCGGCCAATGGGCAATTACAGTCATCAGTGAACCCCAATAGGTGCACATGTATATTATACATAATCCTATTGATGATTCTGCATTTTGCACTGTTACAGCTCCATTTTTGAGGGAGGAACTGTAACATGATCTAATATCCCAACAGGGATCTATGAGGTATTTTGATTCAGACCAGGAGTTGAACCGGAGGGGACCAAGTATCAACCCTCCATGATGTCACTTCCAGTTTTCTTTTTTTTGAGGGGGGGAGAAACCAAGAAATTCTGAATCTAGGCAGGTTGCTGTAGGTGGTACAGCCTGTCAATCACACTGTAGCCACAGTCTAATCCATCCCCTGCTTTATGGGCTGCTTTCCTCTAAATTGCAAATGTGTTAATTATGTTTGATAATATAGGGCAGTCACTACCAGCTCCATTTTTCTCCAGGAATAAACAAACTGGCAGATCGTTAATAGCTCGTAGCATTTGCTATGACACCTTCTGCAACAGTTTGCTCCCTCTGGAGCAGGAAATTGCAGCAGCATGATAAAGCAGAAGGAAAATTAAGAGCCATTGATACCTACTGTCACCAATGACCCACCTGGATTGACAATTTAAATGTCTTTTACACACTGCTGGATTGTGAATTTTCTGAAGTCACATCTTCCTGAAGATATCTAATGCTCATTTAAAAGTAATTTTCTATGGTATGATGGAATCATGAGATGTAAACATTAAGTGTTCTGCTGAAAAGCATCATTACAGCGAGTTATACTGCAATTACTGAATGAATTTAAACGATGTTGTGTGTTGTGTTTAACGATGTAAAAACAGATAGCGTTTAAAAAATCTAAAATACTTAACTACAAAACTGCTGCCTTTTTCCATCCTGTTTGGAAACAAATAGTAGCAATGCGATAACTCAGTCTGACATTAAAAAGGGCCGTGAGATAGAAAGCACAGAGCTCAGATCTGTAGCTGTAGCTGTCCTTTAAATGCACTCCCATTCGATGGAAATAAAACAGTCAGATGTAAACAGGCGAGCCTGTTGTGTCCCTTGTAAGACAATTTGTCCCTAAACATTTAACGGTCCACAGTCCCTGGGGACAATATGCCTGACAGTCCAACTTCTTACCAGTGGCTGTGAGGGATAATGAATATCTACAAACAGGAAATTTGTTTCTGTAAACAAATGAGGCAAAATGCTCCTCATCTGTTGCATCAACCCATTCACTTAAAAACAATCTATACTACAGAGCCAACACAGATCTGTCCAAATTAGTTCACGTCTCAGCAATCAATGATATCTGTCCCATCAATAAATAAGGATAGGCTTAAGTTTAGGGTTAAGCTGATATGCCTTTGGTGGCTGTTACTTGCGAAACATTCTGTTCCAGACCTTCAGGAACATAAAGCTCTTGTGGTTTAAAAAAAAAAAAATGTTGATGATATCAGAACGACATATATTTTGAGAATGATACATTAATTGGCCACAATGAGTTAGTAATTGAAGACCGTTATACAAAGTTAATAAATCAGCTGGAATCTGAGGAGTCGTCTATCTGTCATCTGATTTAGCATTATCTGGATTAGGAACTCAATAAATTTACATAAACAGAATTAGTAGTCATATCTCTGCCTCCACTGTACCACCATTGTAAACTAACCACGTGCAGTGTAATAATGGAAGCTTGAAAGGTATGGTAATGGCTTCTTATAGGGCCATGGCTTGCTGAAGCGTCGTTAGCTCCATTAGCGGCTTAGAACATTTTTTCCAGCTGACTTTTTCATGTTTCCATCCATCCATCCATTCATTAAAGTCTGACCCCGGCAAAAAGTGTAAATAACCAGAGTCACATCGTAATGTGCACGAAGCTGAAGCGAAAGTTAACAGATCCCAGGCACTCACACCAGCTGATGAATCATGCTGAAGACAAGGAAATGCAGAGCCGTACCTGTTTTAATTTCCAGACAATGTTGTGATTCATTAATTTTAAGTTCTAGTTTGAGCTCTGCTTGAAATTAGATTATAAAATTGTTATAATAGTCAGGTCACTGAAAAGGATTTTGTGGCATCAATAAAATTATTTCCATCTCCTGAGATGGGAAAATCTGTTTTATTAATTCTTCATTACTATTGACCTTATGGCCTGCTGTCGCAAATTTGCAACATACCCAATCTCTATCTATTTTATGTGCTATAGTCAAATTAACAAATAGCCACTTCATTTAACATCTCCTTGAAAGCAAAACCACAAACAATAAATTCAGGCTTTAAGAACAACAGGACCATCTCAGTCCAGATTGTTCTGGTCTGTGGTTGCCTCATGGGGGAACCAGCTCCTGAAGTCTCAGAGCAGGGGGAAGATAAAATATGCAATAAGTTGCATGAACAAAAGACACAAATGGTTGGATTTATCAGTTTTAAGGATGAAGGGAAAACAGGATTTTATGCTAAGTATTATTATGCTGTGGTGAAAGATTACAACCTGATCACTCTGATAAATCGTATCCCATTCCTTTACTCCTTTAGTTTCAGTTTATAAAAGGTGATCCCCTAAGCTTTCGCTTGCATCAAGCATCTCTGTACAATGACAAACCTGACATGCCTGGTTACAGTGGCTCAGTTTTGACTGGGCAATGGCTGTTTGGCAGAGGGATTGACTGAAGGGTCAAATCCTGGAGGACTTGGCTCTAGATTTATGTGCCAAATGTATTAATCTCTTAATTTTCACTTCCCCATTTTTGGTAATTTTGTAGTGACTTTCAAAGAGAAAGTGTGAGAGCCCTTGGGCGGTTTTAAATTACAGCAATTCACTGGGAAATAAAATCACAAGGAAGCTGTTTATTCAGTTTGAAAATGTGCAGAGAATGAATACGGTGAGAGAAAGAGGAGGAAAAATTCTTATGTTTTCTCAAAGTCAGTGGAATGTGCACATCTCTGCTGTTATTGAGTGAAGACAGAACAGCCATGCTTGCTCTCCAGGAGAGCTCTGATAGGCTGGCTCACTGCCAACATGTAACCATGTGAATTAAGGCCAGTAGAGTCAGATTGCTTCAAACACCACACAACACGTGGTCCACCTGAGTGCTTCAATACACTGGATAGGTTTGTAACAATGGGGAAAAAAATACCAGCACACAACATATTGTGACCAACATTGAGTGGTTTGGTGTGAGGGTTGGTTTCATCTTTGAAGACCCTACAAGGATTCGTCTGCGTGTTCCCCTCAGATCAGCACAGATGAGGTTGGATGAGCTAAATGGCTGGTAAACTGGGATATGGACATCAAACTCCACATGTGGACATGCGCAAGAAACCTTTGCTGCACAGCAAGTAGCTGGTTCGCACATTGGATCTGTTCGCGAGCATCAGGACAAAAGACTGAGGAGGTGAGGAAGAGTGAGGGTTGGATCTGACCTATGCTGGGCTCTATCCTGATTGTCACACAGTAGCCACATCCTAATCTATCCCCTGCTTTGTGGTCTATTTTCTGTAAATGAGACCATTTAAAGTATGTTGTCTTAAAGAATACTTGAAACAAGAGACTGAGACCATAAACCCATTAGGAAAACATTCGCAGACCAATGAATCAAGTGAGAAGTAGGGACATATTCACATAGATGTCAATGCTCATCTCCTTTTACAACAAGTGGAGTTGCCCGCTGATGGTTGTTAGACAGAATGAAGGTTTAGGTTCTCAGGTTTTGTTTGGCATAATGTTTTAGCCTACATCCACTTTTATTTACAAGCTGTGGCTGAAAAGGTGCAACACTATTTCTTTTTTGGCAGGTGAGCTAAAGTAACGTTAATAAATATCATATGAAGAAAAGTGGTGGGGGGAAACTAACAATTTACATTTTGTTGGAAATTTGTAATACATGTGGAGTGACAGCTGGGTGCTGAAACAGCTGATGCAGGGATTGTTGCAAGGATAACTTCTCAGGATGGTAAATTACTATTTATTAGTTCACATTCTGGGTTGTTTGTTGACATCTGATGAGCCAGTAAAACTGAGGAATTACTCAAATTGATCTCCCCAGATCATATATAATGTCACCAACATTCAAGGGTATTCACTCATAGTTTGGAAACGTAAATCCTGCACATAGCAGTAAAAACATTGGCATCCCCTTCTGGCCAGTTATTACAATTACTTCACCTTGACAGGAAAATATCATACATTCATTCATTCATCTTCTACTGATTATCCATTTCCGGGTCATGGGGGGTGCTGGAGCCAATCCCAGCTCACACTAGGCGAGTGCAGGGTCACCCTGGACAGGTCGCCAGTCCATTTCCAGTTTGTCCATCAACTGGATGGTCTGTCACACTGAGACCCAGCAAAGACAGATATTGGTCTTTCTGATACTGCAGTAACCTTTGTGACACATTGCTGCCTTGTTCTTCAGCATTCTGCTCCATCACACTGATCAGAGCTGACAGGAGCATCTAGAGCTGCTGAAACTATTCTCAACCAGCAGCTATTGACTGGCCGGTCATCCAGACTCTCAGGGGCCGAAATTCAATGTTAATCACAAGCAGCTCACAATTCCTGCTGATGAATCTTCATTAAAGAGTAAAACAAGTCTAAATCAGTCGGGACTGTAGAGTCACTGTCGTACTAAATGTCTGGTCACACCCCAGTTAGGGCTGTCAGAGCAGCTATCAAATCCAAAACATCTGCTGTGAAATGATGGAGACTATTTCAACTACTGTACTGAATTTTATCACCAGTCATATGACGCTTTCTTATTCCAGGAAGTATTTCTGTGAAGTGGAGCAGGAACTGTTTAGACTCCCTAAACAGACTCCAGTAGGTTATTGTGAGTCTTAACACAGCGTGAACTTGTTGTGTTCAGCTGTGGGTTTTATATTGAAGGTAGAGCGAGGAAGTCAATAAAATATGAGAATGCAGAGAGAGAGAGACTGTTGTTCAGGTGCTTTTTGTTCCAATTACTCAAATGTCACTAAGGAGGTCATTATATTTTCACACACCATCAACAGCAGCTCCTGACGTTGACTGCAATTCATTCTGGTCCCGTTCCTCCCCCTTCAGCTGCAGATATTGGTCCATGTGTCTTTTCTGGAGTCTCCAGACAGAAGCAGCTCAACTTCAGACAAAAAAATTTGTTGGAAACACAAAATCTTAATTAGCTGACAGGAACTACTTCCCTGCACAGGAGTTAAAGTTGAATAGAGTAAAGTTTCTGGTGTTCAGCCTGTTCAGTTTGGATTAACAACCAACTCAGTGGACATTGAAATGATGGACCAGCTGATGTGTCTGCTTGATTTGGCTGTCATGGTTTTCTCTCTTTAGGGAGCAGGTATCAGTGTGTTAAGTGAGTGTGTCTTTAAATTGACGCTGTATAAATCCATCCAGAGTCCATCTGACTCTGCTGAAGACAGATCCACCAGCAGCACAACCACACACACATAATAAGCTCCACTCAATAGTTCTCACTTCTATGGCAACACTTTACATCCTATAACAAAGCAGGAACACTGTGCACAGCCATTCAACCACAACACGCACACATACACACACACACATCACCCCACATGAATTTTGAGTGGAAGGCAGGACGTGATGGAGAGTGAGCTGCTTGGCCATCAAACACCTGTTGTGATCAGTTTGTGCTGTGAGCTGCTGCTCTCATCATGTGGATCCACTCAAACATTAGCATCGCATAATCATCAAATGAATTAGACCAGACACAGACTTCAGTTTGATCACAATCTAACAGGTGTGTTGACCAGAACAAAACAAAATAGAACAGAATAGAAAAGAACCAAATCACCCACTAGTTTGTTATTTATATATATATATATATATATATATTTTTTTTTTTTTTTTCAGGACCGACTATACCATTTATGGTCCAGTCTGTCAATCACACAGTAGCCATACAGTAGTATGCCTCATTTCTGGTTTCCTCCTTCGAGCTGTGTGGTGTTTCCAGCTGGAAAGCAGACCATTACATCTATGATGCGGTCGGTTGAGTTCTTATTGAAACTTTTTTTAGGGGAGTGTATTTTGTGTCCGTAGTTGTGTTTTGATTGACATGACAGAAACACACATTTCAGGCTTGTGAAATAAACTTCCATACATCACACAGGGATGTGAGAAGAAGCTACCTATTAAAGACTCAGTGAGAAGTCATGAGTCATCCGAAAAATATACGAATTTAAAGAAGCAGGTTTATCAAACTTATACAACTTAAATTTTGATCTATTAAATCAGAAATTAAAGGAAGACATAAACAGATGGAATCTTATTCCAGTATTAAGTTTTGAATCTCGGATTGATGAATCTCAGATGAATCAATAAAAATGAACATCTTGCCAAGGATACTATATCTACTCCAGACCCTCCCAATTGAAATTAATGATAAACAATTCAGCAAATGGGATAAATTATTATCACGTTACATCTGGAAGGGGAAAAAACCGAGGATAAGTTTCCAAACTCTTTAACTGCCAAAGAACAAAGGTGGACTGGCTCTTCCCTGCCTAAAAGATTATTATATGTTGGCCCAGCTAAGGATCCTATTCTGTTGGTGTGTCCCAAATTACAAAGCAAGATAGAAGAAAACATATCTGGGACGATACCAATTCAAGCAAGATTAGGAGATAAAAGACTAAGTAAATGCTTGATGGAAACAGGCAATAAATGGATCAACTTATCTCTGAAAACATGGTTAAATTCTATGACTAGAAACAACATGTTAGAAGAGGTAAAGGTCCTGAAATGGCGCTGCTATAATCTTGACTTTGCCCCAAATAAGATGGATGCCAGCTGTGGGGGATGGGTTAGCCGTGGTCTCTTCTCATATTGTACCTTTTTCAATCAGGCAGCACTGAAGAGCTTTCAGATGTTGAAAAGACTACATGGTCTCAATAATAGTGACTTTTTCAGATTTCTTCAGGTACGCCACCACCTAAAGAGCTCTATGTTAAAAAGTCAAAAGGCGTTTGAAAACAGTTTATTAAAAGTGTTCATTACTGCTTACAGGACAGATTCTGTGCTTAAAGTCATCTCTAGACTTTATAGAGGACTACAGGAAATTAAAATTGTGAATTTCACATACATAAAACAAAAATAGGACAGGGAAACCAACAGCTGCCTTTTAAGAAGATACCTGGATAAAGCACAATGAGTTTCAGTGGAAGATATCAATCTGAAACTCATGGAGGTCATTTGGCTCATTAGGTATTTCATAACACCTGCTCAGCATGGCTACCATACAGGTTCTCCTAGCTGCTGGAGCATGTGTCATTCCCAGGAAGCCAATCTCTACCGTTTACTTTGGGCCTGTCCAAAAATGAATCTTTTCTGGCGCAACGTCTATTCAGAACTAGCAACTATGTTTGGACCTGACATCAATTTTAACTGGGACAAACTTCTTTTTGGGCTTGTATCGTCCAGCCCAGGCCTCCAGGTTTGTTGCCTCCAGTGGTAACATCTTAGTACTTAGTATTTAGTACTATTTGTAACTGATCGTTATCTCCTCATGGAATATACAGTGTGACATGTAGTACGTTTAGGAAAGAAACGACGAGCGTCTATATAAATGTCTATAGAGTATATCTACAGGCCTCTGGAACAAACCACCATGAATGTTTAGTCAGACAGACAGTTTAAAATGTGCATGAGATGGATTGAATGAAAGAATGAGGAAATTAAGCAGTGTTTCTGGTTCTGTTAGGAAGAGTCAGGAGAATCAGGTCTCTTGGAGAAAAACCAGGTCAGGTTCAGGGTCAGTTAGCATAATAAAAATCTCAGAGTTTAAGTTATTGAACTTTCTGAAACAGAAAACTCAGAGTTTCCCTCAGTTCAGGAGTAGCAAACTCAAGAGTTTTAACTAGACTCACTGAAATGAGCTCAATGCTTCAAGAATAAGATGATGATTAGCAATTAGTAAAAATAGTCTTTTTCCCAATTTTATGATTAAAAATCTGAAATTTTGCTGTAGTCAAGTATAGATAATGATATCTGGTGTTTGCAAATTCAGCTTTTCTGTGATTTTGATCTTTAAGTTTTGGACCTTGGTGTAGTTTGGTTGGCAAAAAATCTAAAATATTATAAAACAGCAATAATAAAAGCAATGTCAGATGTGTGTATGAAGGAGAAAAGAAGCCATCCTTGTGCAAAAGTTTATATTTTATTTTGCAAATGATTTTAACTGAGAAGGTCGCAGGTTCAGTTCCCGGGCCTGGGGCCTTTCTGTGTGGAGTTTGCATGTTCTCCCCAAGCCTGCATGGGTTTCCTCCCACTGTCCAAACACATCTGACTCTAACTAAATTGTCCGTAGGTCTGAGTGTGAGTGTGAGTGGTTGTTGGTCTCTGTCTGTCTCTGTGTGTTGGCCCTGTGATGGACTGGTCACCTGTCCAGCACCCCAGAAACAGATAAGCAGGTTGAAGCTGAAGACGAAAATGATTTCAACTGTTTGAACATGTGAACTTTTTGTTCACATGATTTCCATTCACAAGTTTATGCAGGTGGTATAGACAGACATGCTCAATACTTGATTTTCTTCATTTTTGAGAAGGTTGTAAAAATAAAATGTATTTCCTTTTCCGTGACCCAGCCCCAGATATGCGGATGAATATGGATGGATGGATGTAGTTCCTTGTTATCAGACAAAAGCCTTCTTTGTCAAACTGACAACATTTCATTTGAAATCAATTCATCTCTTCATAAGCATTCTACTAGGTGGATGAGTGATGTGCTGATCATCTCATCTTTACGTAAGAATTTCCTTCCAAATAATTTGATATGATTTTCTTGCTGTCTAGCATTGTGGGCAGAATATTTCTGACAGTGACTGACAGATGGGGCTGAAAATTTTCCCCACCCTGTGAGAGCTGCATATAAGGAGTGATGAGCTGAGCAGCTGCTGCATTCATCACCTCCTCCTGGGATAACAGGTAAGCTCAACTGACTCAACTTTCTTTCTACTCTAATCCGTCTGATTTAGCACTCACCAAAATCCTCAACAGACCAACACTGTTGACATTCTTCTGTATTTTCAGATCTACAGAGGATCATCATCATGACTCCGGTTTTCCTCTTCCTCCTCTTCTTCTCATTGACAGCTGTACCTCCAGTGAGTTTGACTCTTCAACGCTTGGATTGTAATGTTTAACATTCTATATTATCATGTGAGGCCCAGGCATCTTCACGATGTCTACATGACAGAGAAAACACATCATGTTATGAATTTTGAAAGGATTTTGTTGGCCTTCCTTGTGATTAGATATGAAGAAAAAATAATGATTCACAATTTTATGTCGTGCAGGTTGTGACTGATGTCCTTGGTGAAAGAGGTGAGCAGAATAATGGAGAATTTCCCAGATATGATAATCACCAAAGTATATAATTCACATGAAAGTTCTGCTCCTTATCTCTGATATCTTCTGTTTTTTCCAGACGTATCTATGTCCGTCTCTGAAGTCATTGCAAAAGTCAATGAGGGCGTATGTAAGTGAAAACTTTTCTGGCTATAATGCAATTATAAGATATGAAAATACAGTGAGTCTTTGTACAGATAGATAATTCATTGGATTTGTTAAGGAAAATGTGAAAGAGATGATTTTTAGCTCTGGAAAGGTGTCAGAATGACCATTTTCACAATTTTCTTGTAATTGACAGACTTGAAATAACTAATCAAATGATCAAAATAATAATATACTGAATGATCAATAATGAAAACAGCTGTTGTTTGTTAGTTTTTGTAGAAAAATTGAGTATCTAAATACTAAATAATCCAAATGGTGTCTGTTTCTGGTCCTGCAGCAACACGCCTGATCTACGGTGACATTGCGCCAAATTTGAAGAGGAATGCAGTCCCCTGCACAACCACAGGCTGCAAGTGGCCTAAAACAGGACGCTACGTCTGGATTCCCGTCAGTATCGCCAGCTCGTACTGTAAGTAGCTTTAACACAAAAACAACAATCTTCCAGCAGAGAGAAATGTTGTACCTAAATACCAGTGTGTATTTTCTGTTCTACTGTTTAAATAATTCCATATCCAGTTTTAACGTCTACTGAATTTAACTCAACACTCTACAGTGACTAATGACCATGACTGCAGTGAAAAACAGTCATCAGATGTTTAGCCTGTGCTCAGTCTGTTCTGGCTTGTGACTGCTCATATGAGCAGTGTCTCTTTAGTAGCCTCTTAGGACAAAACCATCCCCAGCAGCTTCTGTTTTGTCTCTGCAGCCAGAAATGAGCGCAACTTCATCATCAGAACCCTGCTGACCTTCCACCGGTCAACCTGCATTCGCTTTATGTGGAAAAGGGAGCAGGATCGGAATTATCTCCGCTTCTTCTCTGGAACTGGGTAGGAACACACACACACATAGACACAAAGGTGATGATTTGCCTATCTGGCTTTGTGGTGCCCAGTGCCATCCAGCTTCATGGCTTGTTTCGGCGTTTCCTCTTTCTTTCTGAGCTGAAGTCAGTTTTGACACACAGAAAACATCAACCATTGACTCAAGAGCACAAGAGACTGCAAATATAGCTGTTTTCTGTTTTCAATGATTTGACTTTGATGTGTGTGTGTTTATCAGGTGCTGGTCCTACCTGGGCCGTCAGGGTGGAAAACAGTGGGTCTCCCTGCAGAGAAATGGTTGTTTGTTCACTGACACAGTGCAGCACGAGATCCTTCATGCTCTGGGTTTCCACCATGAGCAGGTCCACTCTGACAGGGACAACCACGTCCGCATCCTCACCGAGAATATTCGGGAAGGTCAGCTCACACACAGAAACCTTTATTCCACAGTTCTGGGTTCATTTTGAGAACAGCGGAGGATTTTATTCTGACACAAGGTTAGGAGTTAAAAGAGTTATTTGTAAAGTTTGCTCTTGTCATATTGTCATTCTTAGAATTAGCAGCTGCTGGGAATTAAGGTGTGGCTACTGTGTGACTCACAGACACATAGTGACAAAGGCAAAAATATGTAGGTCTACAGATAAATTTAAATTGTCGTTACAACTAAGCTGTGTCTTAGGAAGTGAGCTGTATGAACAATTAGAACAAAAACAGAGTAAAAAGAGTCTAAAGCCGTTTCAGCAGCTCAGTGAGGGATGGGTACAGCAGGAAAATTTACATTAACATGCTAACACGCATAAAATAAATAATTAGCTGGCTTGTATTTCAATTGTTCTCTCTCTATGTGCAGGCAAAGAAAACAACTTTAACAAGGTGCAGACTAACAACCTTGGAACTCCATATGACTTTGACTCTGTCATGCATTACAGCAAGTGAGTACATGCATCTTTTTATGTGTATACATATTTATAGTAAAAAGATACAATGAATTATTTCATTACCTGTGTGAACTCAATTTTTTCTTTTACTTGAGTTTACTTGTTTCTCTTAAAGCAAAAATAGTAATTTGCTAAAAGTTGTAACAGAATTCTCAAAACTAATGTTAAGTTATTGTGTGTCAGGAGATCATGCTGTCATTGTAATACATAAAAAAAATGAAGTTATTCAGGTCAGCATTAGTTGCGGAAATGCTTGAATTGAATAATGAGTGTTTTTGAGTGTCGCACAATATAACATAAATGTTGTGTTTTTGTTTTTCTTCAAGATTTGCCTTCTCCAAAAATGGGAAGCCAACCATCCTCGCCAAGAGGGATCCCAACCGTGATTTTGGACAATCTACATCCATGAGTGCGAACGACATCGCCCGTGTTAACAAACTCTACCAATGCTGTGAGTTAATAATAAACTCTTTTTGCTGCAAAATTATGTTGATAACAAATTTGAGGACACAGGAACTATAACAAATGTTTAAAATCTAAGATTGCAATCTTTTAATCAGGTACTTTTTGTCTCTTTTTCCCAAAGAAAACTTGAACAATGAAAGATGGAACATATCGGCCTCCAAATGCTTCAATACTAAAATCCTGATTTCATCAAAGGTCCAGATTTGTTGTACTTCCACAATATTGTCTAAAATTGACAGAAATGTGATACGGAGACCTGAGATTCTGCCAGACTTATGGGTTAGCTTCTCTTAGCATTCAGCCTCAACATACTCTCAAAGTCCAGTCGAGGAACTTGTTTCAGCTCATCTGAAACACTGAGGGAAATGTTTCATTCTTTTAATGTGGACTATCTTTCGAGTGAAGCTTTCTTTTATTTCAATTTTTAACATCTTGTTTCTTTTAAATCATAAATTGGCTTTCAGGTACAAAGGGGGCAAGTTGAATTTTGCTGAGTGGATTACTATAAATGTTTTCCTTTTCATCTCTGCAGTTAGGTGAGATGTTTCTTCTTCAATAAACTCAATGAAAACAAATGTGTAATGATTTACTTCCGTCAAAAAGAGGCAGCATATTTTACCATCTTAGAGCGGTAGAGCTTGGATCAGGGGTTTCTTTAAACGTGATTGTGCAAATTCTTCACACTAGTTTTTTCAGTCTGTTGTAGGTGGACATCCAGCTTTTTGGTGACACCAAGTGAACAGTCGTTCCACATAAACATATCTCTTCTCCCTCTTTCCCATTTGTCGGCCTCGCTCTCTCTCTTCACCTTTGCTGTTTATTTGACAGAAGTGACTCATCGCTCAGCGGAGCTGGGACTCGTCTTCCAGCTCAGCATGTTCAAATCATTTCATTCGCAAAAACTAAAATTAAGTGAGCGCTGAGAGGCGCACCCGTCATCTAACATGCCGCAGGCTTTCACACACTCACACATGGGTACACATGTGTACAGACAAACAGCAGTAACCCCCACTGTGTGTGTGAGAGAGAGAGAAAGAAGCAAACATTCACAGCCATTAGGTTCAGCTGTACCTCAGTTTCTACTGGGGCTACAGAGATCATGGGAAAAAACACTCACACCAATCAGCAACTTAAACAAAATGATTGTTAATATTATAAGATCATATTTAATGTTGTTGCCAACATTCAAAGGTATTCACATAGATCGAAGATGAAGAGACATCCTGCACACAGCAGTGAAAACATTGGCACCCCCCTCTGGCTAATTATTAGAATTATTCATGAAAGGAGAATTTCAGAGTGTTTGATGAAACTGGACTCTAAATTGTCCGTAGGTCTGAGTGTGAGTGGTTGTTTGTCTCTGTCTGTCTCTGTGTGTTGGCCCTGTGATGGACTGGTGACCTGTCCAGGGTGTACCCCGCCCTCGCCCAATGTGAGCTGGGATTGGCTCCAGCACCCCCCATGACCAAAAAACAGATAAGCAGTAGAAAATGAGCAGGTGAGAATAAATAAAACTGGCTTGACTGTTTAACTTGGGAGTTCCGGTTTTGTCCATCTCCCAGAGTCTTCCTGTACATAATGAGCAGAGCAGCATCACAGAGCTGCTGGCTTCACTACGGACTCCCAACTGTATGGTCTGTCACACTGAGACCCAGCAAAGACAGATATTGGTCTTTCTGATACTGCAGTAACTTTTGTGACACATTGCTGCCTTGTTCTTCAGCGTTCTGCCCCATCACACTGATCAGAGCTGACAGGAGCATCTAGAGCTGCTGAAACTATTCTCAACCAGCAGCTATTGACTGGCCGGTCATCCAGACTCTCAGGGGCCGAAATTCAATGTTAATCACAAGCAGCTCACAATTCCTGCTGATGAATCTTCATTAAAGAGTAAATCAAGTCTAAATCAGTCGGGACTGTAGAGTCACTGTCGTACTAAATGTCTGGTCACACCCCAGTTAGGGCTGTCAGAGCAGCTATCAAATCCAAAACATCTGCTGTGAAATGATGGAGACTATTTCAACTACTGTACTGAATTTTATCACCAGTCATATGACGCTTTCTTATTCCAGGAAGTATTTCTGTGAAGTGGAGCAGGAACTGTTTAGACTCCCTAAACAGACGCCAGTAGGTTATTGTGAGTCTTAACACAGCGTGAACTTGTTGTGTTCCCCCTAGTGTGTTCTGATTTTACAATTTCCAGAAAGGAGCAGCTCAACTCCAAAAAATTTGTTGGAAGACACAAAATTATAATTAGCTGACGGACATTGGTCCATGTGTCCAAAATGCAACTGACAGAAGTGGGAAGTGAAGATGTGTTCAGTTCAACTTGTGAAAAACATTTGCATGTAAAAACCGAGGAAAATTAGCTTGAAGTCATAAACCATGACAATTTAACCGTTCTTAGCTTTTTTATTTTCTGTTCTGTTCTAGTTTTTATCCTATTTACTAAAATGCTTTCCCTTTGTGCTTCTGTGTCAGTTTAAATTCCTCTGTGGAGTTATCATTAAAAGTAAATTTTCTTTTATTGTAACGTTCCATGTCACCATTGTCCCGAGCCAAAATAATGTTGATTCATCAAATTATTGCAAAATCACGAAAAAATCTGCTTAAAACTCTTAAAATGTCTCTAGAACAAACTGAACTAAGAATCAAATAGTCTTATTGCACTACAAAATGGACATCCCTCCTTGTGAAAATCAATCAATATTAAACCAGTTCATTTTGTAAATCATTAGGCATAAATGAAGGAAAATAAAATAAAATAGCAACACTATGAGTTTCACCTTTCTCACATAATATTTCCTGCATTTTTTCAATAAAGCTATGTTTTTCTCTCCTGGAATTATCTTTAAAAAAAAAGTTCAACTGGTGTTCTGGCAAAGGGTCAAAGAGAACTACTTTGAAAAACCTTGTTGCGGAGAGAGCGTGAAAGCCTTGGTCATTGGTTAATGAACAACATACAACAAATCACTTGTGAGGATGTTAATGGCAATGCACAGTTGCAATTATTCCAATCATGGAAATTCATCACAGTCAACTTGTGTTGAGTGTTAATTAGTCAATAGTTGTCACTTCTTTGGCAACACTTTACATCCTATAACAGAGCAGGAACGATGTGCACAATACAAGTGAAACCATTTAATCTACGATGACGTCCAATGTGAAATGCCTGCAATAAATTATCATTCGACAAGGTCATATAGTCCACTTTGTGGTGAAAGTGGTTCAGGGAGGCACTGATTCAACTTAATGTTCATTGTGCAGGATGTAGTTTCTGATCCTGAATGCTTATGCTTTTTAGCTTTCCTTCATTGATATAAAACACTTCCCTGTTTTATGCAATACTTTTTGACAACATATATATATATATATGTATAAATGAATTTAGGATTCACTTTACTCTATTGTTTATATAGGGTTAGGGTTAGGGAAATGTGGTTGTGTGATAGCAACACTGGCCAAAGCAGAGACTCCCACACACTCTTGATACATTCTTTGGATGATTACCAAAAGTGTTTTGTTTAGATTTTTACTTTGGATAAAGAAAAATCTAAATCGACTGCCAGTAATGAACAAGTGTGTGTCGTGTGTTTGTCTCAGTGTGGACACAGCCATCGTCAGTCTGATACAAAAAACATTTCAAGGAATGAAAGGCCACAGGTTAGAGCTTGATTCATGTCACAACATCACACATCACCTCTGGCATACCCTCCTGATGCTCTTTGATGTTTCCTCTCCTTTTGTGCTGCTGCACCGAGTGCACAATAATCCAGATGTGAGAAGGTCAGGATGGCAATATATGCCATACATCAGAATAATCTGGAGTCCACAGGCTTCTGTTCATGTTCCTCTGAGTCCAATTAGAGTGTGTGCGTTGTGCATACAGACAGTCTGTGTTGCAGATCGAGCCCCAGATTCAGCAGCCACATCCTCCCATCCTCACTATGACACTCACACTTTCAGTACCCAACCATGCATTGCCACACACACACGCAGGGCAGATGATTTTGGTCGTTTTTAACAAGGCGTGCTGTGTCGTTGCATTCTTGCGTACTCTTTCATATTTTCCTGCGAATGAATAATTAACAAGGCTGAATTTATTTAATGGCATGAGAAAAGGCTGAAAATTCACCAACTCTCACTTTGCTGTTTTGAGGCTCCTCTCAACCGCAAAATACCCTCTTGTGCTAATCATTGGATATGCCTGTTTGTCCTCCTGGTGATGACTTTATCTGTGGCTGTAAACGTGTGATGATGTTGATCCAACATTGACCTCTGTGCATCTAAGGAACTCTTACCCTTAAAGATGACATATTTTAATATTAATCTGTTCTTGTGTATAAAATAATCATTAAATAATTAACATTTAGATTTTACTATTAAAAAGCCTTTAAATATTAACTTTAGGGTCGCGCTAACTTACTTGTATGCATGCATTTAGGCTTAGTCCAAGCAGTAAGTAAGCAGTAACATGGGTTTGAGTCTGAACTGTGTCCCTTTCCTGACAGCCTTATAACGTTCAGAACATCCCATAGTTTCCAGCTGTCACAGTAAAGTGGAATGCAGCAGTTGTCTGACTAGGAAGTAAAACCAGCCTTTATATATAAAACAACCTGAAAATTACAAATTAGAAAAGGTGCTGAATAAGTTCAAGAAGCATTTGCAGACAAAAGTGTCTTCAGAACCAGAAAAAGACATTTAATCCTTTTAGAGGAGAAGAGAATCGGTGCATTATGGGATTCTTTTTCACTGAAAACATAAAACTTCAGCACATTAAGAACAACAGTTTTATAGCCACATTAAGGCTTTTCAGTTTTTTTTATGAATTAGTGTTCATTGTAAAGTTAACATTTTTAAAATGTCACCAAGTCTCTCAACCTGAGCCAATTATATATGTCACTCAATAAAGATTTTAGATTGCTGTAAAAGGGATTAATAGCTGATAAAACTGATAAAAAACATAAAGTGGGCATAAAATCTTTCTTATTTTATAGATTAAAATGGCTGTAAACCAAGAAAACTTTAACACATAAAGTAACATATGTGTTTGTGTTTTGGAGCTGATGTGAGGTTCTTATCTTTATCTGATCAGGAGTTCTGCTCATTCTTTTGAGCAGTAATGATGAAAAAAAGCCTCTAATGCTCTAAATATCTTATTGTCCACATCTCTGTTTTTATTCTGTCACCACAATAGACTCATTTCTCCCAACTGAGATCAGAAAGATACAGGATTGAACACAGAAGCATTCACAGGGTCGGACTGCCCCAAATCTTAGCCAACTTTGATAAAAAGCAAGTGACAACATGGAGAAATCAGGGCTTGCTAGAAATCGATGGCTAGAAAAAAACTGCAAAATTATAACCAATACAGAGCCCTAATGCCCTAAACACATTTTTTTTTTTTTTTTTTTTTATGAATTTATCACTTTAGGGGATATCAGAAGAGGCTATTTATTAAAATCTCAATGGGAAACCACGAATCACCCTAAAAACAGGATCCTTTAAAGTGGATAATAACTTTGTTCTGGCAGGCCGTCTCCAAGAAGAGCAAGTCTTTGCAGTCACTTGTGAAGTCAATCCCATTCTCATTCTGGAGGAGAGAAACACCTCTGAGAAGTGTGTGTATGTTGCAGTCTCAATAGTTTGGCGTATCATCAACCTTTCCCAACACATTCTCCCCTCTGCTGTGTTAATGTGCTGTTGCTAGGATACCAGTAGTTCATCTTTACTCCTTCACACTTAACCGGTCGGTGTGATATATATGCGTGTGTGTGTGTGCTGTGTGTGATTTAAGGATAGTAACGAGCTGACATAAACACACAGACACATGCACACATATTTCCGTATAAATCAAACCTCCACATCCATTCTCGACCTTAAAGTTCATTGTTTGATGAGGAAAAAATGACACCCCCCCCCCCGCTTCCTTCTTGCCTGTTGACACATTAATACCTTCTGAATCTTTATTAACAATCATTTGTTTAAGTTGGTGATGGGCAGGGCCGTTTCTGGACCCCTGGGGGCCCTAGACAAGAAGGACCATGCCCCCCCCCCCCCCCCCCCCCCCCAGAGTGATGATGACCTGTTGTTGTTCTGTTTTGTTTTGTTTTTTCTTTTCGTGTGCCCAGAGGGATCTGTTCGCTTCATTTTTTCATCGGTGTGTTTGACAAGGACTGCACGTCGATGCCGGCTGGTAGGGGGGCCCCATTAGGGAGATTCCCGACGTGTCATTGCAGTGTACACGGGGGTTTCAAGTTGTGTCGCTGATATGGAGCAATATCAGCCGTTCCTCGGGGCCCCCTTCAGCTCGGGCCCTAGGCAATTGCCTGGGTTGCCTGAGCCGTTGCTGCGTCTCTGACTGAACCTAATGGCTGTGAATGTTTGCTTCTTGCTCTCTCTCTCTCTCACACACACAGTGGGGGTTACTGCTGTTTGTCTGTACACATGTGTACCCATGTGTGAGTGTGTGAAAGCCTGCGGCATGTTAGACGACGGGTGCGCCTCTCGGCGCTCACTTAATTTTAGTTTTTGCGAAAGAAATGATTTGAACGTGCTGAGCTGGAAGACGAGTCCCAGCTCCGCTGAGCGATGAGTCACTTCTGTCAAATAAACAGTAAAGGTGAAGAGAGAGAGCGAGGCCGACAAATGGGAAAGAGGGAGAAGAGATATGTTTATGTGGAGCGACCGTTCACTTGGTGTCACCAAGAACTTCCATGATGAGGTTTGAGTTGATGTTTTGATTTCTTTGTTTGTCAGCAGTTGTAAAGACGAGAAGGTCCAATCTGCATGCTCTCTTTCCTGTACAACATATTTTCTGTGCCAGCCTTTCAACGATCTAAGAGTTTCCCCTCTCACTGTATATGCAGGCACTTTCTTGTAGACTTCTCACCTCCTCTCCATTTCTGAAGGGTGCCCTTGAGTGTCCTTGCGAAAGCTTAGCTTACAATAGAACATGAAAATGGATCATCCTTTGTATCATTTCAATGAGCATATTTCCCAAACTGTCAACCTATTTCCTGTCTCTTCATTGGATTTCCTTCAGAAACTGATCTTTAATTGGACAATATAAACAGAGGACATTAAGTAAACCTCGTGTCAGTGCTCCAGTGAGACCCATGAAAAAAAAATGAGAAACTTCACTGTATCTGTAATAAAATTAAAAAAAACCTGTCACACTGATTGAGAGTTATGTCAACATGCTGACACGGTATCTATTTGTGGCTGCTATTCCTGACAGTGAGTCACCATCCTGTCTTTAAGGTGCAGGTGACATACTGTGAGTGTGTGGTGCCTCAGCTGGAACCGAGCAGAAGATATTTTTGGAAACACGCAAACAGAAAATGACTAAATAAGTTTAATAGACTTTACTTGCACTTTACTGTAATTTTTTCTATGCTGCTTTCTAATTCCATGACAGAGGGACATATTTCACATTTTGTTTCACTGAATTTACATACAGCTACAGTAACAAGGATCAGCACAAAAATCTTTTGCATTAAATTTGTTGATTAAAGTCTCATTCATAGTGAGATGTTTCTCTCAATGTACCTTTTATGTAAAACAAAGACTTATTGAAGCCTACCAGTCATCTTTGTTTTTGTAAGACTTGATGAACTCATGGAGCTGGATGTCCATCTACAGCAGACTGAAAAAAATGATTGCACAAGCACGTTTAAAGAAACCCCTGATCCAAGCTCTACTGTACATCTGTTAAGATGGTATAATATGCTGCCTCCTTTTATATATACTTTATTTTTTTATTTTTAGTTTAGTTTTTTGTACAAAACATGGGCAGCACCAATGCAATGAATAATGGTTACAACATGATGTGACAAAATAATTCAAATGCTAACCATGTTGTGTCCTTATTGATGCAAAAGTAAGAACAAAAATCAACAAGAATGTGCTGCCTCATTTTGACGGAAGTAAATCATTACACATTTGTTTTCATTGAGTTTATTGAAGAAGAAACATCTCACCTAACTGCAGAGATGAAAAGGAAAACATTTATAGTAATCCACTCAGCAAAATTCAACTTGCCCCCTTTGTACCTGAAAGCCAATTTATGATTTAAAAGAAACAAGATGTTAAAAACTGAAATAAAAGAAAGCTTCACTCGAAAGATAGTCCACATTAAAAGAATGAAACATTTCCCTCAGTGTTTCAGATGAGCTGAAACAAGTTCCTCGACTGGACTTTGAGAGTATGTTGAGGCTGAATGCTAAGAGAAGCTAACCCATAAGTCTGGCAGAATCTCAGGTCTCCGTATCACATTTCTGTCAATTTTAGACAATATTGTGGAAGTACAACAAATCTGGACCTTTGATGAAATCAGGATTTTAGTATTGAAGCATTTGGAGGCCGATATGTTCCATCTTTCATTGTTCAAGTTTTCTTTGGGAAAAAGAGACAAAAAGTACCTGATTAAAAGATTGCAATCTTAGATTTTAAACACTTGTTATAGTTCCTGTGTCCTCAAATTTGTTATCAACATAATTTTGCAGCAAAAAGAGTTTATTATTAACTCACAGCATTGGTAGAGTTTGTTAACACGGGCGATGTCGTTCGCACTCATGGATGTAGATTGTCCAAAATCACGGTTGGGATCCCTCTTGGCGAGGATGGTTGGCTTCCCATTTTTGGAGAAGGCAAATCTTGAAGAAAAACAAAAACACAACATTTATGTTATATTGTGCGACACTCAAAAACACTCATTATTCAATTCAAGCATTTCCGCAACTAATGCTGACCTGAATAACTTCATTTTTTTTATGTATTACAATGACAGCATGATCTCCTGACACACAATAACTTAACATTAGTTTTGAGAATTCTGTTACAACTTTTAGCAAATTACTATTTTTGCTTTAAGAGAAACAAGTAAACTCAAGTAAAAGAAAAAATTGAGTTCACACAGGTAATGAAATAATTCATTGTATCTTTTTACTATAAATATGTATACACATAAAAAGATGCATGTACTCACTTGCTGTAATGCATGACAGAGTCAAAGTCATATGGAGTTCCAAGGTTGTTAGTCTGCACCTTGTTAAAGTTGTGTTCATTTCCTGCACATAGAGAGAGAACAATTGAAATACAAGCCAGCTAATTATTTATTTTATGCGTGTTAGCATGTTAATGTAAATTTTCCTGCTGTACCCATCCCTCACTGAGCTGCTGAAACGGCTTTAGACTCTTTTTACTCTGTTTTTGTTCTAATTGTTCATACAGCTCACTTCCTAAGACACAGCTTAGTTGTAAAGACAATTTAAATTTATCTGTAGACCTACATATTTTTGCCTTTGTCACTATGTGTCTGTGAGTCACACAGTAGCCACACCTCAATTCCCAGCAGCTGCTAATTCTAAAAATGACAATATGACAAGAGCAAACTTTACAAATAACTCTTTTAACTCCTAACCTTGTGTCAGAATAAAATCCTCCGCTGTTCTCAAAATGAACCCAGAACTGTGGAATAAAGGTTTCTGTGTGTGAGCTGACCTTCCCGAATATTCTCGGTGAGGATGCGGACGTGGTTGTCCCTGTCAGAGCGGACCTGCTCATGGTGGAAACCCAGAGCATGAAGGATCTCGTGCTGCACTGTGTCAGTGAACAAACAACCATTTCTCTGCAGGGAGACCCACTGTTTTCCACCCTGACGGCCCAGGTAGGACCAGCACCTGATAAACACACACACATCAAAGTCAAATCATTGAAAACAGAAAACAGCTATATTTGCAGTCTCTTGTGCTCTTGAGTCAATGGTTGATGTTTTCTGTGTGTCAAAACTGACTTCAGCTCAGAAAGAAAGAGGAAACGCCGAAACAAGCCATGAAGCTGGATGGCACTGGGCACCACAAAGCCAGATAGGCAAATCATCACCTTTGTGTCTATGTGTGTGTGTGTTCCTACCCAGTTCCAGAGAAGAAGCGGAGATAATTCCGATCCTGCTCCCTTTTCCACATAAAGCGAATGCAGGTTGACCGGTGGAAGGTCAGCAGGGTTCTGATGATGAAGTTGCGCTCATTTCTGGCTGCAGAGACAAAACAGAAGCTGCTGGGGATGGTTTTGTCCTAAGAGGCTACTAAAGAGACACTGCTCATATGAGCAGTCACAAGCCAGAACAGACTGAGCACAGGCTAAACATCTGATGACTGTTTTTCACTGCAGTCATGGTCATTAGTCACTGTAGAGTGTTGAGTTAAATTCAGTAGACATTAAAACTGGATATGGAATTATTTAAACAGTAGAACAGAAAATACACACTGGTATTTAGGTACAACATTTCTCTCTGCTGGAAGATTGTTGTTTTTGTGTTAAAGCTACTTACAGTACGAGCTGGCGATACTGACGGGAATCCAGACGTAGCGTCCTGTTTTAGGCCACTTGCAGCCTGTGGTTGTGCAGGGGACTGCATTCCTCTTCAAATTTGGCGCAATGTCACCGTAGATCAGGCGTGTTGCTGCAGGACCAGAAACAGACACCATTTGGATTATTTAGTATTTAGATACTCAATTTTTCTACAAAAACTAACAAACAACAGCTGTTTTCATTATTGATCATTCAGTATATTATTATTTTGATCATTTGATTAGTTATTTCAAGTCTGTCAATTACAAGAAAATTGTGAAAATGGTCATTCTGACACCTTTCCAGAGCTAAAAATCATCTCTTTCACATTTTCCTTAACAAATCCAATGAATTATCTATCTGTACAAAGACTCACTGTATTTTCATATCTTATAATTGCATTATAGCCAGAAAAGTTTTCACTTACATACGCCCTCATTGACTTTTGCAATGACTTCAGAGACGGACATAGATACGTCTGGAAAAAACAGAAGATATCAGAGATAAGGAGCAGAACTTTCATGTGAATTATATACTTTGGTGATTATCATATCTGGGAAATTCTCCATTATTCTGCTCACCTCTTTCACCAAGGACATCAGTCACAACCTGCACGACATAAAATTGTGAATCATTATTTTTTCTTCATATCTAATCACAAGGAAGGCCAACAAAATCCTTTCAAAATTCATAACATGATGTGTTTTCTCTGTCATGTAGACATCGTGAAGATGCCTGGGCCTCACATGATAATATAGAATGTTAAACATTACAATCCAAGCGTTGAAGAGTCAAACTCACTGGAGGTACAGCTGTCAATGAGAAGAAGAGGAGGAAGAGGAAAACCGAAGTCATGATGATGATCCTCTGTAGATCTGAAAATACAGAAGAATGTCAACAGTGTTGGTCTGTTGAGGATTTTGGTGAGTGCTAAATCAGACGGATTAGAGTAGAAAGAAAGTTGAGTCAGTTGAGCTTACCTGTTATCCCAGGAGGAGGTGATGAATGCAGCAGCTGCTCAGCTCATCACTCCTTATATGCAGCTCTCACAGGGTGGGGAAAATTTTCAGCCCCATCTGTCAGTCACTGTCAGAAATATTCTGAAGAATGCTTCTGAACAAAGTCCTTAATTTCAAATGACTTCTTGTCCAGTTTGATAAAGAAGACTTTTGTCTGAGAACCCGGAAACACTTTTTAATTTTTAAAAGTTCTCATAAAAAGGGACAAAAGCAAGTATTGAGGGATCACACCTGTCTATACTACCTGCATAAACTCGTGGATGGAAAACAGTTGAACAAAAACTAGCAGTTAAAATCATTTACAAAATAAAATATAAACTTTTGCACAAGGATGGCTTCTTTTCTCCTTCATACATACATCTGACATTGCTTTGATTGTTGTTTTATAATATTTTAGATTTCTTGCCAACCAAAGTACACCAATGTCCAAAACTTAAAGATCAAAATCACAGAAAAGCTGAATTTGCAAACGCCAAATATCAATATCTATGCGGAATAATAACTAAAATTATTATTTTTAATCATAAAATTGGGAAAAAGACTATTTTTACTAATTGCTAATCATCATCTTATTCTTGAAGCATTGAGCTCATTTCAGTGAGTCTAGTTAAAACTCTTGAGTTTGCTACTCCTGAACTGAGGGAAACTCTGAGTTTTCTGTTTCAGAAAAGTTGATAACTTAAACTCTGAGCTGTTTATTATGCTAACTGACCCTGAACCTGACCTGGTTTTTCTCCAAGAGACCTGTTTCTCCTGACTCTTCTTAACAGAACCAGAAACACTGCTTAATTTCCTCATTCTTTCTTTCAATCCATCTCATGCACATTTTAAACTGTCTGTCTGACTAAACATTCATGGTGGTTTGTTCCAGAGGCCTGTAGATATACTCTATAGACATTTATATACACGCTTGTCGTTTCTTTCTTTCTGGAGAGGAGCTCCAGCAGATTGCACGAACAACATTTGAGATATCTGTCCAGAAGTGTGAAACTCTGGGAAGAGACTAGATACTGCCTTAAACCCTCAGGTAGCTACAGGTGGAGGCCCTGAGCTTGAAAGAGTAAACAAAACTGTCCTCCTCTCAATTATAGCATGTAGTGTTTGAGTGAGCCACTGTTTGATTTGGGATACTTGCTCTGGCTGCAGATCCTCAGCACTGAGCAATATCCCTCTCCCAATGGGTGTCATAACAGACCAGGAGCCTCTGATCAGTGACTTTAAGACTCCACAAGGCAACTCACTGATAAACCCATAACAATCACACCATAGTTGCACAATCATAAAAACAGGTCATTTTTGCTCCCTTTCATCTGCTGCAGCTCCAAGCCTCCAATCTTCAACACTGACATTTTTATTTGTTGGTATATTCTCCTCGCTGTAGCAGCTTGCCAGAACAAAAGTATGCTTCTTTAAATTCTTATATTTTTCAGATGACTCATGACTTCTCACTTATAGCTACAGATAGCTTCTTCTCATAAATACAATTCAACAGCACTACAAAACTTGATCCTCCACAATGACCATTAAGTTCAACCAGCACTCCCCTAAAAAAAGGTTTCAATAAGAACTCAACCGACCGCATCATAGATGTAATGGTCTGCTTCCCAGCTGGAAACACCACACAGCTCGAAGGAGGAAACCAGAAATGAGGCATGAATGGAACTACTGAATTGTACCTTCTGTCACTCAGACTAGTTTCAGTTTACAAACTTGTTTTTTCAGAAAAACTTCAAATATTAAAAAACACATTTCTTGGAAAATTTCCTAATAGCTTCTGTGTGAATTTTAGGTATCATATGACAGTAGAAGCCACTACAGTTATACTTCTATTCTATTCTATTCATCGACTCTATTTAAAGGCTCATATGGACTCTGGGGCAGAAAAGTGAGGCCAACCTTCATACATAAAACTGTTTAAGGGTTAATGACCATCAGGGAGCGACTCTGCTGGTTGAACAAAGGAGTCAGTTTGTATTGAAGTCGATGTGAAAAGGACCCTACTTCCCAATTTATTAGCTCAGTAAATGTTTTCCTAATGAGTTTGTGGTCTGTCTTTAGTTTCAAGTTTTCCTTATTAAAACATGATTAATCTTTAAATGATGGTCCCATTTAGGGGAAAATAGAGGCGATAAATTTTGGTGTGGCTACTGTGTTTATATATATATATATATATATATAAATAACAAACTAGTGGGTGATTTGGTTCTTTTCTATTCTGTTCTATTTTGTTTTGTTCTGGTCAACACACCTGGTAGATTGTGATCAAACTGAAGTCTGTGTCTGGTCTAATTCATTTGATGATTATGTGATGCTAATGTTTGAGTGGATCCACATGATGAGAGCAGCAGCTCACAGCACAAACTGATCACAACAGGTGTTTGATGGCCAAGCAGCTCGCTCTCCATCACGTCCTGCCTTCCACTCAAAATTCATGTGGGGTCATGTGTGTGTGTGTATGTGTGCGTGTTGTGGTTGAATGGCTGTGCACAGTGTTCCTGCTTTGTTATAGGATGTAAAGTGTTGCCATAGAAGTGAGAACTATTGAGTGGAGCTTATTATGTGTGTGTGGTTGTGCTGCTGGTGGATCTGTCTTCAGCAGAGTCAGATGGACTCTGGATGGATTTATACAGCGTCAATTTAAAGACACACTCACTTAACACACTGATACCTGCTCCCTAAAGAGAGAAAACCATGACAGCCAAATCAAGCAGACACATCAGCTGGTCCATCATTTCAATGTCCACTGAGTTGGTTGTTAATCCAAACTGAACAGGCTGAACACCAGAAACTTTACTCTATTCAACTTTAACTCCTGTGCAGGGAAGGAGTTCCTGTCAGCTAATTAAGATTTTGTGTTTCCAACAAATTTTTTTGTCTGAAGTTGAGCTGCTTCTGTCTGGAGACTCCAGAAAAGACACATGGACCAATATCTGCAGCTGAAGGGGGAGGAACGGGACCAGAATGAATTGCAGTCAACGTCAGGAGCTGCTGTTGATGGTGTGTGAAAATATAATGACCTCCTTAGTGACATTTGAGTAATTGGAACAAAAAGCACCTGAACAACAGTCTCTCTCTCTCTGCATTCTCATATTTTATTGACTTCCTCGCTCTACCTTCAATATAAAACCCACAGCTGAACACAACAAGTTCACGCTGTGTTAAGACTCACAATAACCTACTGGAGTCTGTTTAGATAGATAGATAGATAGATAGATAGATAGATAGAGAGATACTTTATTAACTATCTAAACAGTTTAGGGAGTCTAAACAGTTCCTACTCCACTTCACAGAAATACTTCCTGGAATAAGAAAGTGTCATATGACTGGTGATAAAATTCAGTACAGTAGTTGAAATAGTCTCCATCATTTCACAGCAGATGTTTTGGATTTGATAGCTGCTCTGACAGCCCTAACTGGGGTGTGACCAGACATTTAGTACGACAGTGACTCTACAGTCCCGACTGATTTAGACTTGATTTACTCTTTAATGAAGATTCATCAGCAGGAATTGTGAGCTGCTTGTGATTAACATTGAATTTCGGCCCCTGAGAGTCTGGATGACCGGCCAGTCAATAGCTGCTGGTTGAGAATAGTTTCAGCAGCTCTAGATGCTCCTGTCAGCTCTGATCAGTGTGATGGAGCAGAATGCTGAAGAACAAGGCAGCAATGTGTCACAAAGGTTACTGCAGTATCAGAAAAACCAATATCTGTCTTTGCTGGGTCTCAGTGTGACAGACCATCCAGTTGGGAGTCCGTAGTGAAGTCAGCAGCTCTGTGATGCTGCTCTGCTCATTATGTACAGGAAGACTCTGGGAGATGGACAAAACCGGAACTCCCAAGTTAAACAGTCAAGCCAGTTTTATTAAACTTATCACACATTTTTATTGTCATGGAGCAAAATTGACTATAGAGTGTTGTCAGTGTTGTCACTGTTGTCACTGCTGTGTCCAAGATGTTTGAGTTCCCCTTGATATGTTTCCTCACTCTTAACAGCTTGAATGGAAGACACAGGGGACAATCTGAGCAGTTTTTACTCTGACTCTATTAAATAATATACATTCCATCCTTCACTGTTTTCCAATTATTTAGATGTAAGGAGTTGTTTTTTTGTGATAAATAGGCAATAGGCCAGCAGCCAATATTATCAGGAAACACAGCATCTGTAGTATCAGGTCTTACAGGGCTACAGTAAGAACCTTAATGTATGGGATGGGTCCTCGGGGGTTTTCCAATAAAGGTCAGACCGGAGCGGCAAAGTCACCGGTGTTGTGAGTTTTTCTTTATACTGTGGGTTAATGTTTAGTGTCAAAAGACACACTAACTGAACAGTATCAATTTTCATTACCATGCAGATGACACTCCTGTGTACTTAGCAATGAAGCCAAATTATGCTAATCAGCTAGTCAGTCTTCAGACATGTCTTGAAGAAATAATGGACTGGATGACTGCTGGGGGATGCACTGAGCACCTCTTTCTCTCTGTCTCCCTAAATAAACTGAGAGATGTTGGCCAAACTCAGAGCCATGTTGCCTCATCATACCTCAACATAAACATGTGATTGGAACATTCAATGAGTCCTGACACTTGAGACAGTGTTGAAACTCGAAGTAGACTGGTACACCTTTGCCCTCTAGGTAGTGTCTGACTCTGCCTTCTAGTTTATCAAAATATTGCTATTGATGTGGAGCCAACATTTCATACTTTGTAGTATGTGGCAAGCAGCAAGTCCATCACCTACCACACCTTAAAATTACAATACAACTACAGCTAAATAAGATGTCAACAGACGAGTTTCAAAACCACCACTCCTGTAGTATTCAAGAAACATCTCCCGGATGCACTGGTACACATCATCAGTGTTGTGGCCTAGGGTCATAAGGTGGTCTCACCTATACACCCTCGCCCAGGTGACCCAGCCAGGGTCGTTCAGGCCCCGACTTGCATCCCAGCAGCTACCCACAGATCAGCCCTCTTCAACCAATGCTACCTAGTGGCTTTTTCTGTGGCCTCACTGCCAGATTGAATGGCCCTCTTATTGGCTGCTCCTGTGATGCCCAACCGAGTGAGAACCTTGCAGAGAGAACATCCTGCAAATCCTCTACAGCCAACTTCTATGGGCTCATAGAATGTTTTCCAGTTTCTGCCCCTGCACTGAGTTGTCATTAAGAAGGAAATTTACCATAGAGATGGATGCAATTTGATTTTAAGAGGAGTAGTTTTAAGCTTTTTTGAAACCTTGGTTGGACTAAGGGAATAAAGGATAAAGAAGCAGTTTTGATAGTGATATTGTGGTGAAAAGACTGAGTTCTCTGCACAGAAAGGCCCCAGGCCCGGGAACTGAACCCACAACCTTTTTGTTGTGGGGAAAAAAACAAACCCAGTTTAATTTATTCTTCATGCGTACCAAAGGAAAAAAACCCATCAGCTACTGACCTGAAGTGATCCGATTCATTCCCAAACAGAAGTGCCTGTTGTGTTTCTCATCCACAGCTGCAGCTTTGTCTCTGACTCATCAAATT
Source organism: Remorina albescens (assembly GCA_034769265.1). Taxonomy (NCBI): domain Eukaryota; kingdom Metazoa; phylum Chordata; class Actinopteri; order Carangiformes; family Echeneidae; genus Remorina; species Remorina albescens. The sequence goes on from CM068479.1 coordinate 17,024,149, forward strand.
ACAACAGCAGCCAATATGGAACAAAAGCATTGTGTACTGACTACTCAGAGCAGAATAAGTAAGAGACTATTTATGCCACTGGGGAGTAGCTATGTTTGGTGTGTACAATTTCTTAATTTGACAAGTGGTGCAACATCAAATTAATAACTAGTATGATTGTAGATATGTAAGGAATGTTTTCTTTGTAATTTCCATGCCGTCAAATTTGACCTTGACACGAATGGTGCAATACAGCTAATAGGCTAATTCACGTTAGAGACACATTTTGCTACGTGGTTGACGGCATGGTTAAATTTTGCTGATCAAAGGTCAGTGTGATCTCATGTTCTCTTGAGTGCAATGTAAGTATTTGTGTGGGGAATTATTAAAGTAAGCCTACTTCACTTGGCTCTGATGTATTTATATTATTATTTGTAATTATGTTTATGAAAAGAAAGCAAAAAAGTAAATAAAAATACAACAATAATAACAAACAACAAAAAACTAATATTTTGTTTGCAAAATAAACAGAAACTAATACTGCTCATAATTTAAAGAACTTATTTAATGTTGAAAAAGTTTCCATATTTTTCTGTAATTTCTTCGACACACACACAGCCAGCCCCGCAAACACACACATACACGCATACGCACGTACGCACACGCACACGCGCACAGTCGGCAGCGGCAGATGACTGATCATGTGACGGTCACGTGCCGCTGTCAGCTGATGCTAATGCTAACCGTACACACGGACTGACGGTTCTCCTGCCGCAGAGACGGAGCCGACGGTCAGACAGGATGCCTTTTTCCGAGCTGTATTTTAACGTCGACAACGGCTACCTGGAGGGGCTGGTCAGGGGCTTTAAGGCTGGAATACTGTCCCAGGCGGATTATCTAAACCTGGTCCAGTGTGAGACCCTGGAAGGTGAGTCGAGACAGATGGTAGCTAAAGGCTTAAAGCTAGCTAGCTAGCTAGCTTGTTAGCTGTTAGTCCCTTATCTATAGCTAGCTATTAGCTCAGTTAAATGTCAATGATAATGTCGCTTATACTCGTATTATACAACTATACCATGTTATATACTTAACAGGCCTTGCATCAACAATTTATTTGGATTTCGATCTTTGGATTTGAGGAATACTGTCATCAATATTTTTTTTTCTCTCAGCATCTTACCTAGCTAGCATTACGCTTCCTGAAGCTAAGTCAGTTTTGTGAGGTGCTGTGAAGTTTATTGGTCAATAAGGGACTTTTACAGGAAATGAAACTGTTTAGCTGAGATTGGACTAAAATTACGTGTCTCGGTAACATCAGCTGTCTGGCCCTGATGCATAATGAATGTTGTTTTAATTTGGTTTACACAATATGTTTTTGTCTTAGCTGCATTTTTTGAGTTAGATATGAGACGTGTAAACTGTCGGTGGATAATTATCCAGCTGTATCTTACAATGGTTTCAGTCATTTTCCAGCAATACTTTGAAATGTGTTTATTTTTTCCAATAATCTGCACAGCATCTGTGCTGAAGAGTGAAACTAATTAGCTTTAATATTAAGTGTTAGCATTTTTTGTGAAAAGATTCACATGGCAGGCCTTCAAAGTCACACAACAATAATACAACTGAAACAATATAGACGAAAAATTGACTGCAATTGTTATTGGATTTCAAACAATAACAACATCCAAACAAAAAGAATTCAATTTATTAGATACTTCAATGAATACATAACGGTAATTATTTTCATATACAAAATCAAAAATGCTTTTTTTTTTTTTTTTTCGCATTTTCACCTTTTCACCTCTTTTTCCTCATCTCTCTAGTCCTTTGTGTGAGAAAATGAAGTATTACTGGTTTTTGGGTCTTTGGCATCACCTCAGGCTTTGGAAATCTTTGACAGGGATTTACTGCCACTTTCCATATATTCATCCATTAATAATATAAATTATAATAATAAGCATCAGTAGTTGTAAATTTCACTTCTGCATTATTATATGGGAATATACACTTTGCCACCATGCTGACTTTTTCACAGAGGTTGATCTGACTTTGTTACTACCCCTTGACATAAAAGCAGAACAGCATTTCATGCATTTGATTTTTGAGTAAACACCACATATCAACCTACACAGTATTTTTTTCTATCTCCCCTGCAGATCTGAAGCTCCACCTGCAGAGCACAGACTATGGCAGCTTCCTGGCAAATGAGGCGTCTCCTCTCACCGTGTCTGTTATTGATGACAAGCTGAAGGAGAAAATGGTGGTGGAGTTTCGCCACATGAGGAACCAGTCATATGAGCCACTGGCCAGCTTCATGGACTTCATCACGTAAGTCTGTAAAATATTCAAACTAGCAGGTGTAATGCAGTGGAAATAGTATTATCTTTTATCATCATCCACAATGGGAAAAATTAAGGGATATCACACAGGAAGACCTGCAAGATCTTAAAAACAAGCAAATAATAAAGAAAACTGACTACACCCTTAGATTAAATTAGATTGTTCCCACCATTCCTCAAAAAAATGTATAATATAGCAAGTTAAATAATCCATTTCAACAGACAACTGAAAAAAAAAGAGGTTGCCTATATGTATATGCATATATATATATGAGCACGCACGCACACACACACACACACTCTCACAAAGATTACATATAGCGGGGAGGAAGCTGGAGTCCTTGGAGGCAACATGGGGGGGGCATAAAGCCCTAGCCCCAGGGTTTGAAACTAGAGCTCCCTTCCTGTGAGGTGACAAAATCTTAGGTTTTCCTGTCATAGGAAGTACACCATCCACACATGCTGTGGGAGCTGCAAAATCCTAAAAAAAACAAAACAAAAAAAACAGGATTGGGGTAATAGTGTGATATGCCACTGACTTTCTCCATTATTTCCTTATTTGTCAACACTTTAATAGAGCTTCGGTGTAGTAGGATATCTTGTGATTTTCTCAACTGGTCCCTCCTCCATGCAACTTCAGGTATAGCTACATGATCGACAACGTCATCCTGCTGATCACAGGCACCCTGCACCAGCGTGCCATCTCTGAATTGGTGCCAAAGTGTCATCCACTGGGCAGCTTCGAGCAGATGGAGGCAGTAAATATCGCCCAGACCCCTGCAGAGTTATACAATGCAATCTTGGTAGACACACCACTGGGTAAGTACCCAAATATGTAAACCTCAATTGTGAATGAAGACTAAAAAGTAATTTCTTGTGATGAACAACAGATGGCGCAATAGACCAAAGAAATGATCATTAAATTGTCTTGTCTTCTCAGCTGCTTTCTTCCAGGACTGTATATCTGAGCAGGACTTGGATGAGATGAACATTGAAATAATCCGTAACACACTTTACAAGGTATAGTATACAAGTATTTTAGAGGGCTCTACAGAATACAGGGCTGGATGAACTAAAATATTGTAGAACTTAAACTGAAGCAGACAAAGAAATTGTGAACTTTTCTACTTTAATGCTATGTAATAATACTTAAAATAATAATATAAAAATATAATAATAATAATAAATATAAAAAGTATAAAAATATAAAAAAAAACTTTTTATGATAAAACTATCCTGATTTTGTGCTTGTGTTTATTTTAATTTGTCTTATAAGGTGCAATGTATAAAACAACAGTATTGTTATTAGTATGATGCATCCATTATTCCCTAAAAGGAAATTTGTGTTATGACCTCTTAGGCTTATCTGGAAGCTTTCTATAAGTTCTGCTCCAACCTTGGAGGAACCACAGCAGACACCATGTGTCCTATTCTGGAAGTAAGTATGTTCTGTTTCAGCAGGTGAACACAAACATACATGAGCGCGTCTGATTTGTAGTTTTTGGGATAAGCACAGCAGCAGACTTGAAATTGGTCCTAACAGTATGAAATGTGAGTTTGTGAAAGAAAAGTTATAGTTGATTGATTCAATGTGTAGAAATGAGCTTGGTGCATATTAAAGTGGCATCTCTGTCCCTCATTGCTCGTGGACTGATGCTTCTGTTTCTGCTGCAGTTTGAGGCCGACAGGAGAGCCTTCATTATCACCATCAACTCATTTGGCACAGAACTGTCCAAGGAGGATCGTGCAAAGCTGTTCCCCCACTGTGGCAAACTTTACCCAGAAGGTCTTGCTCAGCTGGCCCGGGCAGATGACTATGAGCAGGTCAAGGCTGTTGCTGACTTCTATCCTGTAAGTCCAAATGTCTGAAGACACCAAATCAGCAGTTAAAATGTAAAGACATGTTAGCATTAAGTTATGACCTATACAGTCTCCGTGATTTTATCCAGGAAAGGCCATCTAGCCAAGTTTCTGCAGAAAGTTTAAAATCAATCAATAGGGTTTTCATTTAAGTTTTAAGTTGTTGTTTTAATGAGTTTAGTGTGTAGTTCATCATTCCAGCTAACAGCCTGTATTTATGTCTGCTTGCTGCTGTCATCAGGAGTACAAGCTGCTGTTTGAAGGCGCTGGCAGCAACCCAGGAGATAAAACACTGGAGGATCGCTTCTTTGAGCACGAGGTGATGCACATCTTCAGACAAACATACAAAGTAGAGAAGTTTTTCTGACTGAAGGTTTAACATCACAGATTAACTTGTTTGTGTTGCCTCTTAGAGTTGTACGGGATATTGTTTAAAGGGCTATGAAGTAGAGTATGGAAGTTAGGTCATTTAACACTGGTCACTGGATCAGGTTAAGTCTGTTTATTTGTGTAAAACCACTTTCTCAGAAATTGTCTAGACTTTCTCTTTGAAATAGAGACCCAATGATTCCCACCAAAAGCAGCAGGGGGGGAGTGAATAGCTAGTAACAGTTTTTATTATAGTAAATTGATTTTTAATTATAATACATTTAGCAGCCAGTCTTGAGCAGGATCAGGGGGATGGTTGCACATCCAGACTACAGTTCTGGAGGTGGAGGGATTGAAGTTTAACAGCCAGTTTAAACAAACAAAAAAAAAAATCTGTACTTTATACACCTCATTGCATTTTGAGGCAATTGAGATTTGATACTCTCAGTGTGTGCAGTATGTATTGTGTGTACATAGCAATTGGTGGGTGCAGGTTTATTTGCAGATAATTATATTGTCTATAAATGTGCAGCCCTTTACATTGATAATGTGTCTTTTCAATGTAGTCTTTGTGCTGTTTGTAAACCAACACTACTTTCTCTCTATATTTTAGGTGAAATTGAACAAGCTGGCCTTCCTCAACCAGTTCCACTTCAGTGTTTTCTACGCTTATGTCAAACTGAAGGAGCAGGAGTGTAGGAACATTGTCTGGATCGCCGAGTGCATTGCCCAGCGGCACCGCGCCAAAATTGACAACTACATTCCTATCTTTTAAGCCTACTCTTACTGTCTCACATCTCTCTCCTCTTCTTCCCATCATCATTTCATTCCGTCTTATGTCTCAAGTCACGGCTAAGTGTGAAATGTTCTTGATGGTTTGATGTGAAATTTTCTCCGTTCTTCCCTCGTAGGTGTAAATTTGTTTTAGACACCTGACTTTCTTGTTGTACTGCAACAAGTCGGGCTTATTGTGACTTAAAAGGTAAAACAAATTATCAACTGAACCACTGTTAAGTTGACAGGAATCAAGTGAGCTGCGTCCAGAAGAGGTGGGTGGGATCAGAGCTCGCAGCGTAAAGGACACATCTTATTTGACTTTCAAACACTTACCTCTGACTGTCTAAACTTTATGAAACTACGTGTTTGTTTTGGGTAGCACATCTTGGCCACCTGACACAACCATTGCTAAAATAAACCAATTTGTAACAATAAAGTAACAATTTGCATTTACTAAATGATCTTCAACCACCTGTTGAAGATCATCTGGATGTTCAGGTATATTGAATAGCTGAACGTCTTCCCCAGTGAACTTTAGGTTTTAGAAACATTGTCCACAAAAAGGTCAGCCTCATATCAATGCTCAAATACAAACATTCCTACTACAACATTAAATTCTATATAACCTGTATTTTATTTTAGTGCTAGGTTTTGTCAGCATGTCCGGTCACCGTGGTTATCCCCTAAACCTAACAAGTGAAATCTGTGAGCCCCATCTGACTTTCTGTCTTAACTAGATTGTCGTTAGATATTAAGGACAAAGAGCTGAACAGGAGCACTAAAGTCTTCACCGTCCCTGTTCTTGTGCGAAGTTTCTGTAAATGAACATGAGGATAAATTTCAAGTATATGGCAGATGTAATGTTAATGACTATAAAAAGGTATATAAATATTTAAAGATGACTATATGATTTTTGATTTCTCATATTGTAAAGACTGATTTATTGCTGTTTTGGTCTGTTTCTTACTTGTGAAATGTGTATTGTGAATGTGATTAAAAATAAATAAACAGACTCAACTGCGCTAATAGATGTCTAGAGAAATATAAAAGACTCACAAGGATTGAAATAGGAATTCATTCTGCTGGAAAGTATATTTAAAGAAAGAAAAGAAATAGAGTCCATAAACTCATTAGGAAAATGTCTACTGAGCTAATAAATTGAAGTAGGTTCATTTTCCTATAGACTTAAAATATAATCAGTCTTCTTTTTCTAACCAGTGGAGTCAACCCCTGATGGTAATTAAATAAGGCTCTTCAGTGTTGGCCTCACTTAATCAACCTGGAGTTTACATCCAGTCTGGTTGCACAGAGGTCGAACAGGTTTAAGTTTAAAGACATTGTTTCTTCAGTATAGTAGTCAAGGAGTACTCAGATATCAGTGTCTCACCATAGTTTTCTGGAATCTTTTTGTGGCGGCTCATATTCCTCCTCAGCACATGTAGTTAGCAGATTTGGGACTTTGATCATGTGAACACAGGTTTCTTTGTTTTAGGCTCAAAGTAATATTCGGTCCCTTCAACTAATTTATAATTGCTTTAATGTTGTTTAATGGAAAAATGAGTTTGTGAAAGTAGTAACTCCAGGCTGGACTCACTTCAGGTCTGATTAAGTCTAATCAGGCTGTTGAGCTCCAGCTGCTACAGAAGTGGACTGGAGGAAACCTGCAAATCTTCTCAAAGCTGCTGTCGAACTGGGAGGGACGGACTCATGAAACACATCCAGGCATGACCTTCCAGCTGAAAACCTCAGCTCAGCTCTTTGACCTGCACTGCACTGTAGGCTTAACAGACTGGGACATGGACAAAGAGCTGAAGCTGGCAACAACCACTGACCAGTTTTACCACGGTGACCATCTTGTTTGTTTTTGGGGGTTTTTTCACCGGGTAATCTAAAATCCACAAAATATAATATTACCTAATTTAATGTGTTTCAGAGTTGATTCTACAGAAGTTCAAAATGTGCTGCTTGACATGGTGTGATGTTTATATTTCTCTGTCTGTCTCTGGTTGCAGATGACAAGCTGAACGATCAGTATGTGGTCCAGAGGCCTCCTGCAAGAGCCTCGAGAAGGAAAGACGAATTCACTTTTTATGATAAAACCTCAGGTGAGCTGAGGGAAGGACTCCCAAGTTTAAGTTTTTCAGTAAAGTGAAAGTGAGGTTGTTACTTCAGTCTTCTCTCTGTGGATCAATCTGCTGAAGCTGCATCAGCCTTTTGTCTAATGCAATGCAAGTTTTAATGCATAATGAACTTTGTGGGTTTGGGTTTAAAACTTTTTTTTTTTTTTTTTTTTTGAGTGCAACCAGAAGAACATAAACAGAACAGGACAGGAGGGAACAGGAGCTGGGGTTTCCACAATTTTAGAAACAAATGCTGCAATTTTGCTTGGTTGGTGTAATGTGGGTTGTAGGTTGTGGAATTTAATGTATAGATTGAGGTGTTGAATATTAGAAGATATAACACACAGGATGTGTGGGCAGCCTGGGATGCTGCAACCTGTGTTTGTGTTTTTTGTCTACAGTGAAAGTGTCTAGGTGGTGTGTATATTACCATCTGTTAGTCCCAGTTTCTGTAATTTAGGTTGGATGGAGGGAACGCTAAAGTATTTTAAAATCTGCTTTGCAGTAAGAAAACAAAAAAAAGATGATATTGCAATATGAAAAAAAATGGGAACAAAGGGCCAATGTAGATTGGTGTAGAAATATAGAAAACTACATGGATAATAAAATAAAATAACAATCGAAGATTAACATAAAATTTAAAAGAACGAATCAAATAAACAGGTTTTGGCTGTTCAGCTTTTAAAAAATGTTGGTATTCATTTTCTTTTGTACGTATTTAAAAGCCTGACAGTAGAGGACCTAAGAGTTTGAGAGATTATAAAACAGAATTTCCAGTCCCAAATCATTTGTTGTTTATAGATAAAAGACAAACAACATTAATATCTACTCAAAATGATCATGGAGCCTGTGTGTAATAGTTTTTGCTGTTCAAATCCATAATAATTTGTGCCGACTGAACCTTGTTGCACATCAGATGTGTGCCTTGTTCTGTGTACCAGACACCTTCGTGAAGCCAAACCTGTGGCTGATGGTGAATCCTAACATCGTCTGCCCAATCCAGTACGGAACAAACCCAGCAGATCTGCAGGCTTTCTGTGAACCTGCAGAAGACATCCAAACAACCCTGCAGACGCCAGCAGAGACCCAACATCCACCCACAGCAGAGCTCCGCATTGATGCCGCTCTCCATGAGGAACTTCACCACCTGGAGTACATGGTGCAGTACACATTCACATACATGGCATCAACTGTGTAACCAGCCCTGATCTTCTTTCTGACAGAATTTTTTTTTTTTTTTAAATGTACAGTGGTTCATATTTATTTAAATCCAAGCTTGGTTAGTTTTGCATAGAAATGTTTGATCTTTTAGTCTTTTTTTTTGTTTGGTTTTTTTTTTTTATTAAATTGAAGTTTAGTGATAGACATAGATCATAAACATTAGGAAATATCACTAATTGCAAGTCTTCTTCAGTACAATATTCAGTATTGGGATGATGGTCTCATTTAGAGGAAAATAGACCATAAAGTAGGGAAAAATCAAAGCCACCCCTCACTTCTCCAAATACTGTTTCTTCTGGTTTCCAAAAACCAAAATGGCCAACTGAGAAATTCCAAACTGGATGCTTTAAAATGGGAGCTGACAAACCTCTTGGTTATGAATTACTGGGGTTGATACCTGCCCCACCTTCTTGTCCAGGGCCCACTGGTGGGCTGTAAAGAGCCAACAAATCATTTACAAAACATTATAATCTCGTACTTGTGCCAAAACATCACATCACCAATGACAATACAGAGAGTAAATATATGTGCATGGATTGAGCCTGAATATTGAATGTTTTCTTTTTACTTGACTGTTAGACCAAGAATAAAGATGTGTCTTGTGGAACGGCGAGGAACAGACGCAAAGGGAGGAAAACCAAAACCAGGGTGAGGTGGGGGGGGGGTTTGGTTTAAAGATCCAATATACGTTTAAGCCAAAGTGAGGCAACTGTATGAATTTCTTTCATCTTTTCTGGAAATACAACATTGAAAACTGTCCTGTATCAGTTGAATTGGAACAAGTGAGTGTTGAATGAGAATAAAATGCATTTTGAGTTCATTATGGATTTTTTTTTTTTCTCTCTCTCTCTCTCTCTCTCTCTCTCTCTTCCCCCCCCCAGGACAATAAGGCCCTGAAGCCAGGATGCTGGCCTCGTCCACCAGTGAATTACTGCATCCTCATTGCCTTGGCACTTAAGAGCAGCCATGTTGGGAGCCTTAAAGTCCAGCAAATTTACAACTTCGTCAGGTCATAATTTTTTGGTTTGTTGAACATGTTCAACAGTTTTATTTGATGTTCATTGCTCCAATCCCAAAAGATTATGCATATGTAAGTTGAATAATTTGACAGCATTCAAGAGGGCCTGTATGTCAATTTCAATGGTATAGATGGATTGGATCAAAAAGTTGCGCTGTGACCTTCTCCCCCAAGTTCCTCATATTCCCCTCTGATATTTCCCAGAGAGCACTTCCCCTTCTTTCAGACGGCCCCGGATGGCTGGAAAAACACTATCCGACACAACCTGTGCTTCAACACCAGCTTCCGCAAAACCTGCAGCCAGCTGGGCAGGGATGGAAAGAGGAAGTCGTGTTTCTGGCACCTAACTCTAGATGGCCAACGTCGACTAGATGATGAGATCCACACATTGATGGGAGAATCGCTGAAGCGGCTGGAGAGGAGCATGGCCTATCCAGGTGCAGTGAGTTAAAACATGAATCTGAGGCCACTAACTGGTGCCATCTCAGCTAACTGCTGGTGAACAAATTGCTGCAGGATACCTTTATAACTGCTGGGGTTCATAAAAATCCCACTGGCAACCCACTATTATGTCACCTGTTAGTTTGTGAGCTCCTGTTCTGATTGTCATACAGTTCGCAGTGTGTGTTGTGTGTGATGGCCCCATTTGGCCAAAAATAGACCATGACGCAGGGGAGGTTTTTGGATGTGGCTGCTGTGCAATTGTCAAACATGTTGTATTGAAAAATAAATTTTCACACAGACTTCTTAACCATCCGATTAATTTTCAGCCCTGCAGTCTAGCTTCACTTTTACAGTCTATTATGTGATTCCATCAAAGTGAAGCAGTAATACATTTTAAGGTTGTTTGGGTTGTTAATGTGTTACAAAGACTTAATATTTAAATATGATTTGGATCGTCATAGGTGACAGGCTGGAAAATATTTAAAAATATTAACAACAGTTTTCCCTTTTGTTTCAGATAAAATACGGACTTTACTTGCACTGTGACAGCAGTTGTAAGAATGCTAACACATGATAAAAGATAAGAAGAAAACATTCTGCATTTGATTTATACATGTTGTAGTGTAAATACTTTGAGAGCTGTTATGGACTATTTGATTTGGATTTGAACATTAAAAAAAAAAAAAAACGCAGTAAAGTGAAGAAATCTGCACAATAAACCAACAGCTAATTTACTATCCATTGAATTATCTTTTTGTTTGTTTAGTTTTTTTTCCTTCCTCCTCTGTGCTTTATTTATCACTTACCATTATACAATAATACCAATATCTCTGCCGTGACATAATCAAGGTTTAACTGACGATTAGAGGACAGGGCCGCTACATGGCCCAGGTCGGCAACATATCTGTTTAAGATCTCAATCTGACTCTACATAACATCTCTGCTGATGCCCGATTTTATTTCTTTACCAGAAGTCAGAAAAGCTGCTGTTAAACAGCTCAGCGAAAATGAATAGTTAATCTGATGTTCAGTGTGACTTCATCAGCAGTTGTTGGAACAGCTAACATTAGTGGTTAAAACAGCAGCCTGTTGGCTTCAGAGCCTCCACGCTGCACAAAACCATGTTCTGCCATTATATGGGACTATACGCTGCTCATTTAGGACTGAGTCTCATCTCTGAATGTCTATCTGCTCTTCAGAAATCATTCAGCTCAGGAGACAAAAGAAACTATTCTCAGTCTTTACAAACAGGTTGTTTTTCACTTGAAAGGGAAAAAAAGACTATCACTTTGAAATTAAATACTCTTCTCTGTTTGAAATGTGTGGGTTTTTTTTTTTTTTTTTTTTTTCTCTTCCCCCCCATTATTTGAAATTATTTACTTTTGTAATCGCTTTTTTTTTTTTTTTTTTTTTTTCCTCCCCTCTCCCCTTTGTCTTGTCTCTGAGTATACTGTGACAGCTCAATAGAAATGATTGAAGGTCTTTTTCATTACCGGGGGGAACTTGATAGTTTCAGTTAAAGTATGCCTTCTTATAGAGAACTGGCCTTGGAAAACTCGGTCACCTTACGCAAACTGGACCGTGTGTTGCTTGCTATTTTTGCCTCTTGTGTTTTAATGTCTGCTCAAGCTTACTGAATATTACCATAAACATGTTTTTCTTTTTCTAGCGACGCACAGATCATTATATCACAGACGGAGTTGACTGAGCTGCTGGTTGTAGATGTTTCAGATGTCCTGATGTGACTGACAATGATCCAGCAGTGTAATGTGACTGTTTCCCGGTAACTTTTGGCAATAATGCGCCTTATTATTACAGGTTTGTATGTAAATCTCACCTTCATTTGCCAACAGTCAAATAGTTTCAGGAGATGTACTGACGGGAACTGGTTTAACTAAGTCTGCCTTCTAGTCAAATTATCCTTCTTATACATGGAGCTCACAGTAGTGAGACATACAGCTTGATGTCGCAGGCCCAGTGTCTCTGTGAGGACATTGCTGCACAAGAGACAGAAAGCCGACGCTTATGGCAGGTGACAAGGCATTATTTGTTTCCCTTTTCTTTATCTGGATGTCTATCACTCTGTTTTATTTTTTAAACATGTAAATCATACCTGGTATAACAATATGAAGATGTTGATCATATCAAAATACTGAGAAATGATACTAAAAATAATTATTTATCCATCACAATGCTTTCTATGTGACAGAATTTTGGTGATGAGGATGATGGAGAGCAGCCACTCACGATGCTTCCTCCTCCTGCTCCTCAGCTGCAGTTTAGCTTTTGGGCTTAAGTCAGTGGTGTCCAGACATTATATTTACTACCATTTCTTATCAAGCTGGATGGAGGCTCAAAGTCAGTGCTGGAGGTGGGCTCTTCTTTTTATGAATATTAACAGCTAAGTTATGAACAGGTTTTAGTGAGCTTGCACAGACTTAAAGAGGCAGGACAGATGAGCATCGCTCATCGTGACAAAATATATAGTCCTCTGAATTCTGCCCTACACATGAGTATGGCAACTCTAAACTGCTACACTGGGTAAATTTGAGCAAAATGCTCTTGTTTGCATTACAGTGTTTGTAATCAGAGTATGAACATCCTGATTTTTAAGCAAGTTGCTTTTTTGAACTAAGCATTAAGTATTTACTTGATGAAAGTTGCATATAAATTATTTTGCTGGAAAGATGACACGCAGGATTTGGATTCACCTGCTCCTCACAGATGCATGTGCAAAGCCCCCCCCCCCCCCCGTTTTCAAGCAAGTAATGTTTACCAGGATCGCCATCCTAGTTTAATGTGTGAACATTTGCAGGTTAGATCTTAGCAAAATGTCATGTGTAGTTTAAAAAAAAAAAACCCCTCTACAATGAGTGTTGTGTTGTATTGTATTGTATTCTGACAGATCAGTGTGCAAATATGAATTAAAATCTGATTTGTCCAAACAGATCAGGTCACAACTCAGACTTGGCCACCATATATATGGACTTGGATAAAGATGCTATCAGAGTACATGGACTTTATGCATGGATTGGCCTGCATTCGAACAGGAGCAAAGACCCGAGACCGGGGATTGGGTCTGAAAACTCTTTCCCAGTGCTGGACTGTAAAAACAAAAAGCTACTACAAGATGGTGAATGTGTTTACTTCTCATACATAAGCAAAAGGTAACATTAATATCTACTCTAAATGATAATGACATTTTTCATGTTAAAATTACTCATGAATGTTGTTCCTGTGCATACATGACATTTTATGCGTTGTAATAATTGAAATTTTCCATCATAGTTAAAAAACTTTTTTTTTTTTTTTTTTTTTTTTAAACAATACTCTCAGATTCTTTAAAAAAGCATGAGGCAATGTATTCACATCAATATTCTGAGCTCATGGTTTTGATATTAGTGGATATTGGAGATTTTGGCTGTTTTTTTGGGTTTTTTTTTTTGTTGTTGTTGTTGTTTTTTTGTGTGTCTCTCTCAAGGTCATTTTAATTTATTATTTGACCCATTTTCAATACACCGAGGCCCATAGGCTGCAGACCACTGAGCTACAAACCTTGTGTTACCCTGTTCACTAATTTTTTATTTTATTTATTTTTTTGTCCCAAGATATTTGAGCACTTTTGTTTTCTGTTTACATTTTGTTTTTTAATGCTGCACAAATATTACAGCAATAGTATAAATACTACTTTGTGTTTAAATGTGCTCCTATGTCAAAATGTCTTTTTTTTTTTTTTTTCTCCTCTTTAAAGGTATCATTGCGCCAACTGTAATAAATACAACTTCGTCATCTGTCAAGTACTTGTCAATCAAACATTCAAATACAAATTCATTCCTCAGTCAAAGACATGGTTGGAAGCTCAGCAATATTGCAGGAGTCATTACCAAGATCTAATTAATATTAAAAACTTGGGGGACCAGATTGCAGCAGGTATGCAGGACTTTCCTGTCTGGACTGGACTGCACAGAAATGGTAAGGACTAACACAGTCACATCCTGTCATGCTTTTATGAAATTCTTTTTACATGCACAGGCTGGAAGTCATCCATTTTCTTGACTTCTTTCTATCCAATATGACACCAAATGGAGTTGCCATCTGTTGCACCAATAGTCACTCAAGCTCCAATTCTGTACCTTTTGTAACAAGAAGAAACAGTTGGAGACAAAGTTGAAAATGTGCCTGAGAGTTCAATAAAACTGCTACCGACCACCACATTACAGCCACAGGCAACCATGACGCAGTCCCCCAGCCATGGTGGGACGGGTGGTCAAGTTTCTGACGAGAGGTGCACAGGTGGACTTTGTCCTCATCTCTGTAGCTGAACTTTCAACATCTGACCTGCAGGGGCATCATGGAAGTGGAGCACAGGATTGCTGGAGTTCAAACGCTGGGTACCAGATGAACAAAGTCACAACGGCAACTGTGTCTCTATTTCCTCTATCAACAAAGACATGTCTACCCAAAACTGCTCCACCCGCCTTCCCTACGTCTGCTACAGAGACAACTTGGTCCTTGTGAAGGAAAACAAGACCTGGGAGGAGGCACTGGAACACTGCAGATCTCTCAGCTCCTACCTTTCGTATGAACTGGTCAGTGTGGAGCCTGGAAGAGACGATACCTTTCTGATAAACAGGATCGTATCTGCAGACACAGAGGAGGTGCATTTATATTCAGTTTACACAATACTGACATAAGTGCCGTTGTTACCAATAATGTTTGATAGTGAGAGAGTGGAGACTAGCAACATGGCCTAGTGCGGTAACATTTAATTACTTGATGAGGGTAAAATGTGTAATAAGAGTGTTAGAACAAATCAAGCAACATGTTTGTCTGGTACAAGAAAGAAAAATCATTTCATTTTTATATTTATTCATTGTAAATTAAATTCCATATCACAATACCTGCAAATAGCTGACTTGAAAGTTGGCATTGAGGCCATATACCTCATAGGAAAACTTAATCATAAAGTGACCACACCTGTCGCCCCCTGATGGTCATTAGACAGAATGCAGATTTAAGGCACTCCAGCACTGGTTTGACTTTTCAGACCCAGCATGTACGTCTTATACATACTGACAGTCAATGCTCAACTGGTTTGCTCCTTTGTCAGGAACCCCCCCCCCCCCGCACGTGTTCATCAGCATCTCTCCCTCTCTCTTAACAGTGAAGCCAATAAACTCCCTGAACTTTTCTAGATTCTTTGACTGAATAAATACAAAAGCTTAATGATTTGAAAATGAATAACACAAAGTTAAACTTTCCTTTGTCCTGTGGATGTCTCTCCCTCTCTCTCCAGGTGTGGATAGGTCTTCGTTTTCTGAATGGTCGCTGGCTGTGGGTGAACGGAGCAGAGATGTTGTACACTGACCAACCTGACTGCCCCGTCATGGGACAGAACTGTGGCGTTTTATCAAAGAACATTACGGTCAGTGTAAAGGCCAGAGACTGTGCGGAGAGCAGGAACTTCCTGTGTTACACCAAACACATCTGACACCATTACCTCCATCAGGATGGTTGGTGGCTGCTTCTATAGATGCTAGATTCGGGCGTGAAAAGGGTTTTAGATCATTTATGGGGTATGAATCACCATAGGAGGACTTCAAAAGTTTTAGATAATATGAGGTGTGTTATCTTTTCTAATATTGAATGTTTAACATGAACTATGGTATAGTAGCTCTTTAAGAGTTCAGTTAAACTGACTGAGGGTTTTCTCTAGCAATACATTACAAAAATACTTTATAGAATCTAATCTGGTAATGTTTTATGCGTTTAGTAGATTTTTCCTGTGTTTTGTTTTTTTTCACTGTGAATTCTGGCGTTTAGAGAGTAAACAATTCTCATTATATTTACTAAGCCCAAACTGCAGAGTGAGGATTTTTACATCCATTCGCACATTTAAAGAAAATTGCTCATATTTTGTCCATGTTGTGCATGAACACAAAATGCATTCAGCTCTTTTTTTTTTTTTTTTTTTCCTCACATAACTTTCAATGCAGTCTCTCTTCTTTTTACAACCTGCAGAGTCACTTCCTGACATGGAATAGATGGAATAGAAGTCTAAAGCTCTTCATCAGAGCCTCTGTCCATTTTTACAGACAGTCTGTGTGTGGTTAACATGGAATCAGGCTTCCTTTTTAACATCATGAGTCCATGCTGTAATGGAAAACTGGAGATGAAACTGATGCCTCTCAGTGTTGAGTGTGTAGAGAGACTGTAAATGGCTGCAGTCAGCTGGACGTATATCAGTGTTGGCTGTCTCTCAAACAAACACACACACACAAAAGGCATGTCCAATATAACAGAAGCATCAGTGTCTAAGAAGCTGCTGGGATTACTGCCCCGCTATCTTGGGAGTGAAATGTCTGAGAAGAGAGAGAAGATTTTAGTTTTCAAATTTGGAAATCGATGAAAACATAAAACAGAGATAAGGAAAGTGTTAAAGATGGATGAGGGCTGTTGAGTTGTTTTCGGGTTTTTTTTCTGTTTTTTGTGGCTATTTCCTCACTCAATTAAATGAAGCTGGCAGCTGTTCAGCTGCGAATGTTTTACAGATGTGTCATGTGCTCGTTGTGAGTGAGTGTTGGAAACAGTTCCAGGAGGGCAGAGTGTAAGAACTCTGAACAGGATGGTGTATCTGCTTTTATGGGCTGTGAACAAAATATGAACAAAATCTGTTGAGGCTGATTGATTTTGTTTAATTTTGGTGCAGTTGGCAATTTTCGAGATGTGGCAGTGCCACTTGTATGATTTGCAGAAAATAAAGTAAGTCCTGAGGAACAAAAATTGGAATTAATAAATAAATGGATAAAGCCAACAAGTCAACCTTATAGAAACAAGTCTTCCCATCCAAACAATGTTTGCTCTCCAAAACATCACATAGACAGAAGTTAAATCAAATCCAGACTTAGCATATTAATTGTTTCAAAAGTGATTCTTGATGGCCCAGTATACAGCTAAGATTTACATACAAACGATACACGCTCTGCGTAGATGGTTAAAAAAAAAAAAGGATGAAAATATTTGCAGCAGATTAGCATATCTTTTTTTTCACCATACCAATTTACTGCTGCCTACATTACAGTACATAGGATGAAAGGCCGACAGACAGCGGCTGCAGCACACATTATCAGGGGCCCCATATACTGAGGTTTTATAGTGTCTTCACGGGAGAGTTAACGAGTTAACGGTTGGTCAGTCCTGATGGATTTATCCTAGTGGCTATTTTGATTGGTAGTACCACAACAATTACATGTCCAATATAACTCGATGACTGTCAGAGACTAGGAAGTTTGACTCCTTAAGGACATTTTCTTCATGTTTTACTCACTTGAAGGAACTTTGAGGACTTTTTGACCACTTGTATTGTTCTGCAGAATATAGTGACCCCCGAGAGCTCAACACACTGTAACTTAAAGGCACAAAAATAGACAAAAAAACAAGTAAACTTAGGAAACATCTTCATCGAGTTGGCAACACTTATTATAAATAAATGAATGGCATGCAGGTCGCCTGTATGCCTCACCTGCTTGTAGACTGTGTAACATTTTGTCCTACCCACAACAGTCACTAGTTTGACTCCAGCTAATGGCTCTTTGCTTGCACATCAGGCCACACTTGCGTGGATGCTTCAGTGCTGCACATTACAGAACAAGTGTGTCTAAGCCTGGTCCATTACATTTTTATGTCCCCTGCAAACACACTCAGGGCCACCGTATCTGTCGTTGGTTTCAGGCAAATTTCTGGTGACTCACAGGACGACAAGCAAGAAGGATGTTTTAACAATGCATAATTTGTACTATTTAGAAATAAAAGCTCTGTAAACTGTTAGTCAGAGAGAATGTGTGTTCACATTTGTTAGCTCGTGTGGATGCGCGCAATGCTGAAATTAAACCTAACCTCTGTTTGCAGGAGGAGCAGCTTTAATAGATGAACAGTTACAAAGTGGCCTCAACCTTTTTTGAACCCGCTGTAAAAACAGTGAATCGCAAAAGACAAAGAGTTTGAAGTAAATGGCATATGAAGATAAATGACTTGTGGTGGGATCTCAAGCATTCATAAATTCTATTATAGGACACCGTTGAGAAAAGCCCTGGCTTCAAAGATGCAGTATACTTAGATGTTCACCAGGTGGCAGATGTGTCTCCATCTGCTAGAAAAGTCCATACACACCGACCTGTTTTCAAAATACACCATGAGCTGGATCAATCCAGTTCGGTTAGGTCACTTTAACAGCCACACATAGTGAAAATATCACTGACCAAAACTTTGGGTCTGATCAGTGATGTTAGCCTTCAGGATGAGAGTCCAGATAGATGATGAACTGCAAAATCAGATATTAATAATGAGCTTTTATCCAAAGGATCTGGTGCAGAAAAAAGAGATTTACAGTTAAAGGGGGATTTAAATGGATTAGAATTTAAGTGGAAATTGAGTCATGTAGGGAGCTGAAATGATTCATTCTCACCATCACCTTTGGAAAAGTTGATGTCAGACATTTGTTTATTTCATGAGTCCAAGCAGATACAGACACTCAAGTCTACCAAAGTGTGATCTGCTGGAGCTGTTCAACCACTGGACCCTCAGCTTTTTCTCTTATCCGGATCCCTGATGCTTTGACCGCATATCCTGGTCTGAGGTTGTGCAGTCACTCAGGCATCCTCCAAATTTATTAGTGGGGAAATGTTTAACATATGAGCTCCCCAGGTCTTTTTCTTTAATCTTCTTAGCCACTGACCAGGTGGGGAAAAAAAAAAACTGAAGGTGACTTCAATAAGAGAGAGATCACTATGTTTTTGTCAAATTTTACATCCACATCATGGCTCCACTTAGGAGGATACTGATGGTGAAATATTCTCTGAGGTAAATATGAGAATATTTTGCCTTTATTAATGTTGGAAGAATCACGTATTACCATTTCAGACACAGCTGAAACGGATTGTTAAATCTTGTCTTACCTCAACTTTGTCTTAAGTAATGTCTTGCCTGCTTGGCTCACTACATCATGACCTCAAATATGAGTTGCAGTTAACTATGTAGCACCTTCAATACCTGCAGAGTTTCTGAGCTGGATTGTGTCAGGCATTGACACATGAATGCAGATGTTAAATAGTTTGTAGCTTAACTTTAGCATCAAGTTATAAATTGTATAACTTATGTTAGCCAGCCCATTTCTGACTTGAGGCTTAATTTATAGTTTGATTAAAAAATCTTAGCTAGTCTTTAACTTTTGCATTCAGTTACTGATTAGATAAGCAACCACAGCTAGTTTCTAACTACTTTTCACACTTTCCCTCAAACAAATGTTATGAATGCTGGACTGCGTAAGTAGATCCACAGACTCATTCCCTAAGCAATGTTTCCTCTCCAGCTGCATGCCACTTACAAGTTCAGCTTTGCTCCTCCTTGACATCACTCACCTGTAGTTCATTCCCTCATCTGTTTGGATTGGATCTGCGGGGGCTGCTTTCCTGCGCCTGATGCTGTCTTTATGGGACCGCTGGTAATGTTTACCGAAGACAGAGAGACTCACGGGACGCTTGGGCCAAGAGTTAAGAGTAGAGCTGCAACCTTTAGACTGAAAATTCTTGAACTGAACAGTAACCTAATTAAAGAGTAACATGCCTGTCAACTTAACTGTGGGTTAAAAAAAAAAAAAGTGGAAAACGATGAATGGATTACACACTGGGTCCCAACTTAGTGCAAAGGCAGCATGGAACCAGCTGAGTGAATGCAAAGAGCAGTGGCAGGTTCTTAGCAGGTAACATGAACTGAGGAGAGACATCTGCTCCAGTTGAAAAAGTTTAAACTTTAAGAAAAAAAAAAAATATGGCAAGAAAAACCAAAGGCCAGTTTGCCTGTTTGTGAAATTTAATGTTAGCTGATCCTGGGGTCCCTGCGATGGACTGGTAACCTGCCCAGGGTGTACCCCGCCCTGGGATTGGCTCCAGCACCCCCCTGTTTTCAAGACACAGAGGGTGCTGGATGAATTAAAGGAATGATCATGGGGTCTGCTAAACTAACTCATCAGTAGGACTGAACTCAACAACTGCATGGAAAGAAATCAATCTGGATAGATTTATAGTCATTTAGCACTACACAAACATTTAAGAAATAGTTTTTAACACATTATAAGGTTGTTTTCAGATATAGACAGATATAACAGATATAAGGGCAAATTTAGGTGTTTATTCATGTAAACAGTTTACAATTATGACTCTTATCAGGACATATTTTATATTCTTACAACTGTGGGTTTTGTTTTGTTTGTTTTTTTCTATTTTCATTCATTGTCTATTTCACACAGACTGACAGGTGAAATGGCAGAGTTTACACAGTGCTCAGGTGGTAGCTACCCTCCAGTCTTTCCTCCGCCGGACCCTCAACAAGGGAAGAGATAAGTCGAGAGCACAGGCGAACTGGCCATGAGGACTACCTGCTCAAATCCTGGTCAGTTGGTTTACTGTCAAAACATCCATTGGGTTTTGAAAGTTTTTACACACACTGTTGGTGTCTTTGGTGGCTTTGTCACTGTCATTTACTGTCATTTACATTTAGGACAGCTTCATCCGGACTCACTGACTTTTCCTCTCCTGAAAGTAAAAGTAACTTTTGTTGATGTTTGTTTTCATCAGTGACAACTACTGTAGCGTGGTGAAATTTGCTTACTTGCTGTTTCTAAAATTACGAGTTCAGTATGTGTGGCAAGTCTGTCACTTGTTAACTTAATGTAGCGTCACTGAGTGTTGCCAAAGTAGTTGTGGCTCAATTGTGGTTTTGGTGGTTCCAGCATCAGAACCTTCCTCAGTTTTTCTCTTGATGAAGTGTCTCTTTATCTGATGCCATTCAGAGTCCATAACATTGAGGTCATTGCTCTGTGAAAGCCCAGAACATCTGTTGCAGTTGCACGACTTAGGCCTGAAAACAGGTATTTACATCTCTGCCTATTTGGACTTGTGTTCCTCTTGTGCTGTCAACTGAATTTGAGGCTGATTTCACCTATTGGTAGTTTGCTATCCAACTATTACCTAAAGCATATGTTTACAAAATGTGTTGAGACATGAATGAGAGCAGGACATAAATGAGGTGGATTTAAATGAGTGGGGGCGGACACTCACATGCAGACATAACAAAAGGGGGATACTGAGACTATTTAAAAAATATGGGTATAGAATTAAGGCCAAAAGATATTGGCACCCGTGTACTTCTGTAAGATAGTGCACCACTTCCCTCAGAAAATCATTGTAATTACATATGTCTGTGTGTTCATATGTTTTTCTTTTGTTTGCATTGAAACGACACAGAAAAGGAGAGAAAAAAATCCACAAAACTCCAAAAATGGACTGGACAGTTATTGATGCACCAAACTTAATGTTTGGTTGCACATCCTTAGTATGAATAACTGAAATGAATCTCTTCCTGTACCCAGGAATTAGTTTCTCAGACCTCTCCACTGGAGACCACTCTTCTTTTGCAAACTGCTCCAGGTCTTTCAGATTTGAAGGGTGCATTCTTCCATCTGCTGTTTTGAGATCTCTACACAGGCGCTTTATGGGTTTCTGTCTGGAATCATTGCTAGCCATTTCAGGACTCTCCAGTGCTTTGTTTTTAGCGTTTCTGAAGTATGTTTTGGGTCATTGTCCTGCTGGAAGACTTATAACCTCCAATGGAGAAACAGCTTTCTGACACTGAGCCCTCCATCAGATTTCATGATGCCATTCACACAGTAAAGGCATCTAGTGCCAAGAAGCAGCAAAGCAACCGGAACTCATCAGTGAATCAATGATGTACTGTAGGAACCATGTTCCCATCTTTGAAGGCCTCACTTTGATTCTGGTAAACAGTGCCATGATGTAGTTTGGTCTCATCTCTAGACGTTTTCCCAGAAGGATTTTAGCTTCTTCGGGTGGAAGAAGCTTCAGTCCAGCATTTTTTATATCTCTTCATCAGCAGGGGGATCCTCCTGTCTCCCACCATTCACAAAGCACATATCATATGTACACAAACCAAAATGAGGCCTTCAAAGTATATATATGTATAAATATATATATTACATAAAACTGACAAATTATATATTAATTATAAGTTTTGAAAGAACTAAAGGGTCATGATAACTAACATTATTGTGCTGCACTGATACAGAGTTTTCAGTCATAATTTTATGTTGAAATTCACAAGCAACATTCACATACTCCTTTTTCTAAAGTTGTTCTTTGGCCACTTTATGGCTTCATAAATCAACTAATGAAAAGAAGCAGAGAATGGGACAGAGAGTGAATGCCCCTGGCTCGGGATCGAACAGGGGACTCATGGTGCTTCCTAATCACTCTAACCGCTCAGCTTTCACAGTTACCCCATAATCTGAGGGTTTCATAGCTCTCCACTGTTCGTGTGGTGTTTTTGTACTTGTAAAACTTAATATACTGCAGAAAATGTTGGAGCTGGCAGCGTCAGCATCAGCCTCATACTGTGGGAGTGTTGCTGTGGCAACCGTTTTGTGGAGTGTTTGTGAGCGTTTCAAGCTCCTCCGGGACTTGGTGAAGGGCGTGTGTGTGTGTGTCTGTGTGTTAATGGATGTTGGCTGGAAATCCCTGGGTGACCTAATGCACATCTGTGTGTGCGCTGGACTGGCAGGCCGAGAGAGTTTTTCAGGAGAAAAGCTCCACTTCTTTGTGTTTGGAAGCTGACTCTGTTATCTTAGTGTTTCAACAGAAATAAACAAACAGACAAACAGGCTGGGTAGTGTTGCGTCCCTGTCCTCTGACAGGGGTGTGTCTTTGTACGATCTCTCCTCTGGAGATCTGCCCATCACCTGCCATGTCCTGTCCATAATCTGCTGAACAGTAACCAGATCCCGCACACTCATTATCCCTCCAGCTTCATTTTCACACTCTTCCAAATATCTGCATTTTTTACAGTCAGAACAAAGAGAGCAGCTTTCTTTCACTTCAGTTTGTGTACATGCAGTATAGTTTATATTATGATGATGTTTTTATTTGAATACGTGTCCACTGAAGGTCCTTGAAAGAGACAAAAAAAAAAAAAAACTCAGCTTGGACTCAGTTTCTCACCCATCATTCCTGTTAGGGTTTGTTTAGATTATTTTCCATCATCCAGAAGCATCAGGACGCACTCAGGACAGCTGCAGAACAATAAGCCCAAACATACAACCTGAGCCATGGTCCAGCTCTCCATCATGGAGTCGATCTGAGATCACATTAGTGCTCGTTGAATTTTATTTATAATTATTTTTAACATAATTTAGAAACAAAACTGTTAGTATTATCATTATTTAAAGTCATTATTGCTTTGTTTCTGCCTTAATGAATGTTTATTCATTATTGAGTAGACAACACCACCAGTGTTGCTGATTAGATCTATCTCCACCCACATTTTATTTGATCGGGGTAACACATATTAAGGATAGACTGTAATGATTCAATCGACTTTTTGTATCATTTGTTCAGTTTTCTTTCATTGACTCTGGGTCTGAAGAGTGAAGCTATTATTGAAGAGCCTTAAACTTACATTCTCTTTAATGACCATCAGAGGGCAAGTCCACAGGTTGTAAACAGGAGTCAGATTGTATTGAAGTCTATGTGAAAATGTTCTTACTTCTCACTTGATTTATCAGCTCACTAAATGTTTTCCTAAAGAGTTTATCGTCTTAGTCTCTAGTATCAAGTCTTCTTTAATTCAACACAATGTTCATTTAAAACAATGAACATTGTGATTTATGTTCATTCTCATTTAGGAGAAAACAGATGATAAAGCAGGAGATAAATTAGGACATAGAATACAGAGCAGGTCAGATCCTCACTTCTCCTCAGCTCCCTCTTCTCTTGCAAATGTGGTTTCCTCTGAAAATATGTCCCTGAATGTCTTTTTTTCTACTTCAAACTCAACTCATTAGTTTGTTAACCAGAGTTATTAACTCAAAATTCAATATTCTACATGCATGTTGAAGAGGTTTGTGGAAAGGTGACATGCTCACCTGTTTTTAAAAGTCAGTTCTCAGATACTGATCAGTGAGCCATTAATGGAAATGAATACATCCTCATTATCACTTCTTGAAATAAAATATACATATTTTTATTGTTTTTGTTTTTATTCAGAAAACAACAACCAAAGAGGATGAAACTTCAGGTTGCAGTCATGGTCCTGAGTCAGCCTCATGTTGACTGACTCAGGCTGACACGCCCCTCTCAGTATACATGCATATGATATTGTTACTGATCCACTGTTGTATCATCTTACTTTTCCCTTTGAGAGTCATGTGACCCTTTTTTGGTGAGGCGGGGGGGGGGGGTGTTCAAATGCTTCAATGAAAACCACATGGAGGGAGGAGAGAGCTTCCACTAAGCAGATAGAGAGAAGAGAGAAAGAGAGAGAGAGAGAGGGAGAGAAGCTACAGAGACAGAGGAAGATGAGAAAGGAAGCAGCTTTAGAAGAGATCTAAGACCAAGATCAGATCTGAGAGTGTGACCAGAGCCTGTACCAAAAAACCACAGCCAGGACCACAGACCCGGAGCGGTTCAGTTCACCATGTCAGAGTCCATCAGAAGAAGGTGCTCCAGCAGACAGCTCCTGCAGAACCTCATCAGGTCAGAAAAAAATACCTTTGTTTGACCTCACTCATATATGCAGGAGGAAATGAGCTGTTTACAAAAACCACTCCTGCAAAATTTGATTATGGATCAGCAATAAAACTGGATGTCCTGCTGTTATTATCACATACACACACAAAAAAACATTGGAGGATACTAATTGTATGCACAAGTGTTTACTTTAGCGTCCCCTTAACCTTTATTTTTCACTAAACTGGAAGTTAAGTGAATTTACTTTAAGTTCTGTTCTTGGGACCAGTTTTTAAATATGTGGATTCGACTCAAGTCTTTATTATTTCCTTTCAGTACCTTTTGATAATATTTATCAGGTATGGTTACAAGTTTCTTTGAAGACTGAGATCTCACATGTATGTTCTCAGTGTTTCTGTTTCAAGCTAAAACTAAAAGAATAAATAGTAGTTAAAATTATTAAAATTATAAAGAATATAATAAACGCAGATTTAAAAAATGTATATAATCACTCCTTTGTGTTCGTTGGGGGATGCATGCGTGTCTATTCGTAATATAAATATATATAATTGATGAGTCCATGGGAGTGTGGCTAGAAACTCCTACAGCTCTAGCTCCATGATGTGAAAGTGCTCTTCCATCATGGGAAGACTCCGTCTGGGTCAGTTCCTTTCATGATGTGGCTGCAGGTTGAACCCCTGAAACACCAGTCTGTCTTTTTACTCTCCTTTCTTTTTGTCTCTTTTTCACCCTTCTGACAACAATATAATGATAATGTGTCAAAGGATGAAGAGTGACAGCTTGTTCCAACACTGTCTTTGTACGGACAGAGAGGGGTTGTCGTCATCAACCTGCAGGAATTATTTGGATTAAGTCTAAATTTCATTGTCTTACATTGCTGCAGGGAATTTTATTTTTGCTTTTAACCTGGGGCCAAACAAATTTAACTTTGGTTATTATTTTTTTGAATTTCAATCAAACCAGGAAAAAAGAAAGTTTCTAAAACTTAACCTAAACACCGCTGTAGATTCAACTACACATGATGAATGCACCAATTGTTAATACATAAAAAAATACTCAAGATAGTAAACCACCGACAGACATTTTGCTAATTAAACTCATTTACTTTTAGTTGTCCCATCAGTGCTCTTCTGTTTTGTATTTTTTTTTTGTTTGTTTGTTTGTTTTTTTTCTGATATCCCATCACTCCACTGCAGTTATTTATGCTTCTGGCTATAGTGTTATCATACAGTGGCTGCCACGTCTGAAGTGTTTTTCATGTCACCAAAGTAGCACAGAAAGAAAAACAATAAAGGACCATAAATCAAACTATGTGGAACACCAGTCAAAGGACGTGGAAGATCATCCTGTGGTCTACAATATAGATATCTTTAGAGACCATTTTTAAGCCTGGTGCCATCAGCTGTCTCATTGGCCATGCGCCCCATGTGCCCCCCCGCCCCACCTCATCTGAGGCAGAATGTGATAGATTGTTGGCCTTGTCAATATTGATTTATTCGCAAGTAAAATTGCTTTCTAAACCAAAATTAGCATGTTGCTCTGTTTTAAGTTTAGCAAAAATAATGTGGTGTCCCACAGCTGCACTCATCCCCGTGATTGTTATGGTTGTGGAGCACCTGATGTAAAACTCTGCACTGTGGAGGAACAACTGTACCAGCAACATGTTGTTGTCATTCAGCCCCTTGATGCCTGAATGTATTTACAATTGTATGAAAAAATACATTTTTAAACCGGCATACAGTAGGGGGAATAAATATGCTATCTCAGCTGAATTGTAAATGGAAACAGTTTGAGGCAAATTCCCAACAATCGACATCAAGGAGTTATTTAGACAATTATGAGTGAACTGATGTTTGGTATTTGTGGTGTTTAATAGTGACAGTTATGGGATTGTGAGTGTTTAAAATCACTCAGCTTAAGTCCTGGAGCAGCTAACAGTTCATTTAAAAGGTCGCAGTTTGGCAGCAGAGTGACGGACAGGCTTTTTAAGAAAACTACACACTTCCTTAATCAACTGTCAGTGAACACACCACGCCATGCCAGCACACTGGCAGTGAAAGTTCTGTGTAATTATCCCCCCCAGGTCCTTTCCATTTACTGTACATCACAGAAAAACCCTGCTGAGCATATCAGTCAAACTGAGCTTGCCCTGCCAACCGCTGACTTTTTCTTTCTTTTTCTTTTTCTTTTTTTTTTTTTTTTGCATTTAGTTTGAAATGAAATAAACAATTTGGTCATTCACAGTGTTTGTTATTACTGCGGATAAAAAAAAAAGCTATAATTATACTGCTGTAATTTTGCTTTATTTTTAACTTGTTATTTAAATGTGCCACCCAGCCTGGCCACCCCAACAAAATCTTTCCAGGCTTTCCCCTGCTGTCGTCTGATAAAAGTGTACCAAACACAGAGCGGCTTAAAAGGTGAGAGTGGCCTCATAATACGACACAGCTCACACATTTCAACATTGCGGTGTAACTTCCTGTAAATTGCATGCTGTATTTTCACTCACTCACATTTTTTTAACATTGTGTAGGAGAAAATACAAATAGACACCACAGTGAGTTATCGTCATATCATCTTTTGCCTTATTGTCTGATTTGGAATAAAGACGAGTTGAAAATTGCATAAAGATTTGAAAATGTTTAGGTGGCACATTGTGTGTTTTCACAGAGTTCTACAATGGGAACATATAAAGTCATATAACATGGCAAAGAAAGCAGAACCTGAGGGAGGAACCTAATAATTATTATTTTTATTATTCTCGTTGTACAGTAATAATAAGTTATGTGTTCTCTGGTATATACTATGACTGCTTTTTCCCTTTTTACTCCTTAACTATACCATAAGAAAAGACTAGTCTAGGCTGTAAATACCTAGTATTTGCAAAGTTAATTATTCATTTCTCCTTTCCCCTAAAACACCCAGTTTGTCTGTCTTTGTTCCCCAGAGTCTTGTTTCTTCCACTGTACCTACCAGTCTGTGTATTGAGACCTGGCTGATTCAGTGAAATAACAGAGTAAATCACAGAATGCATGATATAGTTTGGATGAAACTATCTGTTATCATACCCTTCTCTTCTCTGTTGAACCCTTTAGGGCTCCATCGACCAGTTACAGTTAACACAGTAATCCAGATTTCTTGAGTAGTTTTTCACATTTGCACCCGTCTCTTAACTTTTGCCCCCCATTGGTAGTGAGGTTGTTGCTTCCTCCGTGATCACTGGAACATTTTCAGTGTGACTTTATTGAAAAACGACATTGAGCACTGAGTTCAATGGCTTCCTTTATAGCTACAACCTACTTAATGGCCATGACATCATCTGGCTGGGTCCTTAACTCCCCCCCCTTTTCCATCCTGCCCCACGACACACATACACACACACACACACACACACACACAAAGAAAATGCCATTTTCCAGGCCTCCATTGCCTCATTGTGTAAATGGTGGAAAAAGTGATGCTTATCAGAGAGAATTCCTTCATTATTTGCTCGGTTCACATTAACGCTTCACAGCGTCACATTAAATATTGCAGCAGACCCTGAAGATACAACGGACACCAGACTGACAGAGACAAACCACTGAAGCTGCAGTTTGAGTAAGGCAGGACAGACGCGTCTTATGTCAATCTGACATTCAGGGAAACACTTTCCCTGAAGTCTGACTTTTCACCTCTTAGCCCTGTATCCAAGAAATAATATTACAGTACATCTGCAGCAAATATGCTTTGTAGTGAACATAATTGCTGATTTGCACTATATTGATTAATGGTGAAACAGTAACCTCTTTCAGAGTATACAAAGTTGTAGACTATGACACCACAGGCCAAGGTTTACACCTAGAGTCAGAGCTGTCCGGGCAACAAAGTGCCCTGGGGTAAATGTTAGCGTTAACATTAAATCTGCAGTCTGAACTGATTTGAACCAGACAGGATCTTTCTCTAACCAGGTGCAGTTTGAGTCGGAGCCGAACCTTAACACTGTATTACACGGATGTTGGATTAAGGGGATAAAAATGAGGTGAATAAAATAAAGAAATAAATAGCATTTCCAACTTGGAAAAACTCATAAAAACTCAAAGCACCAAACCTTGGTTACCTTCCATAAAGGAGAGTAAACACAGTATCAATTGCACATTGCACATTACTATTACCAGTGTGGCTCTACTGTAGATGGAGGTAGGACTGCCCACTCAATCCACATATGGACAAAAAAATTATTATTATTTTTTTTTTATATATATATAGATACACAGAAATATCTAAATAAAAAATGATAAATTAACCAATAAAGAAATAAATAAAGAAATGGAAAAAAAGGTAATTAGCTATCTGTATATCTATATCTTCTGTGTATTCTGTGTACATTTTTATTTATTTCTGTATATATATATATATATATACTCATACTATATGAGTCTGGGAATCAGTTTTAAAACTATGTAATACTTTGGAGAAATGGCTAATTTCATCTTTAGCCCAAGGCATATGTGAAGTTTGGTTCCTGGGCTAAAATGTGCATAACTTAAAAATGATGCTTTAAGCATTTCATACTCAGACAGCAATGATGACGTCCAGACAATAAGACCTCATCCCTAGTTGACCCATTTCCCCCAGAAAAGGTCTGAGTGAGGAGATGAAACAGGCCTGTCACCCATGTAATCGATTTGCAGTGAGCTAAAGACTGACTCCTGCCAATATGGCTCCCACTACATCTCTGGAGAGCCCAGTCTTATGTAGGTCACTTTCCCACATAACAATGAATGCCACCGTTTTGACTCCCAAACATCCTTACCAGCAACCAAATGACATCTTCATCAGTCTTTTATAAGAGAATTATTATTTTTGCGCATTAAAGATGCTTTTTGCGATGATCTCATCAAGATGAATGTTCGATGAACCGAAGGGGTTGACATGTCTGGAGAATTTATTTTATTTCTGGGCTAAGGCTCTTGCATTTATTAAACCAGCAATGGGCCAATACAAAGATGAATGGTCTCCATGTTTTACAGATTCTTCTAATGAAAACCATGCAGCAATGCAGCGTTGTGATCATTGTTAATGTCACATGCTGCTTTTACCAGCAGATTGAGACAGATATAAATACAAAGTGAGAGTCTCTCATGAATTACTTGTGTTTTTCACCATCTGCAGGCCTACTCACCTTTTATATGTTACCTATCTGCCAACCATGAAATGAAAAACATTACGACAGTGTTTAAAGCCCACTTCCCCCAGACAGCAACTACTCCTCCACACAGTGTAATCATTATTACTAAATCTCAAACGAAATAATTATACAATAAAACAATAAATCTGAATTCAAGATAAAAGAGAACAAAAGAGCAATAATGAAAGAAAATGTTCTAATATGAATAAAACCAACACAACAAATAAAATGTGCAGATTTCATATAAATATCAGTAAAATAGTTGATACTGCAAATGCTAATAAATCAAGATATGTGTCAGGATAGGTCAGGATATGTATACTGTATTTTCAGGAGTTATAAAAGGACAGAATGGATGGAAGAAACCGCTGATGTCTCCAAACACGGTGACATCACAGATGAATTTCCAAAAGCACTCACACTGTTCAGTCAAATGATCTAAAATGTGTCTTTTAGAGGTTACAAGAAAAATGAGTGCAATGTAAGGGAAAAACTGTGCAGTGCAGTACAGACCACAAAGGCTTTCACCAGAAAATAGACTTTCTATGAAAGTGGACTATACTGTAGGTCTGAGAAGTGAAGTCATTGCTGAAGTTCCTTAAACCTGAATTATATCCAATGGCTTCTCTGGTTGTACAAAAGAAGCCAGATTGTATTGAAGTCTACAGGAAAATGTTTCTACTTCTCACTTGATTTATTAGCTCAGTAAATTTGCAGTAGTTTGAAACAAATCCTTAGCCATCCACTGCATGTCATCCCCTCTCTCTGTTTCCTGACTTTCTTATATTTGTCACTGTCAGAATAAAGGCAAAAAAAAAACAAAAAACCCCAACCCGATTTAAAATAGAGGAGGAGGCTGATAAACAGTGATGGATGTTACTGTTCCATAATTTTGCTGTTCATCTCTGTTTCGTCTGCCACAATAGCTCATGTAAGAACAATTCTGATTTTCCCTTTTCTCTCTAATTTATTTTCATAAGTGTTGTTTCCAGTTAACTTGTACAATCCCATTACAACTCATTATGTAGAACATATGATTCAAGTTGTGATATTTTCCTTCAATGACATAAGACTTTGGAAAACTTGTTTGCAGCCGACCGGCCAATGACAGTTTCTTTATAAAGTGGACACTTTAAGCCTGACTGAATATTTCCAAAGCTTTTCTGCTTTTAGTTTCCTGACAGGACGTTCTCCAATCTCTGTATGTATGATGGAGGTCTGCAGGTCTGCAGGATTAAAGTCTCTCTCCATCCTCCATCCTGCTCCTCCTCCTCATTTTCCTCACCTCCTCCCTCTCTTTCTCTCCTTCTCCTTCTCTCTCATTCTTTGTTTCTCTCCAGAGATTGAAATTAAGTGAAACAGCACAGCAACTGGCTCAAGCTCCACCAGATGTGCCTGGACAATAAAAAGAGTTATTGTTATCAAGTCCCGCCTCCTGGTAACTGCAGCTGATCAGTCAGAAGACGTGAATAAGCTCTCTCTGGAGGAGGAGTCATTTTTTCCACTACTTACCTGAGAAAAAAAAATCATGCATAAACTTTTCCATGGAGATTTTTCACTGTAGTACCAAACAAATAACAAATAGCAAATGTGGATGATGTATTGAACATGTTTGAAATTTTTATTTATCCATTTATATATCATATAGCCTGTCAATGCTAGATCATTTAATGTTTTTTAAATAACAGAGAGCTCCAGTCTTTTTCCCGCTGTGAACAAAGCCACATAATGTACATTCGTATATGGTTTCTTAGAGCTTGTCTGGTCTGCACAGACCCTTCAACCCCATCCAGCACCTTTGAAATGAGTACTGCAGCTCGCTAATGCTCTGCTGTCTAGATGGGAGTAAATCCCTACAGTAAGGTTGAGCATCTGGTGGAAAGCCTAAATTCAGAGGAGCGGAGGCTGTTAGAGCAGCAGATTAATGGCCATGCTTTCAGAATGAAATGTTCAGAGTCCACATACTTTAACCCCATGTTGTGGATGTGGAGCCTCGGAGGACTGGGGGATTTGTGGCAGCTGTTGAGTTAGAAGAGGGAAAGCTGACTTATTTCTTCAACAGCACACTGGAACGTTGTAGCATTTTTTCAAATCCTCCAAGTGGCATCAAACACACAAAAGATGGTTTGTAAACGTGTTGTAAACGTTTAAACGTGTCATTACTAAAACACATGTTGCGTAGCCAAACCACAGACAGGTGAATGTAGACTCTGGGTCAGTAAAGTGAAGCCAATGTTGAAGAGCTTTAAATCTTCCGTCTGTCGAATGACCATCAGGAGGAGACTCTACTGGTTTTAAAAGAAGTCAGATTGCATTCAAGTCTATGGGAAAATGTCTCTATTTCTCACTAGATTTATTAGCTCAGTAAACATTTGCCTTATGAGTTTGTGGTGTCAGTTTCTAGTTTAAAATCTTCTTCAATACAACGTGATGTCCATTTTTTAAATGATGAATTTAGATGAAAACAGACCATTAGGAAGGGGGCGTGGCCATTGTGTGATTGACACAGGACACAGCAGGTTCGATCCAGCCCTAACTCCTCCTCAGCTCCACTATCTCCTCCAAATATGTTTCCTTGTAGTTTTAAAAAAAAATTTAAAAAGATGGCCAACAGCCAAGTTAAAAACTGGAGGCTTCAAAACAGCTGTTAACATGGTGAGGTCACCGTGGGTTAATGATTGAGCCAAAGATACCAAGTATGTCAGAATGAATTTGCATAAAAAGATGTAAAAAATTTTGAAGACTTCCATATTTTAAGTTGTGAAGATAGCATTTGAACACAGGGTGAAAGTTTTTGCCCAGCTTAAACATCATACAGCTTTAATGAGAAACATAATACTATATAGGACTGTGGTGAAGTCAGATCAGAATCAGAATAAACTTTATTGTCCCTGGTGGAAAATTTGTCTTGCATATCAGTGCTACATGGCTGCTTAAACATTAGATAAAACACACATTCAGACAGTCACCAAAAGGGGAAAAACAATAGCTAATATCTGTCGGCCCTGTTATAAAGGTGCAACCTCTCCCCTAAGTCCAATGATTGGCTCCAGCCACCACATGACCCTCAAAGTATGAGCATTATAAAATATAGACATTGATGTGTATCTTGGTACTGCTGCCAACTTCTCACATACAGAAGCTACACAGGGCAGTGTAACACCTTAAGCTATCACCTGACCCCCACAAACTGTTTTGTCAAGCTGTAGGAGTGTGTGCTGATGGCCAGTTGGTGTCCATGCTAACTGCAGGGTGACGGCCCAGCGAAGCCAGGAGGATGCTGAGGAGGTGGAGCGGGAGCGGAGAAGGAGAGCTAGGGAGAAGCAGAGAGGGGAGGGGAGCCTCTCCTGGCCAGAGCCCCCACATCCCGACGACCTCACACACAACACAGAGTGAGTTTACTGATGTCTCACAATCTCTACACATCAACTAGCCCGCAACTTGTAACAAAAATTTCTATGCCATATGCTTCACGTCCCAGGGGTGTCCATAGATGTGCACATGCTCCATTTCATCACATATGACTGAGGAATTGCTGATAAATCCACTATCAAAGGTTCACATACGAATAAGAAAACAAAACTTGATTTGTCTGTTGGCTGTCGGTTGAATTTTGGTAGTGCGGTGGCACATTTGGGGAAGTGTGGCAGTTCACAGCCCGGATAGCAAAATGTAACCTCTGGTCCACTATGCAGCCTGAGTCTGCTCTGTATATATATCCCAGCTGTTATCTTCTGTTGGTGGCTCATACCTATAAACCTTTCTGTGTGACCAGCAGACTTGGTCCACATGTGGAAGTAGCCTGTGACAGCCATGCCATATGTGGGGCAGACTTGGGCCTCAGAGTTTGTGTATATTTTGGGCCAGAAAAGACATGTGGGCCAAGTGTAGGCCAGATATGTTTTGCCATGTGGGAGGTTGTATTCATACAAGGTCAACACAGTCCAAACTCTTCAGGTCTGTGCTTCCCTAATGGCAGAATGAGCCACTGGATGCCACAAGAGCATCTACGGTGTCCCTGAGAGCTCAACCTATTGCATCTTGAGAAAGAAAAGACAAACAGACAAAACAAGCAAAATTCAGAAAGCGTCTTTATCCGTTTCATAACATGTGCTGCACATACTCACAACACAGTGCTAGTCTTTCCAGTGGACAAAAAAAAAATGTTTGTCCTGTTTGGTCTGCACCAGCTGCAGTGCTGATTAGTGGGGAAAAACCTGATGTGGTCTGATGCTGCAGGTGAATAAGCAGAAGAGGCTGCTGCTCCCTCAGTTCACAGTTGTTTGGTCAGAGAAGGGTGATCAGAGGAATCTCTTTAGGGGAAAACTCCTCCTCACCTGAGACTGTGTGCTGCTGAGCACAAAAAATTACAGCCCTGTGAGGCAAAGCACAGTTCACCCAACAAATTACTCTGCTCACTGGTTCAGTCAAGAGCTTCATAGTTTAAATATTGTCCATCCAACATCTAGTTCTGTAAGATAAGATACAAATGAATATATTACATAATAAATAATCAATGGTATAATTGATATATCTTATTATTTATTAAGGTGTTGCTATTGATGCTGATCTAAGCTGAACTGAAACAGGAGACAGTAGCGCCTCTCTGTTTGATGTTCCCATGGTTACAGTCTCCACTTCCACGGCACTAGAAGCCCCAGGTCCTGTCCGCCAGCTGCCACTTCACTCAATACTCTGCCCTGTTTGAGACCTTTGTTTGACATCAAAAACACTTGCTTACCTGGGTGAGGAGCTCAACAGCTGATAAACCTGAAGCAGTGTCTGTGAATTCAGGTGATTTTGAGCCTTTTAGAGGGCCGAAGACGAGAGGTAGACGTCTGTGGGTGAAGTGGACCAATAATACACTATATTGCCAAAAGTACTCGCTCACCTGCCTTGACTCGCATATGAATTTAAGTGACATCCCATTCTTAATCCATAGGGTTTAATATGACGTCAGTCCACCCTTTGCAGCTATAACAGCTTCAACTCTTCTATCTATGAGAGACTTTGGTGTGGATGAACTTGACTGGCCTCCACAGAGTCCTGACCCCAACCCGATAGAACATTTTTGGGATGAATTAGAGCGGAAACTGAGAGCCAAGCCTTGTGACCTCACAAATGCGCTTCTGGAAGAATGGTCAAAAATTCCCATAAACACACTCCTAAACCTCATGGAAAGCCTTCCCAGAAGAGTTCAAGCTGTAATAGCTGCAAAGGGTGGACCGACGTCATATTAAACCCTATGGATTAAGAATGGGATGTCACTTAAATTCATATGCGAGTCAAGGCAATCAATATTTTTGTATTTTGCTCTTTTGGAACTTAAACCACAGAAAAAGATGAGAGAAAAATTAATGAATAGTACAAAAAAAGAATGAAATAAACTAAATATATAAAATGGGAACCAACATTTTTTGGATATTAAATACCCAAAATAAGATAAAACAAAATTTCCCACTGACCACAATGAGAAAGCTCTTTTGTGTGGGTTTCCTCCTTCAAAAAATATCTGACCCGTTCTTCCATCAATGTTTCATAAAATGTACAAATAGGACACAGAAATGTATTCAACCTACATTAGTATATGAAACACCAGTATCTAGAAAAAATGCATTATACAGATTTAGAGGATAACATTTAGACCATGTGTCCAATTTGAAAAATACTTATAAATATTAGAGAATGACTTATGAGCTTCTCTCGACACACAAACACATGTACACAACACATGGTCTTCATTTCCTCTGGTGTGTGTCATGCAGTATCAGTGTGGTAGTTTGCATGGGTTTTTTTAGGTGTCTACTGGGATTCAGATGCTCTAATGCAGGGTTCATCCTGGCCCAGAAATTATGTCCTGCTAATTCAAGCCAGAACATATATTCATACAGTCCTCTAAAGCAGCTGCTCTCTCTTTGCTGCTAAGGTTGGATGAGGAGCTGAAGCCCAGCTGCTGCTTGGTCTTGGAGGAGGATGAAGGCTTCAGTGACTGGAGTCACAGGTTGGAGAACCGTGGTGAGCAGGAGGGACAGCTTGACTGCAGGGCCAGGGAGCGGCCACCTTCAGCACCACAGTGGAAATCGGGACATGAGAGGGGGAAACGGCAGGAAGATGAAGAAGTCGCGGAAGAGGAGGGACAGGAGCCAGAAATGAGCAGTCGGTTCAAAGAAGCTCCAATCAGTCCTCCAGAGAAGGTACAGAACTGTCAGTAGGGCGTTCAGCTGAAGCTTCTTAAACACTGAGGTCAACTACTTGACTTGAAACCTTTCAAATTTCCCCTTAGACACAAAAGTCTACAGTCTAAGTCTAAGTTGGGTGATCCCTTAACTTTTCATCTGGCATCACCGTGACGACAAATTAAAATTTTTCTGATTCAATGGCCAGCAAATCGTAGCTTGCATTCTGCACTGCTAAAAGTAGAATCCTAAACCTGCTTAAATATTCAATGTAAAAGTGAAGGTTATTGTCATTTCCAGGTCTTGATTGTCTCTCACCTTGAACACTCCAGTTCTCTCCTGTCTGACCTTCCTTTGTGCTCAATGAAAAGCCCCTCAGATGGTCCAGGATGCAGAAGCCTGTCTGGTCTTCAGTCACATGTCATTCAGCTACTCGTTGACCTACACGGGCTACCATGGTCACCCAAAGTTAAATTCAAGTTTTTAATATTTGCCCTCAGAGAGACTTCTGGGTCCGCACCATCTACTTGAACTCATCGTTGGGCTCTATGCTCCTTCTCATCCAGTGTGTTCCTCCATGAATGTGGTCTATTATCACCATCCCTGCAAACTGGACCATCTCAGCCCAAATTGGTCTGGTGTGCGGTTCCCTGATGGTGGAACCAGCTTCTATCGGACATGGCTGAAACACTGATCCCTTTAAAGGGAACCCTCTGTCCTTAAACTCCTAACATGTGTAACAAGGATTTTCTTATCAGATCTCCATCACTTATTCATCAGCTGCAGTACTTAATACTCAGACCATGACCTTCTACTGTTCTCAAGCTTTACTGAAGATGAAAACATGAATCAGGACTATGATCATCATGAACACATTGCAGTAAAAGAGCCCTGGATTACAAGTATGCTGACTTTAGTAAAAAAAAGATCATGCTTATTGATCATATAGATATACAGATAGATATGCTTATAGAGCTTATAGATTATAGATATGGAATCCTGAGAATAAATCTGTCATCACAAAAATCTAATCATGTCCATACAGCTAATCATGGCCACCATTAGCTCATTGATTCTTCTTCTTCTTCTCCTTTCGGCTTTTCCCTTCAGGGGTCGCCACAGCGAATCAGTTGCCTCCATTTAAGCCGTCTTCTGCATCCTCTTCTCTCACGCCAACCACCTTCATGTCCTCTTTCACTACATCTATAAACCTCCTCTTTGGTCTTCCTCTAGGCCTCCTGCCTGGCAGTTCAAAACTCAGCATCCTTCTACCAATATATTCACTATCTCTCCTCTGGACATGTCCGAACCATCTCAGTCTGGCCTCTCTGACTTTATCTCCAAAACCTCTAACATGTGCTGTCCCTCTGATGTACTCATTCCTGACCCTATCCAACCTGGTCACTCCCAAAGAGAACCTCAGCATCTTCATCTCTGCTACCTCCAGCTCTGCCTCCTGTCTTTTCCTCAGTGACACTGTCTCTAGACCAAACAACATTGCTGGTCTCACCACAGTTTTGTACACCTTTCCTTTCATCTTAGCTGAAACTCTCCTATCACACATCACACCTGACACTTTTCTCCACCCATTCCAGCCTGCCTGCACACGCTTCTTCACCTCTTTTCCACACTCTCCATTGCTCTGGACTGTTGACCCTCAGTACTTAAAATCCTCCACCTTCTTTATCTCTTCTCCCTGTAACCTCACTCTTCCACTTGGGTCCCTCTCATTCACACACATATACTCCGTCTTACTGCGGCTAACCTTCATTCCTCTCCTTTCCAGGGCAAACCTCCACCACTCTAGCTTCTCCTCCACCTGTTCCCTGCTCTCACTACAGATCACAATGTCATCTGCAAACATCATAGTCCATGGAGATGCCTGTCTAACCTCGTCTGTCAGCCATTAGCTCATTGATGCTGCTTCAAATTCTGCAAATGGCTCAATCAATTCAGACCATTTCCTGTTTGCACCTGTCGTTACTGGTAATCTCAAAATACTGTATAACTTCTGTATCATTACTGCTTTTTTGCTTGTTTGTTTGTTTGTTTCAGATGTGCAGCAACAAAAAGAAAACCAGGACGTCATACAGCTCATCAGTCTTCCTGCAACAGGACTCCAGACAGCAGCATGTAACAGGCCAACCAGCAGACAGGACGTCCTACCTGGCTGCAGGGACAATGAGGCCACGGTGTGTGTTCTCCGCTCACTGTCTGGTTTTGCCTCCCTCTGTTTTTCACCCTCAAGATTGTCCTTTTTCTTTCGGTCCAGGTTCTTTTATCCGCATCTTTGGATGTGACCGTGCTCTGATCAACAACACTGTGAATTCATTCATCTGTTCTGTTTTCTCCGCAGCAGCAGAGTGGCCTGCAGGCTGGATGGGGAGGTGGAGCAGGAGTTGGTGAAGGGAAAGGAGGAAGAGGTACAGCCCGCTTTACAGACGGAGTGGCGGTCAGCAGAAATCCAACAGAGCCCCAGAGCTGACGGCAGTCTGGAGGAAGAAGAGCTGGGCTTCACACATGAAGAGAGGGAAGACCTCCGCCTCAGGAGGGAGCAGAGGCACAAAGATGTGGAGGAAGAAGAGGAAGAGCACAAGCTGTCATACACGGTTGGCTTTAAAACAACACTGTTCCTACTGCTGTTATTAGCAGATCCTGGAGTTTCATCTATAATCTCTGCCAAGACCAAAGAGCCAGATTGGCCAGAAACTTTCTGTGAATATTTTTGAACAGAGGGTGACTCCAAATTATTTGGTGATACCTTGACTTGGTGTCAGAACCTAATTTCAATGATAAAATGTTTTAGAGCCTAACACCCTGTTTGTAGTATATATGTAGTATATAATGTTTATAGTGTAGTATCAATACAAAACAACAACATGTTATAGTAAAATTTTAAACTTTACAGAGCACATTCATTCTCAGAGGAGGAAGCATTTCCTTTTTCTTCACTCTACTGTATTTGCACAGTTTTAGTGTCATTCTCATTCTTTGTTCTCATTTGCTATTTATCAAAATATCATGAAAAATATTGAGCATATTCAGAATCACAAGGAGATAAATGTTTTTGATATTAGACTTGCACTGTGGTGTTCCGTTTACATTCCCTTCCAAACAAGTTGTGTGTATGCTCAGGAACAAACATGTTGAATCCATTTCCCTCCACATGAAACACTGGCAAAAAAACAACTTAAAATCTGCTTTGTTTTTATGTGAAATAATAATTGGAATACTGTGAAACCATCGGCAGGAAAGTGTTTTGTGTCACCATGCACTTGAACGAGAACAAACGCAACGGGGATCCACTTTAAAACCTTATTTCATGGTGCTCCACAGGATCCCTTTCATACCCACACATCATCCGACTAGTGACACCACAACAGCAGTCTGCACATTTGTACCGCCATGACTTCATTTCTAAAGCATGTGTTGTGACTGTGTCTTGTCAAACCACAGTGGGGTGCTAACAAGGGATTCAGACTGTTACTCCTGTTGTTCATACAGCACTAATTCCACTAAGTGAGCTGACATGAATCCAGAAATTTTCCACTCTCTCCCAATCTTATATAGTATATTTGGTCAAAGACGTGCATGCTTATTAAAAAACTCACAGAGGAATTTTGGCTTCAAATCTTAAAGTAATAAAAAACAAGAATGCTGCTTTGCCTCAGTTATGTTTTAGTTGGGGGTTTTTTTACACATAAAGTGTAGTTCAGCAGACTGGACAAAATTGTAAAAAAAATAATTATAGTGGAAAAGAGAGAGTGAAGTATTTGAGAAAGTTGTTCCTGAGATGATATTATAGCACAAAAAAATATGGACAAGTGCTGGACAACTAATGCTGCAGAAGCCAGTTTTATTTATTTATCAGGTATGATAGAGTCACTTCACTGACATTCCTGTGTTGGTTCCAGAGAGCGGTGGGAAGTGGAGACATGAACAGATCTGCTGCGTCTCTTGGTAACAACGGTGAAGGAGAGGAGCCATTAAACTGCTACGGCCCCATGAGCCCGACGTTCAAGGTATCTCACAAACCTAAAAGTGATGTCACTGTTCTATGAAGTATCGCTAACCTGAATATGAAATTAAAGGTGTTATATATTAAATTTTTTAAGCAGCCAAACCAAAAGCAATCGTAGGAAGATGACTGGTAGCATTTATATAACTACATTGCATATAGGCTGCTAATGTTAAATGTAAAATATGTGTCACGTGGGTGTTTTCTTACTCAGCAGAGCTGGGCTGAGTAAGGAAAGTCATGTAATGACTTACCTTTGCTGATGAGTAAATAGCAGACTATCAATTGCTATCATACCTGCATGGTGCACAAGTTCAATTAAATAAATCCAGTGACGCATTATTCTTGTTATCCATTTCTTGTGGTGATGTACTCAATTGATTACGTGGTATGTTGTGTCATCTATGCCATTTCTTTCACGCTCCCTGCTGGTCCATCAGAAACTCCTGGTTCAGTTTTATCCAGTAAGTCCCATGTATGTGCTAATTCACTGTTAATCTGTGTTACAGTTTGCTGAACTAATGTTATATTGACTGCATGTCAGGGTCGTACTTTGAAGCCTACTGGATCATCATTTAGCTCACTGTATCTTTACAGGATGAAGCCAACAGCAGAGTCTCCCCGGACAGTAAATGCACCGTGAGTGCCGCTATGTTTGACAGTCAGGGTCAGAGGTCAGCAGCTAAACAAAGGCTGCAGGCATCAAAAGGGCCTTCTGGGCCCCTAGGCTTCTGCTTCTGTTTGAAGTCACTCGTGGTATCATTTGTTTGGAAATTCAAGAACTCAGTTAGTGAGACACAAAACAACTGCAAAGAAGCACAAAGTAACTTCAAAAGGGATGAAAAATTACCACAAAGAGACACAAACTGACTCAAAACAACTACTAACTAACTCTGTTGTAGATTTTAGAGGTTCATTTGAACCCCACCCTCAAAAAACCAAGCCAACAAAGAATACAAGTTTATGCTTTTCTCTATTTAAAAAGATTTACTTTTTATTTTATGCAAATAATTTTATATGAGTTTGTACTTCAACCTGCCCTTAAAACCCACTTATGGTGTTTCCTCAGATCATGGAGAGAACTGAGTCTTTGAGGAGAAGGTGAGTCTGTGTTTGTTTGTGTTGAGGTAGATTTAAAAAGCACGATGGGGCTTTGTAGTAATGTACCAGACCAGTTACCTTCAGTAACTTCTACAACAAACCCGAGCTGCAGAAACCTCCTATGGGTTTGACTCAACCACTGAAGCTCAGTGCCACTTGGAAATATCTCCATGAGTTAAGAAAATGTAGGTGCAGTGCTCTATAGATTAAAGTCTAATTCCTCCCTACACACACTGCTTGAAAGAAATACAACCTTTTATTCCCCACCATTCCCCTCTGGTGTTTGTGTATTAAACAGGCCGTGACCATAAATATTTATTTTTCCTTCTAAAGCACCAACAACACCAAGAAGATGCTGCCACCTGTAGCAGTTTCCAAGATTGACAAGAAACTGGAGCAGTACACTAATGCTCTGGAGGTAGAGTGATAGATTTACCTTTTTCATTGACTGAAATTTTCCTTTGTTGAATTAAGCAGTCAGCTGGAACATTGGAATATGTTTTATTGTGCTCTTTGAAGTTTCTTCCACCAATTGCAAAATACAATTTTACACTTTAAGATTATTAACACTGAGCAAAACTTGCATAAATATTTGGTCTCTATGACTGAGTTAATGGCTTACAACCCCACCACAGGCCAATTAGCCATGACCATAGAGAGGACTGTGACAGCCCTGACCTTCTGGAACCACCTTCAAGCTAAATTATCTGTGTGAAGGCCCAGAATTTGCTGCTGAGGTTCATATTCTGTGCCTCTATCTCTTATTCAGGTCTCTTCAAAGGAAGGCAGATCAGGCGGTCAGGTTCTGACAGACCTGACGAGTCCCACTGAACCGGTTGCCTCAAAGAAGAACCTGTTTGAGGCCGGAGAAGCCTGGAACCAAAACACTGTCTCAGTCGCACCGTCTAAGGTTAACAGGTTAACTGATGCAGTTAACTTTATCATTCGTCTCATCTAACTTTTCACACCACACCTCAGAAGTAACTAGTCCTGCTTCATCCACATCGTTTTGAGGAGTTTAAAAATTTTAAGCGAAATGTTTGAAGAGCAGCAGCAGCAGCAACCTCCTTGAGTGATAATTACAGGACTCATCACAGTGTAAACCAGCAGACAGACTAATTATCCATGTCAAGTCAGCAAACAGCTGATCCGACTGCTGTAATACAAACATCTGAACCCACAGCAGTTGTGTTGCTGTGGTTCACACACTGATCATACATATTTGGATAATGTCTGCGTCAGAAAGACTGAGACTCTGCCC
Source organism: Remorina albescens (assembly GCA_034769265.1). Taxonomy (NCBI): domain Eukaryota; kingdom Metazoa; phylum Chordata; class Actinopteri; order Carangiformes; family Echeneidae; genus Remorina; species Remorina albescens. The sequence goes on from CM068479.1 coordinate 17,066,590, forward strand.
TACCCCTAACCAAGCCAACCAACTGAGGCACCGATCACTAGCCATTCAGAGACAGTCAAGCAGGTCGTTGCAATTCTCACATTGGCAACCTTCCACCATAACGCTGATAGCAAAGATAACGACAGGGTAGATTTCTTTTAATAAACCACCAACCCAAAAGAGCACACATGTAGTCCAGTCTGGCTCAGAGAGAAGCTCCACTAGCTGGTTTTTTTCACAGATGTGATTTCTTCTTCTCTGTAAGGATGCGGATGCTCTAAAAGTTGGTGTGGCTGATCTCATCAATCAGTGGGTGAGAGGATGTGATAGTGGCAGCAGGTGCAGCTCTCCATCCAAACCAGCTGTAAGTCTGAAATTTCCTCCTTATTTTATATAACCTGCTAATTTGCACTGCCTGTCTTGCTGCTGTATGTTGGAAAGGACGCTAAAAAGATTTTTTTTTCCATCAAGCCTGAATTTTCTCCGGACTAAACACATAATAACTGTTTATTTCTGTCAATTTCTATTTAGCCCTTCCTTCACTGTGTCGAATGTATATCTCTTTGTTTACTTTATATCAGGTGATTCAGTTTTTCTATCTATCATAGCTCTTTTCCATTCTAATTATCCCTTCCTTCATGGAACCAACGCCCAGCCTCCTCTCATTTGGTGTAAATAATCTTAACTCAGTCTACAGGAACAGTGTGTGAAAGTCTTCCCTCTTGTGGCAGGAAAGGTGTTGATCAAGCAGGGAGGACAGTTTTCCTCATTCTGACTCATGTTTTAAACATGAGTCAGAATCTGCTGTTTGGTGCTGCTGAATGACTATTTTTAGTGCTTTTATCAGACAGCAGCAGAAAAATCTTTAATCTATCAAAGTACATTTCATGTATTCAACATTACATGTAATCAAAATCTAGACATGTAGACGCCAATTCTTGCACTAATTCTAGTTTTTTGAAAAAAGCTCCTTAGTACATTTTCTATCACTTATTTAATCATTCTGTTTTGTTTTTGTTTTTTATTGTTTTGAGAACATTTCTGTTTAAATTTGATAAAAGCCTGATTTGGTAATAAAAGTTAATCAGTCAAATAAATGTAGAAAAAAATCTAACTTCTCTAACTCTCGTATTGATCTAAGGAACGCTGTAACTTCTTCAAAACAATAACTAATATCAAATAAAGAATATCAGCAACAATACAAAAAGTAGGAAAATACACAAAACAAAGACAGAGCAAAAAATAAAATCACACTCAATGTTCAAAGTAGGCACAGCGGCATAGTGGTTAGCGCTGTTGCCCCACAGCAAGAATGTTGCGGGTTTGATTCTGGGGCCTTTCTGTGCAGAGTTTGCATGTTCTCCCTGTGCCTGCGTGGGTTTCCTCCGGGTACCCCACCGTCCAAAGACATCATGTTTGGGTTAAGTGGTGACTATAAACTGTCTGTAAGTGTGAGTGTGAGTGGTTGTTGGTCTCTGTCTGTCTCTGTGTGTTGGCCATGTGATGGACTGGTGACCTGTCCAGGGTGTACCCCGCCCTCACCCAATGTGAGCTGGGATTGGCTCCAGCATCCCCTGTGACCTGGAAACTGATAACCGCTAGAAGATGAATGAATGTTTGAAAGAATCAACATTCAAAGTAACTGGATTTTTCACATGGCTCAAACATGAACTGGAGAAAGAAACAGTCAAGTTACAGCAGTGAGTAAATCTATCTATTAACTTTCATCTTTAAATCTGATTTGTCATCTCTATTTCAGGAGACTTCCGCAGGAAAAAGGTATAAGTTTGTGGTGACTGGTCATGGGAAGTATGAGAAGGTCTATGTTGAGAGTGAGGACGTCAACTGTCCATCGAGTAAGAAAGTCCCTAAATCTTTCTATAGTGAAGCAATTTAAAGGTGGACCAATGAAAGGAATGTTCTCTCTCTAATATATATATATATATATATATATAAATCACCACACTGACTTATTGATTGAGCTGTATTAATCACAAAGTGTGGGAGTACAAAAAAAAAACGTAAATTTTATTTTAGTGCATTTCACTTGCAAGTTGATTTTACCCCAAACTAGTGCCCAACTGATTTAGGAAATTAATTTTTGCTCTCAATAAAATTGAAATATTCATTTGTGGATTGGGTTGACATGTTGGGTGATGCTCTAACATTGTTGGTTTTGGTCTTTTCATCATATTTGATGACAGTGTTATATAGATTAACCCAGTCTTTTAGTAACAAGGCCAAACAACTGTAATGTATGTTTTCTAAACCTTTAAAGTAGTTGTAACTATTTCACTTTTTTTTTTGTTTGATTGTTTTTGTTGTTGTTGTTATTTTTCCAGCTAAAGTGTTAAAAAAAAAAAAAACGTATATGACAAGAATTTCACATTCAGTTTATGCATTTTTTTGAGAATCACACAGTAATCAAAACATAGTTTAAGCATCAATGTAAAAGGGGGCATCATTAGCTTATAGGCATGAAGAAGACCCTCACTTATAAGAAATTCCACATAATGATGGTCATCTTGTGAACAACACCAATTTTTAAAATCAAATATATAGAGAAAAAGGGTCAAAATACCTGCTACAACAACAACATGCTATAGCACCATCAAAATCTTCCCAAGCTGTGAAATATCACATGCCACACCTAATATCTGCCTCTCCATTTCCTTGAGTCTGTATTACAGCAGGCCTCTTTGCCATCATCATCTTCTTCTTTCACTGGATTCCAATTCTACATCCTAATACAGTCATAACTCAGTAACATTGTCCATAGCCTGAATGATCTATCACATAGCAGGAAAATACTATTCACCAACAGAATAATGCCGGTCACAACACTGGCTGGAAATATGATCATATCATGTTTAACTTTCTGGAGTTTAGGAAAACTGCCTTGTACGTAGATAACTAGAATTTGGAGAAGATTTACTTCAGTGTAAATGGAAAATATAAAAAAAACGATTTTTACACCTTCCTCAGCCAGCAGAGGAGCACAAAATTTTAACATAATGAAAAACACAACACAGGTGATATGATCAGACTCCAGCAGCTGGAGTTTCCTGCTCTGATTGTAAATCTGGATAGATCACGCCACATTTCCATCCATACCTGACTTTCAGAAACCTACATCTGTTCTGACTAGACCCGTATCCTTTATTCACCTGCTTTCCCATCACCCATTACCCATCTGCCCTGTTGTCCAGGAATGTAAAAAGCCCTATTTATTACAGAGATTAAAAACTGCATACTAAGTCAAAACTAAAAGCCTCACTTTGTTTAGAAAAATAGAAAAAGAGCATGATGAATGAATCAACTTTTTTATCTATCAAAGTATCTACAGTTCATGCATTCAACATTACATCTAATGAAAATCTAGCCAAGTAGAAGCCAATTCTTGCACTAATTCTTGATTTCTTTGCCATATCTTTTCAACCTTATATGATTTTATCAAATAAAGTGGAAACATTTACATCCACAAAAAGCACAAACGATGATAATACCAGAAATGTACTGTATTAACTTATTTTGCATAAGGATGAAGTTTGTTTTACTAATTGTCTTTACTTTCCATGTTTAAAATCCAATACCAATGGAAACCTTCTAGTGCCGATATTGGGTGATGAATCTGGCAGTTTAGCAGTAATCGATAATGCTTTTAATCCTCGCTGTAGCCCTGGTTTATAAAATTAACTTTAGCTCTTTTATTGCAGAAATGCACAAATGGCCTTACATGCGTCTTCTTCCAAAGTGATTCCTTTTCCTTGAGTCCTCTTTACCAAGCAGATCCAAATATCATAGAATCTTTCTATCATGTGATAAATTATCCAACAGAAAAATAATTTATCTATCCTGAAAATGGTTTGGTGTCTGTTTAAATAACATATCTGCACTTTACATTGAACTGAATCCTCGAGCTGTTCGGTTGAAGTCTTTGCGTTCGTCCTCCTGAGATTTACGTTTTATTAGCCCCCTTTCAAACACTGCTGCTATTTTTGCCAGTGGCTTTTCTGCTGCCTCCCTAAGCTTCCTGGCATCAAAACGGGGACTGTAGAGTAAAATCGGCAGGCGATTTACAAAAGAGGGAACTTCTGCCTGATTATCTTTAGAGGCCTTTTTCTCATCTGAGTCCTTCTTGGTGGAGCTGAGTTGGTGCATTATTCGCTCTTTGGTGGAGAACATCTGAAAGAGGAGGGCATCCCACATCTTCAATGCCTTGGGAGCTTCGTTGTTCTTAACCACGACACTCTGATTGGCACATTGGTCTGTTGATGACATATCACTACCACCTTGATCTGTTTTCTCACTGTCCCTCTTAGCATCAACCTGACATTTGGCCTCTGGCTCTGGAAATGTAGGTTCCTCAGGCTCAACAACCATGTGCTTCTTGAGCCGTGTCCATCCGCTGAGCTTCCCCTTCAGGCCTTTTGGCTTCAGGGTTGCCATCGGCTCAACAGATGAAGTGGGTGTGTCTGCTGTAACGGTCTTCTTAGAAGTTGAAGATGCAGTTGATGTCGTTGACTTCGTGCAGGATTCGGCTGCTGGGGCTTCCGTCGGTGAGGGTGTAGCTTTGGTCTTCAGACAGTCCTTGTCTTTGAGTCCAACTTTTTGCTGAGATGGCAGTGATGTTCCTCTGTTTGGGGATGGAGCTTTGACTGAGATTGAGGCCTGAGGCAGAGAGGCAGGAGTGGCAGAGTCAATCACAGCAGCTTTAACTACGGGCGCTTTCATGACAGTATCTGTTGATGGCTCTGCGGGGGAACTGCTCTGAACTGGTGGCTCTGTTGAAGGCTGAACATTACTCGTGTGCGAGCTAATCACGACCAAATCTGGAGGCGACTCTGAGGAATCATTTTTTCCATCTGAAGGTTTTGTTTCTACAGTAGCAGAGGAAGGTCTTGATTCTAACCGCTGAGTGGGAAGTTTTGTTTTTAGTAAGGGTTTACTGGCTTTATGTGTCAAATGGGTTGAAACATTAGCTTCACTTGTGATTGGTGAGAGTTGTCCTTCCTTACTGGAATTTGACTCTATGTTTGTTTTGACTTGTTGTGGTTGGGAATGTACTTGTACCTCATGGGCTGATGTCTCTTTAGCTGTAAATGATTTTATTTCCGGTTTTGGGGAATTGTCTGTAACCAACTTTGCAAAGGGCTGAACAGAGCTAGTAGGTGTAATGGGAGGCTTTTTCTGGTCTTTCCCAAAGACTAATGGGGGTTTTGTATCTGCAGTGTGGTTCAAAGACACAGGAGTTGGTGGGCACTGAGTTAAGGTCGGAGTACAACCCCGTATAGGTGTCCTCCACCTATACGGTTCAGGTAGAGGGGAATCTCTTATTGCAGTCCACTGTTTAGCTACTGTGGGAGGGCTAAGTTGAGCTTTAAAATCTCTGTTGGCTTCACTAAGGGGCTGAATATTTGCAGCATAGTTGGTTACAGCAGTTTGTATTGAGGATTGAGTGTTTTCAGCATGACAGTTAGTTTCTGCAGATTTCTTTGTTTCAGTGAGAGGTTGTCCAAACTCTTTTACTCCAGGCTGGGCGCTCACTAACATTGCAGATGTTTGAACATTATTGTCGGACATGATATGACCTGACATTATGATGGTTTGCTGTTCTACATTGATTGTAGATTGGTTAGCTGCTATAATGGAAGTCTCAGCCGTCGATGTTACAGAATATTTCGTGTTTATCTTTGGACTTGCTAAAAGCTTATGGATCGGAGGGGGTTGTGTTTTTGCAGCAGGTTCAGGTACAGATGCCTCAGATGATCTTTGCGCAGCACGAAGATTGGAAATCGGTTTGCCATCTGCTTGTGAGTTTATGCAGACTGCTGCTGGGGCAACAGAACCAGAAACAGATTTTACATCAAAGGGCAGTTTTGTTTCAGATTGACTCTCAACTCTTTGTGATCTCAACTGAGGACTTTTTGGTATGATATGGCACGTCATATTAGGGCTAGATGGCACAGTCGGTTTACTGACTTGCATAGGAACAAATGCTGGTTTATTGCTCATGGTTGGAGCTGTCATTCTTGCCAGAATAGTTTCTTTAGTAAATGTGGTTTCAGTCACATTAATACTGTGAGCAATGCTGCCCAAACTAGACTGGTTTGACTTTGTAGTTTCAGGAGCAAGTCTATTGTTTTGACCAGCTTCCGCACTTCCTGGTTGTGTAGATAAGATTGCGTCTGTGGGCGACTTGTTCACTGTTATTAGTCCTGAACATGGTTTCATGGACAGTTTGGTTTCAGTGGCCTGTACTGCGTTTCCTTTTGAAAGATCAGAGGCTAGTTTTGTTTGTGTATTCCCTGCTGTAACAGGTACAGTGGGAAAATTCTTTTCCTGCAATTTACCAGTCAGTAAACTCAACCTTTCATCGGTGAGTTGTTGATACCTTCCTGTGTCTACTGTTGAGTTTTTAACACCATTAGTGTTACTACTATTGCTAGTACGATAAGTGGGAGGTTTGGCTTCTGTATTTGCTTGACTAGAGACTATGGCATCGTTAGCACGGATACTGAAGTTGGAATAAGTAACTTGAGTAACCTCTTCTATAGTTTTGCTTGAGTTTGTGTAGAAATTTGGTCCTTGAACAACTTTATCTTGACCAATGGGTCCTATGCCATCTGACGTGTTGATGGTTACATTCACAAACATGTTGGATGGCTTTGGGGGCTCTTTTATTGGCACGTTGCATAAGTCAGTCTTTAAAGGAACTCGAATGTCTAAAATAGTTGGTGATTTGGTTGCCCTGAATGATTGGCCTGTGATTCCTGTTCCTGCGATAGGTTTACCCAATAGTGAAGTATTTACAGCAGGTGGCTTTAGTACAGTTGGTTCTTTAGACAATAATACTGGCACATTTGGTAAGTTGGTCTTTAAAGGGGTTTTAATGTCTGAAAGAGTGGGTTTAATTTCTGCTGTACCCAGTAGAGCTGTATTTCTAATAGATGAATTGAGTACTGTCAGTTCATTAGGCGATTTCAAAGAGAGACCTGTTAAGGGTAAATTGATCTTTTCCTCTGCTGTTTGACTGTGACTGCAGGTTTTAGTTTCCCCACTGAACTGTTGTAGGAAATTTGGGCCTTGCTTTGCTGGAGACACTACACAGATACCAGACTGTGCAGAGCATCCAGAAACTTTGAAAGGCTGGTGAGGCATCATAGATTTTGGTTTAGAGACTATGTTTGTTAAATGGGGGGCAGTGCTTGTGTTTTCAAGAGTGCGTTCTGATTTTGCAGCCATTGGTGGAAAAATCTCCCCCATAATTATTTTGTTGATTGAACTAATTTCGCTGCTTGTTTTGATTTGTTGGTTAACATCTTCCCTTTGACGAGGTAAGACGGTTTCAACAGCCACTCTATTGGACTGTGGAGCATCTGAAAACAGTTTGGAGGCTTGTTTTGTTCCTAAAATGAATGCATTATTTATGATTGAACTTCCTGACAATTTGGGCTCTAACTCTGCAGCAAGGGGTTGGACAATTGCATTTTCATTGTCAGGTATGGCAGTGAATTCAACATTAAAGCCGTTTGCTGTTGACAGACTTACTTCCCCAGCAGTTTGGTATGATTGGACTGGTGTTACCTCGATTAGTCCAGACTGTTGTTTGGCATTTGTGCCCTTGAATTCTCCTTTAGTAACTGTTTTCTGAAGTTTGTCGCCAGTTTCTATTGTGTTTATGCCTTTTACAGTATGCTGCATTTCTGCCATCTTTGAGTGTCCTTTCACTAAAGGTAAGGAGTAATTCAACAGACCACTGCTATCAGTCAGGCATGGGGTTGTAGTTTGTGCTGCCTCTATAGAAAATGGCTGTGTGTGTACCTCACCTGCTTTAGGTATTGGTATTGGAGCCTCAGAGTATGAGGCTTTTGCTGTGGATACATCACTTGTGGATTGCTGCATTGTTTTCTGTGCCAAGCCAAGATGGAACTCAGGTTTTACTGTTTCCACACTAGATGTTTTAAGTGATTGTGTTCCAATATTTTGAAGTTCAGTGCGACTTTCCTCAAACACATCTTTGCTACATGTGACCGTCCTCTCAGCTGGCCGCTCTGAATCCTTTACGGTTGATAGAGGCTGTGAACCCTGAGCAGCAGAAACCTCTACTGAAGTGGGGAGGTCTTTATGCCCATTGTTTTGTTTTGTTGCATCAGATTTTGAGATGTGTGATTGATCAACAGATACTTCTGGCTGTGGTTTATTTGAGGAAGTCTCCTCAACTCTGCTTGGTACAGGGCTGTGATGAGATGAAATAGTCCTAATCCCACCATAGGCAACATACTCAGCTGGTGTAAGCCCATAATATGTTGATCGTGATTTGGGCTTTGAGGTAGCTAATGACATTTGAGTCTCCAGTAGTGATGTCAGGGACTTGCGAGCCTCAAACACAGGAGGTCGATTGGCAGATGACTGGGGGCTTGGGCTTGGTGTTTGCCTTAAAATCACTGGTGGTGGGTTGAGACTTGAAGTCTTTGGTTCAGAGTAAAATGATGGAACTTTTGGGAAAGATGAAGCTTCAATCTCTGCACCTTGGTTTGGTTTTAGTTTTGGGGTGACCCCTTCTACCAGTGTTGGTTTGAGTACATCCGGTTCAGTTGCACTGAGGCTTGATGCTAAATTCTCTCTGTTGTACAGCCCTTTATTGGCAAGACTGAGATTTATTGTACTCTTTCGAGTATGTTGAATTTCAGTCTCTCTCTCTTTGTAACTTCTGACTTGTTTGATGGAAGTTATCTGATTAGCATCAGTTTGCTTCAGTTCGTTTGAGGCACCAGCAGGTTTACCTTTACCAACAGTTTGAATTACAGAATTTTGTTGTAGAGGCTCGTTGGGAATAGCAGAAGTTTGTAAATTTGGGGAGCAGTTTAAAGCAGGACTTGAAGCAAATAAAAGTGGGTTAGGTTTGGAAATTTCAAAAACAGGTGTGGATACTTGAACTGGTTTGCTTGAGGGAGTCTTAGGTCTCCCACTTTGGGTCCTGGACACAGAGAGTTTCTGATCTGTGTTCACTGCCAGAACAGTAGTTAATGGTTCTCCTTGGTTGGTAGGGTTTGTTACTGTGAGGTCGTGGATGGAAAGAGGTTTAGAGAGTTCATAAAATGTTGCTTTTGATGTATAAATCCTGGTTAGTGGGTCAGGTCTTGTCTCTTTCACTGCTTCAACAAGTGATATTTTTGAGGCTGTTATTTCAGGGCACATCTGGCTTGGTACAAAGTTTCCATTACTGGTATGTCTGGCAGTCCAAAATGATGTCTGACTTTGAGGGATATCCTTTGAAAATGAGTTTGTCTCCCTGTGGCTTGGATTAAAAGGTTGCATCTGGTTGTTTGAAAGCGATAGCAACATTGGAACAGGAGGTAGGTCTGCAACCTGAGAAAGTGCTGGCCCCGGGATACTGTTGGGGGTGGTTGGGAATAGGGTCAGGCTGTGAGTTGATATTTTAGGGCTGGACTGCGGCACAGAGCCTGGATGGACTGTTGTGACTGAACCATGGGAATTGGGTGTCATGTTTAAATTGAATGCAGGAGGATGAGGCTGTGCTGGGACTTGCTCAGGTGGTGATGGGGGAGTTGAAACCAAAGGTGGCATCATGAAAGAAGAGGCGTCATCAAATAAAAAAGAGGAGCACTCAAACAGTGGAGCTATCTGCTCTTCAGAAGTCCTGATCTGAGCTGTGTGTGACTGAGGGCTGAAGCTGACAGTTTGACCATAGGGGCTGCTCTGAGGATGAGGGAATGTAGATGCAGAGTGATCATAAAGGGAGCCAAAGGGAAAACTGGACACTGAGGAGTCTGCTATGTAAATCGAATCTGGTGTCTTTGGGGGGCTGGACTGGTCACTATGCTCAAGATCTGTGCTTGCTTCGTTGACAGGCGACAAACAGGAGCGGAAGGGTATGGGTGTCTGAGAGAGGCTTCCTTTTTTCTTAGCTCTCTTCTTCTTGAGTTTCTGAAGCCTTGCATTGTCTTTGCCCGGTTTTGGCAGTAAGGGCGGAGGATATTGCTGGGAAAGGTCAGGCTCCAGCCCATTACTGTAGCTGACTTCCATCAGCATTTCAAACTCCTGCAAAACAGAGGCAAAACACTTCTCAGTGTATTTACCATCACTGGAAAATCTATTCATGTATTTACAGCAAAGCAGATACAAAACTATCAACGTATTCTTCATAAGAGGCCTGTCATGTCAAAGGAGTTTTCATCATATTTGCTTGATAATAATTATGATTGACAACATTTAACATATATCTCTAACATCTGTTGGGGACTAATAAGTAGCTTTCATCGCTTAGAAACCAAATTATTAAGACAGAGCGAGGAAGCTGGGAAATGCTGTTTTCCTATAAATTAAATGCTACATATGTTTGATAAAGGTATTCATTGTATTTGAATGATCTGTATAAGTACTGTAAAACACTGTTATTTTGCTTCTTTTACAGCTGGACAGTTTTCTGAGGATTTGTGAAACACCTATCAGACTTTGAAGAATTCTGGATTATGAAAGGAAAACATTATGATACCACACAAATTGTAGCCACTATCACTTCTCCATTCTCTGTATTTCATAACTTGGGTCGGAAATGCTCTTAAATTCTGGTGTGATGACACCCATCATTTAAGAAAGGTAGAGTCTCTTCTCTGTTTATACTGGACAGGTATTCATTTTATCTTGTGAATAATATCTCAAGGTGCAGTAACGTAACTCTGAATAAGATGAAAATAAAATCATTTAAAATGGTTCCTGGTGTTTGATTGCTCAATAGACAGTGTGTGCCTTCCTGTTTTCCATTGTGTTGTGGGCTCAGTGTGCAGAATGTCTCTCCCTATGTTCCCTGTACAGTTTACTCAGCTGCTTTCTGCCTCCACTGGTTTAACCCATGCTAATGGCTCTGAAGCAAGTCTGCAGCTGGCTTTACGAACTATGAGCTCACATGACAATCAGCTCATTAGCAGGTTTCAAAGCTCTTAATTGGGTCTTGAAGATACTGCATGGCTATAAGAAACATCACCAGTAGAAATAGAAAGGCATGTAGCCCTATGGCTTATGGCAAGGCAACTTTGAAATGATGACAAGCTACTTGAGACTGTCAAATTTAAAAATGACCTCTGCACGAAATAAAAGTAGATCAAAGGAAGATGATACAGGAGCGTGGCAATGGTCATGCACAGAAGAGGGTGTGTGCTTTTATCTAATGTTCATACCCAAACACATGAGCAGCAGTAAATTCTTTCATAATTGATATTACAAGCAAACAATGAGTAGAAGGTCAAAAGTCAGGGGTATAATTAACCGACAATAAAGGTAACATGTAACAGACACCCCTATGCAGGATCATGCTAGACAGAGATGTGTCAGAGTTGCAGAGCAGACAGGATGTTGATGCACATTTTGTATTTCACTCCCTAATTTATATTCAAAATATAAAATTTTTTTAGGGCCATATTCTTCACATTATACATGGTACATTTACTTGGTTGTCTTAAGCGGCAACACGAGCTGAATTGTTCTCTTTCAGTCAGAATTTTGAAGTATCTTTGGGTGACACTAGAAAAGTGCCGCAGTCTAATTTTACTCCAAGGGAAATAAGAGCAAACATCCTGACCCTGAGCACCTGCTGCCTGCTGTCCAGCACTCACAGAAACAGCCTCAGTCTGCTGGAAATCAATGCCAGGCAAAAATCCTCTCAGAGCTGCCCTGACTGTCAGCTTAGCCTCATGTTTCTCTGCAAAAGTTTCCCTTGAATTTTTATTATGTTGTATTTTTTGGTCCAAGAAAAGCAAGTTAATCAAACCTAAATGGGTGTTTACTACAAGTTTGACGACCTCTGACTTGCGTCATGAAAGTACAGATGCTCCGGTACAGAAATACCACCTGTGAAGGTTGGTCACTGCGAATTTAAACACCCTGAGATGTTTGTCTTCTTTAGAGCAAATGTTTAAAGTGGGCCCCTGTTGTCAAAGTGACTCCTGCAGTCACAGTGACAAAAGGGCCAGCTGACACATGAGAAGCCCCCCTTTTAAGGCTGTGGTGTTGGATATCTGGGAGGCTTCCACTGGAACAGCTCAAAAGAGGAAAGTATAAGATTAGCTTTGAGATAAAACTGTGCCATGACCTCAATCTATCTACCTTGAAGCAACATGATAAAAACAAAAAGATGGAGCTCTTCTCTAATCATCAGGTCTTTACATTATGAATCAGCACCACACTTACCTGAGGTGAAAACAGTTGTTGCTTGTGTTTTGCTGGGCAGGCTACAAAGCAAACAGTGGTTCACATTAAGAAATGAGGCAATCCATTTCTTTACAATTGACGATAAAAGGTTTATTTGAAAAAAGGCCAGAAAGGGAATAAAGGTATAATCACTGTGCAGGTTTGTCAATGGTTGCCACATGCCTGCACTTATCTGCCATGGCACAAACATGTGCGGAAGCATATATGGTCAATAGTGCAATGCAAGCGCTCCTTGTCACAGATGTAATGTCTGATATGCATCATGCCTTTAAGATTTCAGATCGTGCACGTGTCACTATCAAATCCTATGCACCGTTTTGCAAGTTAGCACCTGACTAACGGGCACACATTGCAGTACCAGCAGCTTGTCAATCAACAGACACTGAGTTTGACTGGTTTACCTTCAGCGAGCGGCTGTCAGGACAAACTGCTCTCTGCTTGTTAATCCCAGCTCAGAGTGCCACAGGGCTGTCTCATCCTGAAGTGAACTGCTGCCTTAGAGAACGAGCCACAGTGCCCGTGCCTACTCCAAAAATAACACTGTCGTCTTCAGTGTGTGTTGCAGGAGCATACGGGGGTTTCCAGGCCACCTGAGATGGCTGAGGGTCAGCCCCTAGAGTCAGCAGGCGGACATGTCCACCTGGGTAGGTGGTCACCTGTATCAGCTCAGCAGACCAGAAGGGACCACCAGTATGTGTGCAGGACAGAAGCCCTTCACATGAGCTCCGCTGCTCACATGCAATTGCTGATAGACGAAGCTGGATCGTCTGTCAGACTGTTGTTTATTATTTCAACTTAAGTGCTGCACCTTTAACTCCATGCTGCAGTGTCAGCTCTTAGAAAACATGGGAAGAGATTTCTAATCAGCTTCTGCAAAATAATGGCCACAACAGAGGTATTTTTTCGCTCTGGTTTCTGCTTGAAGTGCAGATCTAGTCTAGATATACAGTTTTGATGGAAAAAGGACTATGTACAGGAAGCATGGTTTTCAGGAAAACATGTTAATGTACTGTAGGGTCTCTGTTAGCTAAAAATAAATGCACACAGATGACCACTTGCAATAAATATTGATGCATGTTATTGCAGTACAGCCTCCACACACCAGTGGCAATGTTGTGTAGCAACGTTGAGGTGTGAAGTTGCATAAGCCCCCACAGAACATTGATCAGCCATCATCCAAGTTTAAGTCCAGTAGCCTCCATTGCCATCTCTTTGGTCTCAGTATGGGTGAAGGCTACAGATCAGGACTGTATGCACAGCAGATAGCAGCACAGGCAGGAAGTCTAAACTTTTACTGTACAGGATGCATTCATCTTCCTTTACAGTAAACTCAGTGGAGTCCAGCTTGTATTGGCTAGTTAGCATCAACTGCTTCCATCACGCTGACCACATCAGCCAAGTTGTAATGTCCAAGAAAAAAAATGTGTTCAGCCATTATAACAAGATAATCCAAATATATAACAGAAGAGATACTGATTGTAATGAATACAAGGACTGTGACCCGGTCAGCAGTGTTAAAAGCTGTATAATATAACCTGAGTGATGTTTCTAACCCATGAGCCATGCTAATACTGTAGCCGTGCTTTATTTCTGTAAATCACTTTGTAATGCTGTTAAGAACAGTGCAATAAGTCATTGTTATCATTTTTATTATTGTTGTTGTTGCTGTTGTTGTTACTATCCATACTCAGACTGATATTTCACATTTTTGTTAATCCTTCCATGAGCTGGTGTCAGAGCATTGAACACATACATTTTCTTTGTAGCAGAAAGGCTTGCAGATCAGTTAGCAGTAGTTCTGTGTGTGCGGAGTAGTGCCTCTCAGACAGCAAGGTTAACTTCCACGATGGAGCCTAACAGGGCAAAACCAGCGGCAGGAAAATTCTGCAAATCATTTGTTACATATGAAGTACAAAGCTAAAGGCACATGGTGATTGATGTTAGGAGTCCTGCATTCATTTAGCTGTTTCAACTTCTCCCTTCTTTCCTGTTTGGGAAATATTAGTGGCTAAATCAAACTGAAACTTTAAAGTGGGGAGGGCATGTGCCCCCCATCACCAGTGGAACTCATACACTGGTGTGATGGTATGTAGTTGCTGATAAAAATAATTTGGTAATGCAACCACATACCACAGTCCCACTATCTACTGTAACAGCACAGTCCTGAATCTGCTCCCTACAGCTGTGGATGATGGAGCTGAGTCTACAACAGCCCAAAACCTTTATAAGCTATATATATATATGTGTGTGTGTGTGTGTGTGTGTGTGTGTGTGTTTCTTCTGACATCTCATATAATTTGGCTTTTAGCTGTGAAGCTACAAACATGTCAACATTGTCTATTTTTATTTATTTTTTAGCATTGTTTATGTTCTATTGTTATTCCATTATTCTGTGCTTTGTAGGGTATGCTGACTGTCTGAGTGATTGAATGGCTGGTTGATGAAGTGACTGACAAACACACACACACACACGCATGCACGCATGCACGCACGCACACTTTCCCTCCATTGTCTAGATGCCAAGCTGATGTGTAACCCCCCCGCCCCCCCTCTGTCTTCTATCACAAATTTAGCAACAGAAGCTTCTCAGCTGCTCTTTTCCAAAACCTGAGCCCTGCTCTTCCATCCACAGTATTTCATCCATCTCCTTCTCCAGGGTCATGGCTACCCCCTCCCCTCCCTACCCACGCCCCCCCCCCACCTTTTTTTCACACATAAACATATATTCTACAGAGACACACACCTCACCCTCATCCCACAGCCAATAAGGGCCTGAAGAGCTCAAGTATCACTATATACAAGGACTTATTCTCTGAGCAGAGGCTGTCGATTCTTACAGAGCTTCATCTTCATCGCCTGAGGAGCTTCTCTTCCCTTCTGAGGTAAGACAGCCACAGACAGGCAGCGGCCCTGAATTCCCTCATCAACACCAAACAATATGTTTTTGACTATCTCGCTCTCCTTTTAAGTCAAAACCTGCTAGTTTTAGTTTTAATGTTTTGTGGCATTTGTGTGTAGTCTGAGGAGAGAAAACACAGTTCCCCATCTTTTCCTGCCACAATGCAAGATATAACTTCAGGAAGGACTTTAGACAATAGACATAGAAATGTTTTCCTGCATGTCAAGCATGTGTAGTTTGTGTTTGAGATGGTTAACACTGACAGACTGAGGAGCTAGAGTCCAGTTTCCTCAGCCCATCTTAATTAAATCATCCCTTTCCGTCATCATATCAGATGTTTTAATTTAAAACGACAGGTGGAATTTTATTTTCTTCACCTCTTTAAGGAAGCAGTTCACCCTTTGAAATGATGCCATAAAACCAGAGCGCTCATGAGGTAAATTCTTGGACGTATAAGTAATGAAAAGCTCAATAAGCAAGAAGGGTGGCTGCCAAATGTGACTTTATTTGATACTGAACTATTCAGCTAATGAAAGCTGGAATTTATAGCTGTAATAGAGTTTTTTTCTTTTTTCATTTTGGACAGTTATTACCATCCGATTTATTTTAAAATATAATTTAGAATATGAACATAATTTGGAAAACGCTGGCTTGTGGCTTAAAGAGGCTTATAGATATGACAGTTAAAACCATAGTTATATGTCGTGCTCATGAGTCTTGTGTCCCAAACCAATGTGAATTCTTTGAACGCAAAAATCCTGATACTACACATTATTTATTTGATGTCTAATTTTGCTGCATTGGTGTATCTGCTGTATTGTTTCTGGCCATTTGGTTGTAAATGTGACTCTAGCATCCAGTATATGGCTCTGGTTTTTACATGTGCAGATGCTAAGCTTCATCCTTCATAATGTCTGCCATCTCTTATCCCTCTTTTCCTCTCCTGCAAAGTCTTATCAGTATGTTGAACTTTAAACTGATCCACCCGCCCTTGTAGCCACATGGGGTGTACCTGAAAACTTGGCCAACATTTTAGAGACATGAGATTTTTAGATAGCAAGGAGTCATGAGGTCTGTTTGCAGTCTGTAGCAGATTACCCATCCTTCATTCAGACTGATGTGACTAGTCTATATATTCGTCCGCGATTGGCATTTAAACCTGCTGATTCTGCTCTTGATTGGCCCAGGACGTCACTCTACTCCGTGGTGTCACCTGTTTGATCGGTCTTTGAGTTTCAGCACCGAGTTTTGGTTTCAGAAAGATTCAGAAACACTTCTCAGTATTTAGTGTTCTCATACTTAAGAAATGAAGTGACCAGCCACTAAATATACAGACTGCTGAAGTGTCAGTATGTACAGAGAGGCTGCTGGACACCCAGAGGTGAGACTGCTGTCGGCTGTAAGTCGATCAAAGAGCTGGTTGGTTGGAGTTGGCTGCTGATTGGTTGTCGGAGGGCAGAGGATCCTCCCGCTGGGCTGAGCTGAGGGATTAAAGCAGCTATTTGGACACTGTTCCTCAGCTGATGGGTAGAAATATGATCCAGAACTAATCCTCCAAGTCCTCTGCAGCTGTGCCCAGTAAGCTGTGCCCACTAAGTGTGAAGGAGTCATCCAAAGATACTTTATATATATATATATCAAATATGATATTTTTGTTCATAGAGCCTACAGTGAGCAGAAATCCTCCCACTTTGGCGCCGTTACGGCTGCCCCTATTTTGGACTTAATTGGCAGTGATGTTACAACTCAGGCTGAGCTCCATGGAGCCTGTGGGAAGATTTTAACATTTCGGAGGATCAAAGGGCTATTTCCCATGTACAGGGCCAGAATTTCACATTTGAACTGTGAAAGCTGTTAAATCCTGGAAGGAATCTGTAGTATGAGCTCAAAACAAGCAGTCAAACAGTGTCTATATATGCTTGAAGTCCAGCAGTGCAATCACTCTTAGCAGATCAGGTTTAAATCAATATCTCTATGTGTTGCACTAGTTTTAGTTGAATTTGCCCAAATGTTGAAATTATCTGACATTATGTGACATTTGTGTGGTCTTCCATAGCCGTTTAAGGCCCTGACTGCCGACCCAAAACGAGACCGTCTGGTCTACAGAGGATTTTTGCTTTGTGTGAGCTCTACCTGCTCCTAGTGTTTTGTTTCGAAGTACAGCTACTGTGGCCCAATATCTTGACAATAGTAACTTTTCACAAAGGTTTTAAGGCCCAGGTCGCACTGTTAGCGTAACATTTAGCATTGTACACCTGAGGCTTTCTTTTGGTGTGTTCTCCTTCCATTTTATCTTCATCACAGTGAATTACAGGATTGGTTCTGTATCAACTAGACACACATTTGTTGAATACAGATATGTGTACCTGTGTAACACAGGTTGAGTTACCTTCAGGCAGAGCCTTGCAACCTGTTTCTGGTTTTTATGCCAGGGTAACCGGTAGCTCTTTTCTGCAGCCTCATATTTGCTTTACAGACATGAGTGTTCATCAATCCATATTTTTTGTTTAATGAAAATGAAATGTTAAACTGGAGCAGGGGCCATTTGGTATTTCTGTCTCGTGTCACTCTGTTGCTATTTCAATCCTGTCAACTCAGTAGGTCCTTTGTCTTTCCTTTCAGGTGTGAAGCCTGCTGTCACCATGTCTGACACTGAGGATGTGTAAGTGAATCACACACCATCACAAACAGCTATGGGATGGGTTGTGGATGAGCCAGTAGGAATATATTCATGACTTTTGGATGTCTTGTATCTCTTTCAGTGAACATTACGAGGGTAAGTGACAATACGCTGGTAATGTATGCGCAACAAACACACACCACAAAAAAGAACATGGACGGCTTATGAGAAAATGCAGCTCTGGGCACTGACACGTAAAACCCCCAAAATGTTTTGGTCATTTTGCTTCATTACAGTTCTTTTTCACCTTTTTTGATAATTTTTCTGCCTTTTTTTTGTCATGCTGTCTGATGTCATCTTTTTGATTCTCTTTGCAGTTATTCTGTATGTGCTTGTTGTCATTTCATACCTCTTTACAGTTATGTTTTATCTCTTAGTCACTCTGTGGTTCTATTTTTGTTGTTTTCTTTTTATAGCCATTTTTGCCTCTCTGTTGTCATAACCCTTGATTCTTTTGTATTCCTTTGTTGTCATTTTGTGTTTTTAATTTGTGACCTTATTAATATTAACAAAACTTGATAAAGAGGCTCTGTTGCTGGTGACCCCATGACCCCATGACATACAACATTTATACACTGACTTTACAAAGCCGTCTTCTAAATTCTACCTTTAATTCTATCACTCACACAGTAAGAAAGTCTTTGTGACCCCAGTAGACATAATATGAACTTTGACTTGTTAAAATAAGCTCCCTCCTTCTACATGTTGTCCTTCTGCTCTACAACGGTGATTTCGATAAATGCACTCAACATTATTTCAAAGCTGATCGAGTTTTTCCTTATTACATTTTATTCCAAACTATATTGGTAATATGTCTAAACTGTACTGATAGTATATATTATTTCAGTTTCTTTTACATGGATTTTCAGCATGAGTATAATTCAATGTAATTAAAGAAATTACACCATGTGATATTTGTTTTCGTTCTCTCACCATGTTCTTCTTTCCAACCAAAGACGAGGAAGGTAAATACAATATTTAAGACCTTCCTCACTTAACTAATTTATCATCTGCTTGATGTCACCCTGTATTTGAAGTGTTTGATTCGGATACTAGCTCATTATACTGGATAACAGATTAAAATTTTAGTCTTGGAGGATTTAATCGATGGGATATCATGACATCACTATCTTTTTTTCTATTACTTGATAAAAGTTTGAAAAGATCAGTCTTGGTGTAGTAGGTAGGCATCATCTTTAATTATCTGCAGTTACATTAGTGTCACCATATGAAATGCCTTATGTGTGAGTGGAGAAATGTTCTTATTGAAGTTTTTATATCAAATTTCAATCATTGTGCTGAAATAAATGTTTATTTGGGTAATCTAGGGAGCACTGGACATTTATTTTCCATTAAATCCGTACAGCTCCAGTTCCAAACACTTCCAAAATAAGGGTGACTTCTCTTAACTGGGTGAATTTTAACTTCACATGGTTAAGAAAAAAATGGCCTGGAGTTTCTCAACTCCATACATTTATTTTCTTGCCATGTGACATGTTTACATGGTCATCTATTAAGGTTGCATCAAAGCAACTGTCATTGACCTCATTCACACAACGGCCATATTTTAAACAGTGGAGGTGGAAACTACCAGGATAAGCCTCATAAAATTCAAGTTACAAATTAAAATTTCTAGTAATGTCATTGAAGATCAAACTGGAAGCAAACCTCAATAGAAATATAAACTAAAAAATTAAGTGAGAAAGAAGTTTGCAAGCTGTCAAAAAGCTACATTGTACACTACTACAAGTTAGCTTACATCCTAGCTGGTGCCCGTTAGCTTTAAGCTTTAATTTTCAAGGTTGTTTTTTTTTTTTGCTACATTAAACTGGAACATTGAGGGGAAACCAGGGAGTTTACCATTTGTATCTACAAAGACTATTATCACTTACTATTACAAGTCTGTAATAACAACTGACTGGAAAGTGACAAAAGAGAGACTGTATTAATTACAGAAGTTAGTGTCATATAATTGACCAACTCATCAAAACCATCCTATCCTACATTTTGATTCAAATGGTAATCCCAATTAAGATGTAACATAAAATATGTTAGTTTAAAGGTTCATAGTAATTTCAGTGATTACAAATCTGAATTTTAAATAGGACACATTTAAGAGATTAAAAACATGTTTCCTTTGCCATTTAGTTTCTGGAAATGTAGTCCCTGCACTGTACAATGTGCCAATGTTGCAGTGGCTACTGTTCCCACTGAATTACTAAAGTAATCTTTTCCCAGGATAACAGGCCGAAGAAGTAACTAACAGCTCAAGGATCCCAAGATAACGGGGAAATCTGTCTCCAAATAAAATAGGCTTCTCCAGCCTAAACTATGCTTAACTTTAAACTGGCTACTCTTTAGGTAGTGGTCCACTTAAGCAGTTAAATATTGCCTTGGTGTGAAAGGTCAACTGACTTTTTCTCATCATCATCTGTTTCTCTCTCTCTGTTCTCAGCAGCACTATCCCTCGCTCAAACATCCATCTTCTCTGTAACTAAAGTAATCTCTCACTTTTGGTTTCTAATGGCTCTATAATGTCTGTGGTCTTCATTAACGGCCTTCTCCGACACCCTTCATCGCCCCCGGCGGTTTGGTGCATGCTGCGTGCCTGTAGCCCAGGAGGAGGTAGTAGAAGTAGAAGTAGCCCCTGAGGCGGAGGCCCAGGTAGAAGCAGAGCCAGAGGTAGAGCCTGAACCAGAACCAGAGCCAGAGCCAGAGGAGTTGCAGCAGGTGGTTCATGAGGAGGAAGGTATGTGGCACGGGCAGTTTGTTCACTCTTCTCCTGCAGGACATTCAGCACTCTGCTCCATGATAGTCAGTTCTGTCAACATCCACATGCTGCAAAACATATCCTGCTTGGCAAGTCAACGTTTGAGTCTTAAAGAACAATTCAGCATGATTTAAGTTTTTGCCTACACATTTTTTCTGTAAAACCCTGTAAGCTTTGTGACCCCCAGACTTCATAAAATGTAACCAAATTTTGTCTTTGTGGATTTTCACACTCTATATATCCAACACAGTTAGCTGTTTATTTGATGAGACACAAACTTCCCAATCACCTTTTATGTAATTATACAGGGCAGCAAAAATTTTTTTCCCCTTGATCTTATTTGAGATGTTTCTTTGGCCAACCTTGGTTGTTATGGTCACAATACCAACCTTTGTCACCATGGGTGTCATGATTACAATAATGACATGTTTGTAATAAAAATGGATAATAGAAACAATATAAGTTGCTACTTTTATATGGGAATCAAGCTTGGCTTTTTTTGAAGGAAACACCTAATATTAACCTGAGGCTCAGTTGTCTTGTTGGGTTTGACATCTTTGCAGCTCACTAATCTAGTTCTGCTTTAGCTTCCCTTTAGCCCTTTCCACTGGAGTCACCTTCTCTTCATAACTGCCCAGTATCACAAAAGTTAATCTTCACAGTAAATAGACAAACTTATGAAGCTTCAGGATGTATCTGCAGCAAAACGGGTTATTTGTTGAAAAAGTAGATCAACAAGCACAGAGCCCATGTTCATACATCTAATTTAACAGCAGCAGTAGCTTCTTACCTCCTCCAGGTAATGGAGTGGCTTCTTGAACTTTGCTTATCAAAAACATATAGTACAATACAGTTGTAGTAATCATGGCTTAAGGCTCAAGTTCACTGCCATATTTTAGGTTCAGGCACACATATTCAAGTCCTCATACTGAAAGGTTGCAGGTGTTGCTGTAAAGACAGTCCAGATTATAAACCGAGGCCAACATAAATGTTTTGGGGGAAGTTGCATTTAAAAATACTGGGAATGTCAATGCTCCATGGCTCCTCTTTTAGGGCCACCCTCAAGCCAAAGTTTCAACTTCAAACAAAGATATCATTTTATCCAGCTGCTGTACTACCCTGAGCTATTTGCTGTGCACATTTAACATGACTTCCTTAGTTTTGATTTTAGTAACTCTATTTCTTTCCTTTAGTTCCACCTCAAAACAACTCTTTACAATTGCAATAGCACCACCGCTATAAGTCATCAATTTTGTTTCTTAACAGCGTCGTGAATATTGGAGCCACTAACGGAGCAACACACAAGCAGTGTATGACATGTTCAAACAGTTGGACTTGACCAGTGTCGAGACACTGACCCATTCCCTTTGATGTCAACATGCATCACATCCCCAGGGAAGCAGCAGCTTTATCTAATTCACTTAGCAGGTCACAGTCTTTGGTTTTTTCAAAGTATCCCCATGAACCCCTGTTTTTTTAGTTCACTGCAGCAAACATCTGAGCTTTGCTTTGTAAACTGTCCACAGTCATCCCAAGTTGTCACTATTAGTCTCAATTGACATGCAGTCATGCCAAATCATTTCGTCCTGGTTGTTTGGAATAAAAGCTGTGCATTTGAATGTCGGAAGGGAGAAAAAGAAGAAAACCAGCAGCTTTACATGAGTTAACTGACCCGTCTCATCCGTGGCCTTCAATCCACGTTAATGTCTCATGATGTTGTCAATGACCATTACCATGGTTTGCAATTTGCCAAACTCATGTGTCAAACTTAAAGGCCATAGCAGAAAGGATGACGGGTAATTCAGTCATGTAGAAAGCCATTTCTCCTTGCCTCCCTTCAGTCCATGTTAGCATCTTTCTCTCTGTGTGTACCTGAAGAGTGAGCCTGGCAAATGCTTTAAAGCATTTACATTAAGGTGTTGAGATTTAATCAATTATCCTCAATTTGAAAACTCCATGGACACTTTTGGTTTGTGCGGGCGGCATCACTGCAGAAGTCCCAGGTTTAAGGTACATTCTAATTGTATCATTGCTTCAAAGTCTGATGAACAATTTGTTGAAGGTTTTGGGTTGAACTTATTCACTTACTCAACTTTCACAATGGTGAAAAGGCCCCAATTCAAAATCAAACAAACGCATCAGCCAAAAATGTCTACAGCACATTTATTTGATTCAATAAATCAAAAAATGTGTGTCTATGAGTCAGACATGAAGGTTTGAAGCAGCCTGTAGATTTGAGGCAGGATGCCTGACATGTGACTTTTACAGTGGCTGCCACTGCTTCAACCATGACAAAATGAACACCTCAGTTTTGTAAATGTGCTTTGTAAGCTCTGCACCATTAAGAGGACAAGAACGGGCAAGCCAGTCCAATCACTAATGTTTTCTGTTCTGCTCTTGCTTTGGACGCTTGCTGCATGCAGAGGCCTATGAAGAGGAAGGTATGTGGATTTGGATTCTTCTCTGTTGTTCTGATTTCTGATTGTTTCCCTGTTGATTAAGGGTGTCTCAATAATTCAAGCAATTGTTTGTTTCAACGGTCTGCCCCAAAGAGAGAAGCAGAATATACGCGATAGCTTTAGTTGGAGTTGTCATGGAGGAATACAATAGAGGATTCAGAAATGCTAAGTCATGGATTACAGGCCCCCCAGCTCATTTCTGCTTCTTCTCTTTTTTGCATGAATGTTTCCTGCCAGGGGAGGAGGGAGATCAAGATGGTAGTTTGTATTTCCTGCTGAGTCGGCATTTCTTTGCCTGTGTTTTCCTCCCTGTCTGCTGTCTGTTTTTTGTTTTTTTGTTTTTAGTGCAAGGGTCTCATCAAGATAAAAAAAAAAAAAAAAAAAGCTAATCACAAATGTCCCAATCTAAGTTGTGTTTTTATCACAAAACCAATTAACCATAAGTCAGATTCTTATTGTGAAAGTGTGAGATGACAAATGTTCAGAAAATAAAACTAAAAATAGCTTATGTGATATATGACAGTGTACTGATCCTAATCAGCACTTTAAACGTCTCTGGTTATATTGGTTTGATTTATACATTCACACACTAATGTACAACAAATTAACATAGGATAACACTTTATTTACAGTGGCCTCATGCCCGTGTATCAACCTTTACTTCAAGGAAAATGCACATTAATAAAGAAAGTTATTGATACTCTTAATTCATATCCCTGCAGGAGTTGATTTTCAACCATGATGACTGTGCATTTAGTAGACTTGAAAGAGGGGCTAACACACAGCAGTTAAGCCACTGGTTATGTAAACTATTGCTGAGATTTAGACTCACACTCATATTACAATGATCTATAAATGGTGTGAAACCACTCACAACCCTCAGATGTAACTCAGCTTGTCCACAGGGATTTCCCTTCATTAACTGGCAGTTCTTTACACGTCATCCTCTCCATGTCTAATCGTCTGACCTTTTGATATCTCTCTTCTCTCCCTGTTGCTGATTTGATGCTGACAAACCAGAGGAGAAGCCAAAGTTCAAGTGAGTATATCGTCCACAATATGCGGCTGAAATATTGCGTTACTCGTCAGTTCATCATGTCATGTCTCAATTGTGTCTCAATTCACGTCTCTATACAGACCCTCTGCTCCGAAGATCCCTGATGGTGAGAAAGTGGACTTTGATGTAAGTTGCCATGTTTTTGTTGACAGGGAAAGTTAACTCAGTCACTTCCTCCAAACCAGACTGTCACAGAAAAACTGTGTCGCCACCTTTACTGTTCAGTACATAAAACCCAGCCACCTCACATCCTCTTACAGGACATCCAGAAGAAGCGCCAGAACAAAGATCTGATTGAGCTGCAGTCGCTGATCGATGCTCACTTCGAGTGCAGGAAGAAAGAGGAGGAGGAACTCATCGCTCTCAAAGAACGAATTGTGAGATTTAATCCAGATAAAATGACTTCAACACAGCATCAGCTTCATATCTGCTTATGGGAGAAAGCATTGCATCATGTCCTCTGATTTGTGTTTTCAGGAGAAGCGCCGAGCTGAGAGAGCAGAGCAGCAGAGGATTCGTGCTGAGAAAGATAAAGAGCGACAGGCCAGACGGGAGGTAAAGCAGCTCCCGCTTCCATTGAACTGTCAATATGAATATTTATTATTTATGGAAAATGTCACAAAAATTCCAGTCTCAATATACAGCTGCTAAAATGTTTAAGAGATATTTATATTAACTCTGCAATGTATTGTATGAAAGTGTGCATTAACATTCACATAATACTCATCTCTATACTTTTATCCAAGGCAACTTGCAATGTCCCTGCAATGAGGGACATTAGTCAAACTTCATTGCAGTAGAGTTATTGGTTTGGCTGGTTTATGTATTCAATTCTAAATCTATCAAGTGGAGGAGATCGTTAGGATGATCATATAAGAAATTGCAAGAAAAGTGCAAGTTTTTAATGAGATGAGGTTCCTTCTGAAAAGATTAGTTCTAGAGAGCCTCTTGAAGACAGAAGGATATCCATGTTCTGATAGACAGGAGCTGGTTCTGCCACCAGGGAACCACAGACCAGAACAATCTGGACTGAGATAAACTTGTTTATGGAGCTGATGATGCCAGACAACATGTCTCTGAGGCTGGCAGCACCTAGAAGGAGAATACTCAATCATACAGCAGAAGTCTTTCTGAAGGAGCATTGGAAACTTTAACTTAATTGAAGAGACCATGGGCGGTTAGTATAGGTTGATAGGTAGCAGAATGACGTAATCTTTTTGGCTGACCCAATGGGCTGGACTATCTATACGGGTTTCCAATGAGCACTAAGGAAGGTCTGTCAACACAAAACAGCAGTAGGTAAGGTGGGAAATAACCAAGACCTGGACCAGGAGCTGGGTGGAGGGCTGAGTGAAGTGCGCCCACACTGCAAAATGAAGAGCAAGACATTCCACAGACACCACACAAGTGTCCCATCCAGTGAACTCCCAGTAGAATTTGCATTACAGCAGAAAAAAATTCTAAAGAGAATAATTCCAAACATTCATTCATTCATCTTCTACCACTTCTCCATTTCTGGGCTGCAGGGTGCTGGAGCCAATCCCAGCTCACATTGGGCGAGGGCGGGGTACAACCTGGACAGGTCACCAGTCCATCACAGGGCCAACACACAGAGACAGACAGAGATGAACAACCACTCACACTCACACTCAGACCTACAGACAATTTAGTACCCGGAGCAAACCCACACAAGCACTGGAAGAACATGCAAACTTGTTGGGCAACAGTGCTAACCACCAATGCTGCCAATTTCAAACATAGCAATGATTTATTCTTGTCTAACATTTAAATTTCTTAACTTGATTCACAGGCTGAGCGACACAGAAAAGAGGAGGCCGAAGCTCAGAGGAAGATGGATGATGAGGCCAAGAAAAAGATTGCACTGACCAACAAGGGATCAGGCTTCAGCAGCCATTTGCAGAGGGTGGGTCTGATTTCTTTCCTTACATTCTTTGTTGTCATTTTGTGTGAATTGCTTCAACATCATAAAAAGCACAATGAAGACAGAGTTTTACCTTTTCTAGATTGACCAGAGGAGAGGAAAG
Organism: Remorina albescens; assembly: GCA_034769265.1. NCBI lineage: Eukaryota > Metazoa > Chordata > Actinopteri > Carangiformes > Echeneidae > Remorina > Remorina albescens. The sequence goes on from CM068479.1 coordinate 17,092,710, forward strand.
AAGCAGACTGAGAGAGAAAAGAAGAAGAAGATTCTGGCAGAGAGGCTCAAACCCCTGAACGTCGACGGCTTCAGTGAGGACAAACTGAGGTAAAAGAACAAGAGAAGCTGATAGAAAAAAACTGACTTCACCCATTGATTTGTGAGTTGCTGTTTTGAAGGTTCCAGTTTTTAATAGTTGTTACACAGTTGCCGTGCCCTCTAATCCATTCCCTACATTTGGGTCTATTTGCTTCTAAGTAGGACCGTCATTTAAAAAATTAACATCAGGTTGCATTGAAGCAGAATTGAAACTAAAGACTGAGACTATGAATTCATTAGGAAAAAGGTTTACTGAGCAGATAAATCAAGTTAGAAGAAGGATCATTGTCACGGGACTACAGTACATTCTGACTTCTGTTTCCGAACAGTGGAGTCACCCCTGATGGTCATTGGATAGAACGAAGGTTTAAGGCTCCTCAGCAATAGCGTCACTTTACAGAGTCTATGTCCACTTTTATATCAAGTCGTTACACTGCAGAGAGCATTTATTAGTCCCAAGGGACACAATTTGAATGTACATCAAGAGTTTTTATATGTGTGTGGTGTCATTAGTCCCATTATGAAATTAATTCCTTGATTTGTTCGTTTGTGGTTTGCATTTATCAGGGAAAAGGCAAAGGAGCTGTGGGAGTGGCTGCGCAGCCTGGAGGAAATTAAATATGACCACAATGAGAAGCTCAAGAGACAGAGATATGAGGTCAGTCACAAAGACGTTTGATCAAGGTGATTACAGCCCAGCTGTCAACATGAGTCCCATTTCTTTTCTGGTCACAACCAGTGTGTTTCCAGAAAATGTGAGTTTGAAAAAGACCAAAAAAAAATGTAGCACAGGCTCTAGACTTGAACTGACAATCTTGATTTCCTAAACATGTGCAGGTGAGACATACCTGTCAGATTCAGTCACAGACTGTCTTTCTTTCAGGTCATCTCCCTCAGAAACCGCATTGATGAGCTGCAGAAACAGTAAGTGCCCATTACAGAGCATCAGCAGCAACATTATCACCCATCTGAAAACTAGTTGCGTCCTAGTTCACAAAATAAAATCACGCAATTTCTCCAGCAACTGAACTTCTCCCGTGGACACGCATAAGTGAAGACTGCTGTGTAAACAGTTAATTCATGACAATATTAAACATCTGAAACAGATTATATTTTGTTGGAAGATAGATTAGTATGACCAAACACTGAAATGTGTTGCAGCAACCCTCTAGTATTTAGCCTCTTGATGTGTTGACATTGTGGTGTGTTAGGATATTTGGGGGTGACCCCACAGATCTGACTCTGTTTTTGCACTTGCGCTTTGCAGTAGCAAGAAAGGAGCTGCCTCGCGCCGCAGGAAGTAAGCGGGACCTGGTAGCCTGTCAGGCCAGACAGGAGGTGGGTTTCCCTGGTTTACAGCAACAGCTCACAACCCGGTGACATGCGCAGCTCCGGGTCAATGACAACTGGACGTCTTACCGCCTTGTGTCTGCTTGAGTGAATTGGTTTTATGAGAATGGATTAATTTGGCACCAATAAAGAGGTTTTAAAAATTCTGTCCAAGTGTTTGTGTAAAAAAAAAGAAAATCAAATGACACAGGAGTTCTTACAATATAATGTCAGAAATATTCAGCCCTCAGCCTTCTTCTCTGACTGATCAGCTTCCAGGGAATAAACCAAAGGTTCATTCAGTGAACATAAACATTTAGACAGAAACAATTTTCAATCATTATTTTTTATTTATGAAAATCTAAAGGGAGAAAAATCCTAACCATCCCAACATTTATTTAACTTGCCATTACTTGTTGACCGCACATCGATGACCTATGGTAATAACAATCTGTGTCTGAAACATGTTTTCACTTACTCCGGTAAATTAATCAAAGATTGATTATTCTGTTGAATTGATTATAACTGGAGGAAAATTCATCAAATAAAAAAAAAAAAAAAAAAAAAAAGAAGAAGAAAATCATGACTATTCCAGTGAGGTGAATCCCATTGTGTAATTGTGTTGGAAAAAAGAGTCAGGCCAATTTCTTTTTTTACTTAATTTAACTGATTATTGACATTTAAATTACTATAATCAATATTGTTATGTTGAAAAATACATGAAATTACTCTATTTGGAGGGGTCTTTGCAGTGCTGAATATAGTCAGTTTATGGTTTCTTTCAACTCTTTGTTTTGGTCTCAGTGCTCAACAGTTACTCGGCTTTCAGTTTAAAAGCTCTGATTAACATCCACTACATGGCAGACATAAAGCTGGTGAGTGTGATGTAGCCTGTAGCAGCTGAAGAGTCACAGGTATTTCCATCTGGCCTTAGACCAGATTCGACCTTATAGTGTTCAGCTGTGTCCCATTTCCCTTACACAAAGTGGTCATGGTCATGCAGATTGATGGTTTTGTCCCCACCTGTTTGTTGGTCACAAATTTTAGATTAGATTTGCCTTTATTTACCCCACAATGGGGAAATTCACAGTGTTGACAGCAGCAGTACACACATCCAGTGCGCTTGGTGCACATAAGTGGACTGCATAAAAATAGGGAACGAAAATATAGAAAAAAAACATAAATAAATATAATAATATAAATCTAATAAATATAAAAAATATAGAGAGGGTGTATAGAGGTATAGTACAATCAAGGCAGTAATTGTGCAAATATATACATGTACAAGTATAAAAAAATGCCTATACAAAAGGAAGTGCAAATACGGATAAGGATGTGTAAATACATAAATAGATGGATATGGTGTGGTTGTAATGGAAAGATAAGGAGGATATTGCACATGGTACACCACAACAGAATACTGCACATACAGTATGACGTCATTGGTCTACTGGGAGCAGAGCTGGTTGTAAAGTCTGACAACAGAGAGGAGGAAGGACTTACGGTACATGGTACAGGTTCACGCACCTCGGGTGGAGAAGCCTGTCTCTGATGGAGCTTTCCAGTGATCTTACAGTTTCGTGTAGAGGGTGGGAGACATTGTCCATGATTGATGACGTCATCCTCCTGTCCCCCACCACCTCCAGACTAGAGGCTGCAGCCGAGGACAGAGCCGGCTTTCTTAACCAGTTTGTTGAGTCTCTTCCTTTCTGCTGCTCCAGCAGTCAATACCATAGAAGATGGCCGACGTGACCAGAGTCATAAAAAGTCTTCAGGAGGGCTTCCTGCACTTTGAAGGACTTCAGTCTCCGCAGCAGGTGGAGTCTGCTGTGGCCCTTCTTACATATTGCCTGAGTGTTGACAGTCCAGTCCAGGTTCTTGCTCAGGTGAACACCCAGGTACTTGAGAGGGCTGTGATTGGTTTGCTTGCTAGCAACGCATTTTCCAGCTCCGTATTTCCAGATTGCGCCATCTTTAAACATCTTGTTGCATTGGAGCATGGATCAAGTCGAGGAGCGACTCATTGAGGACATCCGAAAATATGAGCACCTCTACAACTCCTCGTCACCTCATTACAAAGGCTGCCAGATGGCACTAAATTCTTGGAGGGAGATATCTCAGGACAATGACCTGGACGTGGCGGACTGCTTGAAGAGATGGAAAAACCTCAGGTACAAGTACGTCCGCCTGAGGAAGAAGTTGTCCTCACAAAGCGGGGATCCAGGTGGAAAAAAGTCCCCGCTTTCTACACCTTTTTGTCCTGGTTGGCTCCACATGTGAAGCATCCAGAGACGGAGTCAAATTATGATGCACAGGTAAATATAAATTCCTTTTTCTTTACTGGTAGCCTCTCGGTTTGGGCGAGCTAAGCTAACAATGCTAGGGCATGATAAACTAAGCCCATAATGTCTCTCCCCCCCAACCTATTGCTTTCTAACAAAAACTACACTTTCTAAGCAGTGGTGGACAAAGATTCCACATCCTCTATTACATCAAAAATACTAATACCACAGTGTGTACTTCACTACACACCTGATTCAAATGAGTGGCTCCTTATCACACCTCAGCAGAGCTGGATGACGAACTGATCATTTGAATCAGGTGTGCTGGAGCAGGAAAAATCTAAAACATGCAGGACATGCAGTAGCTCTCCAGGACCGGAGTTGGAGACCTCTTTGTTACAAACTTCAACTGAAAAAAAAAAAAAAATTTACCGGTTTGGTTATCGGCACCATTCACAAAAAATGTAATAAGGCAACTAAATCTAAAATTTGAAATTTGCAACAGAATTTAGGCTGAGGCAATTATGTTCAAACCCAGTGTACTTAAAACACAATACTTGAATTGTTGGGCCCCAACAAAACAACAAACTAACAAAAACGGAGATCTCGATAATCAAAAATGTATACCTCATGTGACCGGTGTCTTTCTGCGTTATGTATTTTTCCTAACCAAGAAGGAGACGGACAACTTCTCTGTGACCCTGTATTGAAGTCTGTAGCATTAAAGAAAACAACAATACAGCTGCGTCAGGAACTGTGTGGCCAGCCTCAATATGCAGCTCCAGCTAGAAAACGTAACCCATAACACAGATAAAAGTTATAAAAATGATATTACATATTACAGAAGTATATTAACAAAACATACTGTAGTGACACATTAGAGGTGGATCATGAAGAGTTATGGGGGTAAACAGATTAATGGGGCAGGGGATAATATGGCCACATACCTCTTCCCACAAGTGCATCGCAGGAAAAAGGCAGAGGTGGGGGGAACATAATCTTTTGGGGGCAAAATGACAGGATGTCGGGGTCACAGGGGTGGAGCAACAACAAATACAGTTCCTGACGTACAGTGGGCTATCAAAATAAAAGCATGTGTTAATAAATGAATAAAAAATAAAATGATAGATTTTGTGTAATTATATATACATTCAAAATGAACATGTTACACTCACATAGAGACAGCAAGGTGAGTATGAATCAGTCTTTGGTTACTCAGCCTGAGTTTGTGAACTGTTGTTTGTTTGAGTACTCGAGTCCTACCCTTAGTGAGGAAAAGTGTCCGTCCTGGTCCCCCAGAGGATGGAAGGTGAAGAAAGCTGAATGGGATGAAAAGGGAAGATGAGTACCGAAGGTGATGGAAGAGGACAAAGAGATGGAAACCCGAAGGCAGCAGGATGAAGGAGACTCGAGCAGCTCAGTCCAGTCTGTAGATCAGGCTCAACAAAACCAGCCGGTCCAACAGCTTCTCTTCCAACTGTCAAAAAACTCTTCTGAGGACACTTTGCTACTTTTCAACTTTATTCAGAATTCAAAGCTTGTTTTAGCGCTGCTGTGCTCCTGGCTCAGCGCTCGGCTCTCTCTCCTGTCTCTCCCTCAGTTACACCGCTAGGCGGCGCCAGAGGACCGCCAACTGAGGAAACAACCATTCTGCTAGAGAAATACATGTCTGATGGCAGTTTCCATTATATCTGTTCAGACTACCTGGCTACACCTGCCTGAGATAATGTTGCTATATGTCAGCCCTGCGACGGACTGCCATTAGCTGGGATTGACTCCCCAGCAAAGTGACGGATAAGTGGTTGAGAATGAATGAAAGACGCTCTGCTATAAAAAAAAAGGGGCAATCCCAAGGCTTTAAATTATTCCAAATTATTTTTTACTTTCATATAAGGAATCATACTCATCCCTCCCACTTATAGCTAACCTAAACACGAGGAAGCTTGCAGGCCTTACAAAATAAGTTCTTAAATTCTTGAAGGCACCACAATAAGCCCAAAGAGATATTTAAGATCCTGATACAGCTGCTTAGAGTCACCTGGAGGTAACTACCCTTTTTTTACACTAGAATAGTGAACTTAGATTCACCATTTGAGTCAGCTGAAAGTTAACGCTGCTCTGTAAATGCTGGATGACTAAATTAGCAAGTGAAAATGTTGAAATTGATGATGTCAGTGTTGTGCCTATAGTTTTGTTTTTTTGTTTTTTTACTGCCTCCAAGTGTTCAAAACATCTTCATAGAGACAGAAGAAAAAGAACATCTCATTTCTTATATCAGTCTAAGATACCTGTGTATTAGAGGCTAAAAGTCACGGAAACGTTAAACATAGGTGAGGGAATCAGCATATAAATATTTCTTTATTAAAATTTCATTCATAAATTATATATACAAACATATGACACAACAATCCCAACAGCCCTTGTGTCTCTGTGTGTAATTTTATGTGCTGTGAACAAGCAAATTTTATCTACAGCTGTATAAAATGGTCCTTGGTTACAGTGTCCACTTGAAATCAGGAAAAATCTTCTTCTAGTTCTGTACACACGTGAGATTAATTTGACACACCAGAGACCAGTAGGTTGTCCACGAGGCTGAAGCTGGACTCACACATCATGGGGAAAGTTCGTACTCGAACAAGTAATGTCACCAGTTCAGAGTGTTGCTGTAAAAATACGTACACTCTGACTGTAGAGTGAACATTTGAATGTTTCTTTTTGCAGCCTGCTGAATGTTTCTCCCTTAAGGATGGAGGGAATCAGTTTGTGTCTCTGTGCTTTAGTCTTCAGCTCCATCAGGCTCAGAGTGGCTCGTATAAACTATTGGGTTCTCCTGAGGGGCTGGAGGCAGCAGGACTTTGATGAGGTGATCCAGGGCCCCGGGCGACCACGCTGTCTCCGCCAGGGGCCATGGCCATGGCCATGTCTGTGCTAATCCGCTGTACAATGCTGGACAAACAGTCCAGACTGGAAACGAGGGACAGTTTGGGGCTGCTGGAATCTGTCAGAATAGAAACAGAAAAGATCTCTTTTTACACTTTTCTTATGAGAAACATGTCACAATCCATATGCTGCCCCATACATCACTGATGTTATTCCCACATAAATGCATTTTCTAGTTTATAAAATACACAAAATGCCACTTTCAAAAACTGTGTATGTGCATACTAAAAAGGTTTATCCATGATGAGCCTACATAATATAACATGTTGAGACTATACCATTCTGGGAAAGTGGCCACTGTATATGATAGCAGCATATACTGGGTTGGCTATATATATCATGGAAAATATGTCTATATCATTTAGATGCATAAATAAACATACATATTTATCTGGGCAAGACAAAAATGTCTATCTATAAAAGTTAGTTATAGGTTTAATGTGTATATATGTTTTTAACATGTGGTTTTATGTGTCATTTAATCATATACATATATATTTGTTTATAGTTATATTTCATAACAACCAGGTCATAATGATGGTTATATTAATACTAGTATTATTAAAGAAAAAACTGATCCAGTTAAAAAATAATCAAATTATAGCTAAATTAAATGAATTCATCACATACTTAAAGAGGGGACCAATTCTATTAAAGAGAGTCAATTACATATAGTCAGCATATATAAAGAGTGAAAATCAAACTGGACGTTTACTTATTAAAATTGAAATTTGTTGAGCTAATGAAAGAGCAAGTAGCACTAATGAAGAATACAATACTTTCAGAGGAAACGTATTTACATGGTTTCAGAAATTATAAGTATTGAACCAGAAAAAGAGAGGAAACAGGAGAAATAGCTCCTCAACAGATCAGACAAGAAAGAAAAGTTTATCATGGCACTGACCGTCTGCCATCTTGCCACAATCACTATGTTCACTTCTGTTTGAACACGGCGAGATGAAATCTATCTGGAAACGCAGATCAAAAAATCAGTCAAGATTAGTGATCTATAATCAGAAATAATTAACTGACACTAGCCTTATTATTCTTTAATTAAGAGTAAATAATCGTCCTTATTCTAACATCCCTAATCTGTAAAAAGATCAACCCTACTTTGAGCTCTTATGAGCAAAATTGAACACAATCTGATATAAAAGCTGCATAGAGTTTTTAAACTAAATAGAGCAGAAAAATTAAGTGCAAAATGAACAGCTGCAATTATAAATTATACATTTATAAATACCTCCTTCATGTTTGAAAATTAGCTCACTTATTTCCAAACTGTATTAAATGTACAGAAACTCTATAAGTGTTGTTTCAAGCATTTTTTCCATTCATAAAGGATTCACTGCAGTCAGAAATAAACACTGTGAACAAAAACTTTACATTTCATGAGACAGCATATAAAGTGGTCAGCTGTTGTTGGACTCACCGTGCCATCAGAGCAGTTGGAGCGGGGACTGGAAGTGTCTGAGTCCCCGCTGTACTGTTCAATTGGCATGTAGTAGACGTCATCCCGGCCGGCCCTCAGCAGCGCCTGCAGGGACTCGATGTAGCTGATTGCATTCCGCAGGATTTCCACTTTGGGAAGCCGCTGGTTCGGATTGGAGGCTGTGCAGCGTTTCAAGGTCTCAAAGGCATCGTTGACTTTACTGAGCCGACGACGTTCCCTCATGGTTGCTGCTTTTCTCCGGTCTGCATGTGTGGTCTTTCTTTTGCAGGCCTTGCAGGCCCACAGCAGACAGTGGCCTGTCTGGTGGAGGCCCCCAGGGGCCCTCACATGCTCATCTTTTGGCACGTTTTGGTGTTGATGGAAATGAAGGTGCTCTTCCATCTTCATAAGGCCACTGTGCAATAGCCGGGCATCAAGGTCATCAAAAAAGTTCATGTCACTGCTGCTGAAGCAGGGGTCATCATAGAGGTCACTGGCTGAGGAGAGAGGAAAGGGGATGTCGGACAGATCCATTGGACTCTGCTGAGCGAGACAAGAGGGAAAGTTTCTCCTAAAATCCCTCTGATGACTGAAGGTAGGACAAGGAAATCTCCCAAAAATGTCTTGAACTGAGAAGAGAATAAAATTATCGAAAGAGAAGGTTGAAAATGAAGCAGTCTCCAAACTCTCCTGCTTTAAGTCAGCTGACCTGATTTAAATCACCCAGAAACAGACTACAAAGAAATGACTGTGTTTTAAAGGGCCAGTCTGTGTAACTTTAGCTCCCTGGGCTTTGGTTTGTCTTTATAAAGGAGTCAATGAGAAGGTGGAGCTGTAGTGGAAGTGACCAATGAGCTGAGAGGTGTGGTGTGTGTGTTTGTGTGTGTGTGGGAGGGTGATGGGATCACTGAGGTGAAACTAAACAACAAAAAAAGGAAGCAATAAAAATGCAATCAAGTCCATGTTAACAAATCATTAGTCTGCAACTCAGCCTGATGATTGTTTAATTATAAATAATGCATGATAACACTCATAAATTAGCTTCTTTTAAATCATTAAAAATAAGGAAAAAAGTGGAAGTCAGTTCATCTTCTGTGAGATCAAGTCACACTTTTCTGTTTATTTATGTTCTCGTTTAAAAATATTAAGTTAAAATTTCAGTTTTTAACTAAAGTGTAGTGTCACAGAATTGAGCAAAAGAATGAAACAAATCAGGTGTAAAATAAAAAAAAAGTTAGTAGTAGTGTAGTAAATGGACAAGATTACAAAAAAGAACCCCACTTTCTCTCCACTACAACATTTCACCACATTTTCACCTGCTAGTGATATGTGATACTAACACAAATACAGACACACACTGGCCCTGAGTTTAAGGTTCAAAATCGGACTGAAACTCTATATAATCTGCTCTCAGCTGCAGTTTATTGCTGTTTGTGGTCAATATTTCGAAATAAGACAAAGTCATTATGATTATTAATAACAAGTACAGTATAGAAACTGTGAATAAATAAATACATATATTTTAGCTTGGTGTTTAAAATCCCACTGAAATAATATTTAATTTAAAATTATCTCAATTTTGAAATTACCTCATCATTGATTTTTGAACAGCCCTGTTAATCCTTCTCACAAGTGTAAAAGTGAAGCCCTTCCGATTACTAAGCACTTTAGTCTGCCGTCCTGCTGAGGAGGTCAGGGGGTCACTAAGCTGTCAGGTCCCCGATCTGAAGTGGATCTGGTTTAAGGTCTTAGGGTCATCACTGGACAACAGTTTAAGACAATTTGTCCAACAGGTGAAATGATGTCATCCCACAGACAGACCGATTGTAATTACCTTTAGGGTTTGTTTGAAGTAGACATCTGTTTTGTTTTTTTCTGTCGTCTCAGTTTATCGCAAATGAACCAGTTTAGCCACAGTTTCATTATATATTGTGAACAATGTTGGGGTTCTTTCAGGGTTCAGCTTGGATCTCTTAATTTAAATATAAATGACATCCAGGTAGATTCATTTATATTTTGGTGACAATTTGATCAAATTTAACTAAAACAACTTGACCATAAACAATTTCTATCAAAATTAAAGGAACCTGAAAGAAAGAAAGGTTATATTATTGTATTAATGACAAGTTAGATACATTTGTAGCATTGTTTTTTTCATTGGTTTGTTTTTTAGATTTATTTTCACACAAATTAATATTAGGATATGATACATTTTATATATTTCTGTTGCTTTAAATCCAGTAGATATGTTAATAAATTGTGAGGCTTGTTTATTTGTTTGTTTGTTTGTTTGTTTTTTTGTTGTAGTTTTTTTTACTTTTTTGACATCTTTTGTGTTTGTTTGTTGTCTTGGTGTCTTGTTAATGTGCGATTTTTCACAGCTTCAGAGGTAGAGAGTGGAGTTGTGGGACAGAACAGCTCAGATCGCAGTCTCCTCACAGCTTAATGGGAAAGTGCTGCGTTAAATTTAGCAGCTTGTGAAATCTAAGACAAGTGCCCTTCTACTGAAGGCTGGTGTTATTTTGGAATTTCCCCCAACTCTCACACCCCACCTTCGTTCTTTAGGGAACATTCAAAAGAACCAAAACAACATGAACCTGATGGCAGCAGGTTTAAATGTTGCGATGAAGGTGTCAGTATTGGCCATTAGTTTAAAGCAACTATTCACTGCTACAACAGAATGGACCAATTTGTAATGATTATAACTATGTAAGCAAAGAAAAATCTACAGCCCTTCCCATGAAGAAACATCATGACTCCATCCATCCATTATGGTTTTATGGGAAAGTAATATTGAGTGTGATCATTTAAGAAAACCCAACTGAAACCCATGAAGCCACATGAGATCTATCTCCAAGTGTGGATTTTTAGTTATTAGCTTTGTGACACACACCAGTTGGATTTTGAATGAGGTCTTATTATTTTTGAACAAAGTTTCATCCCAGTTCGGGGGCTGAATCCTTTGCAGGTTTGGTTGTTCGTAGCCTGCTGTGCTATGCGAAAGTTGATGGTCTGGTCTACGGAGGGATTTTTGCTTTGCCTACCAGCTGTTCCTGCCCTGACCGCTTCGGGTTAGAGTCAAACTTGGCAACAAGTAACTTGAGTTTTTAAGGCCCATGGTTTTAGCTGAAACCCAATACTTACAGTCGAAAGTATAATCCTCTCTCTGGTGTTTTCTGTTGCCATATTATTTTAGTATTATAATCAGGTGCAATGAATCTTGGGCTAGATTGGGCTGTGTCCCTCAGCAATGATAATGATGTGTGCAATAAAACCTTTTGAAGAGAATAATAGCAAAAATCAAGCCTCAGTGTTCCTGTCACATCCAACCCTTTACTGCAGTAATACGTGATGATCATCAGCTGTAAATAAAGGATGTTACGCAGATGATCTCTCTGCCTCACTCTCCCTCCATCTCTCTCTCTCTCTCTCTTTCGGCCGGCACGGTCAGGGTGGGTGCCTCTATCCACCCTGACTCTGGAGTTGCCTGCATCATGTTTGGGTTAACTGGTGACTTTAAATTGTCTGTAGGTCTGAGTGTGAGTGTGAGTGGTTGTTGGTCTCTGTCTGTTGGCCCTGTGATGTACTGGTGACCTGTCCAGGGTGTACCCCGCCCTTGCCCAGTGTGAGCTGGGATTGGCTCCAGCACCCCCACGACATGGAAACAGAATAGTGGTAGAAGATGAATGGATGGATGGAAATAATTCCCAGGAGCAAGGATGTTGCTACAGTAGAAAGGAAAAACTTCCTTTTAGAGGCAGAAACCTTGACCAAACTTTAATCTGTAAAAAAATGTAACCAGCTAAGTTGCTTAAAAATCACCACCATATAGTTGTCAGTTAATATGTTAGTAGGCAGTTAATAAGTTTATTTCCACCGTAAAGTTGGACATTTTAACATGGCAGTCTATGGGGTCTGACTGCTGGAGCCAGACTCTAGAGGTCTGTAGGTTTTGGATCTTCGCTTCAGACTTAATTTTTTAACCTCCGATCATAACCCTGCCACACAAACACTCTGAGTCACTTTCACTGACTCAAGGTTTCTTTTGAATTTTTTATCTTGTTGTTAAATGATCCTCCTCTTTACTTTCTGAATCACACATGCATGACTGTGATGCTTAATAACTGTTTCTCACACTCCTCCTCCTCTTACAAAATCATCCTTACACTAATTCTGATATCTGATGTTGTCCATTGTTTATTGCAATAGCTGGCTTCAACAAAATGTTTCTTGAACAAAACGAATTTGAACATCTAAACTCTACTAAAATAAATTGCTGCGTAGATAATTCAGATTTTGAATCTAAATTTCAAAATACGTCCAAAACGTGAATGGTTGTTCTTCTTTCCACGGTGCGGGCAGCACACACCACCAGCAATTATACATGCACATATTGTGAATATCTTTTTTAATTTTTTTTTTAATGACATTAATGTAGGGAATTTGTTGTATTCTGTCATTTTATTGGTTGCAGATAATATGGGCAGTTAATATATCAGAATGACGTTACTGTCGTCAAGCAAGACTGCGAAATGTAAAGTTTGTCTGAGTTCATCTATTAGTGCTCACCATCAGGAACACGACACTGAAGCAACAGAGGCTTGGCTAAAATCAACTGACATATAACAAATGTAAAATTAGCCCCAAGTTCAGCTAATGGTGATAAATTTATTAGCAAAGGGGATAAAAATCATTTAAAGATCTGCTCTCCAGATTCATCCTCTTATTTACAGGACTCACTTCCTCAATTCTCATTTTAAAACTGAATTTTGGCCCAAAATTTAAAGAGGGAAGCTGGTGGATTAGGTCTGGAGTTCATGACAGCCTTTTCCCAGCTGGTTGTGTTAATGTGTCATCTGTCCTCTGCTTCTTCAGTTTGGCTCAAACTCTTAATCCCATTTTTGTCTGTTCAGCGCTACAGCATACATGTTGTGTTTCATTAGGATTCTTGGTATTCCACCAGGCACTGCTGCCAGGTCGGTTTATAGCATCGAGTACCAGGAAGAGATATTTTCATGAGGTTGTTAAAGTGCAGTGTAGTTCATAAAACGTGGTGATGGGTGTTTAATTATATAGTTAAAATGTCTGTCTTCACTTTTGGTTTTTATGTTATTTTCTGGATAGAACCATAAACAGTATATTGTATAGCAGCAGCAGTTTTTTATTTTATGTCTTTATTTTTACATTTTACATTACAGGGGGTGACTATGGTGAGGCAGCACGGTGGACTGGTTGTTAGTACGTCTGCCTCAGAGCAACAAGGTTCTGGGTCTGGGGCTTTTCTGCGTGGAGTTTGGATGTTCTCTCTGTGCCTCTTTGTCCCAGCCCCCTGTAGGTCTGAGTGTGAGTGTGAGTGGTCGTTGGTCTCTGTCTGTCTCTGTGTGTTGGCCCTACGATGGACTGGCGACCTGTCCAGGGTGTCCCCGCCTTCACCCAGAACATAAACTGGGATTGGCTCCAGCAACCCCCATGACTCGGGAATGGATAAGTGATAGAAAATAAGTGAGTGAGGTGTGATATTATGTTAACAACACTGTCACAAAGACATGTTTAGGTTCATTGGTGATTCTAGGACTGAATGTTGAGTGTGAATGGCTGTTTGTCTCTGTGTGTCTCTCTATGTCAGCCATGCACTATAGACTGGCTATTAGTCCATCATCCAGTCTCAGCTGGGATTCACTCATGTGTTTTGTTGGGATGTATATATAAAATTTCTATGCTTACATATATTAAATAACCTCTTCTTTACATATTTATGTATCCATAACATTTTGCAAAATATGGGCCCATATTTGTGTCAATATATGGAATTGCTTCTAAAAAGTTTCATTATATATTTCTTACATATGTCTTTATTTTACATGTATATGCATTTGATATATTGAAGCCTGAATCAAAACCACACGAAGAACCAAGGGTGAGGAATAGGCGAGGCTGACTGAGGCACACAAAATAACCTGGACTAAACAAAGAAAAACACGATCACAGCACACGAGGGAATAACTGGCATAAATACGAGCACTCACCGAACAGGCAGGATACTCTGGCATTGAAGAGAAGTCCAAGGAGGGTATATATAATGGGTTGATTGCGGGTAATTGCAGGGCAGGTGTGCCTCTTCAGCCACAGGAGGAGGAGAGCAGAATGTCCACTGGGAAAAGAGGCAGGGGGAGCAGGAGCACAGAGAGCAACAGGACAGGCAACACAAAACAGCAAGAAAAACATAAATCATGTAAACCACAACTAGAGGTTTGAGAGCCTAAAAGAACTGAGCCTCTGTCAAGATTGAATAGGATGAAATGAGACTAATTGTTTGCAGGAGGAAGGATAGTATGTAGGATTTGAGTCCAGCTCATAAATGTTCAGACAGACCCAAAACCCAGAAGGCTCTGAGTGTCTGAAACACGGCTCTCCCTCCAATCCCATCAAAGACCGTCTCCTCAGGTTGAGGGAAGTAGCTGCTGCTGCATCATTGTCCCACACAAACCTGAGGTCCTTTTCGCTCAGCAGCAGCAAAAAAAAAATGATTAAAAATAAAGTTCTAAATGTTTTTTCTCTTCAACATTTCACTGATTTGCTATATTTTTCTGACAGTGATAATCGATTTCCCCACCACTCTGTTCGGCTCATGTGTTTTGTTGTGGTCTGTCTGTCAGTTGCTGCTGTTGTTTGTCTTTCAAATGAGAACAAACAAAGAGTAAATCTCAGTTCCCGTCAGCTGTCATCAACATCATCATCAAAGTGCAAACGAGGAAACCATGAAAGCTCAATCTGATGTGATCAGCTTGGAGAGGAAATGTTGGGAAATGCAGAACAGGGACCGGCTGCTGGACCTGGATGTGGATTCCAGATGGATCGGGGCTCAGAGGGACTCTCCAAACACAAACACACTGAACGCCCCCCCCCCTCCTCTCTTTTATGACTCCTGTCCATGACTTTTGCCTTGTGATGTGTTTAGACGACACTTTGTGGAGACCACTTTGTTTCTTAAAGCTCAGTCTGGGCTTAGGTCCAAGAGGCCACGCGTAAGATTTATTCTTCTCATAATTTTTTTGTGGAAATTTCCTTGTTTAAATAAATTTGAATGTTCTATCGTGTCAAAAAAATGAACAAAAAAGACATTTTATTAATTTCAGATTTATGTTCCAAAGCTTCACAGGGAAGTTTGGTGTTTTTTACTCTGATACTCAATCATTTTGTAAAATATATTTGCCTACACTTAAAGATGTACAAAGGACGCTTTAATAACACAGTGTGTGTTACAGGACCTCTGTGCTTTCAGTGGGTCCAGAGTGATAGTGACACAGAATTTATTATTATTATTGTTATTATTATTATAACAACAGTAAACATGATTTAATGCAGCAAGTGATAAAAAAATCCATTTTACCTTCGCTAAATGTATCACTTGTGTCCTCAGGTGAAAAGCTTAAACTAAACATCAGCAGCCATGCCTTGAACATATGTAACCAAACTGACAGATAAATAACAATATTGTTATGTCCGATATTGTTCACTCACTAACTCCTCACTGTCTCACTCTGTAGAGGATAATACAGTGACCTCATCAGGAAAGTTGAACACTGTTTTGGAAGGGACTTTCATCACAAGCGTAAGGGAGGCTGGTCTGCATGGCTTCATTAAGTGACCTTAGGTTGAAAAATACCTTTCATGATGCATCATGGGACCCTATGTATTCACTATATAGGGTATAATAATTAGTATATGCACAGATTTGGACTGACTCAGGGACCAGAATAGGCAGAGACCATCCAACCCACCACTGCACCCAAACTCGAAGTAGTACAAAGTACAGTTTTCAAAGTGCTTTACAGGACAGAACAGGAAACTGAGGATAAACAGTAAAAGAAATAAGGGATCAGGTTCAGGAAAAGGAGATAAAACATTGAGTTCATCAGAAAATAATAAACAGGCCTTGAGCTGGGAAGTAAAATGAAACTGCTGAGCAGACATGGACCATGTGAGTTTCACACTAGGAGAGAGCGTTGGGTGCATAGTTACTGACAGCTGCCTCGACATGATGGAGGAGCAGAGGTGGAGCTGGACAGGTGTAAGGCTGAGTTACTACTTCCTGTTGCATGGAGAGGTGGTTGACCTCTGGACACCCTGTGATGGACATGACTAACGGCTCTAATAGGATGTATACAGCCTGCTGGGACAACCGCGCGCACACACACACACACACACACACACACACACACAGAGTTGGGTTAACCATGCCATGCTACGCTCCTTCCCTCACTGTCGCGCTTGTCATGAAGACACATTACTGAAAGCTCTAAGGAAAAGTTCACAGTTTGTTTTTTCATAATTAAAATTTTATGTCATGATTAATCTTAACTATATGAGTCTGAGTCTGAGCTTGAGTCATATTATCGTCTTAAATGGCAACGTGTTTCTTGGGAAAACAGAATATAAAGGGAATTTCACACTAAAAAGAAGGAGGATTTTTCCTGCCTAAAGTTATAATATGTTCTGCTCTGAAATGCAAACACAGAGCGATCTGAGTTCACCACAGCTCACTGATAAGATGAACAGCCATCCAAATGTTGGCAGTGTCACATTAGCCCTCTACTACTACAGTCATTTTGACCAGCCTATGAATCATGAGCCATCTGTAATTTCCAGCAAGACTCTCTGCAGTTCACCTCTCACACTGTTCTACCTGTTGCATCTGCATTCACTGCTGATGTTTTTTTTCTCATCTTTTGCTCAAAATTAAATTGATTTTATTTTGACTAGAGCTCTTTTTTTCAGTTAAAGTTGTAATTCCACTGTGTGTGTTTATGTGTCAGTAGATGATGATAGGACAAAGGGACAGGTGTGCTGGCAGAGCATGATCAAGAGGTGACTGGGAAAGGAAAACACCGAGGGGGGCTGAACAGGAAGCAAGTCAGGTCAGGGTTTAATGCAATTAACAAACAAAAACAAATGTGGTATCTCCAGTTTTTAGTCTTAAAATGCAGTGTATGTAATGTTGTTTTAAATGTATTGACAACCTAAATATGCTCTCTTGCTCGTGTCCTGGTTGTTGCCTGCAGTAATGTATGTTATAAAAACTTTTTGCATGTGGCTGGAAGCTGTCACAGTATAAATTCAGGTAAAAGAGGGGCAGTGGATTGAAGTTTGACTCATTATTATAATATCTGTTGTTGTACCATCTACTCTCCTGCTGCTGGAGAGAAGACTCTCATCCACTTGCAGTGGGCCAATGCCAACTTGGTCAAAAAAAAAAATAGCTCAGTGCAAGATTTTGCATGGTTGTCCTTTCTCTGTCTCATATCTTCATCCAGGTTCTTTTAAAGCAGTGGTACACTGCTGGTCAGTGCTGAAAAGGTACTTGTCAGTGTTGAAATCATGTTCACTACCACAAAAATGTAATGAGGATGTGTCAGTTGGCTCCTCATAAGCTCCTCATTGTTGAAATAACTAGTTGAAGGTCAGGCACCAAAAGGTTGGAAATAAATTATTCACTTTGAAATTGGCTGTGAAACATTCTGACATTTGATAGTTATTTCCAGATTAAGTCATTTTATGTGATAGTTAAAGGTTAAAATGTCTTCGATTAAGTTGCTATTAAGAGATAGTTGAATGCCAGTTAGTAAAGAGGGGAACAAAATTGCTTCTCTTCAACACACAAAACAGATAGAATACAAAACATACGTTTGGAAAGTTGTGCTGTGCCACAGTGTCAACAATCTGTGATGTGTGACCATGTTCCTGTTGGTACACACTAATTGTTATTTTCACTGCCCTGTTTCTGTGACAGTGTAGCTGTACTGTAACTGCTCTGTAAGTCCTAAACATAGAGCAGGCGGTGCAGTCTCACAGCGTGACCTTGGCTGCAGGTCAACACAAAGCAGCAGCTGGCGCCTGCTCTGAACTGACCTCTGGCTCTGGTTACGACTCCTCATCACTCAGATAGAAAAGGAGATTTTTTTAACGAAACGACTTTTTCAGTCACTGTTCCTGAGAGTCAGCTCGGTTTTCCCCACAGTTGTGAAACAGATCAGTCGTTATGAATCACCCGAGGGAAGTGGTGTATTTCTGCTTTTACACAGTTACTCAGTTCTTCTTCAATTAATGGTTTTGAATGAGCTGTCCTTTTTCAGTAAACCTGCCTTTCATTGCCAACGCCCAGTATAAATGAAATCCTGCAGAATCACAACAGAGTCACAGATACAAAGAGAGTGCATTTAAAAGGCAAGAGAAACAACTGGCAGCCAAAAAGTAGGAAAAATCAAGCAGGTGGACTGTTTTTTCCCAGAATCATGTCAATGCCAAGCCAGCTTTATTTGGATTGCAAAAGAAGGAACAGTACATTACATGTACTCACATCTATCCAAAGTGACTTACAAGTTAAGGAGATCAGTGTGTTACACTACCAAGTGTTATTTGGTAATCTTAGGGTTTTAATAACACCACAACTAATATTAACTCCTTTAAAAACAGAGTTGTGTGCTTTGACACAGGAGTCACAAAAAAGAAAAACAAGAACAGCATTATAATAATATTGCAGGAAGCACATATGACCCATGCACACAGACACAGTGAAGTAATTGACTCCACTGGTTGGTAAAAGAAGTTAGTTTGTTTTCAAGTCTATGTTGTATTCCAACTTTTTCATTTATCAGCCCAGTAAATCATTTCCTAATGAGTTTATGATCTCAGACTGTAGTTGAACTCTTCTTCAATACAACACGATGTTCATTTATAAGTGATGGTCCTATTTGGAGGAAACTACACCATGAAGCAGGGGGTGATATAGTAGGTGTGGCTACTGGGTGACTGACAGACTTTACTACGCATTCAGGATAGAGTACAGATCAGGTCAGTTCAAGTCCCCACTCATCGTCAGCTCCATTTCTCCTCAAAATGTGATTAATTTTTGTTTTATCTCAGTATCTACGCCCCATATCCATGGAGCCAATTCCAGCTGACATCTCGGGCAAGTGGGCTTCACCACTTGCCCGAGATGTCACCACTTCGTCTATTGCAGGGCCGACTGAATTCAGAAAGGTTGGACTTGAACTAACCTTTTTACTTTATTATAACTGGGATTAGGAGGCAGAGCAATCTGGTCCTGCTTCACCGTGTTTTGGTCTTGAGAACAGATCAGGTTTTCACTCCTCTCATGGGTCAAAGGTTAAATCAATTCATCCTGCTCTCTCTATCTGCCCCTGCTATTACAAAGCCATCAAGTCACTTCCTGTAGAGAGGACAAATGTCCAGCTCTCCCTCTCCGTTCCAGGGCGTCACCTGACGGCCGGGGGTCTGGCCTTGTCATCAGCTGTTTTTTTCACTCTCCCTAATCACTGGATGTAAATCAAAGCGAGGACATCGTCCTGTTCAAAGGTATGGCGGCAAAAGGAGTGGTGATTGAACTGGTGATGGTGCTGATGTGTTTTATGAAAGGCTGAAAATTGACTCATCGGCTCGTCACTGTCAAAGTCTGCAAGCTTCATTTCTCCTGACCTGATCATGCCCAAAATAAACAACAAAGCAATTCAAAGAACGAGACTAATGCAAATGCAATAAATAGTAAATTCAGCTGTAGATTCAAAGCCCAGTCCTAGACCACATATCATTTAACTTCACAGTAAAGAGGCTGTCACTGTCTTCTCTCTTCATGTGGTCCCAGACTGACTACATCATATCAGTAAACATTTACAGCATCTATTGTCCACCAAGAACATCCCGTGTTGCAGTACAATATCCCTTTTTGGAGACTCCTGCTGTATTACCTTTTTTTTATGGTCTTTTTCTAGACTCTGGGTTCAGGGGAAAAGGGATCCTGGTCTGGTTTAATTTAGAGAAAGTTCAAAGGAGCCTCGGACTCAACCTGTTTTATTACATCAAACCTAAAGCACCTGCTTTCTCAAAATTTTACCAAACCAGACAGGAGTCTGACTAGGAAATATAGAAATGCTCAACCATTAAGAGTCATTTCATTTTTAGCCTGAGGACTGTTTATTGAGAATACCACTCAACTTGAAGCTGCAATTTAAAGAAGAGTCATCTCAGTCAATATTGTGCCTAGGATACTTCACACACCACCTCATTGGACTCTGCGTGAAATGTTTACATCCTCATGTTAACCACAAATAATTAATAAATTATATTCTTACAATTCATTAAGAAGCAGCAACTTCTGGTGCACTCTCCAAGAATTTTACCTTGAGAGTTAAAAGTTCTGGATTTGTTGGTGTCTTTCACTAAGTAAAATCTGTAAATCCTTTCATATATATCACGTCATATTTCTTTTAAAATTCTGCGCGTGTCAGCATTGCTTTGTATTTCTTTGGTGCCCTTGTCCTTGTGTTGATTTATTAATGGTATTTCATCACTGGGACATTGTTGATTCACAAATTAGTACGGACATCCAGTTCTCCTGGTGGGTGTTTGGAGTTGGTGGTGGGGTGGGGGGGGTGCAGCTGTTGTAGCAGGATTAACAGGGCAAGATGATCCCATCCAGCCCCCTGCCCCACCCCCACCTTCATGCCCACAATAACTATCCCACCCCATCCCCTTTCATGATGGCCCCTCAGAGCTCTGGCTCTGTCATGAAGTGGGATTCCGTGCTGCATTCAGGAGAACTTTGGTTGTTTCAGTATTCTGATTTGGGTTTTTTTTTGTTTGTTTGTTTGTTTTATTATTAATTGGTGAAAGGTACAGAATATCACACATGAGACAGGCCCCCAACCCAAAGTCTGACAGAAAGAGTCTCTCTGTGACTGTTTTTGTTTGTAGTTTTATGTAAAGTCACACTCAATTTGCATCTCTTTTCATCAGTATTTAGTTATTTTGGGTCTCTTTTTAGTTGTTAAAATCTCAGTGTGGTGGTTTTGCTTTTAGTCATACTCATTTTGTTTATCTGTATTTACTTTGTGCCCTCTTTTAGTCATGTTTTTTGATTCTTTGTTCGTCTACATCTCCTCATAGATGTTTTTGTCTCCATGGTGTTGTTTCATTTTTTAGTTTAGGAGAGCTTTGTATAAGGCCAGAGTTCACCTCTCAAACAACTTGGTTTATTCCGACAACAGAATGGTACAGATCAGATATTAAACTGCAAAATGGGCTCAGAAAATATCACTGATATTGAGTTATATACCAAATGAATTCTGTTGGAGACAGACCATTAAGTGCTGGTTTTTAGTCTCTGAATAATTTTGGATGTTTTCACAGTCTTATAAATGAGCTTCGTAACTTTCAAACAAGTGTCAATGGTCACCAGTTGCTCTGGTCCCGGTGACTGTTAACGCTGATAGTTCTCGGACAGTAGGCCCTTCAGGAATCCTTCCCTGGCTGCTGGGTGGCAGAAAACAGAAACAGACCATGACTTCATCGAGACAGCAGCGGTCTGCTGCAGCTGCATGAACCTGACACTAATGTCACCCACTCTGACTGAATACTGTTGGGTTTCTCTCTTGCTGCCAACGCTAGTTTGGCAGTTTGATATGTAACTGAGCAGTAAAATGTTTCAGGCTCTGTTCCAATGTACTAGACGTCATCAATCATACCAGCAGTGGCATCACTGCAAGTATCCCACCTGATCAGATGATCACTATGTACCTTTCCTTGTTTCTTAGCATGGGAGAGACCAAGCCAGGCATCCTGGTGGACCTCTGTCAAAATTAAGTGTAAATTTTCACCTGATTTCCAGAAAATATAATACAAGTAAAAAATAAATTAAAGTGAGTTTCATCCAATCATATTTTGAGGAAAAGTTGGAGCCGAGGAGGAGGCAGGGCAGGATCTGACCTGATCTGTACTCTATCTGCATTGGGTGGTACAATCTGTACCGGACACCGAGAACAGCTTTATGGTCTATCTTCCTCTAAATGGGAGAATTATTTAAAAAATGAACATCATTGTGTACTGAAGAGAACTTTAAACTAGAGACTGAGGCCATGTCCACTTTTGGTCTATTGGTTTTTTAAATTATAAAAACATGAAAAAGAGAGAGAATTAGCTTGAGTCAGATAGTAATGAACAGTTTGGCATGTGTTTAAAGAGATGTGGCAAAACTAGCACAGCTCAGAAACAGGCCTGCGGTAACATTACTCATTACTGGATGACAGGTCTATAAGACCAGAAGGATGGCTAACTGCCTGAGAAGACTGAGGCTGCAGGGGTGTCCGAAACTACAGACTGACACCATAAACTCATTAGGAAAATGTTTACTCAGGTATAAATCAAGTGAGTGGTAGGGACATTTTCCTATTTAATACAATCTTTCTCCTTTTTACAACCAGTCGAGTCGCCCCCTGATGGTCATCAGATAGAATGAAGGTTTAGGTATGGAGTGACACTTTATTCTTCAATCAAATAGAATAGGTTTGCAACCAAAAAAGAGATTTCAGAACAAAAGAGAAATAGGTTGCAATCAAGCTTTGAAAACTGTTTTGAGAGCATATTTCTTCAATCAAAAACGGTGTTTGTAAGTAAAAACGTACAATCATTTTGCTCCTAAATCAGTCCTCTTTGTTTGCGAGTCGAAATGCACTTAATGGGCGGGGCCTACGCTGATGGATAAGAGAAGAGTTTCTATTGGTGGGTTTGAGCGGGCTAACTGTCCATTACACTCACAGTTCTCTTTAAGAGCTACCGGGAGGTAAGGTGATAGTCTGTTGCTCTTTGAAATTGAAATGTTTCCCATAAGTAATAAATTATAATGCCAGTGTCAGAACACAACAGAGGAGCGCAACAGCAGTGCTGTAAACAAATCTACTTTACTCTGATGTACTCCCGTGTCTTTTGCTAATGCCAGTCAGCAGGCTGAGCAGCATGGCATTTGCCCCTCTACACTTGATAGTCTCGGAGAGGACGTAGGAATGAGTGAGTCAGTTACAGGGAGGTGTATACAACGTAGGGCTGGGCGATTATGGCAAAAATCTAAGTTACGATTAGTTACTTTTAAAATTAGTTATGATTAGTCTAAGTTGTCAGAAATGTCCGGTCCTTTTTTAGCCGTCTTTGATTGTACATTCAAAATGGCTCCTACTTCTTTGACTGATTCTTCATGTTGCCTCAAAGTTTCCGTGGTTACTGCCAATCACTGCCGTGTAGCCAGTCAGAATATGCGACGTCATCTGTAAGCGCACCAGAGCACATCTGGCAGGCCCAGCAGATCCTGTATCCTGTAGTGCACTTGACTGCACGACCAGTAGGGTGTTTTAGCCTGTATACAGCCTGTATACAACAACAGAGGCTCGTTGTTTACAGCCAATACACTATCATCTCAGCTAACGGTAGCTCTTAAAGTGAGGGAACTGTGGGTGTAACAAACTGTGTAGCCCGCTCACACCCACCAATAGAAACTCTTCTCTCATCCATCAGCGTAGGCCCCGCCCATTAAGTGCAGTTGAACTGGCAAGCTACACTTTTTGACTCGTAAACAAAGAGGACAGTTTTAGGAGCAAAATGATTGTACATTTTTACTGACAAACATTTTTGATTGAAGAAAGAAATGTGCTCTCAATACAGTTTTCAATTTTATTTTTTTTTATTGCAACCTATTCTCATTTGCTCTCAAATCTCTTTTTTGTAGCAAACCTTTTCCATTTGGAACAGGTGTAACTCCATATTAAGGCTCTTCAGCACCGGTTTCACTTACAGACCCAGAGTCAATATCCAATTTTATAAACACACACACAAAAAAAAACATGAAAATTGTTACTCACTCAGATCTAGCCTGATCCTCTGTTATACTTGTCAAAGATTTTTGCCTCCTCAATGGTCTGTACCTGTGCTCTAGTCCCAAACCTTCCTGATACCTGTCCACTCCCAGACACACTCACCTGATTAACTACCACATCACTGCCAAAACCACAACATGCCCCAGTGGTACAATAATTGTTTTGGTTTTGTTGGCCCGTCTCCTGGCATTGTGGTTCCAATGAACTTAACAGGAGAGCAGTGTAGACCAAAATAACGGCACTTCCAGTGCAGCAACAGCAGACTTTCCTTTTTGAGAACACCTGATCCAGATTAACAAATCAGTCTTCAAACTGTTTTCTATGAACCAAATAAGCAGGATGGGAAGCCACAGGATTACTTTAGTCTGATATCTCCCTGTCATCCTAAATTGGTTAAACCACATCTTAGGAGAATGCTCAGGTCTCTGTGTCGGGACATAATCGGAAATGTGTGTGAAATGGCAGTGTGACTGGCCCGTTTATATGTCTGCTATAAACTGTTAGTCCCTGGATTTTGTGGATTCAGGGTTCAGTATCATTTTCCCGCCTGCCATGTCAACATGCTGCAGCATTTAATCAGCTGTGTGTCCAGACCAGGCAGCAGGCTTTACTGGCCTCACTTCCTCTCATTCTGCTCACATCTGGTTTAGCAGTTGATTGGTATTGGACACTTGGTCTGAAATGAAATAGCAAATGGCAGCAGTGGGACCAAACTCCACTGTCTCACCTCGCTTCAGAGTCGGACCGGACATCACTAAAGTCCAATTAAAGATTCAGTGGTGAAGAGACAACAATGTCTTTTAGTGGCAGAAAAACATTCTACAAGTATTAAAGATAATATCTTGAAATAGTCTAAAATGGTCTCCAAATCCATGTCTCAGTCATGCTGCTTCACTCTATGTGACATAAAGCCTGGCCTGACTCAGTCCTCCAGCTCCTGGTGCAGGTTTTGGTATTCTCTCACCTTGACTCTCCTATCTGAGCACTGTGCTCAGTGAAAACCCTCTCAGATTGTCCAGGATGCAGCAGCTTGTCTGGTCTTTAGTCACGTCACTACCTTACTTATAGACTTACATACACCACCCTCAATCTACACAGTCTACTGAATCAAGCTCACTTCCTGATGCTCCTTCAGAGAGACTTCTGGGTTTGTGTGTTTCTGTGGACCTTTTGTGTTTTTCCAATCTGCAGATAATCTGTGCAGGTTGACTTTTGCTGCTGATGGCAGGAGAAAAGGATGAAATTGTGAAGTAATACTGACTCTCATTAAACCAGTGTTTAGTTTCTCCAATGGAAATATTTATTGAAAATGCAAATGTACATTTATATGGTACAAACCCTTTTGAAGTCGTCTATCCAGATGGGTCTGTTCGATATGAACATGTATAAGGCACCTCCTTATACTTTGTTTACCTCCATGTTCAGTCAGGACATAAAATCAAATCAATGTTTTGGACCCAGTTTGGTTTGTTCTGTATTTGGTCTGAAAGTTTCTCCTCTTTTCATTCACAAACCAGAACAAGCTGTGCTCTATCAAACCTCAATAAATAAATAAAGTGCTCCACATACAGCTGGATTTAAATCCGTTAACAAGCCTCACTAGCACTGATTATTCTAAATATGTGAAATCATCAGATATACAGTTAATTGTTTTCCTACTACAAGTCAAATATCTTAGAATCTGATATTGAAAATTATTATAAAAGTTAGCTAATTGAGTTTTTTACATAAAAAAGAGGAACAGGAGGAATTTTGGGAAAATATAAGAGGATGAAGCTGATGGACTGAATCGGTTGGGACACACTTTAGGGATCGAAGGTGTACAGGCTGTCCTTTGAAGAGTGTTTAAAAATGCATTTTTCATTTTGTGGGTACTCTTTAACCCTAAGAAGTTCACGCTGAACATTTCCTGTTTTGGCTGACAGGGAGGTGGTGTTGCAGCAACAAAATGTCTGAACGTTGCTTTTCAAATCATCTTTAAAGAAATATAGAACATTTATTATAATAATTATTATTATTTGTGTGTTCATGTATCATGTTGACATCAGTTTATCATAATTTAAAATACACACACAAACAATTTTTTCAATCAAGGAAGATCAACTCAATGACTTTAATTATTCATTAATCTGTCTTTTTTTTCTTAGGGAGTCAAAATATTAACAAAAATGCAGATTAATAATTAGACTCAGTTTGCAGTTGCTGAAAACATACTTGCAATAAAGCATGAAGTTACCATGAATAACTGCAATGACTAAAAATGCTGCTGTCCCTTAAAACAAACAATATAAACCATATTGGAAGCCCCCCTAATGTCATTCCCTGGACAATTTGCATTGACTTTGACTCATAAACTGCATGTACACACAAGATTCTTTTTTAATCTAAAGATAATTAAAGCTAGATTTATGGATGTTGATCATTACAGTAAATCTACTTACAGAAGAGTCCATAATTTTTATGAAAGCTGATTAGAGGGGAATCTGCCTTTTTTGGGGTTTTTTTTGCCAAGAGTCACCCCTGTGAGTGTCCATGTAGAGGGGAACTGAGGCGACATTTAAAGGAGACACTCATTTTTGTCCTTTTGAGGAGAAAGACAAGAATGGAGATGTCTGGCTGACAGGAGAAGGAAAGAAACAACACTGGTAGGAAATGTGGCTCTTTCTTTCTGAGAGGCCACCAGTCTGTTCCACCATGCTCTCATTGGTTTACATTTACCAACCAGATGATAAACTGATGTTCAAATGGTACATGATTCAATTTTAAAGCTATCAGAGCTGTAAATGTATCTATTCTTCAGTAATATTGAATCACATTGAATCCATATATCACTTTCTCTGATGAACTTCAAATCCTCTCAGGGCATCCAAAGTCAACTTGACACCTTTAATACGAGCTGCAGTACCACGTCCCTGTCAGAGGCACCGGAACAACTAACTGTGAGATCTTTTAGGCCTTTACACACCTGCATCAAACCTGCAGTCCTCATCACGCATGTGTGTGTGTGTGTGTGTGTGTGTGAGTTTATGACCACTGGCAGGAACAGTCAGTGGGTTCCTGGATGGTGTAGCTGACCCAGGTGGCGTTGCCGCTGCAGTAGAGCTGCACCGAGCGCCGCTGCAGTCCTGTCTCCCTGCAGCATTTACAGAAGCGAGCATACGTGTTGATGTTGTAGTTGTAGATGCTGGCAGATGGACACTTCCCATCACATGACACGATGTTCACCTGCAGCGCACAGAGTCAGTCTAAGTATTTCTATTTTAGGGTTTCTCAAACATTTTCAGACCTAGAACTGAAAATGTTTAGATTTTGCTTTTAGGTCTGATTAGAGATTAGAGAAGCAAAGTAGCAAAGAGTCCAACTGACCAGGGTCTTTAAATGACCGGCCTGGGCCTCATCCACTCAGCTCTCTATTTGCCTCTCTGATTTATAAGCTCTCTGTGACAGCGTACTAATCACTCATGTGTCTGAGCACTTTCCTAATGTCTTTGAACACACCACAAGTCTCAGTCATGGTGATGTCATTGCGTAAAATCTAACACTTCCTGTTGTGTTTGTTGTGTCTGAGGTGTCAGTTGATTCTCTTTTAACTGGCCTGGTCTTCAGCCTCCAGTCAGGGATTTTGTCTATTGTCAGTTGGTTAACAGGCTGCTGGTAACTGGAGACATTTAGTTCAATGCCAGAGCAGCTAACTGTTAGCTTCATCCACATTTCCTCTCTAATGTCAGCTGAACCTTTCTGATGTATGCCCTAAAACATAAACTGTCGACTGATGAAGCCACGCGAGGAGAGTCACAGAACAGTCTGTAAAACAGACAATGTAATCATCGTCTCTGAATATACGTGTAAATGTAATTTATTATTGAAACCAACACAGAGCCCAACACTACTCAGTAGCTCTGTCGTCGGTCAGACAGTTAGAAACGTCACATTAAACAGGAAAATTCAACCCATTCACTCAACCTTTGTAAAAGGCTTAATATTAAAAGCAATTTGTGATGTATTATTTTGACACCAGTGTCCACTGTTTCCTTGACACGTTGTTCTTATCTTATTGTAGACTCTTCACATCCTTTAAAAAGGAACCCAATAGCCTAGTCTGCTGGCCATGGAACCTTTTACAACAATTAACATTAACAACATTAACAATTAACTATTAATCTGTTCTGCTGACACCGTAAACAAGACAACTGAACCTGCTTCCACATGGTCTGGATGAGACATATGTTATTGTTCCTGGGTTAGATGAAAGGACAGAGTTTCTTCTGACCTTTTCAAAGGTTAGGTTAGTAGACAGTAAGGACACAAAACATACCGGCCTGTTGCTGCGGCAGTCATTCTTCCTGATGGTCATCCTCACTGTCACTTTCTGACATGACTTCCCATCTTCTTTGCCTGTTCATACGACAACACAAAAAACTTAGAGTGAAATATTCACACACACAAAGCATAGGTTTGCAAAACACAAAGCAAACACAGAGAAAACAGAGAAAGTGGGGAGGATGATAAAGAAAAGAAGAGGAAGAATTGATCATGCTCAAGCTGTGAAGCTGCTTTAGTGGATGATGAGTTAAAAGATGTTAGAAAGCAATAAAGGAAGAATAAAGAAATAAATTAAGCTTCATCCAAAATTAGACAAAACATTATTTTAAAAAGAAAAAAATTTATTTTGAGAACCATTTGGCATTTATCATAAAAAAAAAAAGAATGTCACAAAAGACAGTCTGTAAACATGCTCCGTCAGCAGCCATTACTGAGGACAATGCAGCTGTGCTTCTGAATCCGTGTCTGTCCGTTTGTTACAAATTTCAGACGTAGTCAACAAAGTAATAATTGTTAACAACAAAAGTTCTACGGTATAATTTTAAGATGGATCTACATTAGGTATTAAGTTTCAAACACTCTAAAACCTTCAGATTAAACATGTGGAAAACAGTACATCAACCTCTGACATGTGAAATGTTTTACTTCATTTCTCTGATTTTCTTTTATTGGAACAACAGTAGAATATTTCGGATATGGTCAGATCGTGACTGCAGTCAGTATGGCAGCAGCAGACATGCCTATGGAATGCCATTTTATCAAATATTATAAATTGATGCATAAACGGATACAGCTGTTAAAATAAATCAGGTAATAGTAATAAATTAGATAATATATGTTTATAAATATATACCAAAAGAATTTGTAAAATTTGAAAAACTAAATAACGCTTTTAATTTTAAAAATATGATTTTTTTATTTATTTTTTTTTAACTCTACATTTATTTATATCTAGAGACTTGTAAATGCCACTTTTAAATTAGCATTACTCTGAAACTGTGAGATAACCATGCCCCCTCATTTGGCCATAACAGATGAAAATCATAGGAGCAGAGAAATAATATACAAGTAAGTTACACACACACACACGCACACACTTATATAATATTAGCATTTATTTACATTTATTACCAACTATTTATACACTATTATATATTATTATGTAGTCTGTGATTGATATCCTATTTATGTAGGATTATTTATTTCTTATTATTATTATTTCATAGCCTTAGTTACTTATACTTAAGTATATTAAATAATATTTAATTAATATTGACAAAATGGAATTCCATACTCACCAACTGTTAGTGACATCTATGTGTATTTATCTCTGTGCACAGAAAAACTAACAAGCAAAACAACAGAGCAGAAACTTGAAGCTGCTATGTGTAGCACATATCCCATCAGCCAATGCTTGCATTTCCTTTTAATCACCATCCATGAGAAAATCTGACTGCTTAAAAGCATTCCAGTTGCTTTCCACAATTACAATAATCTTACTTTTAGTATTAAGAAAAAAAATACCTTCACCCTAACTAGCTATAACAATAAATTGCTGATATAAGTAGTAGTAAGTTATTCCTATAGTTCCCAATGCTCAGTGTTTTTACTTCAGCCTGTATCCTCCTCAGTGCAGATTTGGCAAAAATGTAGCAAACTTCAAAATTTGCTTGTGCAGCTGAGGATTAGACTCTGCTGACATCTGATTTTAACCAAGAGTCCACAATTGGCCTCCAGTCCTGAAGTTTTTATGACATTTTCTTTCTAGATGAATGTGTTGCACCTTCATGTTGTCTTCAATTGCTCTGGCTGCTAGTCACCAGACAGCTCAGGATCACCTCCATCTAACTAAGCCAATGAGCCTGGGCTTGAGCACTGCCATTTTGAAGCAGATTTTATGATTCCAGATGAAACCGTATTTGGAGGAGAAGGTGGAGCTGAGGAAGATGGAAGGGTGACCTGACCTGCTCTGAACTCAATCCTGAGTGATTTGAAACTGAGACTGAAACCATAAACTCATTGGGAAATCACTTACTGACCTAATAAATCAGGTGAGAAGTCAGGCCAGTGGAGTTGCCCCGTGATGGTCATTAGATAGAAAGCAGATTCGGGATTAATAAAGTATTGATCCCTTTATCTATTTAAGGCTCTTCAACACTGTCTCCACTTTACCAACTATTCTATGGTCTATGTTGATAAAATGCTTCACATAGCAGCTTTAGTTCTCCACAAAGCTCCTCCAGCTGGTGGTGCAGCAGCATGCACATCCTCTAGAGCCCCCACCCACCCACCTCAGACACTAGCCCACATCAATATCTACTGACACATGCAGACATCTAAGCCCGACTAGTGGGCCACTACCAACAGTACATTGTTGGCAATCAACAATGCACTGCCCAGACAGTGCTAATGGGGAGATGGGTGTTTGGCTGTCATGTACATGTAAGGCTAAGGGTAAGTACTGCTGTCCTCTCAAGGGTGATCATTTTTTGGCCTGCTTCCTTTTAATGTAGATTTTTAATGTAACATACCAAGATACATGTTTCATTCATTAGCCTTCTGATGGATCAGTAACTTCCACAGATTTTAACTTGAACACGACCTCAAATGAGACAGCAGTTGAGAGGACTCTTGTAGAGGGGTGGGGTTGTAGTCAGACTTTGGGATTTCTCGTGTGTTTTATCCTTATTATTCTGGAGGGAGTACATTGTTGAATATCAACAATGGCACTGACAAGCCTTGTTGTTTTGGTACCTCGTTCACAGTTTGTGTTAACTGTGGGAGACAAGGAGCTAATGGGGAATGGGAACAGAGGGAATCCAGTACCTGGTGAGATTGGTACATGACGGTAAGCTGCAGCACACAAACCACAAACCCATTTTATGTCACCGGATGCTTTTCAGTGAGAGCGGCATCAATAATTTGTCAGTTTGAAAAAGGTTTTCTGCCACTGTGTTCATTGCCGGATGAGATTGAATTCACTGAAAAGCCCACAGACTCTCTAATCTGAATAAACTGCAGACAGATGTTGTGGAAAACACCAACTGGGTTCCAGACAGGAGTCACTTCAGCCAATGTGGTTGAAGACTTTGGACAAACTGAAGGGCAAACATGTTGGAAACATGTTGAGCTGCAGGTTAAGGTGCTCTTCAGTGTTGACCTACAGTTCTATACTAACTACCACGCCGCTGCTACGCTCAGGTCACATACTTACATGTTTTGCAGCATCCGTCCATGTAACTTACGACAGTTCCACCGATCTGAGGGTAGATAAGAGTCTCAATGTTAAGTTCCTGCAAATAGCCAGTGTTCTCAGGTTTACTCACTAAAACAATAAACAAATGGGAAAAAAGTCATTTTAAGTCATTGGACACTCCACAGGGTCTGACACTGAGGACACCTCCCTCCTGCTGTATCTCCAGAGTGAGACAGACTTCATCGTGTTTTATCTGTGGGTAATCTGTTTGTTATACATTTTGCTTTTTTTGGTATCTTGCATACCTGAAACGCCTTTCGGACTTTGACATAGTCTGAGCACTATTGTTTTAAATCAGAATTGACTAAAACAGCATTTCTTCTATGGGCTTTTCCATTCTTCGGCCCTGTTAAGACCCGAGAGCTGTCTCCTCTTGATCTGATCATCAGTGGACAGATATGATAAGACAGATCTTGGTTTACATGCAAAAAAAGGTATGCAGTGCAGCTTTCAATGTATATATGTATGTGAATGAGCAATAGACACAGAGAGAGGGAGAGCAGCGCACAGGGGTTGATTGAGGACCATGTTAGCGAAATAATGTTTTATCAATTTTTCCTCTGAATGGGAGCATCATTTTAATATGAACATACAGACTGAGACTATAAAGTGCATCCACTTATATATAAGTCTACAGTCCCAACATAGTTTCATCATTACTTGAAAATATCTGACCATTTTAAAATGGATAAAACATACTGTAGAGCTAAGAGCGGATCACTGATTCACTCAACCCCCTTTAAAAACCAGGTGTGAACAGAAGTACTCAGATTGGACCACTTTGAGCAGGTTCTTTGTCCTTGTCATGTTTCAAATATATGAAAAATATTGTTTTTATATCAAATCGTGCTCTTTCTTCCCTCTTGAAAATGAATTTTTCTAAAATTCCAGTGTGAAAAAAGTCACATAGAGTCATAATTTGACAGATTTCAAGCTGCACCACAATATAGAAAAGCTACAGGAAAACAGACATATTAAATGAACACACATTTGGTAAGAAGTTCATTTGATTTTTAACACTTTTAGTGCGCGTGTGTGCATGCTGACCTTCATACACTCTGTTTCATTGAAGGGGGGGCAGCTGAAGGAGTAGGAGATGAGTGTGGGTCCGGACAGAGTGTCTGTGCAGTCGAACTTCATGCAGTTGGACACCCAGGACTTCCCCGGCTGAAACAATGCGGCAACATCAGCAACACCAACATCTGTACAACAGCTACACCAGATTCAGGTCAAGTGACAACAACAAGGAACCAAAGAGACACACTGAGCACTAATAAAGTTTTAGCTTTATTCATCATACGAAATGTGTTCCATAAGAAATTGGTGAAATTAGCGATAAAGACAAAGCTTCAATAATATAAGTAAATAAAAATAGAATTAAGAAAATATGAATAGAATCAGTAATGAAAAATAAAAATGTAAATAAAGTATGTGTGGGATGCTTACAGGTTTCCATCAAATGATTGTATAACCAGTAACAACTTGATAGTAAGATCAAAAGGACATTGTACCTTGTAGACAGACGTTGTCCCATTCTCATGTTCATAGAGGCAGGAAATATTCTTACAAACACCACAACATGTCGACTGGTCTTTGGGAGGGACGTAGATCTGGTTCTGAAACAGTCCCAAAGATTCAGAGTTAGTTCTGTCAACAATTTAAATACATGAAGACTCTTACACAGCCTTTGGACATCCAGCTGCTGCGATCAAAGCTGTGAACATGGATGAGCGTTTTTACTTTTCCAAGTTCAAGTTACAAATTTTCTAAGAGTTATTTTTGTCTTCATTACAGTAACAGTGAGACAGAGAGAGAGAGAGACAGAGAGAAAGGCGGGGGGATGGGGTGAGAGAGGCAAAACATGAGCCAACAGGAAACAGTTTATGTACCTTGAGACTTTTTCAGTAATTATTTTCTGAATATAAAAATGGTCACTGAGAGATAATTAGAATACTTATCATAAAGTTCTGGGTTAAATTCAATGTTCCTGCTTCCTTCCACAGTCCAAATATATGATTCATTAGTGACTGAATTGTCCATAGGACTGAGCGTGAGTTTGAAAGGTTGTACATCTCTGTATATCTTTATATGCCAGCCCTGTGATGGACTGGCAACCTGTTTGAGGTGTACCCTTCCGTTGACTAGTGTCAGCTGGGATTGTCTCCAGCCCCCCGCAACCCTGATAGATAAGCAGTATAGATAATTATTGGTTAATACAATTATCAGTCATTAGTTAGTCCTGTCCTAGCAGCAGACAATGGATGGGAAATTGACAAAAGGATTTATTGGGTTCTTTTAGCGGTGAAATTTCAAGCTCTTGACACAACATATCCATGGGTGTGTGTATGTTTGTGTGTGTGCTGTAGTCTTACAGGTTGGCAGTGGGTGGAGCAGTTGATGCTGGAGGTGCGCAGCAGGTGGAAGCCGCTTGCCGGGTCCAGGTTGCGGCTGCACTGCCGGCTGTGACACAAGCCATCATCTCCATGTTCCACCAGAATCTGGCCTGGCCGTAGCACACCACGCTCGCCAAACACACACACCGCCTCTCGCACTGAGGAGAGGTCAGAGGTCACAGCCTATGAAGCTGCAGTAACAGACTTCAACAGTTTATGGTGCTATCTATATCTATATTTTCAGTGATCTTGTGTTTTATAAAGTGTAGGTATATATGTGAATATAAAGTAACTAATCAGATCAGCTAATACAGTAGCAGCAACAGAAGCAGCCGCCATCCGCTCCCAAGCACTGCTCACCACACTTGTATCTTTTGCAGGCGCACTGGTTCTGGGGATCGGACAGGAAGGCCCGGTCCAGCTGGGCAGCCTCTCCCTGCAGGAAACAAGCAAAACCTGAGCCAGTTTTAAATTTACAAATACATCCAACCTTACATTAAAATAATTACTATAGTGGGTTCTTTTATTTTATCTTATCTTTGCATTTTTTGTCTTTAGTTGTTCTAAGCAACAAAGTTATTTCACTGATAAGTCCAACATGAAAATCAGCAAATTTCCAATTTCAATTTCAGAATATAATGAGCTCTTGCTCCATACTCTGAGAAAGAGTAAATAGTAAAAGAGTAACAGGTGCACTCGAGTTTTCCTACTGTGTTTTTGTCAGGGTTGAGTTCATCTCTGCCTCCTTTTCTCAGGAGAGTAACCAGATAGAGTTTTAAAAGTCTATACGTACCAGGCCACATTTTGGGGAGATGATCTTCTCACAGGAACACTCTGCAACAGAAAAAAATCATCAACTCAACTCTTTAGCTATAGTTTTGAGTGATAGATAACAGCAATAGCTGCCAAACCAAACCACAGTGTCTGAAACTAAAAAGTTTGAATTGATTCTTAAAACATTGCATCTTTGTCCAACATGACCTGAATGCACCATCAACTGTTACTGGTCGTACCACATGTCTGGTTGGAGCAGCAGCGACCTGGATCAGACACCGACACCACTGACATCCCGACAGGACAGGTGATCTGAGGACACCTGTGGGGCTCGCAGGCTGCACACAAACACACATCAGTCAGGCTGATAGAACCAACAAGTTGGTCATTTATTAAAATGTGTGCCTGTGTGTGTGCTCTGACCACAGTGGTAGACGGGGCAGCAGCGGTCTGTGGTGTTGCTGTCGACGGTCAGCACCTCACCATGCTGGCAGACAGGAGGTGTCTCCTGACAGGAGGAGCACACTATGGGAAACACACACAATTCGATCATTAAACTGTTAAATTCTGAGTTAACTGATGACTCAGTGGCAACTGAAAGTGTCGCAGACCACAGAGGTGTGTAGACTCACTGCAGATGTGGGCCAGGCAGCAGCTGCCGTCGGCTCTGGTAGCGATCAGAGTCTGGTCCTCTCTGCAGGTGGGAACGTCTGACACACAGAGCTCAGGATTGCACTCTGTAACAAACAGGAATCGGTACGGATATTTATTTTCTTGCTGCGAATGAGACCAAGAGACTGACACTACATCAACAAGAAGCTGGGGGCAGGTAGCTCAGCTTAGAAACAGCAGGGAAGCCATTCACCTTGTCCTCCCCTTTTCTTTAACAAAGGAAACAACAAACTTAAACCCTGATTCCTCCGGAGCATCTTCCCTGAACTCGTACTCCACGGAGAAAAGGTGCTATTAATTATTTATTATTTAAACTAACGCGCAGGTTGTATTTTTACATCAGGTCCGCTTAGCCCATATTGGCATAACAACAGCAATCATGGTTCCCTGTTGTGACATGGATATTACACACATTTATAATGAACTTTTATTGTATATGATAAATTCATATTCTTAATGTATTACTCTCATTTCTGTGTTTTAACATGATTTTTTCATTCATCGTGAGTTAATTTCTTTAGAGGATTAAAGCAAATAATACTGTAAACTCCTAGAGAAACAATCATGTGAAGGTTAGTGGACTCTGAAAGTGTTCAATGTCAACAGATTGAAAACACTCAATAACTCGGTTGCATTAAGGCTACAAAACAGCCCATAACTGATGACAGTTGCTCCATAATATCAGATGTTTTTTCAGTTTTTTTTTTAAAGTATTTTGTGTGTCTTATTTTTACATGCTGGAAAGAGTCTAATATAATTACCAGACAGAAATATCGTCTTATATTCAGACTGATGTATTAATAACTTAACAAAGATAGTGAACAGCGTAAGAGTGCAAAGATGGAGACTCACCACAGACGTAGTCCGGGCAGCAGGAGTCCTGTCTGTAGTACGACACCAGCTTCTCTCCATATTTACACTTAGGGGGGACCAGGTCACACAGGCTCTGGTTACAAACTGCACAAACACAAATCACAAATCACGATATTTAGATTAGTTTCAGTAAACACGTGATGACTCAGCGATTCAAATACGTCAACCTAGTCATTGCCTCACCGCAGACTTTGTGTGGGCAGCAGCTGCTGTCATCAGCCAGGCTGATAATCACCTCCCCTGTTCGATGGCACACCGGTGCCAACACGCTGGAGCAGTTGTACTCCACGGGAACAATGGTGTCGTTGTCACAGCGGTACATGCAGCAGGCGTCTTTCGAGGCTTTCCACACCTCACCATGTGCACGAGGGATGCCAGAGCTGTCAGTGCAGGCTGCAAACACGCAACAAATACAAAAGTAACCAGGATTTCTACCTCATTACACTTCTCATACCAGATCAAAATAAGGTTTTCATTCTGCAGCCCACTGAATCACTGAACTTCTCAGAAGTTGTCACCTTTGTGTTTTCTATTTTTCAGGTTCTCTAAACAATTTCCTGTCATTGTAATCTAAAGTGACATCCTGTTGTCCAGGCTGTAAATCTGGGGTCTTACCACACTTCTCTGGGGAGATGCAGAGGGCAGAGTAGGGCCGGTGGAGGAGGGTTCCCTCAGGACACACACAGCCCTCAGTCAGACCTGAACACTGGTCTGGGTCAGAGTAAAAGTCGTGGTTTGGGCAGGATTGAGACGTGCAGGCTGGCAGACAGGCTTGATACCGCAGAGTGCCAGGACACAGGAAGGCTGCAGGAAGGGACGCAAATAATGACATTACTCTGTTTAAGACTTCACAAAACAGTGAGTGACATTATGGTGGGTTGCCAATTGGTTTTAATTTGTCCTCACACACACACACACGTGTGTGTATATATATATGTATATATTTGTATTAGTCTGACATGTTTTTAATTTAAGTTCCTGTTGGCATTTTAATCCATTCAAGATAATTGTAAATGTGAACTCGACTGCAATGATTACAGATCTTAAATTAACACATTTTCCATAATGTTATTTCCACAGGAGCTCAAAGAGCAGCTGTATGAACATTGTAATGATGGTTATGAACATACGGCAGTAATCCGGGCTCCTCCACTCAATGCAGATATTAAACTTGTGACAGGAGGCCACATAGGCAGCCAAAGCCACACACTGGTTGTTGACATACTCAGCATCTCGTACCCAAACTTCACAAAAGGTGCTGGGAGGGACCTGAACATAAAAAAAACAATAGGATGGGATTCATTACAAGACAGTAATTATGATTATAGTTATTATCATATTTAATGAAGCACTGGCACAATCATCAGTTTATAGTCAAAGTGCAAAATTTTTCAGCATCAGTGCTCTGTTCTGGAACCGAGTTGATGGGCGAACGTACGAAGGCATGGCAGGGGGAGAAGGCGGGGTTCTGCAGCATGAGCAGGCAGCTGGAGCAGTCACTGGTGGAGCAGTTCAGCTCACGGCGGCGGCTATGGCTGATGTAGCTGGTGGTGTTGGGAACCTGCCAGCTGTCAATGAACAGAGTGGGATCCTCATTCACACCCACTGTGGTGCCATCAGCTAAAATCAAGTCATTGGTTGGGTCTCCATCACAGAAACCTAAGGTACGTGTGAGAGGAGGAGGGGTCATAGAAACACTGACTTTTTACCTTTAATCATCATACCAGCTGAAAAATGTTAAATCATATTTTTATAAGTTCATCCCAATATTATAATGATAATAGTTTCTAATTATTAAGATAACTAATTAATGCGTCCCCTTGTTTTTAAAACCTGTCTAAAGATCATAACAGCGGCTCCCTACAGCCTCTACAAACCGTTCAAAATGCTGCTGCCAGGATCTTAACAAAATCAAAGTGATAACACAGATTTTAACATTGACATTAATGGGAGGCCTCCCATTCATAGAACCTATTTGAAAATTTTTGTTTCCACCACACTTAAAAGGCCCAGGGGAAGGACAGAAGGGTTAAACTCTTGGTGCAGGTGAAGGAGGTCTGGAATGGATTTTGAGGCCTGTACCACACAAGAATTCAACTATTCTTACTCTTCTAACTATTCTTACCACAGAGGCCCTTGGTCGGAAGCTTGTTGCTGGAGCTGTCTGTGTCGATCACCATCATGCCAGTACTATGGTACCACTGCAGCTTGAGGCCAGCAGGGCTACGGATTAGGTACATGTTGCCCGTGTCGTAAATCTCAAAGCCATACTTTTTGAATCGAGGTTTAGCATATCGCGAATTGACGTAGACCTGAATAAAAGAAAAGAATATGTATGATCAGACAGGGATTTCATCTGTTTGAATCAGGAAAGAGAGCCTCTTACCCTCCTCTGCAGCCTGTTGATGACGATGTGGTTGGATTTGTGCGTGATGTTGAGTGCCATCAGACAAAGGTTGGTGAAATTCCAGAGAAGCTTGAGAAAAGGAGAAAATCAGGTGGAAACGAACAACAAATCACAATATCAAACTCAAGACTTCTGCTCCCATGCTTTTCAATTAATCTAGAGTGTGATACTGACTTACTGGAGACTCTGAGTCTGCAGGACATTCCTGAACCAGGACACTCACAGTCTCATTCGGCAGCCGGGTCACTATGTATGAGGCTGCCTTAAAGATGGCAATGCTGTTCCCATCAAACGTGATTATGTTCAGATCTGGGAACATTGAGCAGCGACCTGGAATGCCAAGGAAAGATGATAGTAAACATGTGAAAGCAGATAAAAGACTAGGATGTGTATTTATGTTAGATTCTTTTTAATAGTCCAGAATTATATCCATCTATTTATGTTTCAGGTTTTAATACTATACTATACTATACTATACATTTCTCCTGCTGCGTCATATATCCCACCTACTGGCAGGTGCCATGGTAACCAGATAATAAATACTCACTTCACCTGTCAGTGGTCATAATCCTATGGCTGGCTGTATATAACTCGATCTTATGTTTATCGTATAAGTGACACAGCCACTTAGCAGCAGCTCAGAGTTTCAGTGTACAGTAATCCAAGCATTGAAATGATGGTGGACTTGTCAGCAGGAAATAATGGAAAAGAAAGTACAAATAATATTATGATAAAAATTGTGTGTAGTTGAAATTAGCATGACAGTCAAATCTCAGCCCGAGCTATTCTGTAACAACCATGACAAACAACACATAAATAAAACTTTCAGTCCTGCGATTGTGAACTTGTTGAAAGAATATATTTGACTGTGTTATTGTCAGTATGTTTCCCTCACATGGACAGTCCCATTGAGGGCAGCACTTGTCTCCATTGACCAGGACGGCAAAGCCCAGCAGGCCACAGTTCGGGGGTCCAGAGGTAAAGGGGCAGCTTCGGGACTTGTTGAACAGCACGAGCTGGTTGTTGACGCAGATGTACTTTGTGCACTCATCAACAATCTCTGCATATGGAGGCTGGACAGAAGCAAAAAGTAACACAACTGAAAGCTACAAGTTACACAGCAACAAAAAAATTGTTTAACAGGAAAGAAAGCACATGTCAACCTTTCCCCTGCTTTCCCCTTCGCCTCCTCCCTCATTCCCTCACACAACCTATCAAGGCAGTGTATATTTCTCTATGTACAGCGATTAAAAATGTCATTACATGTTATTATATACAAATATGTTGATGATATATATCTAATTAATATATGCAACTTCCTGTACAATGTATGTATAAAAATCTTTCCCTTTCTTTCTTTCTAAAAAAAAAAAAAAAAAAAAAAAAAACAGTTCGAGGCAGATGGCCACCCATGAAGACTGCACCAGATGTCACTTGTGAAACTGGGATCTATGTGGTCACTTCTGGAGTTTTGAGGTGTCTACTCTATCTAGTGTCTGTTCTTGGAAATGGTTGAGTCAGTTTAAATGATTTCATAACCTCTATTTTGACAGTGCTTTGTGAACTGGCACTATATAAATAAAAAAAATGGCTTTTAATTAACAAAAGATTTGTTTAGCAAAGCTAGAGCATTTGCTGTCATTTTGAATTCTGATTCAAAACACAAAATATGTTGAATTTGTGTGACTGAAAGATTAGTGCAAAATAACTGGACCTACAGTGCACATCCTTGTCAGGGAAACAGGTATAGACGTTGTGCTCTCCACAACGCGGGTGGTTGTTTCTGCTGGGGGGTGAGCAGCCGTCAGTGCAGGTGTTGTATCATCAGCTCTGTCCAACTCAGGTGTTTTCACTGCTGGGTGTGAAGTTGGAGCAGCACCGGGGAATCCTGGTTCATGGGTGGAGATTGGGGTGTCTGGTGGAGGCATCTCTTTGGTTGTCAGAGTTTTCTTGGTTGTCACTGCCTCTGTGGTTGATGTCATAGGAACAGTTGAAGACGCTGTAGCTGTGGTTAGGGTAGGAACAGGCACTGGGATGGTTAAATTGGTCAAGACAGGAACTGCTGTGGCTGTTTCGACATGTTTGGTCGTACTGACTGTAGGGACCAACTTAGGATATGTTTGGACTCCTAGTGTGGTTGTTGTGCTGGGGATCGGTGTGACTGTCGGTTGGCTGAGGGTGGTTGAACTGGCGGTTACCGCTGGAGGCTTTGCTGCTATGGTAACCCTCGTGGTGAGTGGCCTAATGGTTGTTCTCTCAGTCATTGTGATTCTTGTTGTCACGGGAACTCTCGGTGTCGTCTTGAGCATCGTTGTTCGTGTCATAGTGGTAGTTTTTGTAGCAGGTGTAGTGGTCAGCAGCTGGGTAGTGACTTTGTCCAGGTAAGTGATTGGCCTTGAAGCTAATGTGGTTGTACTTAATGGAAACCAGGATGTAGGTAGTGTGGTTGTAGCTCTTGTTACCACTTCCACTCGGCCCGTCACTGCACGTGTAGTTCCTGTGATTGTCTGTGTGACGACAGGTCTAGCTGTGGTGGTAACAACACCAGCTGAAGGGCTTGTAGAGACAGTTGTGACAGGAGCCTCAGTGGTACCAGGTGCAGGTGGTGGGGGTGTATCATGTTTCTTTGTGGTGGTAGCTTCGGGTTCTGCAGTTGAGGCTGTAGTCAGATTCGTGGCAGTTGTGGTAGCAGCTAATGTTGCAGAGGTGACAACTGCCTTAGTGGTTCTCACTGGAACATGAAGTACTTGAGTAGTTTCAGAAGTGATATCGGAAGCACTCTTCACTGTTGGGCTGTAGGAGGGGGTGGACGAGGACTCCTGATAGGGAGGACGCCATGATTTGGAGGTGTGCATGGTAGATGCGGGAGGGGTGGTGCGCTCCATTGATGGCGATGGTGGTACAGTGGTGGTTTCTGTTGACGGTGTGGGAGGAGTACCTGCAGACACAGTGGTCGTTTCTGGAGGTCTAGGAGTTGTGGCGTGGGTGACTCTTTCTGTTGTTGGGATGGCCACAGACCAGGAGGTTTTCTCAGTTTGGGTTGTGGATATGGGCACAGGAGAGGTAGTTGTGTCTGTAATCTTTGGAGGAGGAGGTGCAGCTGTTGTTGTGGTAGCTACAGGTATTTGATACACAGTAGTTTCAGGTGTGCCTTTAGTTGTTGTTCTCCATTCTGTAACAGCTGAGGTGGGAGAAGATGGGTTAGTTGTAGTCGCAGCTTCATGGAGCAGAGTTGACATCAGTAACTCTGCTGTTGTGGAGGTTGTCTGTTCAGTGGGAGAGATATACTGAATCCTCTCTGTTGTAACAGGCAGTGTTGTTATCTCTGGACTTGGTGTTGTTGTTTTCCTGGAGGTGAAAGGTGTAACTGTAGTGACTGACTCTGTAGTCTTTGCTGAAGTGGTTGTGGACAAAGACACAGCTCCTGTTTCGACAGGGGCCGAGGTCAGGGCAGGTGAGGCAGTTGTAGGTGCTATGCTTGATAAACCAGGAGGGATGGGTGCAGCTGTTGTTGGTTTAAGTCTCTCACCCGTTACAGTCTGCGTGCTGGCGTCTGTGTGCGAAAGGGTAGTTGTACTGGGCGCAGTTGTCCTGTGTCTAGCTGAAGATGTCTCTGAGATTGGTTTGGGACTTGAAGCAGTTACCATCGGTTTAACTGCTGCTGAGTGTGTTGTGGCCTTGGTGGTCTGTTGGGTTGGGTGCACAACAAATTGAGGGGAAGTAATAGTGGTTGGCCCCTCTGGAGAGGTGGTACTGGGTGCTGCGGGGGTAGTTGGCAATAGGGCATCAGTAGGCTTTGAGATGGAAGTGAGCCACCACAGAGTTGTCATAACAAAAGGCGCGCTGCTGGTCCTGAATGTGGTGGAGCTGAAGGGGCTGGTGCTCGAGCTCCAAGGCTGGGTCGTCCATGCTGTTGCTCTTGTTACAGTAGCGGAAGGCACTTTAGTCACTCTAACTGTAGACAGGGGCTCGACCACCTCTGGTCTGACAGCAGGGGGCGCTGACGGGGATGATGGAAGTCCTGTAGGAGCTGATGAGGTGGTGAGTGATTGGACTGGCTCATCAGGGGCAGGTGGCAACTGAGAGGTGGTGGTCTGCACACTGACAGGAGGAACAGTGGTGGTCTTTTTAGTGGTTGGACCAGAGTATGGAGTTGAAGATTTAAAGGGAACTGTTGTCTTGAGAGAGGTGCTGGAGGCAGCTGTCGTCCCATTAGCTGCAGAGGTCACCTGAGTAGAGGATGGTGTTACCAGCTGGACAACAACTGGAGCCTTAATGCCTGAAACCAAATAATGCAATGTGTGTTAGAGAACTTAACAATATTTTCATGTCTTTTCCCAAAATGAAGAGTGATTTCTTCATATAGTGACACCAATACAGGGATATCTTAATGTCACATGTATACATACTCTGAGTAGATAAACATAGAAATGTAGAACAAATGATCATTATTGAATAATTCATGTGAATATAATTCTCTGTGTTTATATTGTATAATACATCAATATCATCGATTTCTTATAATGTACTTTAGATAAATAAGCTAACAAACAATTAAATACTTTGGGGAAAATGTAACAAATAATAATAAAAAATATGTGACGGAGAAAAGATTAGTCTGAGGAGAAACAGGATTCCAGGAGTCCCAGATTTCCACTTTGATCTTCACTCTTAGATTTCAATTCTTAAACCTCTTCTGTTTGTAGATAGCATAGACTATAGATACTTTTATTGCTTTTGCAGTTTAATTGCACATTACCTTAACACATTTGTAGTATATGAGTTGTTTATAATTGTGGGGTTAACATGTGTATTGAAGGAGCAGCTAAATACCCCTGCTGGTTTATATTAGGGGTTAATTTAAGACTCACATGAAGCTGCAAGTAAAGAGCTTAGTTTTTGATGAAAAAGTAGTTTATAAATCTGCTCCACCATTCAACATGTTGAGGGGTCTTAATTGTCACCAAGAAATCCGTTAAATAATTGAAGGGATCAAAGACTGAGATACTCACAGTCTTCAACATAAACACAACGATGGGTGACCTCATCCAGGACCATGTGTGGGGGGCAGACAGGAAGGCAGCCCTCCACTCTGTACACAAAGCAACATATATCCATAAACAAACTGTCCAGATCATCTGCTTCTGTTTTTGGGTGAGTGCTGACTTAAACATCAGCTCCACATTAAATATCAGAGTAAGTGCAATGACACTAATAATATGGTGTGATGTATTTCTCATCTAAGAAATGTCCCTTTTTCTGCAAAGATTTGCTTCAGAATGGGAAAATGAAAATGGCAAAACCATAGTAAAATTTGAATATTTGCTTATCGGTCAAATCTACTGTCTGTAAATGTTTTTGTGAGACAGGTCTGT
Source organism: Remorina albescens (assembly GCA_034769265.1). NCBI lineage: Eukaryota > Metazoa > Chordata > Actinopteri > Carangiformes > Echeneidae > Remorina > Remorina albescens. The sequence continues at coordinate 17,136,565 of CM068479.1, forward strand.
AAAAGGTACTTACTTACTAAAATGGATAAAAGTAACTACTCACACAGTTAATCCTGACTCAAGTAATGATACAAAAGTCATTGAGAAAAGGCATACGGATTGTGTGATACATCTCAAATTAAATAAAGGACAAATAAGTAGATTAGAGGAGGTGACATCTGATGTTTCACTCAGTCTGTCATGAAAACTAACTGCCTACAAACTGCTGGCATCGTTAGAGGGAAGGAAAAGGTCAAAGGTCTCACTGTGGGATGGTGGCGCAGGAGGCAGCCGATGGGTCGCTGCAGGTCTTGAAGCAGGGACTGACACAGGAGTCGTACCTCCACTGACACCGAGGACCCGGAGGGGCCTCTGGGTTGGGGCCTGATGAAAAACTTACACTTTACGTGTTCACCTCAAGATCACACAAAAACAATGTATAATTTTAATCTGTTCAAGGACATGCTTTTCAAAATTTATTTTATTCAAATAACATTAAAAAGGAAAATTAATTGTACAATAGCTTAATTGTAAAAACAGCATTATCGCTCCTCCAATAGTTCTTTAAAGATTTATTGTGATCACTTTGAAACAGCCAAACTCATGATTTTGAGCTGGATTACTTCATGTTCTGGTGTATATGTGGATATTAAAATTGGTTTTGAACAGGTGTAGTAACGGAGAGGTCTGTGGTTGCAGCAGGGTTCTGACTGTGAAACATACTTTATAGCCTCCATTAAACTGCTAACAGATAATTGATATAAGCATTGAGCAAATTGACGGCATCTCAATCTGCAAGAAAGTTGTGAGAACTGTAGATCACATTACTAATCCAGACTGGATGAAACAGCTCCAGAAATGTTTTCACAGACCAGTAATGTGATGTGATTAGAAGGTCACTAATGTCTATCTCATGTCTGCACGTCAGCTCTATTGCCACATGTCTGCAGGGTTCATTCCTGTCAGCAGGAAATTCAATCTGCAATTGGCTGCTCTGTCCTTGCCTTTAACTAAAACAAATGCTGCCATACTTTTAACATAAAAAATTTGCCTTACTCTAAAATAAAGCTGGTTGACCAGAGAGAAGATGAACTAAACCCTGAAAAACCTCCAAAATCAACAGGAAAATTCTTAAATGCTCCTTTTACTGATCCACTCAGTAATCCTGGTTATTATCACCTCTGTGTGTCATAATAATGACTTCTTTTGGGAAGAAAATATCTATGTCACATAAATTCTAAAAGTAAATTTTAAATATTATTTCTGATCCTGCATTTTCCAGCTAGTTTCCAGGAAACTTTCCTCATAATTTCTTTAAGGTCAGCTGGTTTTCTCCTGTTAACTACCAGGATCTTAAAAATGTAAATGCAGTTTCCAGCTAATAATAAAGCAGATTCATTATGTGTTACTTGTAACATATAGGAAAGTAGAAGGTCAATGTATTGGAGCATCTAGACATTATGTAGTAATGTAAAGTCTAAACTGACACCAATTTTCCGCAAAAATGATAGCCTTCCTGTTGTGCTTTCTCTCTCTACACAGCTGACTGGACTCTCCCAGAATAGTTGGTGTGAATTATTTAATTTAACTTTACTTTACTTTACTTTAGGATTCAGATGTAAAGCTTGGATGTGGATTCAAACTCACAGTGGAATGGCTGGATGTTTGAACAGTGTTAAAGTTTAATTCTTTTGTCTTCAACGTGTTCTGACTTTCACTGAGACCACAGCCTCGGGAAACCCTGACCTCGGATGTTTGTGTGTGTTTGCGCGGGGTCACGTTGGTACTGCCGACCTGCCAGCCTGAACAGCGTGGCCTTGCGGAAACTGCTGGTGTGTCTGTATTTGAGCAGGTGGAGGCGAAGTAGCACAGCGTGCAGGAAAAAGCCGGGTTTGGCATGGGACTCCAGCGAGTCATAGCCAGGGAGCCAGGTGTTCCTGTGGATGATGAAGGTGGCCCCGTCCCAGAATGCTGCGCTGTCCTCCCACTTGCCCAGCCTCACCTGGCCACTGGGGCTGGCATACAAGAAGAAGTTTGGTCTGTCAGCTGCTTCAAAGGAAACGCGTGATGAGTCTGTGGAGAAAAAGACAATAATGATGTATCAATAGGACACAGGCAAGTCTCTGCTGAATGAGAACACACACTCTCAGATCAATGGTAGCTGGGCTGATTGTGCATTTGAGTTTTGTCTTGTTGTTGTCTTGTCTTGAATACATTTGATAATAAAAAAATATTCTACAGTATATTTATCAATTGTAATGGAGCAAAATGAAGTGAAAAAGATTCAAAGAGCAGTGGTGGGCAGTAATATAGTAAATTTACTAAAGTAAAGAACAGATCATCAAAAACTGTACTTAAGTAGAGGAGTGGAGGAGAGGGAGAGGGAAGGAGCAGAGGAGGGTGGAGAGATGAGAAGAGAAATGCACTTTTGTGGCTGTTACCCCAAATTAAACTTTCTGTCTTTGACTCTAGGTACAGTTTACAGAGTTTTTTTTCACTGAGCCAAAATGTTTATAATAACTTATTTTATTTTGCAGTTTGATTTTGAACAGGGAACAGAACAAAACACTAACCAGCGCAGGGGAAACAGAAGACAAGAATAAAACCAAGACAAAGACATCTAAAGAAAAAAAAATGCTTTTACAAAGTAAATTTTTTCCTAAATAATGAAAAAGACAATTTTATACAGCCACCACTGAGACTGGAACAGAGGGAACAGGTCATCATCCTTTTTTTTTTTTTTTTTTTTTCAAACAACCCATCACTCACAGGATAAGAAATAATTTTTATGGAGCAGCATGGAGAGCATTCATAGACAAGCCTAAATGCTAAATTAACACCTTTTACTCCTCAATAATAAAAGAAGAAAAGTCATACTGAACCGTCAGGTCAGTACAAGTAGCTTTTCCAACTAGTGAATCGACCTTCACTCACGCACCACCAGTGGACAAGTTCATGCCCTGGGTGATCTTGGGGTCAGGCATAAATGATCTTAGTTATCAGTTAGTTTTTGTATTGACAAAATACTTATATCAACAACTCAAACCACTGTATAATGGAAGCCACATTCACCCTTTCACAAGCTGTCTGAGGAGTTCAGTGCAGTTCAGTGTCTTGCCAAAGGACCCGTGAACTGGAAAGTCCAGGGATTAAACCACCAAACCTCTGATTAATGGATGACCTGCTCCACCCCTGAGCCACGGTCTCCCAAGTCCTGAAAATGGCGTTGACTCACCATGGGGTCGTGTTCTGCTGAGGCCTGGTGTCATCATGAACTGCGACAGGATGCTGCTGGTGGTGGTGAGGTTGACCTGCTGTAGGAACACAAGGCTGCTCGACCTCCTGGCTGCCAACACAGTGGTCTGATCCCTCAAAGCAATGAGTCTGAAGGGGCCTTTACCCAGAACTACAGACAGGGGGCAACATTAGTGCAGCACTGGCTCTTGATCCAGTTCAACAAACCACACAGTCTTTATTTAATTGTGTAAATGACTGATATAAAGACTGATTTGTTATCTAGACAGGCAGAGGAAAATAGATGGAATGTCCACATATGGATTTTAGGCAGGGTTTTAAACAGTGTAACATATCATGAATGCTGTCAATAGTTTCATCATGATGATTTAGTGTAGATGATCGGCTGAGTTTCTGACTGGCTCCAGGAGGAGAGCTGACATACTTCTGTCTTGGCCGCTCTCCAATGGCTTCCAACTCACTTTAAATACATATCAAGAGTCGCCTGTTTGCTTTTAAAGCCCTAAATAAATCAACTGTTTTGTTTCATCCAAGTAGCTTCCTCTAGGTGAGTGGAGAAAGTGTCATACCTTTGTTGAAGAATTCACAATCATACGCTGCAGAGAGAAGAGAAAGGGAGGTAAAATGATAACAGCAGAAAAAGATACGATGTCCTTAGAAGTGCAACCGGTGGCTTGATGAGTGTTTTGACTTACGGCACAGAGAGGGCGAGCGCCAGTCAACAGGAACGCCCTGGTGGCAGCAGCGCTGAGCGTAGGCTGCTACGCTGGTGCAGAAACACTCACAGTCACCTCCTCTGCTGCAGGCACACGTGTCTGCCAGGCAATTCATGTAGAACCAGGTGACGTCCACCTGAATGCGAAGCAAACAGTGAACACTATAATTCGTTGGTAGGGCTTGAATGGAGGTAGTGGTAACCTTCTGTGACATCACCCATTGGCCACCCAGGTTGGTTTCTTGAAACCATACATTTTCCTAATGACTTTATGGTCTCAGTTGATCTCAGTCAAGATTCTAGTCTTTTTCAACGAGCGTGCTCCTCATTTATTTTATTTTTCCATGTCATAGCCTGGCATTTTTCTGCACACTATGCAGCTTCATTTCCACATACTCAAATACAGATAGAACAACAGTTTCAACAAGGCAAAACATGTGAGGCTGTCAAATTTTTATTTTTTTATTTATTCTTATTATCATTATTAATGATGGTCCCATTTAGAGGATAATAGACAATGAAGCAGGTTATGAATTAGGGGGCATGGTTACTATGTAACTGACAGACTGTACCACCAGAAAACAGAGCAAGTTAGCTCCACCTTCTCCTCCAAATAAGGTTTATACTGCTTTCCAAAAACTGAGATGGCTACAGCCAAATTACAAACTGGGGGCTTCCGAAAATCTTTTAACAAAACAATATATATAGTCAGATGTTAATGAACAGAGTAGCACGTATTTATGAAAGACATAACAGACTTAACGCTGCTCCACAGAGACCAGTCTACATGAGCAGAAGTGGGGCTGCAGTACTGTAACTCACCACCGGGTGACAGGTCTCGAAGACCTCACTGAGCAGGACGGAACACCTTTGCTTTGCAAAAGGCTCTCTGAGAGGACTGAGGCTGCAAGGGTGTCTGATGTCTGGACTGTTCACACACTGAACACACACAGAAACAGGCAGTGTGGCGTTAAACGATATGTTTTCTTTAGAAGTGGAAGAGAGAAGTCTTGTTCAAGCAATTTAAGTATCTTTAAGGAGGAGGAAAAAGAAATAACACACAAAGGGCTCTATAAAAATAGTTTTCTTACTTATACAATTACTGTCATGATCTAAAATGCCTCTGAGGTTGAACTACATTTTCCAAACTTGGCTGCGTCATATGGATTTGTCCCTTTTTTTTTTTCTTTATCGATATCAAGCAATATTTAAAGGACTTATTCGTCTGGATAATGGAGATAACACATTTTCATTTCATTTAAGATGATTTTTCCTTTGATAAAATTTGAATAGTCTAGACAAATTTTAATAGACAGTTTGTGATGGGACTTTCCCATTTTACTAATATTCACACAGTCATGGTCTTTATGGGCCTGGAAGCACTGATACATCCTTGAATGTTTGTAAATTAAAATCAAGAGTGAATAAATTTAGAGCAAACAGATTAAAACAGCAGTGAGCTTCAGAAGTGCTGGAACAGGCAGCTACAGATTGGGAAACTCTTTAACTTAACAGATGATGATACAGGGGACACTGACCTCTGCTGCTGTCCAGCTGTTCCCAAACTCCTGTGGTGTTGGAGAATCGATGTTGTCGGGCGTCCGCATCTCGTTCACTGTCTTCAGGTCAAAGTTCCCACACAACCCACTGAGCTTCCCCTGAACACATCACCAGCATCTCTCTTCAAATCATCATCTCATTAATGTCATAACAAGGGGAAACCTCAGTGTCCAACAGGCAGCAAAACGGAGCACAGAGCAGTGTGATTCAACAATGTATGACTAAACATTCAGTTTGGCAGCAGCAGAGGTGGATCTTAAATTTGTAGTCTGTATGCAATTGGTATGGCTCCTTCAACTACATCATGTGACCTTGATTAGAAGATGAGCTTCGAAAAAAGAATGAGAAAAAGATGTGTTTGATTGTCTGCCCTTCAATAACTCAGCACACTTCGGCTGCTGATGAAACCGTGTGACACAGTTAAAATCCCTCGGACAGGTATGCTAAGTCTGTTTTGGACTGAGGTCTTTTTAACTGGTGTCTCCAAAGTATTGATCATCCCCTTCAGGGAGGACAAGGGCAAACGGGAGCAACAGGGCTGATAGTCAATGTAATTTCAATCTGAAGAAATCTCTTTTTAACAAATTTTTCTTGATAGAAGGTTGGCAAAATTTTCCAAAAGCAACCTAACTTCGCAATCCTGAGACCTCCAGACACAAAGTTACAGAAACAGGGTCCTACCTGCCAATGAGGTCCAACCTGGATGTGCACAGTGGTCTTGCGGTCCCAAAGGACAGTGACATCTTCCTCTGGGAAGTGTATCACTGTGAAATATCCAGCCGGCCACATCAACATCCTCTGCTTCCTGTCAATCACACTGGATGGATTCTACACAGGAAAGTTTCGTTTTACAGAAATATTATCAAGTGTTCGGCTCATGGTGACTGAAATATTTCACTTAAATCTGTGAGATTATATGTATTATATAAATTTGCTGCTGGTAGCCTATATCATCTCCTAAAAATCCAGAATATGAATTGAATTGAGGGTATCTCTTACTGGCTTTCCAGTGTCATCATCAAACGCTACGAAGGACCTTCCAATGTTGATCAGCAGCGATTTCCTGCAAAGGACTCCGCTGTCAAAACAGTCAACGTTCTCAGCTGAAACACTGAGCATCACATCTGCGCTGCTCTGTGAGGAGAGAAAACGATCACACAAAATACAGACAATAACCAAAATCTGTGTTTGGAAGTCTATCACTTACTTCAAAGTAAAAATCATTTAACACAATGCATTTAACATTATTTTGTAACTGCACAAACATAAATGCCTTTTTTATGTTTAAAATAAAATTCTAAAATGGTCAATTAGATTACACTGTGGTTGCACTTTTTAAAGATCAAATTTTTGTTACATCTAGTGGGGAGATTGCACATTTGCAACTAGCTAAATACCCCTTCCTATCCCTTCATGTAGATGCCATAAGAGCAAGTTAGACAGTTTAAGTTTGTTTTGAAATATTATTTGAATATGAGATTAATTTACATTTTAAATACAGGAATATTTTTCCCAATTAAAATGATCAATTAAATCATTTATCTTTACTTTCAGATGAACATAATAGTTTCAATTATTTTATATGAATATATCCAGTACCTTTACAAGATAGACTTTGCATGCACCAACATAATCAAACAGCAGGCCATCAAACGTCCTGTAGTGCCGGTCACCGTAAGCTGTGCACATGGATGCACACGGACGAAACACACACTGGAACGTCCCATGCTGGCAAACACTACAAAGACAGCAAAGCTTGAGTGATTCAACATCAACTTGTTCCCACTTAGTGCAAGGGCATTTATTCTACGTCTAATAACCCCCTTTTGTTCCAAGCCTCGGGTTTACAGCCAGCAGAAAAGTGGCCAGTGAACTGTCAAAGGCTGAATTGCTGCTCATTGTGCTATTAGCCTGTCATCTACATCTACTTCTCTGGTCATGGCCTGAAGAAGAATTGGAGGGATGGGAGAATGACTGAGATCACCGGGAGAGTGTTTCCTTTCACGAATCGTGAACAGTCTGAAGCAGAGGGAATCAAAGAGTCATACAAGGGCCTGCTCTGTATTCAGGCCTTTTTTATGCCCTGTGATAGAAGAGAATTATGGATATCAGGTGGCCACTTCTGCTGCTCTGATAATCCCAGGTCTCATCACTTTCAGGCAGAGACCTGACTTTGAAATAAGTAACGTTGTTACAATTGCATCTTAATCCTGACAGATATTGTTAGCAGATAATTGATGAGGGCAATATAAATTATTGCATCAAGGAAAATGGATGAAGACCAATTGCAAACCCTTAGTTTTATCATTATATTGAAAAAATTCATATGAGGCTGGATGTCCACAAACAGGTGAACCTACCATTTATGGCACGGAGAGGAGACTCTGTCACCTGGATAATACTCCTTTCCTTTCCACAGACATGGGCAAGCTGCAGGTTCAAAGCACTCGTCTCCATGTTTCAGCAAGCTGGAAGCAAGCAGACAGAATAGGATTTACAGCTTTGCACTTACTGATGGGCTTGAATATTGTGGTTTGAGGTCAACACATCGTAAGGATACATAAATAAGCTTTACTGGATGAGACTGTATACAAAACTCGACATAGACTCAGGGCCAGAAAAGTGAAGCCAAAGCTGAGGAGCCTTAAACCTGAAATCTACCTAAAGACCATCACATGAAGTCAGATTGTCCTGAAGTCTATGGGAAAATGGCCATACTTCTAACTTAATTTATTAGCTCTGTAAATGTTTTTCTAACAAGTTTATGGTCTCAATCTCTTGTTTCAACTCTTCTTCAAGACAACATGATTTAGATTTTTTAAATGATGCGTGTTTTTCCAGGCAGATTGAAGGCTACTGTGACTTGGTATCAGAAGGTGATAAGTTGGTTAGCATGCCAACATCAGAATTTATAAAAATAGAAGCAAAATAAGAAGTTTGCTTTCCATCAGAAGGGCCAGCTCTTCAACGATTGAGTAACCAAATGAAGCACAACTTATATTTGACTCTTTTAATGCCATAATGACTAACACATCAGTGGGAAAGCCACTGTTAATCTCTAACCCTAACTGAGTGTTTTCGGGTGACTGAACTATAGTCATTTAAGGATGCTTTTAATACTGTAGGCACTGATAAACAAATTCGTAAATTTAAACCCGTTTTTCCACCAATGGACCAAAGGCAACCAGTGCATGATGATATGACATGTAAAGCCAAGCAGAGTGGCAAAACATCTGGATGAGGTGTTGATTCAAATCATGAATGGTCCAATGACAGAACCTCAGACACTCTCCTGTGAAGCTGAGGTGGTCATTATTAGAGAACTACGGTGGAAGAGGATGCTATCAAGTTATAACATTATTGTCATTTGGAGCTCCTTTTGTCTCTAAGCCGGGTATAAGGAGTTTCTTTGCCAAGAGAATGACAGAGGCAGAGCCAAAGCAGGTTAGCCTCCAGAGCAGAGTGATGCCAGGAAATGAGAGTGAATTTCAGGGGTGGGTGAGTCTGGATGAAAAGGGGTAACACTTGTTGGCTACATGAGAAAACCGGACAATTAGGATTCTCAGAGATAGCGAGAGACACAGTCTTTGTCTGGATGCCTCGATTTTCTTTCCACTCCACGAGATGAAGCTGATAAGTATCTTGTAATATCCAGGGTTGAGCTATATCCACTGGCAAAGCTGCAGACAATGAAGTGACATATTGAATCAGGTTCATCTGAGTAGAGTTACACCCCAGATAACACTGTGCTAACAGCTTCCTTTATCTGCCCGCCAAGCTGTCGTATCAGTTACTCCGATCAAAGATTGTAAATCAATCTTTCTCTTGACCCATGTGCGCATTATGAATAATTCCTCATAAACATGGCTGTAATTTTGAATGAAATTTTAGCAGACGATGTACAAGTGATTGAGGAAGATGTAGATGCACAGTGCTGGCGGCTGGAGTTCGGCGGTGCAGTGGGTTGAATGTAGTCTGTGATGGACCTGGAGTTTTGCCAGGTTGTGTTGAACCAACTCAGATCAAAGGTTTAATGGAAGCGCAACAAAAGTGTAAAGTGACCATCAGTGATGGTCTTACAAGGCTTTGACCTTTTTATGATTTTACTGAACGCACCACTGATATTGTACATTTTTGTATGTCTCATATAAACTAAGTGAGAGTTTACGTTAACTTTCGTGCTAACGTCAGATAGCGCTCCTCATCAGTAAGAACAGAATTGGTCATGTTACTGCTGTAACCACGTGGATAATGAACGAAAGACCCGAAGACCCGTATTTTTGAGTCGTGAACGAATCAGTCGTGCCTACACTGAGAATGCGCAGCGGTCATGTGACAAGTGAACGAGAGACTCAGACCCGAAGATCCTATCTCGGCTGCCCGAGGAGCTGTTCTCCGTCAGCCCGCACCAGCTACAGCGGGGTGGCTAGCTAAGGTGCGGAGCTGCGACTCTAACTCATTAATTCTCCCCTTCATCTCTGCCATCATCCTGCATCTGTGACAAGAAGTACTATCATAAAAGGAGGCAGAGGAGGAACTAGACATGTAGCACACAGGACAGAGAGGAGAGGGAGAAGGAGGAGGAGGAAGAGAGAGAGCTGGAGGACATTGTTAATCATTTAGTTAGATTAGCGGAGCAACAGAATCATCTGAACAGTTTAGGGAAAGAGGTTAAATTGTTAGCTAATTATAAGTTTGATAACAGTTTACTGTCTATTCATCAACACGAGGTAACACACAGCACAACCACCAGAGACCGGACCCCCCCCCCACAGACCTCCACGGACTGGACCCCCAGACCCCCCGGAGTTTCAGACTGTGTTTATTGTGTCCATATAATATATGTTTTGTGACCAACTCCTGCTGGATAGGAAGCAAAAAAGCAGAAATTCAAACTCCAGTTTTCTGCCTCTTTCCTGATCCCATAAAGTGGAGCTGTGTGGATATTAACCAGGTGTTTTAGCACAATATCTCATGTGACACAAGTAACAACATACATTTCAGTATAGTTCCTCATTGCTGAGCCTATTTTGTGTTTGTAAACCTTTCATCATCTAATCTGTACAACAACGAGCCGTTTGTCTGTCATGTTGGGAAGTAAAGCACATTGCAGTGTAAAGGTGAGGCAGCATGTCTCTATGTTTTATTGTGTGAATGATGCATGTAAGTGAATTTCCCTCAGGATAAATAAAGTATATATCTATCATATTTATCATATTGAAATAATATAATATTGCACCTGTATATGAGCAGCACGGTGGCATAGTGGTTAGAGCAGTCGCCCCACAATAAGAAGGTCGTGGGTTCGATTCCGGGCCTGATGTAAATATATGTGGTGAAATGGAAAAGCGGTAGATGGATGGATTGTGATATGGTAACACCCTCCACAGAAACCGGACCCCCTGGAGACTAGAGACTAGACCAGACCCCTCCATAGAGACAGGACCCCCCCAGAGACTTAATCTCATTGGGTGTATTTGAAAATCACAGAAGTTTCTTGACTGGGGTTGTTCTGTTATTATCATTAATAAAAGAACATGCCAATGTCACAGAGAAAAGCCCCAGGCTGCAGTTTGAATCCAGAACTTTCTTGCTATGAGGCAACAGTGCTAACTACTGCACCATCATGCGGCACCTTCATATTGTATGATATTATACTATATCATTTTCTGCAAGCTTTGCAATTAGATTAAAAAGGCGAGTTAAAATTTAATTCATTATAAAGTGCACTAAGTGTGTATTAAGCCATAAAACAGCACAAAGACTCACGGTTTCTCCCGATCATCATCAGCTACACAATCAGTACAGCGTCATCTTAAAGTGGGACATATTTCAATCGACCTCTGTCTGTTCTTATTGTCACCAGGATGACTCCTGGTTGATGTTTCAGAATGAAACCACTTAACCCTCTTTTGAGGGCGACAGCCAGAGGGGATTAGAGGGGTCGGATGACTGTAATTTACTCCATGATGTCTTTTCACCTCCTCTACTGGTTTTTGCGACTTTTGTGCACTGGAGATTATCTGGAGTCTGGGTGTAAAAATACGTCTGTGAGCAGTGATGTACGTGTTACACCAGTGAGGTGCTGGTGTTATGGTGTTAGTTATTATCAAAACTGAAAATTCCAATTGTTATTTCTGAAAATATTAATATCTCTATATGTGCCTTGGAAAGTCAAATCAATCCGGTATGACTTTCTGAACCAATTCAACCAAAAACAGCAATTGTGGTCAGTAAAAGCTTAAACATTATGAATACATGAATTAAGAAAACTGGTGGTTGTATGCACTGTGATAGATTGTGCTTGCTAAAGAGGCTAAAGAACTTGGTGTTTTTTCAAATTTAAAAGTAAGAGGTGGACAGTTTTAAGTCAGTTTCCTATTCACTTTTTAAAACAAAATTATGACGGGCTACAGTTAATAGTGTAACGAAAACTATCTGTTGGTGGGAATTTACTTATAACACTCCGTCACTCACCCAGGAGGACAGGTGCATCCAGCCACGCAGGGCTCATGTGTTGAGCAGGTGAGGTTGAGCAGGTAGGATTCACAGGTATGCTCACAGGCCACGCCCCTTCCTGGCAGGAGCCCATCCTCCCCTTCTGAGCAGTTTAAGTGAATTTGACCTGCTGGACACAACCTGTCTGCAAGGAAAGAAAGAGGACTCACAAGTTAGCAAGATGCTGCAAGAAACAATCCAGTATCAAACTATAAAAAACAAAGAAATAAACACTCACATATTTAAAGTCCCTATACTGGTTCTCTGTCATGTCGATGTTACAATTTTTCCCTTGTTTTTAAAACACCAGATGGTCTGGCACCAACATATACATCATTCAGCCATTACATCATGACTACCTGTCTAATATTGTGTAGGTCTCCATTTGTTGTCAAAACAGCTCTGACCCATCAAGGCCTGGACTCTTTTAGACCTCTGAAGCTGTGCTGTGGTATTTGGTCCAAGACATTAGAAACAGATCCTTTAAGTCCTGAAAGTTGTGAGGTTGAGCCTTCATGGATCAGACTTGTTTGTCCAGCACATCCCAAGCTTGACCGGATTGAGATCTGGTGAATTTGGAGGCAAGTCAGCGGGTTGAACTGGTGGTTGCTCCTCAAAACTGAATGTTGTTGCAGTGTGGCCAGAAGAATTATTCTGCAGAAAGGGGCCACAGCCACCAGAGAATACTGTTTCCGTGAAGGGCTGGACTTGGTCTGAACAATGTTTAGGTTGGTTCTACGTGTCAAAGTAACGTCCACATGAATGACAGGACCCAAAGCTTCCAAGTAGAACAAAACATCAAACTGTCTCCACCAGCTGCTCTTCTTATAAAGCTCCATCCTGGTGCCATGTCTTCCTCAAAGTCCCATACACACATGACCATCTACATGATCCATCAGACCAGACCACATTCTCCCATTGCTCAACAGTCCAGTTCTGATGTTCGTGCCAGTAATGAGGACTGTCTGGTGGTGGAGGGTCAGCAGCTAAACACTGGGCAGCTACACAGTCCCATACACAAACTGTGAGGCTCTGTGTGTCGACGCCTTTCTACCACAACCAGCATGAAACTCTTCAGCATTTTGAGCTACAGTAGCTCTTTTGTTGGATCAGACCACACAGTCCAGACTTAGCTCCCAATGAACATCAATGAGCCTTGACCCATGACCTTGTCTTTGGTTCAGTGGTTTTCCTTCCTTGGATCACTTCTGGTGGGTCCTGATCCCTGCAGACCAGGAACATTGCACAGAACTGCAGTGTTGGAGACGCTCTGACTCAGTCTACACATCACAGTTTGGTCCTTGACATATTCACTTACATTCTCACACTTGACCATTTTCCCTGTTTCAACACATCAACGTCAGGGCTAAATGCTCATTTGCTGCCACATATATCCCACCTACTGACGGCTGCCATGGTAACCAGATCATCATCTTTATTCCTGTCAGAGGCCATAATATTACGGCTAATCAATGTACATCCTACATGCATACACTTTATGAGCCATCATGGTTCCTTTGGTCCCCAACTACAAATCTGTCCAACAAAGTATTATAAAGCAGCTTCAGACTGATTTTACATTTCATAAATAACAAGAAAGAATTATAGAATATTTCTGGAATAAGCGACGTACCACTGTGTGTTGTTTGCGATACCAATTTACCATTCAGACAGAGCCTGCAGGAGGAAATAGAGAAGTGTTACATGGTGAAGGTCAAAACCGATGTTTACGTGAAGTTAAACACAACACAGCATCTAAGTGATACATTCTGTGTAATCCTAATGTCTTCTTCTTTAATCTTAATTTATATATCAGATATCAATTTCTACAAAAGCAATTTAGAATCAAAATTCAGAACAATTGTAAAAATTGAACATTAATGTTTAATTACATTTCTTAAATTTATTTTTGGTGGGTTCCCAACAACTGAAGTAGCACTGATACTTTTTCCATTTCCTTTATAATTAGTCCCAACAGTGAAGCTTTCTCCTCCTGTCTGTCCTCACACCAGGTAATGAGCTTAATGAATCCTAACTAACATAAAAAAAAAAACACACAAAGGAAGAGAAAATCTAAAATGAACCTTTGATCTGTGGGAGTATTTGGAGGGTTAAGATTGACAGTAGGAAGAGGATCTTACTGAACACCTGCTGACATCATGATCACATCTCCTGGCTCGTAATCTGCTCCAAGGAAGCTGCAGGGACACTCGCTCCTGAAACAAGAATCAGCACAAGGTCACATAAGTCACATCAAGTCAAGTCAGGGATCCAATTTAGTGAAAATATATATGTGTATAGAGGTATGTTAAAAAATAGCATTGTGATGCCTGCTACAGGTAACTGGGTAGGAGACACACATGGAGTGAACAAGGTTTCAAATCCAGTCTATAAACCATAAAGATTTTTTCAGACAAAATCTTCATGGGAAAAAATCTTAAATATTAAAGTGCATCAACATTTATGGTAAATTATGAAAGCCTTTGGAACATATAGGCTGGTGGCACACATCGCTCTCTGTACTACAAATTCTTTCTCACTGGTTATCAGATATCTGTGTCGTCCCCAGCCTGAGTGGGAATGAAAGGGGGGTTTCACAATGAATTCCTGGATGTAACTCGATCACATGGTAAGTAAGGCACAGCACTGCACTTGGATGTAAAAACCTGGGACATTTAAGAGGAATTAAGCTGCTTGTCTTCTGAGGGCCAAGCAGGTTGAAAAGGGAGAGCACAATTAGTGAGATCCTCCGGCTCTATAATGTCTGCAGGAAACATGCAGTGCTTCCCACTTAAAGGCTGACCTAAATTTCAGGGCAAATACAATTATCACTTTCTGCTGGCATAGTCACTTTGGTCATTTAGATGTCACTAGCAAAGATGGAGGATGAGAATCAATGGATAAATACAGGTAAAGCAGCATTTTTCCAGTCAAAGGGTCAGATCGATCCAAATCTGAAGTAACTTTGCAGGAGAATAATACTCTAAAGATGATGTGATTAGGAGACTTAAGTTCTACATCTATTGAATAAGTGCAGAAGATAATGTTAGAAATTGCATCCAAGTAAGTGCTAGTCAGTTATGTTAGAGAGGAGATTCTCTCAGGAAAGAGAAGTTTTTCTAGAGCTGAGGACAGACCACATTCATGGAAGAACACAGTGGCTGAGAAGGAGCATAGAGCTGAATGATGAGTTCAAGTAGATGGTGCAGACCCAGAGGTCTCTCTGAAGGTGTATTAGAGACTTGAACTTGATTCGGGTGACCTTGGGTAGTGAGACGTGGTCTTTTGGGCTGAATGAAAATCTGACAGGCTGCTACATCCTGGGCCATCTGAGGTGTTTCACTGAGCACAAAGGATGCTCCAATAGGAGAGAACTGTAGTCATCAAGGTAAGAGAAAACCAAAACCTACATGTGGAGCTGGAGGAATGAGTCAGGCCTGGCCTGACTCATTCCTCCACCTTACCTGTGCACACAAGTGTGTGTTCGGTGGTTGTAGAAGGAGCCTTGAGGGCAAACACAGCCTTCCTCGCACTCTTCCCCACAGTTCTGCGGTACAGAGAGGGCAGAGCAACGGCGCTGGCAGGATGACACGCAAGTGCCATACTGCATGGTGGCAGGACAGGTGATGGCTGAAGGAGGACATGATGAAAACCTTAAGCATTAGCTCATTATGCTATAGAGCAGGAAGCTTCTCAGTTTGATTACTGTTACAACACATAATCACTTCATATTTGAACATAACAGTGTTTATATTAGGTTTAAGTGAGGAGCAGAAATTCTCCCTCATTAAAGAATTATTTGCTGAAAACATTAACATTTCAATAGCGTCATGGACATGTTGATAATGTTGATTTTGGATACACACTTTTATCAAAGAAAGAAACACCTCATATAGACATAATCATAGCTCTCCCCCGAAAATGCAAAACACCAGCAACTCACATAAACATATTTGTATCACTGCCATTGTTTTGTCATTGTATATCGTCTTATTCCGCCATGCTGGACAAATTAAAATCTATAATTTACTATTCTACTGATTTGTAAAAAAAAAATTCAAACGCAATGTAAATGGATTCTGGTGCTTCAGTTAATGGATTTGAGGGTAGACACATGTTGCTTTTGTTTCAAATGTGAAACATCTAAACAGATTAAAGTCAAACTAAATTAAATGAAAATTAAATAGAGCTGAGTACCCACCACAGTCAGGTATTTGGGTTCGAAAGTCAATGATGATAGAAAATCTGCGGCAGTGGCGAGCGTAGTGAGCCAGGGCAGAGCAAAGGCAGGGCGTCCCACACTTACAGGTATCAGAGCGACACTGCTGGTGAAAAGGAGTTGGGCTGAGGTACTCGTGGCAGGCGGAGAACAGGTCCTGGTTCAGTATGTCACACATCTCTAAGGCGTAGGCCACTGAGTGGGACAATGAACAGTTAAGGTTCTGTCCAACTAACCAGGCTGGTAGAAATCTTCTACTACATATCAGCATTTCATCAGTTTCGCTGGAGCATTTTAATGTCCATTATTAGCCCAAGTATATGGCTGAATGATACATTTTGTCCTAAAAACCTAAAAAGATGAGTAAGTTTTTGCTAATATGGCACATTGTTCAATATTGATCCTGTATTTATCAAGATAAATTCATAATTGTTTACATTTGTATAATACCAAAATAAATAACTTAAATAGTCAAACGTATTATAAAATGTTACAAAAATTACCTCAGACCAGTTGGCTTTATTCAAGCTCAGTATTAATAAGAGCTTCCCTTTATTTATAATATAATATTAATAATATTTAAAGTGTCCCGGCTGAGTTGAAGAGGCTGTATCTCAGAATATTATGACTGTAAAAAACAATGCTGGAGGACTGTCCAGTAATAAATTATTCATTCATACATTTGTCTTCTACCACTTACCCGTTTCCGGGTTGCAGGGGTGCTGCAGCCAATTCCAGCTCACACTGGGCGAACTAATAAATTATAGATGGTCTAATTATCCATCATACTGTCTATCAAAAGCAGTCCTGAAAAGGTAGGTTTCCAATTTGATTTGATTTTCTATTCCAACTGAAGTTACACTGGAGACCTTTGTTCTTTGTTCTATATCTTGGGATATAAACTGAATGATATGCACAGATAAGAAGTGGAGGAGGAGGAGAAACTGACCGGCCTGCTGGTGTGTGTCACAGGGGTCAAGCTGAGGTGTGCTCAGGCTCGGTGAACAGGCTGACGAGACTCTCCAGGCATTTCCAAACAGCTGAGGGGTGCTTTCTATCATGCCTGATGGGGATCTGTGGAAAGACCAGCACATAAATGCATCACAATAGCAGCAAGCTTGTTTTGTTTTTATACACTGTACCTACTGATTGGACATAAACTCTAAATCTGTAAAGTGAAGCCAGTGCTGAAATGCTGTAAACCTGAATTCTACCTAATGAGTATTGAGTGGGGGGGATTAAAACACAGCAGACCTCAGTTTTTAGCTTCAAAGATCAAGACAAATTAGAAAACAAAGGATTCTGCGAGTCATCATTTTAACAATATCTTTACTCGAAAGCTTCAGTCAAAGTATGTTTCCAGCTTTCTTTTGAGGAGCAAACGACAACTTTAGTTTCTAACGATAATGTATATCCAATTACAGCTGTCAGACAACATCCGGACTTTATGGATGGCCATTACGAACCGGCACAGTGGAGACCCTATTCCACTAACAGTAAATTCCTTGTTGAAGTGGTGTGTCCAGTTGGGTGCTCATCTGGCCTGCCTAATAGAGCTGATCAGAGAGCAAGGCTTTTGATGCAGAGCCGCCTACCAGTGTGCATTACCAGAGAGAGAAAATGTGTGTGAGAGACACATCACCTCTCTCTCTCTCCGCCTCTGTAACAGGAGTATGCTCTCTCTTTTTATAACAGGTGGTGGTGATGGGGCTTAACAGAGAGGTTGAAAGTCAGGTGGCACACACTTACAGGAAGTCATCTTGAATGTTGCCATTGAAGGTGCCACACAGTCCCACAGTGTTGTCCTTCCACGGCTCGTCAGCCTGCAGGTAGAGACGAAAGTCCGTCCAGCTGTACTGCAGGCGCAGGCCGAACACCATCCTCACCTGGAGGAACATGGACGACAGCTCCTGGATGTGGAAGACATCTGTGGGAGACGTGGGAGGGGGTCATGGCAGATGAGGCTATGGTAATCTACATTTGAAAGTTACCTGTTGTCTTCTTCCCTGCTTTTTGCTGATATATTGACATGTTGCTGCCCCCCGTTGATCAGATACTGAGGAGGTTTTTTGTTTGTTTGTTTTTTTTATAATTTCAGATCCATTCAAGGGCGTAACTTTGAGTTGAACATTGAGGGGGTTGGGATTTTTTTTAGATTTCTCCTACTATCTGATACACACACATACACATTTTGTGCACTAATTTTACTAATCATATATATATATATTTAAATATTACTGAAGTTGGCTTGTCCTGTCCCAGCTTCTTACAGTGTGAATCAAGATAAGGATATCATGTTGATGTTGATTTTTTGTATCCAAATTGTGTGCCTTGTCAGAGCATACTATTCTTACATTACGCTATATAAAGTTTGGGATTAACCAGCGACCCTCCGTTTATCGATTCTGATTTGTTTGGTTTGGTTTTTTTTTTTTTTTTGTGCGCATGCTTCTGAACCAAAATACACACGTTACTATCGGGTCAGGACGACGTAAGAACAGCGTCGAGGCAGAAGCTTCTAAAGTGTCGGGCTGTACTGAGTGATGTGACAGCATCACCTGTCGCACCTCCGGCGTGTGGACTCGTTACGTGGGCTGCTCTCATGTCAAGAGTCGATGTCGCAGTTTACTGGATTGTTATTTTTGCTAGACTTTAGTTTATCAGCTCCAGGTGTTTCACAGGTGCTGTGGCTACACACCCACAGTGACCGGACTGAACGACACATTAATGACGTTACCTGTGGCGTCTCTATGCTTTCCTCCCTGAAACTGAGAGAATCAGACACATTGTCGTGTTTGTATAACTTAACATTCATTATCGATCATTAAGATATGATATTGGGGGGGTTGTTGTGGCTGGTTTGGATTATTGGGTGGGTTGCAACCCACCCATCCCCCCATAAAATTACGCCTATGGCTCCGTTCGACCTGCGATGCATGTTTACACAAGAGACTGCTGAAGTGCCTTAAACCTGATTTATTTAATGACCATCAGATGGCGACTCCACTGGTCATAAGAAGATGTGATATTGTACTGGATCCTATGTGAAAATACCCCTACTTCTCACTTAATTTATTGGCTCAGTAAACATTTTCCTAATGAGTTTATCGCCTCGGTCTCTAGTTTCAAGTCTTCTTCAATACAACATGATGTCAATTTTTTAAATGATGGTCCTAAATAGAGAATAATTGACCATTAAGTAGGGGATGTATTAGGGGGAGTGGCTACGGTGTGATTGACAGACTGCACCACCCAATCAAGATAGAGTACAGAGCAGGTCAGATCCAGCCCTCACTCCTCAGCTCCACTTTTTCTTCCAAATATTGTTTCTACTGGTTTAAAAAAAAAAAAAGAGAGAAATGACAAACTTCAAGTAGCAGTTGATACAAACTGAACATGTCCTGCTTTTGCTGCTTTAGATTAAAAATTTGCCACTGTGTTTTGTTAAGAATAATTTTTAGGAAATTAAATATACTTATCATAGAGCAGGCAAAGGTTAGGTTATTGTCTGATCAGAAATCACTCAATCAACTTACTAATTGTTTCAGCGTTTTTGCAGCTGTGCATTAAATGTTCGATAAATTTACTGAATGACTGGTTGATTATCTGACCAGATTAAATCAGGAATGTAATTTGTTGCCATCTGTGACAGACTCTTGTTTTTATTCCCCAAGGAACCAAAATATCAGATCATTCTCACACAGTTCAGTACAAACCAAACAAAAGGCTGTCGACCCCGTCAACACAGTGCTGCAGTCATGAAAACACTGGAGCAATACTCAGAGGGAAGGCATTTTGTGTGACACAATGCAGATACATATTGAAACATTTCTGTTCAGTAGCAAAGCTGTCACTCAATCCATCTCTGCCATGACTCACAGAGGGCTGAATAAGATCAGGCATTGCATGTGAACAATGCTGGGAGTTGATAAGAAATGAGGAGGTTACCATCAGAATAGGGCAGGGAGACACGGTAGTGCCCAGCCATGAAGACCTCTCCAATGTGACTCAGTGTTATCTCTGTCTTTGGGTCCTCATCAATAACCAGGTTCACTGACTGGATACAGTACCCATCCAGATTCTGCCATAGATGACGAGATGGCTTGATTAGTCATGCAGCCATTTTCCCCAAACAGCAGTAAATATGATGCACAACAAGACACACCACAAGAAAGAAACATGGAAAAGAAATGAAGTGGACTAACAAGAAGAGCTGGGAAAGAAAAACAATAACCCCCTATGACACACATTAAGAGAAAATAATAATAATTTCCATTTTGTTTTGTTTAGATACTGCTTTGGTAATGAGCATGACCCAATACGTCCAATTTTACTAACAGACTTGTTTATTTTCTGGGTTGTACAAGCATTTATTCTTTTCTCTGAACAACCCCTATGCTGCCCTGCAGAAATAATTTAACTCCTGAGAGAAATTAACTGATGAACAAATTCTGTCATTCTCAGCTTTTAAACTTGTCTGTCTCAAACTGTGAGAGTAAGAGGTTGTTTTCCATTTTAAAAACGGCTAATGACCAAAGTCACTCACTTTATTTTAGCGTTTTGGTTCCTGTCACTGGACATTCTCAGAAATGGCTCTATAAAAATGCCCTGAAAAAGAATTTATTTTGTCTTCTCTGCAGGTCCTGTGGCTGAAAATCACCCAAATAAAAGTCACCATGAAGTTCAGTAAAAGTTAAAGTCAGCTGATAAGTCTTTCCCCTTTCAGATAATATGAGCATATTAATTGTAGTTGTTAGGCCTAAATTAAAGTATGAAAATGTAAAGTTTTAATTTAAAACTAGTAAGTGTCACAAAATGTAATCAAAGCTGAACTTCAGTACACCAGTTTCATAGAGGTGCAAATCCTTCTGCTGTGGCAGTCACAGTAAGTGATCTGCCTCTATGAATCATCTCTTTCATAAGTGGCGAAGCCCCATCGCCCAGAGGTTTTAGCATCAACCTCACCCACCCCTCCTCAGACTAATCTTCCCATCATTCACCTCCTGTTTTCGCATAGCCTTCTCTCTGTCCAACTACCCCCTCCCGTCCCTCTCTTCACCTCCCACTTCCCTACAAAGCTGTCCGCAGCTCTATCAGTCAGACCAGATAAGGTAATCCTGTTCACTTGGCTGTTAGAGGTCTCAGGCCTCTGCTCTTGATGAGTGGGACATCTTATATCTCACCTCCTCCACTCAGAATCCCCTGTTTGCTGAGCAGCTCAAACGCTGCTGGGAAATTGGAAGCTCAGAGAGATTGGAGAGGAGAAAAAGAAACTCACGGTCTTGCTGTCACTTGTTGTGTTTATTATCTAGCATAGTTTGATTGGGATGTTTCCTTGAGGTGTTGGTTTGGCCTAGACTCAGAAGGGATTACTGAGCACTTGAATAAAGACATAATCTAAATGACGGACAAATTGCATAAATCTGTAAAATGATCCAGCAGAAGAAAGTGCAAGAGTTGTGTAAGAATTATCAAAAGTAGAGAAAAAAAAATGCTAAAAAGGATTAAAGTTATCTCACTGGTCCACAGGGGGCGTTCTGGATGGTCACTGTGAACTTCCCTGAGTTGCGGCTCTTTGCGAGGACATACTGACACGTTGCGGGAAAGGTGTAGATCCGCCCGTCAAAGGACTGAAAATACATATCACCAGTAACTGAGCACTCCCCTGTGGAGAGAATCACACATTGTTAGGGCAAATTAATGACACAGCCTAGTGCTCACTGAATGTGTGCATCGCTCAAGAGCCTTTCAAGAGAAATCACAAAATTGATTAATCACAACAGAAACTAAGTATGTGGCTGTCCTGAAAACCAGCAGCTCTTTGCAAAGAGATAAGGAGACGACAGTTCACAATTATTTGTGCTGATTTTCTGAAGGTCCAAAACTTGATTCTTGTGCCGTGACTTCCTGATGGGCAGGACTGGTATTTTTTTTATTTTTCCTCTTCCCTTCCTTTCTTAGACTTCTCCTCCTTGTTTGCCTTGCTCCCTAACTAGCCTTTTTTCCCCTTGGGCCTTCAAAACGTAAAAAAAAATATTTTGTATGAGTCTCTTTGGTTTGTAATTTTAAAAAAAAAATCACCTTAACTCACAGTGTTTCTTATTACAATATAAAGTGTAACCACCCGCAGAGAGAGGGCACAAACCTGGGCAGCTGTAGTCGGTGCAGTTCCATACTCCACCCACGCATGTGCTGAAACAGAAAGCAGAGACATCCACAGGTGGCTCTGGAAACATGAAAGGCTGAGCTAATCAGCAGGATCACTGACAGAAACTGGACACACTGAGCCCAGGTGGTCAGATCTGAGAAGATTAAAAGGACTGCATTGAGTCTGCGGGACAATATGCTGTGTTTTTTATACATGATGATGACATGCAACGCAACATGGTCACTCAAGGACTCACAAGCGCCCAACTACGGTTCATTTAAGCTCTAAAGGCGGCCCTCGGAGGGTAAATCAGAGCTGTAATCCTGTTCCTCATCCTGACGGCAAAGGAGTTAAAAGAGAGGTTACACACTGCTCACCAGTTGTTGCATTCCTCCTGCAGCGTTTGTCCAGAAGGGTAAAACATGCCGTGGTACTCACAGGGACAGTCGGAGGGCATCACACAGCCCCCGTTCTCATAGATCAGACCTAAGGAGGGACAGCCGATGTTTGGACAGACAGTTATTGCCTCATATCATCTTGAGCTGACAACAAAAGAGATCAGCCAACAATGAGTCTTTTTCTCTTATGTCCAATCATTAATCGGAGATTTGATGAAAAAGAGGGATGGAAAAGAAAGGTGAATTTGCAGGAAGAGTTTTCAAGGGAACACACCTTGTATCTAAAAAGAAACTCACCATCTGGACAGGCACATCCGTCCAAGCAGGCTAGCTTGCTGTCAATACATGTTCGCTCCAGGTTGCAGGTCTCTGGGCAGCAGCTGATGCATTCCCTGTACTGCAGACCCAGAGGACACTGCTTGGCTGCTCATAATAATGAAACAGAACATGGATGTAAATAACACAAGAGCTTGTCCCATATAGCAAACAGATTTCACAGTCGAGCACTGCAATGACATGATTACATGTTAGCAACAACCAATAATCCTTCAGCCAGCGTTAAGTATTTCTCGTGGCTTTCTACACTAACCTGAAAGAACTGAAAATTTTTAACAGCTAACAATTGTTTAACTATGATAATGGCACTATTCAAAATAAAAAAAAAACAGACACACTTTTCGTGCATCCAATGAAAGTACTAAAACAAAATTATTTGGTTATACTTTAGCAATAGCTAAAATGTAATCAAGTGTAAAGCTTTAGTTAATTTTAGACAGGCTGTCTAAAATTACACAAGATTGTTTTGAAACCATTCGAGCAGCATATTTGGTAACATATTGGCATTAATCAACTCAAAATGTAAATATCTGTCAAATATTACCTGTTTGCTTATATTCCTGTGCCCACTATACCTCCTGGGTTTTCTGTCTCTTTTCTACTTTAATTTAGTATCTTCTACTTCACTGGCTCTTCCAAACACAAAATGCCAGCTCCAGGCTTTAATGCAAACCAACGATGTGCATTGTAGTAATTACTCAGCATCTCAAAATGACAGTATAAAGATCTTAATTACTAGATAATAAATATGGACATTGTGATAAGGATATTAAAAATTTGATTCTTTTATGAGATGCATCGATTTGAAATTCATACTTAGTCTTCATTATTTTTTCAGTGCTGTGTTTAGTGGACATGAACCGTGTAGCTTTTTGGCCCTATGTGCCGCACAATTACAAACACCTGGAAAACGTACCACACTGAGGAATGTGCTGCCTCCAGTCGTGCAGTGGGTGGTCAGCGTGGGCACAGGCCCGGGCGTACTCACTGAACACCTGGCATACCACATCACCGTTGGGACCCGACCTTCAGCAGAGTAACAAACAGAGAAGGAGTATTTGAGCCAAGCCAGAGTTATGGTCCCAGAGCCAGGTACACTGAACTGATCGAACTGTGCAGCTCAAACAAATTACTACCCACCAGCTGAGTCTCCAGGGGAGAAAACCAAAGAATTATCTGTTGATTAAATACTATACACAAGTTTGAATCAAAATGGACAGTGCTAATGTTACGTGGACCTTTTATGTGAAGGTAACATCATGCGTTTGCCATGTTGAATTTTCAAATCCAGCCACTAAGACTCACTAAAGACAGAAAGGTTTGAATCCGACACCAAGGTTCAACAAAGAGGGTCTGACTCTGTTGTTCTTACATGCAGAGGTCATTGGAGCAGCTGGCCATGTAGGACAGAGGGCTGACAAACTCATGGCAGCTCTCAAACGGTGGATCCAGCAGCATTGCACACACTTCCTCCACCTTCTGCAGCCAACAGACACAAAGTTTTTCACTTAGGGGCCAACTAAACATTTAAAATCAGGAAAACTGATCCAATATTAGATTGGTTTGAAAAAAAATACAAAGACGTAGTGATAATTATTACTCTGTCATGGCATCTGAAACACAACTGGGTCCATTTCCTAAGAGCTCCAGGTCCAGTAATAATGACATCAGTTACCACTTCACTTCAACAACCTACAGTGTTACTAACGTGAGCACAAGCTTCTGTGTGGTGTTTATTGTTAATTGTTAGACGATGTGTGTCTTTTAAGAAAGCCAACAGTCTCTACAGACGCCTTACCAGCAGCACTTGAGGGTCGACTGCAGCACAGGGTGAAGAGAAGCCAGAGGGCACCGGGGAACACGGGGCCTCCTGTGGCTGCATCTCCACCCAGCTTTTCCCAAACATTTCTATTTCATGGGTCACCACGCCTGGGGGAGACAGAAGTTTTTTTAGAAAAAGCTCTTTTCTGCAAAAACAAAGAGACTTAACTCCACCGCTGACTTCATTTCTATGACCTTAAAATTAGCAAACCAGTGCACTCATGAATTATTTATTTATTTCATTATATTCTGCTTTGGATTTTCTGAATGTTGCCACATCAAAGGTAAATCATAGCACTATGTTATAAAACTGTGGGCCTATATATTAAGCCTTTGTTGATGAGGTACAATCTGCCACTCACATCTGTCTGCATTACAGTGACTACATGAAGTCAGTTCAAACAACATGCTGACAACCACGACATGCGGACTTGCAGTTTTCAGATAAATATCTAGGCTCTCAATCACCAGACTATTATATCACATACAAAATGATCCTACCGTAGCTCGTCTTAAGGTCATCCTGGACGTCTGCATTGAAGTTACCACACAGGCCGCAAGTTCTGCCTACAAACTCTGGGCTGAGTTTGATGTAGATGGAGCCGCTACGTCCCTCCCAGGCCAGCATGAAGCCATGTTGCTGCATCACCAGAACATACTGTGAGATCTGCTCCAGCTGCAGGTCGTGGATGTGGTAAGGCAGCTGCAAACTAAAGACGGAAAGTGTGAATCCACAGTGAGAGGTGTCTAGCACATCAAGCAGATCAACTTAAATAAATACAAAAATCCTGATATAAATAATTCCAGAAAAGAAGTAACTGAGATAAAAATCAAGATTATAGAAAGGTGTTTTGTGTTTCACTACTGACCTTTGCCCTCTGAAGGTTACATTGCTGGGGTGCAGCCGTACCTCGCCCTCCCATGGCAGGAAGAGGCTGACTGATCGTTGGCAGGTGTAGGGGGCAGAGCCACAGTCTGGATCATTGTGGACCTGCAAACAGAAACAGCAACATGACAGATGTCCATTCATTAGGAAGCAAAACAAATTGTTTTGTGTTGAAAACCTTTGCAGCACCCCCTGTGGGTCACCAGAATTTTTTTTTTGTTGTTGTTGTTTTTTTTTTCCGTATTGTCTCTGTTTGGAAATAACTTGGATTTACACACGAATTAAAGGAAGAAAATCCTGCACATGGCTACTGTATGAAATGTACTATACAAATCATGTTGCCTTGCCTTACTGCACAACTGAAGAAAAAATTATCAAAGACTCTCTAATGCTCTCTCTGACAAACTCGTTTAAACTGTTGAAACTTGTTTAAAGTTTTGTTGAAACTTTATCTCAAAATATACACACACTCACACAGAGAGCAGTTTACCATCTTAATGCATTCTGCTAAGTGTACAAGAGAGAACATGACCTCACTCCCTTTCTATATGTGCAGGTTGTCAGATTTGGTTCATTACAGTTTTATATTTTGTTTCTGAAATGTTTGCCCTTTGTTATTAATATTGGTATTAAATGTGTGATCCGTAATCATAAGGCATATGGTGTCTTTCATGTCCCTTGTTTGGTTTGTTTTTCCCATATACAGCTACAGTATGTACTGCCTCTTCAAGGGAACAAAGTCCCAGTCTGTTGCAGATGCTTTGAAGGCATAGCAAGTAATTGCAGTATTTAATGGTAATTGACTCTAATAACCAGATAGCTTTCACTAATCTTCGGGCTAAATCTTTTCCTCAGGCTGAGACTGAAGTCAGAAAGGAGAGTGTGCTTTAGAGCAGGATTCCAAAATTTCCTTGACCGGACGCGTCAAACCAAGACCTTCTGGGCAGACACTAGTCAGGAGGATTTATTTCATTCCCGGTGAAAGTGAGTCCGAAGTGACCTGGATGACGATGCCAGCCTGTGCGGTGTCCTCGCAGTCTCTTAGCAGGGTGTACGTACATCGACCAGGTAGGTAGAAGTAGAGGCCGTCAAAAGTCTCAAAGTTGTACTGACCCCATGTCCTACATGTCATCTCCCTCTCAAAGCCAGGGTTTGGGACTGGGTGAGAAAAGAACATGATTATCAAAAGTTTACTTTTCCCCTTTTGTAATTTTTGTGTCATGACTAAATCCATATGTTATGCTCCCCTGGTGTGTTTTAAGGGTAAGGTAGTTTTTTTCCTTTAGATTATTCCCTTTGTGCAGGGCAGGGAAACTGGATTGCAAAGATATTAAAGCAGAAACGCTAATTACAAGTTTTTGCAGAATTCTGTCTGTATATCTAAGTTTTTAGTCACCTGACAGAATAAAGCAGATTATCACATCAATTGAAAAATCTTAAACATGGACCTTTTCTTTAAATTATATCTGTAATTTTGAAAGAATAAAAATCACAAATTCCTTCGTACAAACATTAGCCAGTCTACTTTTGAGAGGTACAGATATATGACTGAAAAAGAATTTCATTGTACAGGGAAATGTGTTTCTTTACTGTACATAAGACAATAAACACTTTGAATCTTAAATCTTGATCTTATAACTGGTCAAAAGGACAACGATAAGAACTGCATTTGGTTCGAAATCAGATTAATTAATGTTTAGTGTTTCTGCCCTGACATATTTTTCAGTGAAAAAAAATCTAGTTTAATCACCACCAAACTCAAACATGGCTTTACTTTTATTAATTCTTGATGCTGTTGTTCTTATAATGTTGTGATGGTCGATTGAAAGCCAATGTAAGAACATCAGGTGTGTGGTTTACCTGTCTGACATCTGTGCCCAGTGGCCTGATACAAGCTGCAGTCACACGACCCCGACTGAAGGCACTGTCCTCCGTTCAGGCAGGGAGGCACACATGGCTCCTCTGAGGGAAAAACAAACAAACACAGTTACACTGCTACTATATTATTTAAGTCGACATCATTTCTTCGTCCTGGGCTGTTGAGACCTGTTGAAACACATGACTGACTTTGAGAATTTTCCAGTCAGGACTTTAAACGGAAGTCACCATCTGTCTGCTCCGTTCCACCCAACACACTTATTAACACTGTGTAGCCACAACAATGTTCCAGTTTCTGAACGCACCACGAAACAACCAAACCATGGCTCATCGTCCTGCTGTAACACCATCTGCTCAGTGGGCCTGGAGCCTGTCTGCCCAGTCAGCCACATCCCACCCAACCACAGGTACAATAAAGAGGTTAGAGCTGCTGTGGGAAGGGGGGGGGGGGGGGGGGGCATCGATGGATCCAATGAAAACTATTTTCCTTCAGTTACACTCCATTATGGGCTGGTGCCCAGTTTAAAGCCACATTAAACAACTTCCAGGGACTTCATTGAAAAATGGCATCAGGAATGATATGTATTCAGAAATCCTGCACAGTGATGTCCGTTTGTCATAGTAGTTGTGATTGGTTAACAGTTGTGTCACAATAAAGATAATTTTCCTCAGGAAAAAAGAAAAAAGACCAACATTTTGGGAAATATTTGCTTTCTTGTGCAGCATTATCTAAGCAAAATGTTAGAGCTCTTAGATCTTTGCTGCAGACCAATTAGCTTATCTTAATATAGAGACAGGAATTAACAAGAAACAGATCGCTTATCTATGTCAAAAATTCAAATATACATAACACATTTAAAGGTCAGGAATTAAAATGATTCACTCCAGCACCTACATCAACCCAGAAATGGATAAGTGGTAGAATATGAATGGACTTTATTTACTTAGCACTTTTCCATGCAGGTCGTGTATCACCCTTGGGTAAACCCACCTTGAATCCTATGCACTGACGACCTCAGGGCTTCCTTCAGCTTCCTGGTGAGCAGTGAAATATTGACTGGACCCTCATCTGGTGGAAAACCACCGCTGACTGGCAATGCTGAACCAGGTGATGATTGGTTAGATGATGACTGGTCAGACAGTGTGGCCTTTGGCAGTGATTGGTTGTGAGATAATATACTGTATGCCTCTGAGGTGACTAAGGACTGATTAGCTGGTGATAAATTGGTTTGTGACAGATTTGGAGATGATGAGGTGGGTGATGTTTGTGTTAATGTTTTGATGTTTTCAGTTGCTGATTGGCTCAGTGGTGTTTGGCTTGATGACAGTTGGCTGGGATTTGTGGTACTGTGTGCTGAATGGTCAGATGTTTTTGGCCGTGCGTTGCTAACTGGTGAATGGCTGGCTGGTGCAGCGGTTGTTGCAGTGGTTGATGCCGATTGGCTGGCTGGTATTGAAGAGGTAGGTGGTGGTTGGATTGATTTTGCTGTGGCACTTAGTTGTAGGCTCGCTGTTGTTATGCTTCCTGATGGTTTTCTTGCTGATGCTGTGCTTTTTGGTGATTGGCTGGTTGGCGTTGGGGTGGTTTGCTTTTTGTTGCCTGGTGATTGGCTGGACGATTCAGTTCTTGCTGGTGTTTGGCTAGCTGGTGCTGTGGCTGCAGATGATTGGTCCAAGCTGAGGGTCCATGAGAGGGCCTGCGTCCTCTTGGTGGTGGAGGATGTCAGGTTGGACGTGGCAGTACGTCCGACCAGTGTATGACTGAAAGAAGATGTGTTGGCTTCCAGTGCAGCAGCTGTTTTCTGGAGGTCCTTCAAGGAGAAAAAACCAGTATCAACAGGTATTTCATAAAACAGTCGCAACCATTCAGTCAGATAACCTGATCTTACCTCACAATGTTTTCAAGCTTGTTCCAAGCGAATATACTGAATTTAATATTGGACCTAAGCACAGGTGAGCCAATTTCAGCAAAGCAAAATTAAGTCCTTGTAACGCAGCCTGATTCTCTAAGTGAATTCCACAGGTTTAGCAAAATATCAAAGTAAATCTGAAAGACAAGATTAGGTCTCAGGTGACAGATTAACAAAGATTTGATTAAAATTTAGGACACCCAAAACGTTCATAATTCTGTATTTTGTTGGGGCAAAAATTCCTTCCAGATTTACCTGACTGGTGAGGATGAAATTAATGTTGCGCCGAAAAAAAAAAAAAAAAAAAAAAGAAGAGGCTGGAGAGAAAAGGCTCCTCTGTGACTTCCAACAGAGTTTTCCCATCCAGGCTGCATGCCCCACCTCCAAACCCAACACACCCACCTTGCCTGTGTGTTTTACCCTTTCTTGGTGACCTTTGTTGCATGATGGAACATGCATTGTGCAGGCACTAAATTAAAATATACCTTCTACTTCTAGATACAGTTTGCAGTTAACCACAAAGAGCTGCGGACATTAAAGGGTTTTGAAATATGCATTTTTGCACAAATAAATTCAGATTTTGATGCTCAGATATTGAACAGAAAATATACAGTTGCAGCAGTTTGGATTTGAAAATTTGTTGTGGCTAAAATTTTAGCATCCCCTCTCAAACGGTTCAGTTCAAATAGTACAGGGCTGTTAAAGTCACTTACACAAAGAGCCAAAACTCAAAGCACACTTTAGGTCAAGGGCGAAAAAGGAAGAACCTTTATTGAACAGACTAAAATTAACCATGTTTGGAATATAAATATAAATCGAAACAGACAGAATCCTATATCTTCTCCAATGAAATAAATAAACTTGTGAATATTTGGTTCTCCATTAAAAAAATTTTTTTAATACAAATTGTCTAGCTAATGTGGCCGTAATTTAAGAGTTTAACAATTACAAACAAGATACACAGGTTTACTGGCAATGTCAATAAATATATCTTCTTCCTCCCATTCATTTTGAAAGCCTTTCGGTTTAGGCATTTTTAGGTTTATTTTAACATGGCGGGATTAATTGTTGATTGTAAAACATCCACAGATGGCTGATTTGTGTGAGGTCAAGGAGGCGGGAATTTGGGTTCTTGCAGGTAGCCTATAGTTTTCGGCATGGCAGCTGTTGCGCTGAATTATGGGATTTGTATTATACGGGTGCCTCACGCCACCGGATATAATTGTATCCCGGGCCAGACAGGCCTTCAGTTTGACATATGTGAAATAGTAGGAATAAATCAAATGGCAACGCAAGGTGAAGTGTTGAGGGGTGTGTGCCTGTCAATTGCCAATCACTATCAAGGTTGGTAGGGGTATCAAAGTTGTGTGGGTCAAACACTAACAGAGCAGAGCCAACCCAGATATCATGATACACTGAATGAGTCATGAGTGAGCCATCCTTTACTGAGAGATCTTACATGAGACAGATCCACTCTCCATAACCTGTGACCTGTGCTACTAATTGCTTTGTTCGTTCACCAGTCACCACAGTTCAGACCGGATTCTCACGCCTTTCTAAGCCAAAGGAGAGCCAGACAAAGGGAGGGACTACATTCAGCCCGATGGAGGCTCTGACAGAGGAAGAGTGAGACAACAGAGCAGCCACTGTATATCCCTGCTGGGACTCCTTCACATGTTTGTTTCCAAGGAGAAAACATGTCACTGTGTCATTTTTTTTTTTTTTTTACTTTAAAGTAGGAAACTATGTACATTTTCCGTTTTTGTACATTTATGTGTCATCCAGGTAGAGTTTCAGCCAGACCTCATGGGGTATTTCTCTTTTGTTTTTTTGTTTTTGTATAGAAATCCATGAAAGATATTTGGACCAGTGTAAATTAACAATCAAAACAAGGGGCGACCCAAAAACTAAGAAGTTAAGATGCATGCCACGTGGGCATAAGCATTCTGTGCAGGATCCTGGGTTTGATCCCTGTTCACTCAGACTCCCTCAAATACCACTATATGGCCACAGATATACTGCACATTATTGAAAACATGACACACCTTCAACTTCATCATCCTACATAGTAGATATCCTTAAGCTTATTTAAATTGTAATATATTTTACTATAGATCTTTCTGTACGTTCACTGTAAATCCAATACTGGACGTATTGACGTATAAAACTGGGACCACTGGGTATAAATTATCAGAATAAAAGCTTTTCATGTGATGGTTTGTTCATTCATGTCTCTGCAAAAAAAAAAAAAAAAAAAAAAAAAGCTTCAGATTTTTCGCTGATCTTCGGTTGTGTGTTTGCCGCTTGGAGCAGCACCATCAGCATCAGTGATCAATGCAGCTGCCTACCTGCCCTCCCTGGGAAGCGGTGTCCCATTTCTTCAGCTTTACCCTGCTGCTCCCACTGCTGGGACAGAGAAAACAAGGAGAGGTTTGTTCCTGCTGCCGCCCTCACCACCCCAACCCCACCCCAGCCCTCTCATAGACACCACAAACCCGCCACCGACCAGCAACTAACCAAACTACCAACAAAAAAATATCATACATATATCAATCCTCCCAACCAACAAACTCCTGCTCCTCTAGAGATTATTGGAAAAGTCTAACTATATCAGGGTTGTAACTGATGATAACGTCAATGATCAACAAATCTGCCAATTAATCAAATGCACTTACAGAAATTTATGACAGATTCCTAAAGTTCACATTTCCAAGTTGGTCTTCTTAAAAATTATTCACATTTGAGAAAAACCAACCAGCAAATTTCAGTGCTTGTTACACACCATTGATTATTGTTATTATTGTTATTACTACCATTTCAAGTTAGTATGTACAGTAATATATTCTATGGCAATAAAACACTGCCAAACAATTCCTGTACGATGCAGGTGTGTGCAAATTTTTTAGTCACTTTAGATTTTTATCAATCACTGAGAAATCAAGGAGGTGTCAGATTGGAACAGGATTAGTTCTGCAGCAGGACACAGACCCATAAAAAACTATCTTCAGAGATGAAAAGTCCTGCAACAGATGGTCTGGTTCCCAAAGCCCCTTAAAGTGATCATCAGTCTGCAATCATATAAGACATGGGACTCTGGGAAGGAGGAAATCTACCCAACAACTGCAGGTGGTTCTCCAGGAGAGTGGAGTGTGATCAGGTGTACTGAGGAGAACTGCTGCTGCTTGTAAGGCAAAGAGGTCACATCACTGTGACCTCTTTGCCTTACCCCATTCATGTGATCTGATGAATGGGTTTTCTTTCTGTTTTCCTCACTTAGGATGAAGTTATTGGATAAAAATAAACCAATTTGAACCATAAAACCATATTTGACAATTAGAGTATCTTTTTTTTCTTTTAGTGCCTAAAACCTTTGCATACAACTGCATATTTTAAAAAAAAACCTAACCCTAATGCCAATAACATAAAATGAAAAAAATCAATGACACAAAGGTAATAAAAAAAATACATATGAGTATTAAATAACAATGAAAACTTACTTATTAAAGTCATCCAAGTTAGAAACGTTCACTTTCTCAACACCCCAGGAGAGATGAGCTGGAGCCAAAGAAAATAAAAATAAAAGAATAAAAAGAATAGAATTAAAGAATAGGATTTTAAAAAAAGAAGCAACTCTAATGAAAGGAAAACTGATTTATAAAATAAAATAAAGTTTAATAAAAAGTTGTAAACTGCAGGTGCAGACTGTAAAGCTGCCTTTTTTAATTAGAAGAATAAGGAAATATTATTCAGAAGTGAGAGAAATGACAGCAGCAGGTGTCTCACCTTGATAAAGAAGGATGAAGGTCAGAGATAATAAGTGGAGCTGCCTTCTCCAGCTGCGCCTTAAATAAGGATCCATTCGTGTGTCGCGGATCCGCCGCAGTCAGTCGGTTTGGACAGCATCACCTGGTGAAAACCTTCCGGCTGGACTCCGGCCGCTCCCTGAGCTGCTCCATCCGGCTCAAGCCCGGAGCGGCCCGGAGCTCGCTTCAAGAACCGCTTCACCGGCTCATTAACATAAAATATGTGCAGTGGGCGGGGCCGGTCATCATCAGAAGGCAGAGAGAGGAAACTAACACACGCTCGATATGCAGATGAAGTTTGGTTTCATCAAACATGACGAATAAATCGCATGACCCGGATTCATCAGTTTTCAGAAAAAAATAAAATGAAATTGTATGGGTCAAAGGTCAATTATAACAGTGGGAGCAGCGTTCAATGTCCGACAGTAGCCATGTAAACAGCGCTCTCCTGTGGTTCAGTCAGTGGCGTCTCACAACAGCCTGGAAACCCCTAATAAACGAAAATGACAGTTTTCACCAGCCTTTAATCTGAAGATACTGTAATTCACTTACCATTTTCTACTTCCACTACAAATGTTTTAGGTCTAGTTAGATGAAGAGCTGATGGAAAAAAAAATATGATGAAATTATGCTGCATCATTCTCTTCTCATTTTGGTCCTGGCCTCTCCCGATTTGACATGTGAGAGTCAGTGAAAATATAATCTTGCTCAGAAATCAGTGATTTTTCTCAATCCTGATCTAACGAACCCTGCTCATGTTTTACTACAAGACACGGCCAGTGAATCAAAAACAGATATTATAACTCATATTGTGCTAACATTAACTAACATTAAATTTCTTTCACAGGAGAGAAAGAATATTAAACAGTAAAATACTGCATATGGAAGAACTTTCTACTGAGCTGAATTCCTCACAAACTGCATCCTTAATAAATTCCCTTTCAGTCTGTAATGGAGGCCCCAGGAAGCGCTGCCACATCCTGTGGCTACAGAGACAATGCTGAAAACATTCAATGCTTAAACATTCATTAAAAAGAAGACAGGTTGGGAAATCTCTCTATTCCATACTTGATATATTATTCAATTTACATTTTCCTAATGAGTTTATGGTCTCAGCCTCTAATCTGAAGTCTTCTTCAATACAACAAAATTTTCATTTTTTAAATGATGGTCCCATTTAGAGAAAAATAGACTGTGGGACAGGGTATGAATTGGGGTGGGGCAACTGTGTGATTGATAGACTGTATCAGAAAAAAAAAAGAAACAACAAAAACAACATAGTAACAGAAAAAAAATCCAAACTGGAGTCTTGAAAATGGCACATTGACACCAGCTGAGGTGTGTTTACATGGCTGACCCTGTAGAGTGAAGCAGCCTGATGCATTTCATTACAGACCTAGCACATTTTTAGAAATTGAACTTTTGAAATGAATTGGAAATCTAAAAGAAAACAAGATGAAATGAAAGGTGGAAAACTGGAAGATACATGTATTTTCTTCTTGCTGTGTTTTGTATTTTGCTAATTACATACATGATGATGATGTGATGAACTATATAATATGTGGGAGACTGTGTATTATTATTATTACAAAAATAATTAAGGTATTAACATTTTCCAGAGATGATAACCTCACTTGAGTGTCCTTTCTCTTGCAGGATCCCAGTGTGCCCTGACCTGAACCCAAACACATAACCCTGTAATACGAGATAAGAACCACAAAGCTCAGGAGCAAAACCTCCACTTCTGCCCAGGTGACCCCGGAGTCACTGGCTGCACAGACTCATATTTGCATGTGAAAGTCTGTGTTGAGGTAGAAGAAAACACTTCCTGTGTCTATCTATCCGTCTGCTGTCTGGGTAAAAAGGCCTTTGACTGACTGAAGCCCCCAGAGACTGCAATGGACCTTGTGTGAGACTCAGCCGGGAGGTTTCTGCTTTCATAAATGGAAACAGGACAGCTGGGGGCCCTGAGCAAGGGAGAAGGGTTTTAGGAACCATAGAAGTGAATTTCTGATTTTTTGTAAGTTTCTTGATTTCATACTCACCCACCACTGCTCCAACTCATCTGCAAGACCTTGAAAGCATCTTTCCTGAGCAAGACTTTTACCCTATCTCTCTCTCTCTCTCTCTCTCTCACACACACACACACACACACACACACACACACACACACACACACACACACACACACACACACACACACACACACACACACACACACACACACACACACACACACAACTGAGATCTGGCGCCAGCTTTGTGTCCTGCAGACTGCATGAAATTAGATGTTGCGTCAGCACACACATCTTTTTTTAAAAACAAGTCAGGTGACCACATGGACATTAAAACAGGTTTTGCTTCTTGTAATCTTTCCTTGTTCGTTCTGCCCACTTAAAAAAAAAATAAATGCTGAAACCATTCATATCCAAGTAAACGCAGACAATAGAGAGTCCTGTTTATCTGAAATTACCATCAGATTTCTTGCTTCCAGTACAAGTATTTGGTTTCCCTGGTTTCTACATGACGTTAATTTTACCTACAGCTTTGAGCTAAACATGAATGCTCTGATGATGACATGTTTCCACCAGACTGTAGATAAAGTGGGCGTTTTGGGTCTTTAAAGGGATTGTGGGCAACTACACTGGTTGTACATAGAAGTCAGTAAGAAGGTGTTCCCACTGAGTTTACGGTCTCAGTCTCTAGATTCAAGTCTTCATCAATACAACATAAAAAAAAAACAAAAAAAAAAACATGATGTTAATTTTTTAAAGTATGGTCTCATTCAGAGGTAAATAGACTGTAATGCAGGATATGTATTGGGGGTGTGACTATGGTGTGATTGACAGACTGTACCACACAATCAGAATAGAGTACAGAGCAGGCCAGATCCAGCTTCCCTCCTCCAAATATGGTATATAATAATAAGAAAAAAATAAGATGGCAACAGCCAAACTACAAACTGGAGACATCAAAACAGCTGTTCCCAAACCAATGGGTTAGGTCATTGAGGGTTGACACACTGCTGCTATGGTAACATTTGCTAGTTGGCTACCTTAGCACAGGGATTTCTGACCTGATAAGGGTGATGGGTGAAAAGTTTTCACAAATCATTGAGCTGGTACTAAACTGCATTGTGTTACACTAGTAAGTGTTTCTGTTATTTTGTCGAACCCATATGTATAAATTAGGGAGGGATTAATTAACAGACACATCTCTCAGATATGGAAAAAAAAACACCTGACGCTTTTTGACCATCATGAAGAAACTGTTACCCATAAAAAAAAATAAATAAATGAAAAAAAAAAAAAAAGCTTTCAGCTGGAGTTTCCAGAAAATGGAGGAAAAAGACAACGAA
Source organism: Remorina albescens (assembly GCA_034769265.1). Taxonomy (NCBI): domain Eukaryota; kingdom Metazoa; phylum Chordata; class Actinopteri; order Carangiformes; family Echeneidae; genus Remorina; species Remorina albescens. The sequence goes on from CM068479.1 coordinate 17,173,329, forward strand.
CACAAGATGGTTTCAACTTATATCCTTAACTCATCACTAACATCCATCCATGCCATCCTCATGATCCCCACAGACTGTTGTCTATAATAAGTGTACATGGAGAGCAAGAGCAAAACAAAATCAGGTGCAAAACAAAACAGTCAGAGTGTGGAGTTCAGCAAATATTAGACATAGTTCACATCGGATCTAGCACTTTAACAAAAACAATTAAAACATAAACAAGGCAACAGAGAAATCAAACATTCAAAGATCAGTGAGGCGTGATGATTTTTGTAGTGAATTTACAAATTTGTGGTGGAACCTGTACAATTAAAGGTTTCTGGGTCTAAGTCTAAACTCTGGAGTTGAGTTTTGGGTCTGCTGTTAAAACTTCACTGTCAGTTTGTGTTGCTCACCTGTCAGACAGGAAATCACAGCAAGAGCAAACGTGAAAACTGCTGTGACACTCAGACAATGTGAAGTAACAAGTGAAAGTTTTATAAGAAGCAAAAGAATAGCTCAATTTGTTGAAGCTTTGAAATTAGCTGCAATGTTTGATTTTGACATAAATATGCAAGTCTGAAAAAGAAAAAAAATTAGCTTCCAAAAGAGCTCAGTAAATCTTGATCTGAAGATAACCGCGGAAAAATAAATAAACATTACCAGTCACGTCCACTCTCAGTTCCCATAAATCTGCTTTCATCTAGAGTTAAAGGCAACGTCTCACACTCACTGAAGATGGTGTATTACAACTTGGAAAAAAGGTTAAAATTTATAACTATCTACACATCAGGGAACTCAAAATGCATTAATTTATACACAAAGAATTTTGTTTGAATGATAAATTCACCCTCGGAAACCTTTGACACATGTGACAGAAGACGGATGGCAGGAAATTTGAAAACATTGAAATACATGAAGGATATAAAGAGTCTGGTCCCTTTGAGACCCATCCTAAAATAACTTTTGGAGGTTTTTGTTTGGGGCACTATTAGCCAAAGTTTCGTATGGTTCAATAAAACCCTGTTATCACAGGTAAATTAAATCCATAAACACAAACTCTTTTTCCTCTCCTTTGACAAAAAAACTTTAGGTTTTTAGACTTAAAATACCCCCTAGGCCAAATTAAGACAGCCTTAACATTCTTCATTCTCTCTCTTCCGTTCGTGTGTGTGTGTGTGTGTGTGTGTGTGTGTGTGTGTGAGAACCAGGGATCTTTGGATAGAGTCTGCACGCTGCCTGGAATGCTGCGTTATCTGGGCCTGTGATTTGCGAGCAGGAAGTCCTTGTCTTTACAGGTGAGGCATAGTTTGAGGGTCCTGAGAGAACCCCCGGCAGAATAAAAGGCCCATATTCCCATCAGGAACAGGATGACATAGGTGGGAACCAGGCTGGCCACGTACTCTGGGTTCTGGAAGGTCTGTGGGAGCAGAGCAGGAATTTACATCTGTGACAGGCCATAGTTAACCTTCTTAAATTTATATTAGTGCAAACATGAAAGACCCAGAATATCATACATACCTTTTATTTTATGTTTCAAATTTTTTATCCTAAACAATATTTATAATAAATTATTTTAAAGAGTATAATTAGATCATTTCATTATATGTGGGAATTTGTAAATAATATACAAATGATACATCAGTGTTTTATTTTATTTCATTCTCAGTTGGTTTCTCACTCCTAATACATTGTGTATTTGATATTTTAGTCCTTTTTAAAATTAATTAATTATTAAAATTACCTTAGCAAATTTTATTTCAGATTATTTTATTGTATACTTGAGGTGTTTATAAATATAGATACATATTTTTGTTGTATTTAATGTTTCAGTTATTCCTCTTAAATTATATGCAATTATAGAATTGCATTTTGTTTTCGGTATAAGGCTGCTGTTTCACTGCAGCCTTATACTTAAAAGAGCAGCCACAGCCCCCCCCAAAAAAAAGAATGAAAAATGAAAAGTATTGCACCTGAAAAACAATATTATTGGGCATCAACTCAATGGAAATCTTTGTTTTATTTTATTAGTCTTTACACCAGCACCTCACCATCAGCAACACTCACCAGACAGGACACCGTGAGGTGACTGATGACGACAGCAGCCACCGCCCACCAGCATTGTTTCTCACAGGCGTCAAAGAAGACGACACCCCAGAACATGTGGAGCAGGATGATAGCCATGGTCATGAAGGCTGGAAAAGGAAGAGTGTTCCAGCTCTAATGAAAATTGATACTCATCAAATCACAGTATTGTTGTGAGAAATATTTTCCTTAACAACCCCCAAAAAGTGGCAGATCATTTCACAGAGCAGCAATGAAAAAAAAGAAAAGAAGATGCAAAGATTATAAGTAGCACACAGGAAGACTGGTACCTGAGGACAGGAAGTAGTGCTGTGAGTCTCCATGGATCCCGACAGTTCCCGGCCCCACAGAGTCAGCCAGGATGTTGACCACTGAGAACGCTCCACTCATGAAGCCGAAGCCAAGGCCAGATACTGAGAAAAAAGGGAAACAACAACAACAAAGGAGTGTAAGTATCCTTCCTGGTATTTCTTTTATTTTGTGAGTCAGTTGTTTGTTTGTTATTTCAATAATTAACTTGAAATGTCCTTGGGTGAAATGCATAAATTGCATTACCATCGTTATTATTTCAATTATATAAATGTTGTGATATATATTCTAAGACAGGAAACAAAATTCAATATGACCAAATATGACCCTAAACTTGAAGAAATTTTACCCTACATCTTTATCTGTACTAGCATAAATATCATCCACTATGCAAAACAAATCACAGCAATGGCAAATGTGTAGTCTCGTTTACTGAAGCACTGTTTCTGAATAAGTGTGGTGCAGACTAAAGGTACCGTAAGCCAGCTGTCGTATGGAGATGGGCATTGTTTCCTCCTGACTGAGAGTGAGGAGACCTTCATTTGCTTTCCTGCAGGAAAACAAACACAGACACCTCAGAGTCTAGTTTGACTATGAAGCTGTAAACAAGAGCATGAATAATAAATATCTATGTCAGCTGGTGGAAGGTGGTATGAGCTTTTACAAGGAGAGTTTAGTTTTCTCTCTGTTTAGAGAGAAAAATGAACAGGTGGTAAACCAGGGCAAAGTAGAACACATTGACACCAGAGAGGGTAAACAAGCTGTGTCCAGATTTCTGAGCTGTGACAACCATACAAAGTCCCTTTGAAGCTTTAGGGACCAAAAAAGGACAGGCTCATCCCTGATGTTTCCATTGTCTTCATTTTGGGTTTTATTAAACACAGTTGTTTACTTGGGTCATTACTGAGCATTAGCTAAGATTTTAAAGTCAAGGATTACACCAGCTGTAGGTACCTTGTATTCACTTCTTTAGTGAGTTTGTGCAACAGAAATAAAACTGACTTGAATTGAAACATCTTCACATTAAGAACACATAAAGTGGCAAAAATTACACCATGAAGATATTTTGGATTTCAGATGATTTCATCATCTATTGCAATAGTTCTGGACATGCAAAGCTGAACATGGTCAGGCAGAAGAATTAACACCATATTGCACATCTATATATTTTCAATTACAGCATGAAAGAAAAATTGAATCACAAGTGCACAGGGCACACGGAGTGGTTACAGATGGATGTGACATTTTTACACCGAAGATTAGAAGTGGGTTAGATTAAGTGTATATTCTGTAGTATTGCCAAATTATACATAAAAGTAGAATCTTAGAGTCTGACTCTTATTAATCAATTCATAAGTTAAACAGCATTTCTATAAAAACAAATTACCTGCACAAAGGGTGAAGTAGTTTTAAAAACATGTTGTAAAAAACAACTCTAAAATCAAGATTGTGAAAATGATGCAATGAAAGTAATAAAAGAATCACTGTTTTGTTTATTATTCTTCAAATCAACAAGCAATCAAGTTAATGAGTGTGTGATTACCTTATGACTGAGTCAGTAATGAGTTTCATAACCCCTCCCACAAAAGGGTCACTTGTTCAAGCTAGTTTGACTGTTTTGTTGGCTCTGTCCCCTTATGGGCCAAAAATACTCTTTTTTTATTCAAGTTACGGTTGATCACTAATTCTGTTGTTCTGTGTTAGTGTCCAGTTATAAAGCAGAAAATTTACCATAATCCACCAACAGTGATCATGAAAGTGAAAAGGTGCAGGACCAAATTAGCCATAATGAAATGGGTCCTGTTGGTATGACAGCAGTGTGTGTGTATAAATATGTCAAACTGTGTCAGGCAGCAGCAGCAACTTACTTCAGCAGCTTATAGTACGCAAAGCGGAAAACCTCCTGCAGCAGGACAGACAGGACCACGCCAAAGATGAGAAGACCTTTCTGCTGCGCCTCGCTGTCCATGTTGCTGATCCGAACCGAGATGAACCACACCAGAGAGGCCAGCAGCAGGGAGACGAGCCAGAAGAAAGCTCTTGTGGGAGAAAGAAAACACTTTCAGTTATGGCATAAGAGCTCCATGACTAGCATTATTTGAAATATGGCGCCTAAAAGGATTCTTCAATGTTTTAACACCTTTGATTTCAGTGCAATAACTCTTTCATATATGTATTTTTAGCAAATGTTATCTAAAGATTGTGTTGGTGTCCAGGCTTAAAAAAAAACAAAAAACTAATGGGTCAACACACCGTATTTCTGATCTTTCTTTTTATTTAAAACAACTTCAGTTAAATATATGATTTCTTTATTATAAAAACCCAGAACCCAGAGCAGATGTGTAGTAGTAGACAAAGTCAATTTGTATTAATTTAGACTGGCTGACTGACTGACCGACTGACCAACTAACAGCTATAGAGAAAATTTATCTCCATACTGGACCATGAACTACATTATGGAAGACATAAAGTCAATGAAGATTAAACCAGCCCTGGATGTATTTTATCTTAAAATCCAAACTTGAAACAGTTTGGAGTCTAGCATTTTTTGTTGGTATCTTCCCATCATGACACTAAAATAAAAATAATAAAAACAAGTTGGAGCAGGAAGTCAGTCGGAAGTTAGCACGCTAATGGAGCCGTTAGCTAGCTCACCGGCTCTGCTAAAAGGAGGCTAACTCTGAGAGCAGAGACACTATCGGCCTGAGGGAGACTCCGTTTACTGTCTGCGTCTCTGTTTTTATCCGTGTCCAGTAAAAGTCTCACCCTGCTATGAGGAAAATGACCCTCAGCGGCTCCCGGGCGATGGTAAAAAGGAACAGAGAGATGGCCGGGCCGAAGGCGATGAAGGTGCAGCCGAAAAACACGGACGCCGTCATGGTAGCTCTTCGCGGGGAAACCGGCGGCCAAGCAGCGCGACCTCAAGCGCCTTGTCTCGCTGCCCTGGAGGGAGATTTACCGATGGCTGTCCTTAAATTCAAGAAATCGCGGACTCCTGTTTTCTTTGTGTTGACCGTCTCCTCACGTGACCACTAGGAGCGTCGTCGTCGTCGTCTTCGTCGTCTTCTTCTTCTTCTTCTTCTTCTTCTCATTTATGGACCCCAAGTCCTGCTGCTGCAGTGCTGTCGCCCAGTGGAGATAATCAACCAGCTTGAGATTTACGCTTTATGATCATCTGCAGGCCATACGCATTATAAAGCCTTTAGTAGTTTTTCTGATAAATGCCAGATAATTGTCACGGAACCATTTTTCAATAGTGAGATGACTCAAATGGATAGTTCAAATGATTACTACTCATCACACATATGGCGCACCTTTTCATCTGAGTGGATTTTAGAGCCCTTTCTAGATCTTTTATATGTATATATACACACTTGAAAAAATTATTATATGTGTGTGTGCCCCAAAGTGGACACCATTTTCATGCAGTCTGTTACTGCTTTCTGTGACTTCTTTGATAGTTTTGGCATCATCTGACAGAGCCATTCAGAATCCTGTGTGAGGTTACATCTTTCAAAGTGGCACCACCTAAAATACATTAACATTAATTTACATCCATGCTGCCAACCTCCAACCCCCACCTCTGTCCATTGCCTGTCCCATGACAGCACATCTCTGCCCTTGTAGTAAGCTTTCCAGCAGTCTTTCTTCATATAGCCTCCTTGTGTTTTCTAACCAGTTTTGCCTCTTACCTGGTTTTGTCTGCCTGTTTTCATGGCCCGATCTGAGACTCTTCCAGTGTTCCTGACAGGATTTCTGTTGATTCAGATCTGGAAAGTGAAGCTCACTGAGCTCATTGACATGTTCATGAAACCAGACAGACACTATTTTTGCTTTAGGGCATAGAGCATTAACATGCTCAATGTCAGATATTCACAAACCAATCATTTGGGTTATTGACTATCCAACTTTACTATAAAGAATAAAACTTTCCAGCACAAAACTCAGTCCCAGTCTCCCCTAAACTGTGAAACTAAAAGAAATCTCCATTTTTGCCTCTATTTCACTTCTCGTCCTAAAATGTGTTCTTAACTTTTCATTATTTATGAAATTATCACCATGAAATCCACAAAAGCACCAATGGATTTATTTCTTTTTCATTTATACAAACTGCCAATAGTGTACACTCCCATAAGAAACACATAGAAATGAATGATGGTGACACTGAACTTCATAGCAGAACAATGCCCTGATGTTTAAGCCTCTGTCTCGAACATCTTCTTCCTCCCATCCATCCCAGCTTTGTCCTCAATGGTCTTCCTCCAGTCACCTGTTTGCTTCTCCTGAGAGAAACAAAAGGATGAGGCTGATTCAGATAACTCAATCAATTGGCCATTTCGTGTCAATTCATGTTTACAGTGTGTCTTTTCGGCTGGACCACTACAAAAGGACCAATCCTATAAGAAGGTATATCACTGACTGACTCCACTGGTCAGCTGACTGCGTTGGATTTTACTTATTGGCTGTTGGTCTTCCAAATTGAAATGTCAAAGCAAATCACATCACAGCTTTAAAGTTTGGAAAAAAAGGCAAGACACTCATTACTAAAAAACTTTCACTGAGCCACTGATGGTAATAAGATAAAATTTGTGTTTAAGGTTCTTCTGCCTTGGCTTCACCTTTCAGACCAGTCAACATTTAAGACCACGTTATATGTTATATTGGTATATATACCAATATCAAAGTAACTTTGCAGAAATTACCTGTCGTTATTCGATATAAAGTCTGAAGCACCCACCTCCTCTTTCACCTCCTTCTTGACCTGCTTCAGGTTTGCTCTAAGGTCCATGGACACTTTATGTTTAGAGCCCAGCAGGGCGGCCAGCATGGCGTCGGCCGACATCCGCACCCTCTTCAGGGCAGGCTTCTTAAACTTCCCCTTCAGATCCTGAACCATCAGCTTCAGGTCATCAATCTGACAGAAAACAATGAGTTCACTGGGAAATGCTTGGTGTGGATTGCCTTCAAGATATTTATACTGTGCCATGCTGGGTCATTGATTTAAAATGCCACCTCCTTATTGGACTTTGTCACTTTGATCTCGATGTCGTACCGCTCCTCATCCACCAAATCAATCTGCTTGTGAAGTTTCCGGCACAGCTCCTGGGGTTGACATACACAGGAAATGAAAGGGAGATGAAGAATGAGAGACTTCATATGAATGATGGACATAAGCACAATCATCTCACTCAACAGGGATCAGTCCTCTCAGCATTTTATAAGTTTTTTTAGATACAGAAAATGGGTCTACATTCAATGTTTTATTATCATTATCATTATTAAAATGACACAATTCTAAAACTTTGAAATGCATGAGTCAAAAAGACATGCCTTTAATATTAAAACCGCATTAAATGATTTTGTTTACTTACCTAAAATATTAAAGAATGGAGTTTTCAATTCGAAATAAGTGAATGCAACTTCATTACTGAAATGTATGACCTGCTGCCTTGGTTGTGGAGAATTTATTGATAGGTTTGTTCATAGGTTTATTTTATGTTTTAATTCCCATTAACTTATGTTTCATTTATAAAATAATATGTTGTCTAAGAATAACTACAATTATTTTGTTGTTTTTCTACATGGAAAATGTATATATTCAAATGAAATAAGCAAAAGTTTGGATAATTTTATTGGGTATTTTATTCGTTGTTTTCAAACATTTTACAGACAAAACAGTGAATTGAGAAAACCATTAGCAGGTTAATAAATAATAAACCTAATCAACAGTTGCCTTCCTAGGTTCTCTGCTGTTTATATTCTATTAAAATGGTCAAACCTGATGATGATGTGAGTCTCTGTATTTTTATTTTATAATCACTGCAGAGGTTCACCCAATGAAACATTTCTCTACTGGTCTGTAGTTTTAAAATAAAATGTTACTTCAATTTAATGTAAATATTTGAGGAGGAGAAATTACCAGGGCAGAGTATGAAAAGACAGTGGTGGGCATTTACCTGGAGCTCCTCCATGCAGCTTGGGATGGTGAGAGCTGGGCAGTTCTCATCCATGTGCTTCATCTTTTCCTTCTCAGCCTCCCGCGCCTCCTCCTCCAGCATTGCTTCAGCGATCTGCAGCAGCAGGCTCTGAGAGGAAGAGGACTTCACACCTTCACAGCACCACCAACACACCAGGCTAACCCTGATGATGACTGATGTCGTGATCAGATGTGTGTGCTGTTTCTTTTTCAATTTTTCATTTATCCTGTTTTAAATTCATCTTTTATATTAAATTTACACATCATCTTGAAGCCAAAACATTATTTCTTTAAAGTACATTAAAATAAATAAGGTCATTTAACTCAGGTCTGCTCACTCAGAAGAGTGCTGTTTATAGGAAAAGTGACCTGCATTGCAGGCTTTTTTATGGTTTCCTATATGAATATGCATACATACAGAAATATGCAATTAAACAATCTATTTATCCATGAGTAGTATCTTATATTGATTGACTTTTGTATTTATTCATTTTTGCAAATCATAAACCCTCAAACATAAAAGAGACACAAAAGGACCCAGAATAACGACACAGTGATACAAAATGACCAAAAAGAGACTGAAAATTATCACACAGGGACACAAAATAACCACAAAGAGGCTCAAAACAACCACACAGAAAAAATGGCCACCAAGCACACCATCAGTCTGAGGGTCCTGCACACTAGGCAGGGGGCCACACTTTGTCACATCACAGAAGAAACATGAGAACAGCATAAGAAACACATTTAAAATCTTGTGATCTTAACACTATTTTACTCTACCTTGAGGTGATTCCTCCGGCTCATTGACATCTTCTTCCTTCACAGAAATAAAATTAAGGATAAATAAAGAAGATAAGGAAAAGGATTAGAGGATTTCAGTGAGTTTTTTAGACTAAAACAAGAGAGAGAGAGAGAGATCAGGACTTACTCTGCCATCCTGCCTGCAGCTGAATCTTGCCTGGGGCCAAGAGACAAGAGAAGGGATGCATGGAGATACCTTGGCTCTTTATAGACATCAGATCCTTCTGTGTGTGTGTGTGTGTGTGTGTGTGTGTGTGTGTGTGTGGACCAGCAGCAGTTGCTCAACGATGGCAGCTGAGGCTGAAACAAACACTTCAGGAATTCTCCTCAATAAGAATCTTTAGGCAATGTGTACTCTGTGTTTCACTTCATCTTTCATTGTTGATGGATCCAACTAATGAGTGTTGTGTGTGTATCCACAACCTGATTTATCAGAACCACTTTCCAATAATGAATGTTTTATGAAATATTTTTCAGCTGTAATTACTGGCTTCAGTTTAAAGCATTTCCTAAAGCCAAAAGCAACTTCTGGGATGCCAGGATGTGGAAAATCATCCTCTCCAAATAACTGTTCGATTATATATCTTTTGAAAAACTATCGCAGGGCATCTAGACCAGAACTGATATGATCACAAACAGATTTTTAATGTTTATAATGAACAATGAAAACCGGCTAACACTAGATTTTCTACTGAGACAACTACAGCTCACGTTCCTCGACATCAGAGAGAATTCTATGCCATCCCTGGTTTCTTCTGAGTCAGCTGTAGTCTGTGACAGCTGACTGTTCTTTTCATCTGTCAGCAGTGAGTCTATGGAGAAATTAAGATACAGAACCACTGAAAAGGTGCAAGTCAGACATCACATAGAGGCTCGCATCTTGTTATTGACAATTTAAACTGTGAAAGGAGCTTCTTTTTCATGAGAGATGACATGGAAATTAGTGGTTTGCTCAGAGATCCATCAGGACCAGAACAAACTTCTACACTTAGTTTAATGGCATGTTTGGGCATGTGGCTTTTGTTGAACCAGAAGAAGCCTCCCAGCAGCTGTCAGTGCTAAACTGGGGGGATTTATTGTTCTAACTGGTTCTCATCATATTCAGCTGCTGAAACAGTCTGCTAGGGAAGGGAAGTCATCCACACATAAAATGCACAAACATGTTCCTACAGAGCAGTTTACACAATGTTTACAACATTTATAAAACAGAACAAATGAAATAACTTTTCCCACCAATATGTCTCATAATTTCTACATTTTCCTTTTTTCCTGATAAAATGAATCCTTGGAAACTTCCTCCTCTTTAGACCTCAACAGACTATAGCCGGAGACTTCATTTCTGTTTTAAACAGGCCCCAAGACTTTCACCTGTTTGATCTCAATTGTTGAAATGCAGTTTTAAAGAATTGGAGGTAAAATAACTATTTAATGTGAAATATGTAGCACTGCACCCCGTGCTACATGACATAATGTATGAAGCACTGAAGCTTTTTTGTCAATTAGAGAAGTCAGTGAGATTTAATTAGTCAAAAATTCTTTCAAATGGATCTATTTTATTTTAATGAATGTTGTTATCATTACTTCATGCACAGATTCTTAATTTACTCCTGCATTTTGTAGATATTTGCTGCAGTTCATAAGCAATTTTTTTTTTTTGCTCACTTGCTGCTGATGTTTATAGATTTTGTTTCACTTGTAGTGTGTGTGTTGTTATGAGCTCTTGCTTCGTATTTGCTGGTTTACTCTTTGTGTGTGTTCATTAAAATGTGAGTGATGATGTTGTGTAAATGTGTAGGCATGTAACTTGGTTCTGTCCTGCTGAGGGAAGGGCTGGTATGGGAAAAGGGAAACTGGCAGGAATCAACAAAAGCCATTCTGGCTCCTTACCAGGTCTGGTAATGGGATGAGTCTGGCATGAGCGTATTGCAGGCTTGGTTGGGGTAGTTGGCCAGCGAGATCACACTAAAGCTGGATCGCACAGCTTAAATGAACCTTTGCCAGGATTATATGAATAATGTAAATAAATAACAGGATACCCTGTCCACATACGGGGTTTGAGCCATGTTCCTCCCATCAGGGAGTACTGTTTCCATGAAGGGCTGGCCTCGGTCTGAACAATGTTAAGTTCTGTGATATGTGTCAAAGTAACATCCACATGAATGACAGGACCCAAAGTTTCCCAGCAGCAGTCCAATTCTGATACTCACATGTAGGCAATGGTACAATTTATTAACTCACTTCTTTTTTCCCCTCAGCAAAGCTTCTGTATCAGCTCATATTACTTTTGAACTAGTAGTAAATTGGCTTCTCTTCTAGTCTCCAGAGGGTCCGGTGTAGTCTCTCACATAATCCATATCATATCAGCTGTAGCCCATCACTCACACTATTTAGATTATTGGTACCAATTAACCTAGATGTTCATACACGTAGATATTCGTAGCCCTTCGATGCTGCGAGGCCCCAGGCCGGGAACCGAACCTGCGACCTTCTTATTGTGGGGCGACTGCGCTAACCACTACCACGATTCTGTTGCTCCGCTAATCTAATTAAATTATTACCAAATCCCTCTAGCTCTCTCTCCACTCTCTCTTCCTCCTTCTCCCTCTCCTCTCTGTCCTGTGTGCTACATGTCTAGTTCCTCCTCTGCCTCCTTTTATGATAGTACTTCTTGTCATAGATGGAGGATGATGGCAGAAATGAAGGGGAGAATTAATGAGTTAGAGTCGCAGCTCCGCACCTTAGCTAGCCCAGCTTATGCTAGTGTAGCTAGCCGCCCCCATGTAGCCGGTGCGGGCCGACCTAGAACAGCTCCTCGGACAGCTAAGAGAGTTTCCTCCCCCCAGCAGCTCCCGAGCAGCCGGGATCTAATCAGGGCGGCTGGGTGACCGTCCGAGACAAGAGGCATAGTCGTAGGCAGCAGCCCGGTTCACCACCAACCAGTTCACGTTTCCAACAGGTTCTCCCCACAAAAGCCGACTCTAGTCATCGGTGATTCTATTCTGAAGAACGTGAAGTTAGCGACCCCAGCGGCCATTAGTGATGTGTCGTTCATTTTGAACTAATCTTTTGTATGACTCGGGAGTAACAAGTCATCTCAGTGGGTGATTCATTCTTTCTTCCCTGGTCCGCGCATGCATGCCACAAGCTCAGATTCGTTCACGAACAGGTCTTTCTGCCGCATATTCTCTGTGTAGGAATGACTGATTCGTTCAGGACTCATAAAATGGGGTCTTCGCGTCCCGAGTCTCTCGTTCACTTGTCTCATGGCCGCTGCGCAGGCTCAGTGTAGAAATTAGTGATTCGTTCACGACTCATAACTACGGGTCTTCGAGTCTTTCGTTCATTATTCACATAGTTACAGCAGTAACGTGACCAATGCTGTTATTACTGGTGAGGAGAGCTATCTGACGTTAGCACGAAAGTTAACCTTAGCTATGTAGCTATGGGATGGATGTTTAATTTGCCTTTCCATTGGAACTAATTCATAAACTACGGGTCTTCAGTGACCAGGTAGGCTAAAGTGAATAGCCATCATAGAATGATGCTCTCCTACCTTATGCTTTTATCGTGCATACAGGTTGGTTATTTATTTATTTATTTATTAACAGTTTTGTATGATTGCAGCATAAATCAAATGTGTGCATTGATATGGAAGCACTTGTATATTTTGTGTATCCTTAGGTTTGCAAACAAAACCAGTAAAAATTCTTAATAAAATAAAAACATCATTGCATAGTGGCAATATGGCATTCTCTTTTTTTATTTTATGATTGTTACCTTTATTAAAGACGCAGCTCAGGGGGAGCACAAAAAAAAGAAGGGGAAAAACACATAAAATTACGTTATGAAATGACCGGAAGTCCTAAATTCAATCTGGTCCCCAGCTCTTTTATTGTGAATTGGCTGACCGGAAGCGGAGCTCTCTCATGAAGATTGCTTGACAGTGGTATGAAGATGGCGGCGTATGGTCGCCCCGAGCTGCTGCTGTTTCTGCCGTTGGTTTGTGTCTGCAGCCTCGGCACCGCACTCGGCCTGAAGGCTGCCAGCGGTCCGGCTGACAACCCCAACCCGCCGGTCTTCAGACCCGCCGATCCCCCGGGCAAGGATGCACCTGCCGCCCCCGCCGCCGCCGCTGGGGCCTCGCAGCATCGAAGGGCGACCGGTTGGAAGCTGTCGGAGGAGGAGGCCTGCCGGGAGGACCTGAGCCGCCTCTGCCCCAAACACACCTGGACCAACAACCTGGCCGTGCTGGAGTGCCTGCAGGACCGCAGGGAGGTAAGCGGCCGCTCCGCCGACGCCGGGGGTCGGGGGCATCCGCTGGGTGTGTCGGCCCGGTGGGCAGATCCACAGCGGCCGGCCGGATGGTCCTGATGCAGAGGGGAGCAGCTGAGGCTGGGCTGGACATCCATACCTGCATCAGTGTCCATCTCCGAGCCGCACACACACACACATACACACACACATACACACGCACGCACGCACAAACACACACACGAACAAAACAGATTAATTAAAGGCAAGTGATATTTGTATTTTCCTCCTGATTTCACGCTTCAGTTTATACAAATTAAATGATTTAATATTATATCAATCAACAATGAGTAACTTTAAAGTACAACATATTCACATAGACCAGGAAATAACAGGCACTTTAAATCTCATACATTTCAGGTTTTCACAGCTGTTTCTTGGTGGGGGAGCCATTTCATCAAAAATGTAATATTATTAATAATAATAATAATAATAATAATAATAATATACCTGGACATACACACCTGTCCTCCCCAGGACCCCTGTTTAGTATGCCATAAACATATTTCTGTAATGCTAAAGCAAAAAATGTAAGTAATAAGTTGATGTTCTCAATAAATATTGCAGACTTTCTGCTTGTTTTCTGTCGGTCTACTCAGTAGATTTATATGTGTTATGAGAAAGATCCTTTTCATTTTATTTAATGAACAGTGCAGAAAATGTGCTACTAAATTTAGAACATATTTTGGAATTAACTTTCCGTTTATCTCCCAGCTGCAGTCACTTTGCAGAAAGTGGTTTTGCAATACGATGGCTCAGTGGAGTTGAACAGTCACAGCCAAATCACATTATTTTCAACAAACAAGTGGCTGCTGTTTTTTCATTTCATGCAAATGATTGTCCTATTTTACTGCTGAGTTTACAGATGACAGTGATGTAGAAAATAAAAACCTGAGCAGTAAAAGAACATTTAGCTGTCCTAGATTTAAGTGCTGTTCAACGGGTTAATTTAGGCTTTCATGAACATCATACTTCTGTTTTTTATTTCCTCTCCACTCTGTCAGGAAAAACACTGTGGTGGAGAAATACTGAATTGAGCAGTAATTAATGATTTCATCAAATTAATTCATTATATGAATATAATATATTATTGAAGTTGGACAAAATGTCGAGGGGTGCTGTACAGCAGCTGAATCAGTGAAGTAATAATCAACCTGACCGAGGACACTGTGTGTGTTTGTGTGTGTGTGTGTGTGTGTGTGTGTTTGTGTGTGTGGCCCACAGAGTCAAGTTACACCGCTTATTCATTTTGCTTTTACCAGCTTAAGGCACGAAAGCCATTGCAAACTTTGTACAATCTGAGTTCTTTTTAAAACCAGTAAAGAGTCTTTGTCCACTTTTATGGTTTCAACAGCTGTTACCTGAGCAAACAGCAGCTTGTCAGACAGGTGGACAGGAGGAGGAGAGATGTGAATCTGCTCGATCTAAAACAAATAACTGATTCATATATTAATGGATTTGGGGAAATGTTCACAGCTCAGAGCATCAGATAAAAAACTTGAACTTAGTTTTATTACACTGACCCATGTGATAGTAAGATCAGTATCTTTGGTTGGCTTTCTTTGACTTTACGAAAACCTCCTAATTTTACTGGCCCGGTAAAATGGCTGTGGAGTGGAGTGCAGTCCAGCTCCAGAAAGTTTAATTTCTGTGATTAAACTCAGAGCTCTGGTTTCAATGTGGTTGATAGAGATGGATGAGAATGGATGTTAATGAATTAGTAACCAGGGTGTAAACGATGAATTAAGCCCAACTGTATATGATTGCTAAGGTAAACTGGACAATAACACGAGCCACAGTGCATTTCACTTTGACAGTAGAAACACTGAAGGCTTTTTTTTTCTACTGGTGTTCAGGTAGAGTTGAAACTAAAGCTGCTCTCAGCAGAGGGCAGACCTCCACCAAGAGCAAACATTCTTTACCACCAGATCCTGTTATTCACGCCAGATATTAATTGTAATGATTTCTTTTATTTGCACAGCGCCTGCCAAACATAAAGGCACAAAGCACAAAGGAGGTTTTCCAACTGTGAGGTGTATTTGATCAATTTTTCATAATGTTGGAGGTGGTTCTTTACATATGTTTGAGCCACAGACTGCTCTCTTTGAAATCAGACATCAAAATGTGAGAGTCTGACAAAGCAGCCAGATCATCTCTGAACAAGCCCTGGAAAATTCCTGGGAAATGGTCTTTAGAAAAAACCGGGGACCCTACGTCATCCTTCATTATCCACCATGCTGATTTCAATACACACACAGGCATGCAAACACACACATACACACACTCCTCTGGCCCTGGCCCTGGCCCTGAGCAATGCCCTCATTACTGAGATAATTACATCGCTTCAACTCAATAACAGCTGTAGTCTCCTGAAGAGGTAAATGACTCTTATAAATCTGCCTCCTACTCAGAGAAAGACACGCCCCCAGCATACACAGACACACACACACACACACACGCTCCATTCAAATCACAGCTCCAACAGGCCTCAGGTGTAGTCAGTCTGTCAGTGTGAGCTGCAGTTGGTCTCACGGGGACTAAGAGAGGGTCAGACACAACACTGATTTCGTTAGTTGGACTGAGTCACAGTATCAACACAATGCTCAGTAGTTAAGTAGACCGACCCTTGGTATTTTTTTGTCTGTCAAATGATGCTATGCTTAAATTTATATATGAATTTTCTGTGCGCTTCCTTTGCTGTTGTTTCAGCTAAGTCCAGTTCCCAGTTGAGTACCATATATTGTCTGTTGCCTTTGTATAATCGTATTTGGGATTATTTTGCCAAATGTTGCAATTTCAGTTGGAAATTTTCAACAAAAATCCATGTTTGCTCTTAATTTTCACTATTAAAAAGAAAGTAAATAATGATGACATCATTTATATTGGGGTCTTATAATGTACTAACACGCTCTTGTATGCCTGGAGAATATGATGTTTATGCAATAGCCAAACTAACATTAATATAAAATTTTTTTTGGGATATTATACTTGAGAATGTTTCAGTTACATTTTAATTGATTGTGTAGCTCTAATATTTACACACCATATTTACTAGGGGTCCCCTCCCGGTGCTCCATCATCCTCCCACAGTCCAAAGACATGCAGGTTAATTGTTGCCTCTAGATTGCCTGTAGGTGTGAATGGTTGTTTGTCAGTGCTGTGGTTAGACTCCAGACCTGTTTAGGGTGTAGGGTAGCAAATTGCTAGCTGGTACTGTAATTTATCATATTGAATTTTTTTTTACTTTCATGTTTATATTTTACTTTGTTCTCCATTCTTTTCTGTTACTTGACCTTTCTTGAGGGAGTATGGCTGGAGACACATTACATATGTTTTGTGTAGATCAGCGCTGCCATCGCTAATCTGCTTTAGAAAAAACATGCGTGTTCATGTCGCATGTATTGCTGCTGTCAGTTTTGTTGAGTGTTAAATCTCTCTTCATTTTAAATTAATTCCAGATTTGTTTTTGATAGTAAACGTCTCACTGTCTCCACATGCAGCTGCTTAAATGGTTAAAAACATATACCTATATATATATATATACTTTCATGGGTGTCACATATTTATGCTCAGATTCAGCCTGGACACAGAGACTGCAGAGGAAGGTGTTATTTTTGTCTTAGTGTGTCTCCTCTAATCCATTAACATTGGAACCAAAGCGATGACCAAGATGTTCTGCAGCTGTAACACACACCACCGAAACGGCGTCACTAGTGTAACTGTTTTGTAACAAAATGTCAGTATTTTGAATGTAAATGTGATGATGGTCACCACCATCATTATCGTCATCAAACAGCTGCTTGCTGCTGTTGGCAACAAGCTTGAGTTTGGAGTTAGAGGAGGCTAAAAGGGTCCTCAGAGCTGTAGAGGTGATAATTCTCTGTGGGTTCACATTGCACTCTTATTGAATAGATTTTGTTCACAGAAGAAAAGGCAGCTGGTACAGGCTGGTGCTGCAGACATTTTGTATGAGCAGCAGCAACATTGTGCATTTGAGCGGACAGAAGGTCTGTTGTGGTTTTACTGCAGAGATTCACACACTGCAAACTTCCAGGACTCTGACACTTGGTTCGGACTTCAGCATATTATCCCTGAGGTCTACAGTGTTATAAACAGTGTCCTGTCAGATCAACTTCACCGTCACCCGTGCACAGTCAGCATCTGTCACCACTCGGGCTGGATGTCTCTCCTTCATTAATCTGCTCTTGATCCAAAAGCTTTTGATGTGAATAGAGAAGCTCTTCTTTAATTAATGATTCATTGTCTTGCTAATGGATCATTTTTAATCTAGGAGGCTGCAAAAACTATGTTTCCTCATTACGCTAGTTCCTCTGTCTTGGAAACATTTTGTAGAAATGACAGTTTGGAGTCAGAGGCAGGAGCTTTGTCTCTGTCCTGTGGGCAGAATGGCTTTCATGTCTTTTTGCTATAAAAGTGACATGAAGCTGTAACAGCTTCTCCTGCTGTGTTTGCTCTGATAGTTGGGGATGGTTTGGTGCTGGTAGTCACCCAGGAGCATCTGCTCGATTTGTGTAAAGCCACAGACATGCAGGGAAAACATACCTTGGTCCGATACTGGCGCTGTTCTCCTTATAGTCTGCTCTTAAGTTTGTCTTTCCCATACAAAGAAAGTCCAGGTAGTTCACCCAAATCATGTCTCCAGAGATGATCTATTTTCAGATATATCTTGTCATATAAAACACTTGGCAAATTTATATCATTGGGTTGTCAAACATGGCAAGTCATTTTGTTTTTCTTATTAGTCTTTTTTCTGCCGTTATACTTGTTGCTGTTTTTGTTGTTATTTTATTGGGTTTTTCTTGTCCATTTTGTGACTTGTTGGCTGGACTGCTTTGAGGCTAGCCCTATAAACAGGTACGGTGCTGGCTGAATGTTGGAGCTTTCTCACTGGCTGTTACTCTTCCAAATTAAATTAATGAGAACATTCACAGTTTTCAAACCGTAGTAGTTGAGTGGATTCATGATGAATCACTGTCATCCCACCCACGGGTTTGTGAGCTAGCAATTGAAACCTCAAGTTTGTAAATCACCATCTTGTTTTTTGAAACCAGAAGGATCTTACCTGCTCTCTGATTGTGTAGTATTGTCTGTCAATCACACAGTAGGCATATCCTAATCCATCTCCTGGTTCATTTTCTATTTTCCTCTAAATGGGACCATCATTTAAATGATTAACAGTATGGGTGGGAATCTTTTACTATCTCACGATTCGATTCGATTCGATTCAATTCCGATTTTTGGGGCTACGATTCGATTCAAAATCGATTTTCGATACAAAACGATTTGATTCATGATTTCTGCTTCAATCTATAGGTGTGCAAAGGATCCTCATGATCTACTCCAGTCTGCTTTGCAAGACAGAATGACAAATGGAGACATTAAATTGTCTTTTTTACATTTATTAAGTTTGAAACATTTATCCATGCTTAGATGGAATTGTTGCAACTGTTGCATAAAAGCAATATCACTTATTGTTTAAGTAACAAAAATAAAAGTGTCTCTTTATAAAAAATAGTGCAGTTAAACATGGGTTCCCCAAGTGCTTAATCCTCATTTTGCAAACCTAGCACACTGTGAAGCTCATGTCAAGCTCAGTCTTCCCGGGCATTCAGTAAATAGGGCCCTATAAAATCTGCCATCACGGAATCAAGGAATTAGACATTAAAAACAGAATTCATTATAAACAAGGAATAACAGAACTGGCCGACATTTTACATAAACACCTGACACCTGAACATGTCTAGGTTAATTGGTTAATTGGTAACAAGTGATGGACTGGGCTACATCAAGGAACGGCGACCAAAGACCCCTGCAGAGAGTAGAGACTAGACCAGGGACTGGGACCTCCCCAGAGACTAGACCAGGGACTGGGACCTCCCCAGAGACTAGACCAGGGACTGGGACCTCCTCAGAGACCCCTGCAGGGAGTAGAGACTAGACCAGATCAGACCAGACTAGAGGAGACACCGGACCCCCCAGAGACTAGACCGGACCAGACCAGACTAGACCAGAGACTAAACCAGAGACTGGACCCCCCAGAGACTATATCAGAGACGGTACCTCCCCAGAGACTAGACCAGACCAGACCAGAGACCGGACCCCTCCAGAGAGTAGAGACTAGACCAGATCAGATCAGACTAGACGGGACACTGGACCCTCTCTCCAGAGACCGCCCCCTCCCCCAAAGACTAGAATGGACCCCTCCAGAGACTAGAGACTAGACCAGAAACTGGACCCCTCCACAGAAAAGGATTTGCGTAAAATGCTAAAAACGGAATTCTCAAACATTTAAAATTAGAAAAAAAAAAAAAAACAATTTGGGAAAACAAAACGGATTTTATAGGGCTCTAGGTAAAAACCAAAATGAGTCCAAATCGTTGCCCTCAACGAGGGCGGGGCCGGTTGAATTTCTCTTATAGTTTCCTCCTTGTTTTGGTGCTTATCGCGCATGCGTATGTTCTAGAACCGGCTCCATGGTGACGTCAGGACGTCCCGCATACAAAATGGAGGCAGACAGCCTGCGGATTTGTTTATTTATTTATTTATTTATTTATCGATTTTGGGACAATTAAAATCAATTCTGGGTCGTAGTAAATGAGAATTGCGATTCTTATATGAATCGATTTTTTGGCACACTCCTAATTAACATCATGTTACTTGACACTAGAAACTGAAACCAGAACCTTGTTAAGAAAAAAACTGACTGAGCTAATAAATCAAGTGAGAAGTACGGGCCATTTTCCCATAGACTTAGACTAGATTAAATCTGACTACTTTTTACAACTAGAGGAGTCACCCCTGATGGTCTATGATGGAATGAAGGTTTAGGGCTCTTCAGGATTGGCTTCACTTTACGAACTCAGAGTTTACGTCCAGTTTTAGTCTGAGAGTCTGTGGTTCAACCTGAGTTGGTTCTAACTAAGATCAGCAGGTTAGGGCAGCGTTGACAATATAATTCTGAGTGCATTCATTCACTCATCTTCTTCTGCTTGTCCGTTTCCGGGTTGTGGGGGCTGCTGGAGCCAATCCCAGCTCACTCTGGCTGAGGGCAGGGTCACACTCGCACTGAGCCCTACGCAGCCTGTAACAGAGATGGTAAAAATTATTGAGCCTATATTATTCTGTAAAACTGCCAATCACATTCATGTTTTAATTAACTGCCGATGCAGCACAGAATGCCATTCTGGATCTCTCCGATTAGCTCCTGTTTGGGTTTTTCCCCAACTGCTGGCTCTCTCTCCATCTCTGATCTGACCTTCAGACAGAGACCATATAAGCATAGTTTCTCCATTACATTGAAATATTCCTGTAATAACAGATGTAAGGGTGGTTAAAAACAGATGTTTGCTGGTCTGTAAAGCATTTCTCAAACTTTGTTCATGTACCTGTGTGTTTGTGTACTTGTACCCATGTATGTTTGAATGGAGTAAAACAGGGTTTTTCTCTCTTTCTCTCAGCAGGAATCTGAAATTGCTCCTGACTGCAACCACGTAAGTAATTCCCTTCAAAATGCACACACACACTAAGCATGTTGACTTTAAAAGATAAATGAGGACAGGAAATGGGAGAGGTCAGTGTTGGTGAATAGCATTGCACCAGAATCACGTGTAAATGTTTTTCTGGGTGCGTTGGCCTGAAGGTTGAAGGTTAGAAGACAACATTTGTGCTTTAGGGTGAAATGTATCCACAAGTATTGAGTGAAATGTGAATAAGTGCTAGTATGAATTGGAACATTATCCAACATTTTATCTCATGACCAAATACCTGCATAATCAATAACTAATTTTCATCACCCTCAGGTAATGCAACTTTTTAAATTTTATATCTTTTAATTTGAAACTTTAAGAAATAACAAAAATGTAAAAGGCAACTTCTTTAAGACTTGAATTTAATGAATTTAATTGAATAAAACCTGGAATTTAACATATATTCTATATTTATTTTTCCCTCAGTTTAATGAAGAATATATAAGGTAATGTGAGGTGAACTTCCTTGGCATTCAAACCATAAAGAAGTGGTCTTTCTCCAGGCTCAACATGAACATAACCTATAAAATACAGCACAAAGTAATGGACAATACATTATAGTCTAAAGAGTAGAATAGTCTTTAAAGGATCAGCCGTAACCGACCACACTTACAAACTTTGACCCTCAAACTTCCATCACCTTCAAACTCTCTGGAGTTCCTCGTCTACTTGCAGCTAACGGTTCCTTAAGTTGCTTTGGTGTCTACTGGGTGATAAACCTTCACTGTTCAGAGTTCATGGCAGCTAACAGCAGACAAGTTTATGAAATGCTACAAGGTTAATGGACCACTTGGACTGTCTTTATTACAGCAGGGAGATGCACTGGCTGCAATTAGCACCCTCCCTCAACCCATGCACACACACGCACAGAGTGGGCATTGTTTCTCGTCGGTGTGATTGTCAGTAGCTGCTATCGGTGGCTGCTGCTGCAGCTGGAGCTTTGCTGGCAGGAAAACAATAAACACTGTCAGTTTAATGAAATAACAGACGGAAAGATGAGACTCTGGAAACAAAAGAGACAAAGCATCTTCACAGAACTAAAAAAAGACAAATCATTGTTTGCTTGAGGCCAGTGACTTTATGTTTTTATCACTTTTCAAAGTCAAAATCTCCCTTAAATAAAAAAACCACAACACATACAGACAAATACAAAGAAGAGTGAAGCAGTGGAAGCAGTTAGGAAGACATTTTAGAGTGTGAAAAGGCTTAAATAGTCTGATTTCCTCATGCATGGTCACTTCTGGTCTATAAACTGGTAACAGAGGCAACTAATAGTCTCCAGGCTGACAAGGACCCATAAAATGCCTTTACTGCAGCCAGTGACCTTCCCTTAAAGTGCTTTACAGGTAATCAATAAAGATCTGAAACATGCAGGCAGCCAGTGCAGGGAAGCTAAAATCTGGGCAATGTTATTTTTGGTTAAAAGCCTCCAGCTACAGCACTTTGGAAAGAGTGGAGGCAGACATGGGGTTTTGGATTCAGATAGCAATCCACATGGGATGAGATAAAAGCCTGTTCAGTAGTTTCAGTGTCTCTGAGATGAATGAACAGGTTCACAATCTCTTCAAGCCACACAAGGAAGGCAGAGAGAGCTGCAACAGGCTGACACTCTGGAGGATGTTTACATGATTAGAGGAACTCAGATTCACATGAGCTTCAGATCTGAAGCATTTTAGGGCTCCAAGACATGGAGTTTTGGCCCAGGGCAGGTCTCATTTAGTCCTCCTGAATTAAGTATTTCAGTTACATTTCATTTATTAAATACAATAGGCTGTCCAAACAAAATTAGTGTTGTTAGACTGTCACTATGAATGTCCATATAAATGCATTCAATTTGGTTTACATGTGTGGGGAAAATGTGTGAGCTGCTTCTGTGTTGTTGTTTTCATATTTCCCCACAGAACAATTAGCGAACTGTATCTAGATCAAAACTACACTGAATCTGTGATGTCAATAATTATCATTTTCATCATTGTCATTATTATTTTTATTAGTTCTTGTGCGCACGCACAAACTAGTCTGTGAAGTGTCCTCAAATGGCCACCACAAATCATTAATAGTTAATGTTTTAATCTCTGAAATATTAATACAGTCATATTATTAATACTCATAAACACCACCTTTGAATGGTTAAAAGGTGTAGTGTCTTTAAAAGTGATTGAGTAGAAGGGATTGTATTGCTTGAGGAGTTATCAGAGACAGTCTTTGTATTTTCAGCTCATATTTCACATTAATATAAATACATAAGTATAGAAGTAATTAAATACACAAGTAAATGCCAAATAAAAACCATTCTGGTGATGAAAAAAATGTTCTTCTTGCATTTCTGCATTTATTTATGTATGTATTTCTGCATTGACAAAATGGATGAGCTGGGGCCAAACACGGGGGCCCAAAAAGTTCACCTGACCATGGCAAAGCTAAATTAAACGTTATAAACTTCCACTGTAGTACAAGCTCCGTTGGTCACATTGGCTGTGTCCAAAACCACCCCCTCACTCCCTCACTCCCTCCTCCCTACTCCCTATATAGGGAGATGAATGTGGTGGACTATATAGTGAACTCATTCACAAAACTAACAATTGCTTTCGGACACTACTTTTGGCGCACGTTAATTGCGTCATCGCTGTCACACAATTAAAACGTACCCAACTCACGGCTAAAGACAGACAAAAAAAAATTTTCTGTTTATCACTGCATTTTGTTAAAGGTTTTTGAAAATCTTGCACTGCACTGTAATTTTTGTTCTCGTATTTGGTCTTATTTTATTATATTTTTATTTTCTATTCTCTTGGCTCTTAGGTAACAGTTTTAATTGTAATCTAACGTTACTTAAATGTCTGATTATACTCTGTTTTGCACAATGTTAATGCTCTTTACATTCATGTAAACAGTACATTTAATTGCCTTGTTTTTGAAATGTGCTATAACATAAACTATTCTGTTCTGCTGGAATCGCCATTTTTGTCGCGAGTGCAATGCATCATGGGATATCTTGCTTGGGTTAGTCACCATCGGCTATTCACTACTTTCCACAATGCATTGTGGGATACTTTGAGTGCACTACATTTTGTCACAAAACATTCGGACACCACTACAAAACGACGCGCTCACTATATCGTGCACTATATAGTGATTAGGGGGTGGTTTCGGACACAGCCATTGTCTTTATTCTGAATAATGTGTGACAACATGTAAACAGGATGTGAACTATTGTACCATCTGTTTCTCCATCAGCTTCTTTGGAACTACAAACTCAATCTGACCACGGATCCGAAATTTGAGTCGGTGGCCACAGAGGTCTGCAAGAGCACCATCGCTGAGGTCAGTCTCCCTCAGGTGTCACCTCAGTGTGAATTCACCTCTTGGTGCATGAGTTGCTGTTTATAAGCTTCCAATTTGTGAATCGTCAACTTCCATCTTGTTTTTTGAAAACCGATGAGAGGGGAATCTGACCTGCTGTAGACTCTATACTGATTTAGTGCTACAGTCTGTCAGTCACACAGTGGGCACACCCCTAATGCATCTCCTAATTTATGGTTTATTTTCCTCTAAATGGGACCATCATTTAGAAATTAACGTGTTGTTGTATTGAAGAAAACTTGTAACTAGAGTCTGAGACCATAAACTCATTTTACAGAGTTTACAAAGATCACATGATTCGAAATAAACACAAGAAACTTGTGCTACGAAAAAAAGAAAAAGAAAAAATAACTGGACCAGACTCAGTGACTAACTCACTAACCTTAACAACAACCTTGCGACCTGCCCTACGTACCCTAAAGATAACTATATCTAACTAGCCCAGTGACCACTGATATCTAACATGTCTTTGGGGTCATCAGGTGGGAACTTCCTTTCACCAGTGTTTTGTCTAGTTGGTCCCACGACCTTTCAGACCAGTCAACATTTAAGACCACATGTTATATGTTATATTGGTATATATACCATTATCAAAGTAACTTTGCAGAAATTACCTGTCGTTATTCGATATAAAGTCTGAAGCACCCACCTCTTCTTTCACCTCCTTCTTGACCTGCTTCAGGTTTGCTCTAAGCTCCATGGACAGTTTATGAACAAGAAGGTTTAAAGCCTTTCACTGCAGTCTTTTGTAGACAGTCTATGGTTTGTCCTATAGGAGGCTTTGGCTTCCTGTTTTGAGACATAGTTCAGTCAGCCTTTAGTGAGCCACAGTGCTGTCCTTAGACCTGTCCCATGTTCAATACTTTCAGAATAAGGAGTGTAATGAGGAGGAGCGAGGGAGGGGCTACCTGGTGTCCTGCCTGGTGGATCACCGCAGCAACATCAGCGAGTACCAGTGCAACCAGTACATCACCAAAATGACCAGCATCATCTTTAGCGACTACAGACTGATCTGTGGCTTCATGGACAAATGCAAAGACGACATCAACAGCCTGCGCTGTGGCAGCATCAACGTGGGACACAAGGTGAGAAGTGTCCAAGGAAGATTCTTTTGGAATTAGGATATTTATCTAGGAAAAATGTGACTGACTTTATTTATCACTCTCATTAACAAAGAAACATAAATCAAGTATGTTTACATGATGGACTCCATCTGATGCTGCAGTTTGTTGTGCAGAAGCATCTGTTCAAACAGGTGGTGAAAAAAAGACCCTGAACCATGTGTCTGTTACCATTTATGGATTAAATTCAACCAATCAGAATTTACATCCTACCTTTTTTTTAAGTTAGTGAATCAAAGTGTTCCTGATTCATCTGTCTTCAGCGTTGTTCCTTTTTTTCTTCTTACAATGAAAGAATTTTGAGCACACCTTTTACCTGGACCTCTTGCTTTTTCTGGAGATTTCAACTGCATTACTAACTCCACGATGTCAACATTTCAAACAACAACATTTATTTAAATCTTTTTTTTCTTAATTTTCTTGTGAAATTAAAAAATAGAAAATGACAGAGGACATTTTGATCAAGGACAAGATACACAAGGTGAGATTTTAGGGGAGAGATTTTGTTGCTAAGGAACCAAAAACATCCTGAGCCATAAACTCTGTATTTTGACTTTGAAAGTTTAATAAGGCAGTTCCAAAACACAAAATCAGTCCAAACGAGACACAAAACCTACAAAAGGGGGGATGACAATGGTCTATTGAGCTTTATATAGTCCTTTTATATCAAAGGCCTGGGGGACATTTTTCCTGTCTTTTCTTATATCCATCATTTCTCCTCCTCATCCTCTCTTCCTCTTCATTTCTATGATGCCTTGTTCGTCAGGATGTGCACTCACAGGGTGAAGTGATCGCCTGTTTAGAGAAGGCGTTGGTGAGGGAGGCGGAGCAGCAAGATCATGTACGTCCAATCAAGGAGGAATGTCAGAAGGCCATCCTGCGGGTGGCGGAGCTGTCCTCGGACGACTTCCACCTCGACCGTCACCTCTACTTCTCCTGCCGCGAAGACCGAGAGAGATTCTGCCAGAACGTAGGAAGCTCTGGAGCTGATTTGACACTTATACAAAGTCATATAATGATACACTACTGAGCTCAACATCTGAATTAGTTATTGATTTCAATGTTTCTCCACAAATTTGTGTTATTTATTAGTGCGCCAAGCCTTTTCATTTTTACTGTCATAAAAGTCTTCCTGGTTTCCCACATGCTGATTAAAATTAAGTTGAGTATTTTTAACACCAATTATATTTAAATACAATTAAAACAAATTTAAGAAGGATTCAAAATCACCATGTTTTGTGTGGAAATTCTGCTGGAACAAACAAAAAGAGGAAAGTAAAAATTTTTCCGGAGTGTGTGTAATAAAAGGCTGAGGATATAAGTCCAGTGGTACACCGCTTTAACTATCTCTCCCTGTTTTTCTCCACAGACTCAGGCAGGAGAAGGGAAAGTCTATAAGTGTCTGTTCAATCACAAATTTGAAGAGGCCATGTCAGAAAAGGTGCCAACATGTAAATACCATCCCTGGGATCAGCCCCATACTGTGGGGATGTTGTTTTCTTCAAACACTCACCTCTCCCCCCTCCTCCTCCCTCTCCAAAGTGCCGTGATGCTCTCACGACCCGTCAGAAGCTGATCTCTCAGGACTACAAAGTCAGTTACTCTCTGGCTAAAGCCTGTAAGCTGGACCTGAGGAAGCAGCGCTGCAGTCTGGACACCAACCTGCCACGAGCTCGCGAAGCCCGACTGTCCTACCTGCTCCTGTGCCTGGAGGCCGCTGTGCACCGCGGTGAGTTGGGGAGGGGGTGAGGTCGGGTTTACTGCAAAATAATCTT
Organism: Remorina albescens; assembly: GCA_034769265.1. Classification (NCBI taxonomy): domain Eukaryota; kingdom Metazoa; phylum Chordata; class Actinopteri; order Carangiformes; family Echeneidae; genus Remorina; species Remorina albescens. The sequence goes on from CM068479.1 coordinate 17,200,600, forward strand.
TTTTATACGGAGCTAAATGTAATAAGATCATTATTAATTTGACCACCTTTTCTACTCCTTTGCTTTTGGGGGTGAGTCTCTTTTAACTCTCAGACTTCAGAACTTGTTCCTGGTCAACGCTCTGAGTCTTCTGTAATACTGTGAGCGATAACATGCACTATTTTATCTAAAACTAATAATACTGAGCCTGTAATGTATTTGGTTTTTATCTGGTTAGTTAAACTTAGTTATACATGTGGTGAAATTGGTGGATTTTCAGACGCTCCAGTGAGAAAGGATGTAAGTTCTAAGTTCATTTAGTTCATCAAAGTAGCAGGACTCTCTCATCTACAAAGAGACACGTATGCTCTGTTGCACACAAAGAGTGTGACTTAAATGTGCTGATGACGAGATCAATTGGGGTTTTCAATGTGACATACAGGTGCATGTCAAAACATTCAGTGCTGTAAGATGTAATCAAAAAAGTTTCCACCCTTTTTTCAGCTGCACCTGTATTGTGTGTTGCACAACATTAGGAGATGTTTGTGGCACTTGAAATATAAAATGAATAATGATTTTAACCCTCAGCTCCAAATCTAAGTGCCTGGGTGGAATATTAATTATTTTGTTGATTATTCCATTGTTATCCACTCTGCAGTGGTTATTGTATAATAAAAGCCAAAATAGAATATAATATATGCTAGAGTTGGCTATATGTGTATATATAGTATAATCAAACAGAGAACAATTACACAAAAAGCTCTTGGGGTAAATGATTCTACTCACTCTGTGTAGTCTTGTCTTTTTATGGACGTCCCCATGTCCCCACTGTCAATGTTATGATTTGAACTGATGCTGTGCAGGCCGTCCGGTCAGCGGGGAGTGTCAGGGCGAGATGCTGGACTACAGGCGGATGCTGATGGAGGACTTCTCTCTGAGTCCGGAGATTGTGCTTCACTGCCGGACAGAGATCGAGGCCCACTGCTCCGGTCTTCACCGTAAAGGTCGCACCCTGCACTGCCTGATGAGAATCGGCCGCAGTGATCGCAGCACCACCGTCAACAGCATCTGCCAGAGCGCCGTAAGACCACTCTGCCAAAAAATAAATGTTGAGAATGACAATGAAAACAAAAGATGTGTTTGTTGCACATACTTTCAATATTTAACTTAAAGTAATTTTTTTTAAATGATTACATTTCATTCACTTTGATGGTTTGGTTTTAGACCATAAACTGGTCCTTCCAGACTGTGTCGGTGGGAGCTGATTGTTCCATCCAGAGATAAAATAAAAGATAAAGATATGATTCTGCTGCTGACTATTAATTTTGTTCTGAACTTTGTGTCCTCTGCAGCTGCAGACTCTAATCCAGTCTGCAGACCCAGGAGCCGACTACCGGATTGACCGTGCGCTCAATGAGGCCTGCGAGTCTGTGATTCAGACCGCCTGCAAAAACATCCACACCGGAGACCCAATGTGAGCAGCTGATTCATTTTCTTGGTACCTTAAGGTTTTGAAAAATCTTTTGAAAGCAATTAATCCTTCCACCTCAAAAATAAAATGTTGTATCTTGTCTGCTGAGGTCAGTAAGATTAGTCATCTTGGTTTAAGGGAGACAATAAACTCTGTTATTCATTATAGTAAAATTCCCATATGTCCATTAGCTTCACTTTATCCTTGACAGCTGCAGTGGGACTGGAGCTGATCCCAGTCCGACATGTTTAGGGACTGACAACCATTCAGACAATTAGACCATTCAAAGTCCGACAATGAACCTGATCTGTTTGTTTATCATTACTGTATCCAGTCCTGAAGGGATCATGAGACATGAGACAAGCATCCTTTGACATACTTTCTTTGTTTCCCACCCCTAAGAGGTAGTTTTGAATTTGACAAGTCCTTGATTCTTCCATATGGTTGAATGGACTGTGTGTGTGTGTGTGTGTGTGTGTGTGTGTGTGTGCGTGCGTGCGTGCGTGCGTGCGTGCGTGCGTGCGTGCAGGATCCTGTCGTGCCTGATGGAGCATCTTTACACAGAAAAGATGGTTGAGGACTGTGAGCACCGGCTGCTGGAGCTGCAGTACTTCATCTCCAGAGACTGGAAGTGAGTCTGAATGTGAATTAGTCAGACTAATGGTGTTGGGGGCCATGTGAAAATAATTGAATCATTGGTTTAATCTCATAAGTTAGTTTCTGGTGTTCTTTCCTTAGACTTCAGGTTCCAAAGTGTGACTACCTTCTCAGAAATCAAATTGGAATTGACATTCATTTGTGAATTATCACTTTATTGTCACATAACAAACTGAATGGGTCTCTCTTGTGACTGTGATACAGTCCAAATGGAATTAAATTTCTTTCCTCTATGTCCCAGACTGGATCCCATCTTGTATAAGAAGTGTCAGGGCGACGCCGCCCGGCTCTGCCACACCCATGGCTGGAACGAGACCAGCGAGCTGATGCCACCGGGCGCCGTCTTCTCCTGCCTATACCGCCACGCCTACCGAACAGAGGAGCAGGGGCGCCGGGTACGATGGCCTCTGTGTCATTTACATGTGTAGAGGAGTTTTCTGAAACATTTTAAAACTGTCAGATGTTCCAGGCTCTGGTATACATGGCATCTCTCCCAAATTCTTCTACCACCACTGCTCATGTACATCTGTGTGTCTGTGTGTGTGTGTGTGTGTGCGTGCGTGCGTGCGTGCGTGCGTGCGTGCGTGCGTGCGTGCGTGCGTGCGTGCGTGCGTGCGCAGTTATCTCGGGACTGTAAGGTGGAGGTTCAGAGGATCCTCCACCAGAGGGCGTTGGATGTGAAGTTGGACCCTGAGCTACAGAAACGCTGCATGACGGATCTGGGCAAGTGGTGCAGTGAGAAGACAGACATGGGACAGGTGAGACGAGCCAGCACCACCTCCATTCAGTTTTTCACTTGGCTTTAAGAAAAGGAAGGAAATGTTTTTATCCAAAACTAGATGTGTAATCAAAGACTAAAACATGTTTTATCAATGTAGATACTGGGCATATGAACTTTAGTGTGTGTCTGTTTGTGTTCAGGAGCTGGAGTGCCTGCAGGATCACTTGGAGGACCTGGTTTCTGCCTGCAGGGACGTCGTGGGCAACCTGACGGAGCTGGAGTCAGAGGTCAGAGCACTGAGGTCACACTGACCTACCACTGGGGTTGGGTGGTGTTTTCAAACCACTGTGGTTTTACATAAGTGCTTAATAATTCCTACAGTATGAACCTGTTTATGTCTGTGCATCAAACTTAAAGTTGTCCTGTCCGACTGTTGGCTACAGGACATCCAGATCGATGCTCTGCTCATTCGAGCCTGTGAGCCGGTCATCCAGGCGCACTGCCATGTGAGTACACACAAACACACACAAGTGTCTGGACATATATCCAGTGTCCATATTATAGACTGCCTCCTCATAACATTATTTACAGAGAACCAACACTTTCCACCAGGAGCAAACACTTTGGAACATGAACAATAATAATTAGAATGAGAACCACAATACTGCTACTGATTTATATAAAAAATAAAGCTGGCCTTTAGATTCCAGGTGTGTTTCGTTTCCTTGAATGACAATAATGTTCGTGTGTGTTATAGGACGTAGCTGATAACCAGATCGACACAGGGGATCTGATGGAGTGCCTGGTTCAGAATAAACACAGAAAAGAAATGAATGACAAGTGTTCAGTCGGCGTTACACACTTCCAACTGGTCAGTTCTCTTAATGCTTTTATTTTCCTGTTTCTTTCTAGGTGCACTGTAAGTTTGTGTCAGACTGTTTCGTGTCCACTTTGGGAGATAAAAGATCCAAATAATCTTTCTTGGCCAGAATACCTGTTTGTCATTTAGAGGTTTGGAGCAAGGGAAAATTAATTTAGTAAAACAAGTAAATAAACGGAAATTATGTCAACAGCAATTTAAAACTTATACCACTACTAATTTTATAATCTAAAAAAAATAACAATAATAGATGAATAATAAGATAAACAACAAAAAACTGAAAGTATTAATGATCTTTCTTTGTCCCTGTTCTGCATCAACTTCCAGATTCAAATGAAAGATTTCCGGTTCTCCTATAAGTTCAAGATGTCGTGCAAGGAAGACGTTTTGCGCTTGTGTCCAAACATCAAGAAGAAGTGAGTTCAATCCTGAAAAGTGGAAGTTGAAGTTAGTGAAGGCAGCTTTGTTTTTTCCAACTTGCCTTTGTGTTCATTATTGATCATTTACAGGGTGGATGTGGTCATCTGTCTGAGCACCACTGTGAAGAACGACACTCTGCAGGATGGCAAGGAGCAGCGGGTCTCCCTGAAATGTCGCAAACAGCTGCGAGTGGAGGAGCTGGAGATGGTACGCACACACACAAACCAACCCCCCCTCCTTCAGTTGTTTATATAGAGGGAGGCTTTTTGGGATATTTCTCTGAATTTATTCATTATTAAAAGAGGATTCATGAATTTGTGTACTTTATTCTTTGTCCAGTATGAGAGTAATTTAGGTATTAGATTTAAGGTAAAGTTGAATGTGTGTTATTGTGTACCTCACTGTGAACCCTCTTGTCATCCTGGGTGATCTGAATGTTTTCCCTCTTCTTCCAGTCTGAGGACATTCGTCTGGAACCAGAGCTGTATGATCCCTGCAAATCTGACATCAGTCGACTCTGTCCCAATGTCAACTTTGGTAATGCTCAGGTAAGAAACTATAAAAACATGAGAAGCTTTGCTCACCTGATGCTCTCTTCTTTGCCCCTCACTTTCTTTCTCCTCTCCTCTCCTTTTTTCCTCACCAGATGATCGAGTGTCTGAAGGAGCAGAAGAAGCAGCTCAGTCCACGGTGTCACCAGAAGATCTTCAGACTGCAGGAGGTGGAAATGAGTGACCCAGAGCTCGACTACCAGCTCATGAGAGTCTGCAAGCAGATGATCAAAGTGAGGAGGGGGAGGAAGAGGAAGGAGAATATTTCAAATTTGACTTACAAGTATTTGATACTGTATGTTCAGCACCATAGAACATGAATTCCTAGTGAGTGTTTCTAGAGATAAAACCTGGTTACATTTCCAGTTTTTTTGTCAGTGTGATGGGTCTAACAGGGCTTGACAGAGTGATGGGGAGACACGTCAGCATTTAGAGGCTCAGACAGTATAAAACCTGTTGTAGCTGCACACTCTCTGTTCTGTACAGGTTCCATCCAGCTAAACGGTTGTTGTCTCATGTCTTTGTTGTGGTGATGTTGTGTCGACCTCAGCCATGCTAACGAAGCTGAACAATGCTCTCAGATGTCTGGCTTTTGACTCTCTTTCCTGCAGCGTTTCTGCACTGAGGCCGACGCCAGGAACATCCTCCAGTGTCTGAAGCAGAACAAGAACAGCGAGCTGATGGATCCCAAGTGTAAACAGATGATCACCAAGAGACAGATCACACAGAACACAGGTACACACAGAAACACACACCAGGTCCGACCGAACCAGAATCCGCATTTATCTCCACCCTGTTCCTCCAGACTACAGGTTGAACCCGGTGCTGAGGAAGGCTTGTAGAGCCGACATCCCCAAGTTCTGCCAGTCTATCCTGAACAAAGCGAGCGAGGACAACGAGCTGGAGGGTCAGGTCATCGCCTGCCTCAAACTCAAATACGCTGACCAGGTTAGACCAGCACCAAATCACATTAAGCCTTAAGCCTGATGGGGACAAAAGTGGGTTGTAGGTTTAGTAGATTTGGTAATTTTCTACCTAACATATTTAAATTTTTTCAGACTTTCATAAATGAGTTTCTAAATTCCTCTGAAATATGTTAATGCAGTTAAAAAAAAAGTTAAACTTTGTGTTTTATGTCTTGGGTTTTGCTCAGAGGTTATCTCCCGATTGTGAAGACCAGATCAGAGTGATCCTGCAGGAGTCGGCGCTGGACTACAGACTGGACCTGCAGCTGCAGATGCACTGCTCAGATGAGGTGACACTGTCTTTGTTTTAGCGGCTCAAACTAGGTTGGTTTCAAAAAATTGAATTTTATATGAACTTAATGTGGTTTGGTCAACAGTTCACCCCCCATGGAACATTTTAAGATGAACTATTAAATATCATACAGGTAGATTGTGGACACCTCAGTGGGCCACATGGTACAGCAATTAAAATTTATTCCCAGGTTTGATTCCATGGCCTTTTGCTGCATATCTCTCTCTCTCTGCAGCTGCAATAAAGACATTAAATCAAAAAACAACTTCTGATTAAAGATTGATTCATCTGCTCCATTCTTAAAGTTCTACTCAAAACTGGGTGAAAGCCTCATTCGTCAAATTCTCAGCGGCACAAATGCAACATTGAGAAAACATGAACTTCATAGTGACTTGATGTTTAGTTGTTGGTTGTTTTTTTTCTGTTAGACTGGAGTGGGTTTAAGGTAGAGCTGCTCAATATGCACAGAAATACATATTGGGATAATTTTTGCCAGATATTGTAATATAATTTCAGCTAGAATAATGATTTTTTTTGTCTGCATCATATTCATCGACAGAACACATCTTCCCTTAAGTCTGATCACGTCCCAGCCTGTAAACCATATGATTTGCCGGCTGGGATGTCTCACAGCTCTTGTGATTTGGATAATGCACTTAGCCATATTGTGACTATAATATAATTAATTGTAAAGCCCCATAATGTCGGTATTTTTCGTCTTTGTGTTGGATTTTTGATCGTTAATTTATATATGTCTATTTTCTGCACCTTATTTTGGACATTATTGGGGACTGATTTTTTGCTTTTCTTATAAATCCTGACCCTGAATCACACATGGTACGTCCAAACTAAAGAAGAAGATAAAACCAAAATGTTTTTCAAAGTCCCCCTCCTCCTCCTGCTGCAGATCTCCAGGTTGTGTGTGGAGGAGGCAGCAGCTCAGGAGCAGACTGGTCAGGTGGAGGAGTGTCTGAAAGTCAACCTGCTGAAAATCAAACAGGAGGCCTGTAAAAAGGTAAGAAGAGCCCAAAGTCTGGTGGAATAGGATTTTTGTCTTGGAGAGCAAGAGTTATACATTGATTAGAAATAAATAAAAGTAAGAAGGGTTTCACCCTGAAAACCTACCAGTGTCCACAACGACGACGACATTGGACTGGATGTTTTTCTTATTGTCTGCCTGCTGTGTTGTTGCTCCTCTGTGCAGGAAGTCCTGAACATGCTGAAGGAGAGTAAGGCGGACATATTTGTAGACCCAGTCCTTCACACAGCCTGCGCTCTGGACCTCAAACACCACTGTGCTGCCATCACGCCTGGCAGAGGAAGACGTGGGTGCTTTCAGAACTGTTTCTCATGTTATGCATGTCAGATGTGGACAAGAGATGATTCACTAACTGACCATCAGCCATTGTCCAGCAGAATATAGGAGTTTTTTTGTTGTTGTTGGTTCGCGATATTCAACACATCCCAGTGAGATTTGTCATTTGTCACCTGCTGTCTTGCAGAGATGTCGTGTTTGATGGAGGCACTACAGGACAAGAGAGTTCGTCTGCAGCCTGAATGTAAGAAGAGACTTCAAGATCGAATTGACATGTGGAGCTACGCTGCCAAGGTAAACACCAGCTCAATGCATTCTCAGCTTCATCATAGAGCCTTAATACAGCTGAAGGTGGGTTTCCCTCAACAAATGACTCAGCTCCATGTGAAAGGTGTTTATTAGCTCAGTAAACATTATCAGAGTTCATGGTCTCAGTCTTGTTTTAATTGATGGTCCCATTTCGAGGAATATAAACCATAAAGCAGCGGATATATTAGGGGGTCTGGCTACTGTGTGATTAACAGACTGTACCACATGATCAGGATAAAGTACAGAGCTGGTGAGATCCGCCTTCTCCTTGAAATATGGTTTCCTCTCATTTCAAAAATCCAAGATGGCTGACAGACAAATCATTAACTGGAGGCTTCAAAATGGAAGCTTTGGGTGGCAGGTTGATGCTTTTTAGCCACGTGCAATCACGACTCCACATGAGAAAATTACTCCAGAACCGCTACATGTGACTTTCTGGACACAAATACTACTCTGAGTGCACATGATGAAGTTAACTGTTCCTCCAACCTGTAGGTGGCACCGGCAGAGGGATTCTCAGACCTGGCAGTGCAGGTGATGACATCGCCCTCCAAGAACTACATCCTCTTCATGATCGCACTGAGCGTGTGCATCCTCTTCCTGGTGGGGCTACTGTGCGGTCGAATCACCAAGCGGGTGACCAGAGAGCTGAAGGACCGGTAGAGGACAGTTTGCTCCGTTGCTTCAGAAAATCACTGACTCCTCGTACCTTCCTTCTCTCCCTCTTCTTCCTCCCCCTCTGTCAGATGTGCAGTCTGTAACCAGCCAACCTGCTCAGTGCCAACACCAGTGCCCACATCTGGACCTCCTCCTCAGTTTGTCTGGTGCTGAATTTTTGCACCACAAAGTGTTTCCCCGGCTCTCACAAGAATCTTAAAACTCCGTTTGGGCATCTCCGATTGGAGCGTTTTTCTTCTTGGTGATATTTTCCCTCTCAATGAACCTGCTTGTCCCCAAAGTTGTCGGGCAAAAAGTCGTCCGGCATCTTCTAAGTTTCTAAGTAAGCGCTGTTCATGATGTGACTGAGGGCTGCTTCTGACATTAGGGTTGCTTCCCACACATTAGCTCCTCATGCTTTCTGTGGCATTTAATGGAGACTGGAGCATGTAGAGCAACAGGAAACGGCTTCTTTATTTGGGGCGGCAACTGCCTGAACCGCACACAGAACTTGAAATCCTGAGGGAAACTCTGGGAGTTGAAGTCTTGAGATGTTCCTGTTGTTTTGAAATATCTTTACATCATTCATCAAGTACTGTCCTCGTCCAGCTCATCCACTGACTGAAATGAAGGTCAAGCTGGTCTTTGTTATCAGGAATGTTGTGTGCATTTTTTTTAAACCATAATTTTAATGCTAATTAAATCATTGCACTTTTCTTAATTTTAATGCCTTATTTATTGGTGATTAATAACTAATTCTGATTTCAGATTCATATTCATCTTTTGCTTGGTCAGCTGCTGAGTCAGACACTGTTATGAGGTTCAAAGGTTCAGATCACAGCTTTGGAGACCTCGGGGGTAGTTTCCACCCAGATTGTAATATTTTCACCCTGATGTGTGCGTCCCCGTTCTGCTTTTAAAGAACTGAACCATCACAGACCAAAGAGGCTTAGTTCTTCCAGGTTTTCTACGAGGATGTGATGAACAATAAAACAGCATTTAAAGATGAGACTTAACTGCTTCTGTCAGCGCAGGAGTTCCCTCCTCTTCTCAACAAATCAATCATTTACATATCAACTAACTTGTGATCACACTACTAAAACAGCACCAGTACACTAATCCATCAGAAAAACCTTCCCTCAGGCTTCTGGACTCACCTCTAAACTTTTTGTATTATAAAAAGATACACAACTACAAATGCACTCAACGTGGCCACAAAGAGGAACTAAAAGAACTAAAAACACATAGAGCTAATGTGACAACGGAGAAATACAAAGCAGTCACAGAGCAACACAAAGTGACAACAGAGACACACGCAACTTCAAACAAATTCAACACAACGACAGAGACCCAAAAAGACCACAAAGAGGCAAAGCGTAACCACAAAATGACAGAAAAAGTCTAAAGGGATCACAAAAAGAGGCGTTTAACTGCTAAAAAGAATCCAAATCATTTCAAAATATGAAACAGCCAGTTGCCATTTTGCATTTCTTGCAATACAGGACATTTGAAACATTTGTATCATGGGGCTGTTGCTGTGGAAAATTTGGAAATACAGACAGCAACTATCTATTTACATTATTCAATATATTTTTGATATGACAATTTAAATTGAGTGTATATTTATTTGACATTGCGGTATTAAACTGAATGAATTAATAATGTCCAGTTTATTATGTTTTCTCTCACATACAAATGGGCCCCCGACCTCTTATTGTCCCCCTAAAAGTTTCTAAACCCACACCTCAATTTAACACCGCTATAAAACCAGAAATGATCCTTTAACATTTTTTGGCTTGAATGAATTGAATCACAAAGATCATGTTAACAAGCTTCAGAGCTAAGCCCCTTGGCTACTCCCCACTTTCTGGTCTTTGTGCTAAGCTCAGTTTGATCTTAGTTATTTAACAAACTGAAAACTGTTTACATGATAACAAAAGACAACCCCCGAACTGGGTCTTTTAAATGCTGTTTTTGGTCTTTCAAATACAAATGAAAGTCAAAGAAACGCCACGTCATTTGTTGGGGTTTGTGTTGTTTCAAAGAAAATCCTGTGGAGCAGTTTGGAAAATTGAGACAGAAAAACCCTCTAAGAGAGTCAAGCCATCAACGTCCCATTTCTTTGTAGGAAAATGACTTCAATTAAAGAGAAGCAAACATTATTTTACACTTTTTTTTCTTTCTGATTGATGAATAATTGATTGTGCACTTTAAACGGACGCCTCTGTAGCAGATTGACATGCTGATTGAACGAGCTTCAGTCATTATTCATGCATCTGTAAAAAGATTTACACGTTTGCTTTTTCTTCTCAGCTTTGTGGTGCACATTAATGTGTGAGTGATTAGAGACAGTGGGATAAAGTGCACAGCAGATAAACAGCATTTTCTGCTCATTTCCAAAATGTAATCAGGCTGAATTGGTAATAACATGGAGAAACATTAAAGGATTTTGCTTTTGGATAGAAATTTCTGAGCTGATCAACCGTCAGTCGGCCGGCATTTACAGCTTTGAGCTTTTCTAAATGAGCTTCATGTTTCCGTGTGAATGTGTGGGTCTGCTGATGATCTAATAGGAAAGACAGCGCTCATATCCAGTTTTGTACGGAGACCTCTATCAATGTGCAGTTTTTTTGTTCTCTTTTTTTGATTGCCATGTAATATGAAGATGTAACAGAATTATCATTGTGAGATTTCATTTTGCTGTACAGATAAAAAATTTGTCAATTTAATAAAAATGTCTGCAGATTTTCATCTTTTTTTGCCTCAACCAGAATCGATTCATATTCTATGTATTGTAGTTGTGGAAACAAATCAACCCCAGCAGGATTTTAATTTGTAAAACTGACACTTTTTGCATTTAATTTCAAATTTTCTCTAACTAAAGTTTCAAAAACTAACTTCAAGTTCAGAAGTTCAAAACATAAATTGTACCCCTCCCCCCCAGCAAATTTAGTGGAAATGCCCACTTGAACTTAAAGTGAAACTGATTTGATTTTAATGCTCAAAGTGGCTTCGTCAAATGTGTTTTATAAAGCCCAAATTCATAGATCAACAGAATTTGACTTAAATGTCTAATAAATCAAATGAAGTGAAAACAATGTTCAAAAGGTCAAAGGTCAACTTCATGGTGCTATTGCAATGTTCTGTATAAACACATCTTGGCATTATTGTTAAAAATAAAATAAAAACATGTTTATTCAGCTAACAGGAACTTTCAGAAGTTTTGAAAAAAACTTCCTCCAGGGTTTCCTCCCACCGTCCAAAGACCCCCGTGACCAAACAACAGATAAGTGGAAGAAGATGAATGAATGAATAAATCTATTGTACTCTGAGCCTGTGAATTGTAGTGAAGATCCACCACCTGAGATAAATGATGTGCATTAAATTGGTCCTCCCACTTCCTAATGCTGCAACACACTTACCTGACAAAGATGCAGGATACTATATTACTTCAATGAGGAGAAAAGAAAGTATGCAAACCGTCTAGCTGTAGAAAGCTCTTTATTGTTGCCTCCCACTTTAGGAACTGTATATGATTTTGAAGAGAAAAAGCAAGAATCAAAAGGAGCAGCAGTATTAATTTCTCTATGTTATTTGCACTTCTACATGGGTTAGCGTAGCATCACTCGCTCCTTCACACACAAACCGCAAACTTGATCATGCAATCAACCACAAAACTGGACAAAATATATAGTAGGTGCATGTGTTTTATGATCTCAGCTCAGCACAGCAAAAACAAACTAGCAAGAAACAAGGAGGAGGAGTCAGTTAACTCCGCCTGCTTTGGAGAGTCTAGTCTCAAATGAGGAATGATTGCTAAATTAAAGAGGACATAAATTAGGAAGTCATCAAGTTGACAATAAAAATGCAAATTAAAAAAAAAATGTCACTGTGTGTATTGAAAATCAGTTGACGTACAGCTATCACATTAAGAAATAATCAACAACAGAAACAAAACAACGTGGATTCAGTGTAACAACTAAAAATCTACCAAAGCAAATTGTTATAAAGCTAAAGAACAGAGAAGGCGTCATCGACGGCCGCCTGCATGAGCTCAGCCTTCACCCGGTCTGCTGGTTTTTATTGGGGTCAGATTGGAGGTCAGCACCCAGCAGGCGCTGGTAGCTCCTGTGATGGACAGCAGGGACACGCTGATCTTTTCTGGCCCATCTACTAAGGCATCGACAGGCTGAATCCAGATATTTGGGCTTCATCGTGTCTGCAGGCTCACAGATATCCTGTGGCGGGAACATGCCCGCTGCAAGATATCTGTGTGTGCCAATAGAGTCCAAACCCACAACTGCTCCAGTCCAAAGAGGCTTGGGGAGACTTCCTGAGAGTCCAGTTGGGGTATAGACTCTACTGTTTGCAATTAATTGTGGGCAATTCAGTGTGGACCTGAGTTGATTTCAATAAGCCTGGGCTACAGAGGGAATCAACATGGTTTTTATGATCATGGTCCTCAAACGATGGTGGCCTGGACAGTGGGAAAACACCATGCACACGACTGTAGTTCTGAGGCCACCAGTGTCCTGTCCTCTCTGACCAGACACGCTGACAGTGAACACTTGGCAGTTTCATAACATTTGGATTCATCCACTGGCTTTTATGTCATGGACTGGAGCAGCAGCCACCACAGGCGAGCGGAGATGATGGAGATGATGATGATGATGATAGTGAGAAGTCTCCAGCTGTCGCTGCTGTGACAGCCACACACCTGAGCCAAGAAAAACTCAAAGAACATGAAACATCCCCAACCTCGCTGATCATTTTCACCTTGAGGAGCTTATGTCTGTTGACAGTGGGGATAAAAAAAATTGCTCCACATCTTGGGAAATATGTTGAAAGACTTTGATCAAAACTGCCCCCATAGCTCATCGGTAAGCAGCTGGTTAGCTTAGACTGGAAACAGGGGGAACAGTTAGTCCCGCTTCACCAGAACCTGCAATTTTTGGTTTGTTTGTTTGTTTGTGTACGTTTTTATTTTTATTTTACAGTCTAGTGTCTGTTTGGTTACAGGCCTTCAGAGATCCTCTCTTGCCTGTAAAGCTGTAAAGTTTCATTGACCTCAGGCAGGGGGAAAAAAAAAAACAAAAAAAAAACTGTGTCAGGTTTTACTGTCAGTAACCGAAAGCTGACTAGGGTCGTGTCTACTTGTCAGCCCTAATAGCTTTTGATTGGTCCTGGCATCTTGAGGGTAGCTGTACCATTGGCTGGGTGGTCAGAGAGGGCGGGGCATCAGGATGCAACCACCTGGACGTAGTTGGCGGGATAGAGTCCGACCTGGCCGCTGCTCAGCTGTCCTTTACACCAGCCCTGCTCATCCTCCTCACCCAGCTTCAGCAGCTCCTCGCCTGGAGGGAAGAGGATCAAGGTTAATCCATGAGGCCAAATCGTTCCAACTACTTCATTTTTATGACAGATTTTTTTATGCAAATATTTTATTTCCGCTTATTCAAACTACTGTCCATTAGTTAATCAACCAAACAAACATTAATTTCATCATGTTGGAACTAATGAAACTGTCATGCAGTAACAGCCCTGGGTCCTAGTTCAGGGTAAGCAGAGCTGAGCTGGGCTAAGCCTTCCCTCCTGCAGTCCCATCAGGTCCCATTAGCCTGGTGCTCTTCTAACCCCTCGTGAACTTACAGCTCCACGAACCAGGTGAACCGAGGTCATTGAAGGCAACGTTACTCACATCAGCAAAGCAAACAAGGCTGTGACTGTGATCATCACATCATAGTTCTGTCTTTGTGTGTTTGTTGATTGGTTGGTTTGTTGTCACCCAAAAGTAGTGAACCATTCTGCACCAAACTTGGTGGCTCATGAGGCACTGATAAACCCTTACATTGGCTGAGTCACAAATATTTTTTCTACCATGTTGAATAAACTGCTAGATTTCTGCATTTTCTAACACTTTTGTCTGTTTCACAGGAAACAATGAAAAAAAACAAATCAGATACATTAATGGTGGCAAGAAGTCAAGAGAAGCACTTTACTGACTCTTCTTTATTTATTTTACTGATAAAAATCCTCTAAAGCATAGTAACCAAAGAAAATCTTTATCATATCAGGAGTTCTGCTCATTCTTTTGCACAGTAATAACAAGAAAAATCAGCTTCAAAGCCTCTAATGCTCTAAATACGTCATTGTCAATGTCTCTCTTTTGTCACAACAACAAACTCAGACCAACTTCTTCTCACCGTGAGAAAATAAAGGATTAATCCCTGAGACTTTGTATATACAAGCAACTGACAGCTTGGCCTCTGAATGAGACACACTGATTGGCTGTGACACCATCTACTGGAGCCAATAGGAGTGTCCAATGCAGAGACGTATCTCTAGATGTCACTAGAAAAGACGGAGGAAGATCAAGACTGATGTTTATCTTATTCTGTAAGCTGAACACCTCCAAGTCTACAGAGATGGTCATCGACCTCAGGAACAGCAGGACCACGGCCCACTAACCATCAACGTGGAGAGAGTAGCCTCCTTTACGTTACTGGGGTCATACATCTCAGAGGACCTTGCAGAAGGCCCAATCAAGAAGGCCCATCAGAGACTACATTTTCTGAGGATGCTGCAGAGTCACCACCTAGAGGTAAAATTTGCTGGTGTCCTTCTACCAGGCGCTGATGTACTGTGTCACAGTGCAGTTTGCTGCCTGCTCGGCTGCAGACAGGAAGGCTCTGCAGAGAGTAACCAAGACTGCAGAAAAGATCATCAGATGCCCTCTGTCCTCCCTGGAGAACATTTCCAGCTCCCGCTACCTAAACAAAGCACAGAGGATCTCTGCAGACACTTCCCACCCAAATCAAAATCTGTTTAACCTACTGCCAGCAGGCAGAGGTTCAGCTCTCTGAAAAGCAGGACCAGTAAAAAACAGCTTCTATCCATGGGCCATCAGAAGCTGAATTCCATACATGGAGTGAATGTTTTCAGTTTGCAGTATGTTCACAATTTTCAATCTGTGCAATGTTTACTCTTTACAGTGTGTTTATAGTGAATGTCTACCCCTAAATTATTACAGGTTTATTTTTATATTGGCTTTATCTTTTTTATATTGTCTATTTGCACTACAGGGAGTTTTTTTTTTTTTTTTGCAATTTTGTTGTATGCTTGGTTATGTAATGAAAATAAAGTCCTATTTTATTCTATTTTTATTCATGTCAAGAAATTGACTCGTTCTTACCTGACCAGAGGGAGCCATACGAGTTTGGAATTGAATATTTTACAACAGATGTTAAGTTTGGATGAACAACACAGGGGCATTCTCAGAGCCCTGATCGATGTCAGAACATCCAGTTGATTGGCAGCATAAAACCAGGCAGATTTGGTTTTATGACAGGAGAATACCTGTGTGTTCTTGGATTAGGTATGTAATTAAGTATTCAGGAAGCTGGAAAAGCAAATAAAGAGCTAAAAAGTGTTGATAGTCCATCTAATGTGATTTTAAATTAATCTGGATTTAAGATATCTTTCATTTCTAAACATAGCTAATCAGCTGTACACGCCATGCAGTGAGGTGTCAACACGCAGTTCTCATCTTTAATAGATGAATCTGTTGCAGTGATGGTCCAAATCACAACAGAGACACAAACAGATGTTTTATTAGTCTGCTGAAGCTGTTTCTCTACGTTTCACCTCTATGATTCACTCTGTCAAAGATGACAGGTTCCTGCGACTCAGAATCA
The DNA here is from genome assembly GCA_034769265.1 of Remorina albescens. Taxonomy (NCBI): domain Eukaryota; kingdom Metazoa; phylum Chordata; class Actinopteri; order Carangiformes; family Echeneidae; genus Remorina; species Remorina albescens. Next base: position 17,216,511 of record CM068479.1, read on the forward strand.
ATAATGAAAATCCACACACTCACAGTAAACAGCATGCAGACTGAGATCAGGTGTAATGAATGTGTTTTATGGGTGTGGTACCCTCTGCGTTGCACTCCATTTAATCAGCAGGACTCATGACTAAAACGTTATGTTTGACATGAGTGTGTGTGTGTCAATGTGTTAAGACGAGGCATCACAGGTAAGACAAGAACAAAACCCACTTTCTTCAACCAGGAATTATAAAGCATGATATGATTTTACATTCATGAAAACTATGGTTTCATAAAAAATGTGGAAAATGCTTAATGTAAAAGACAAAGTTTAATTCTGACAAATATCTTTAAGCTAACTCCCTTTTGTTGGGTTGCAAAAACAAATAGCATGTATTAAACAGGATCCTTTACCGGCATGTTAACAGACTCTGTGAGAGGGCACCTGTCCTTTTGGCTTCCAATTAGATATGTGCCTCTTTTCCACAACATATTTTCAATTTCCTTCTCTAATTTTATATGACATCAGTTCTGACCTCAAACCAGTGTTCACCTGATAACTGCCCTTGAGTTCAATTTGCTTCCATTTCATCCATAAGCAGCGTTCCTTAGTGTGTCCTGTTCTTGTGATGAATAAGTGTTTGATGATAACGACTGATTTTTTGTTTGTTTGGTTTTTTGAAAATTGATCATTCTCTTGGAATTTATTGAGATGTAAACTTACCGCTATTGAAATGAATGGATCTCAACTCAGTACATTTTCTGCATAAAATTGTACGTTTTTGTGAGGTAGCAAATATTTATCTCATCATAAATTATTAACATTGGTGTTTACTTTCCGTCAACCGTGACAGGAATAACACTGAACAGATGAATAAAGTGATATTTTATGTGTTTACTTTTTATTTGAATTTTCACATGAGACTGTAACCAAATAGCTAAAGAACAGGAGCCCTTTTATTTTGTGTACATTAAACAATGCCTTTTTTGCACATTTTATGAAACTGTTATAATAAAAGTACAGCCAAATTAATCAAGAACCATCCCCTCCTCCCTCCCCTGTGATGCCTCCCCCGGTTTATAAGCATTAATAAGGGTTAATACCTGCTTTAAAGCTGAGCTCATCAGCCTCCTGGCCAATGTAATCATAGAGCGCTCTGACTTGCACCCCCTCCTCTACCTGCTCCTCTGCGTCCTCCCCCTCCCCCATGCTGTTCACTGCCAGCACCGTCTTAGGGCCCTCCTCATCTGACCAGTCTGACGAACAGTCTTTCACCCTGAGAGAAGAGACAGGAGGGTCAGTAAGAGGCAGGAAGTGGTGTTCATTCAAACATCAGCGAGTGTCTTCCCACTTCAAAATGATCTGAAACTCAAAAATTAAACCTTACATGGATCAATATTTCACAGTGTTGCTGAGGTTATAGACCAACATGATTTACAATTTGATCACTCGTGTGTCATCATGATGTCATCCCTGTGCAGGCATATTTGTGTTGATGTTACAAGTCTGAATTTCTTAAGGTCTCAGCCGGTTGAACCACAAGGCTCTGTCCTGACACCACTTTTCTTTTCTATCTTTATAAAGTGTATTAAGTAACACACATAGCCAGTAAAGATTCACATCTATACAGCTGAAACCTATTTACACAGTCACACCTTGATTGAAACCACACTCCTACTACAAAATGAATTTGACTCAATTCAGCGCTCATGTTGATAATCTAAAAAAAACATGTGGGTTGCTAATGGAAATCATGCACAAGGTCAAAGGTGAAATCTCAGATTCCACCACAGTTTTGGGTGCCGTATCATTAAATATACAATAAGTATGTGTAATTATATATTTAATTGTATATTAAATAAATACTTAAATGTTAACTTTTTAACAATTTGTTGCAGTGTCTGTTTGGAGAGACAGATACATTGAGAAAATTATAAGCAAATGCTTCTTGCTTTCAAAGAAAACACAATGTTAGATGAGCTTGAAGCACACACGCACACACACACACACAGTCAGCTAATTAGAGGCTGTTATGTGCAGGATGTTAACTCCTGAGGTTGACTACGAGCTAACAAACAAAACTACATACTGTCTCTGAAAGACACACATATACACAGACACACACATGGCTCCAAGACAGGTAATTGCCATCTTGTGTTTAGTCTGGACTGAACTGCCCACAAATGATGAGTTTAAAAGAATACACACACACACACACACACACACAGGTTAAAAGTTTTGAATTCCATTCTTCAATGAGACCTACTGTAGTTGTATGTGTGTAGTTTATCAAAGATGTTGGCATGATTGAGTACCTGCCAGTATCCATGGTGATGGGACTGGGCGGGACATCATCTCCACCTGAAGAGACAATGTTGGTGAGGGTGACCACATTCTCCTCCGAATGTCCAACACGCTCCTTCCTGCTGATGGAGCAGCTCGCCTCTGGAGACCACTCCTGCACGCACAAACAAACACACACACACACACACACACACACACAAACAAACTACAGTCAGATAAAAAACAAAAATTTTATTTTTTCTATTTATATATTACAAATGACTAAAGAAAGCAGGAAGGATTCAGAGTTTAGTCTTTATATCTTTATATTACAATTCAAGATTTTAATATTCACTAGAAGATATACAAACCAATGATCAACTATCATCTAAACTAATAATAATAATTAAAATTATAACATTAACAGTAGTAATGTGTATTTATTCTGTTGCCTTTGTTTACTCCAGTCCTGACTCTCTGTGGCTCTGTCCAGGACTTTCTAGATCGTCATCATCCGTGTGATGCCTCTGGCGGGGGTAGGAAGGGTTTATAGGTTTTGGTGCCAGTCTCAGAAGGAGGCAGAGGCACAGGGTTTCCCTGTAATTACAGGCTGCTAACAGAAGTCGGTTCCTTGGGACACAGTTAGTGATATTTACAGTCTCCCTGGAGCACAGAACCAACTGCAAGCTATCAGTGTGTTTGTGTGAACTAAATAGCAGTCACACAAATGCGCCCTATTTACCCGACAAACAGGTTACCTGAGGAAATTCTCCTGCTCCAAAATTTTCAGGTTTCACTCTGAGTTATGAATGAATACCTTTCAACAGAGAGTCCTCACAAGTATAGAGAGACAAACATGCGTGTGTGTGTGTGTTGGCACAATGGCTCTCTGTTAGCGTGTCAGCAGCGCTGTGGGAAAGACGGGAGATGCCTCAGAGAACAGAAGAGATTCAATTCTTTCTGCCAACAAACCTCTCCCTCTCAAAAGCTTGAGAAACTAAGAAGTGTTCACTAACTATTTTCGTCACAGAAACACTTGCGTTTAGTAAATTTACACAGCAAAACACACCTGAATCTGAACAGATCATCTCTACCTGCAGCAGACAGTTAATGTCAGGTTCCCTAATGTTTTTGATCTATAAGCCTCCTAACAACACATTAGTTGTTGTTGTCCTGTTACTTAGGGAGCGAGTGATTTCTGGGAGATCCGTGTTTCTTCTTTAACTTGCTTCATTTCTGCACAAACAGGCCCCAGAGCCTAAGCAGACTATCATCCCATCTGACACTCTTGTGCTGTGTCCTTTAACTGGGTACACCGGTAAATACTGGGATGAAAATAAAACACTTCATGTTTGTGTGTGAGTTTCAGGTGTTGGCTCAGGATCCTGCTGTGTTGTACTGTGTAACTAATATTGTGTCTCCTCTTACTGATGTAACATGAGGAAGTGTTGATTTTCTCTGCAGCTGATTCACTGTAGATGAGAAGCACCTTGAGGACAGGCGCCGATCAAACATTGCTGATGTGATATTTACCAAAGGACTGTTCAGTGTGAACCTGCAGTGTGATAGATCTGAAAACAGACTCCTCATGGTCCAATTACTGGTTGTTTGAGTGTTATGTGTTAGAACCTTTGTAAGAATTGAAATTTGATGATCCAGGTCTGGAACAGGACGCTGGATTGGGAGGCAGGAACCCAGGTGATTGCATCCATCTCTATTGTGACCTGACAATTGGTGCTGCAGATCTTTTCACTGACAGAAAACAGGACACAATGTCCACAATGATTCCCAGACTCAGTTCCTGACTGGGGCTACAGAACAGAGGGCAAGGAGGGTGTGGAAATAGTTGAGATTAACCCATCACAGTCAGTTATGTCATCCTCAGACTGGATTCATGACACCCCAACAAACATAAAAGAACATATTCTGAGGAAGAATTGATGTTTGTCTTAATGTTTTCACCAGAATGGACTCGCCGTGACCCCTCCCACCCCCTTCACTCATTGTTCCAGCTGTTACCATCGGGCAGGAGACTCAAGGTCCCACTTGCCAGGAAACAAGGGTACAAAAGTCCTCTGTGCACTCCACTGTAACTATTGGTGGATTCAGAGAGAAGAGTTTTAATCTGCTTTGTCAAAGAAAAGAGATGAAAATAAAATAGAACCCTCAAAGAAAACTAAAGTTTTCTATTCAGTTTTGTTTCTATCTAAAGTTGAATGAGACCTTTTCAACAAAAAACTTAAATGGCCATCTAAAAACAATACTGCTAAATAACACAACAGACAACAGCTTTCACCTGTTTAAACACACAATCTTCTAGATCCAGTAGTCAGTTTTTTTCCCCACATCTGTAAATATTTGTTTGTCCTTGCTGGTCCTGTTTGCAGGGTAAATTTATGAGAGAGAGAGAGAGTGTGTGTGTGTGTGTGTGTGTGTGTGTGTGTGTGTGTGTATGTGTGTATGTGTATGTGTATTTCTACATTCCTGACCCCACTCAGAGTTCCCATTCACACAACAAGGCTTTCATTGGATGCCTGTTAAATATTCAATTTGTGTCTTTGAAACACACACAAACACCAGCTGATTTTCTCAAGATGTGAGAGAAAATGTTTAAAGACTGAAGTGTGTGTGTGTGTGTGTGTGTGTGTGTGTCCACACCTCAAACTGAGGCCAGTTCATGCTCATGCCCGGTCCATGGGTGTTCCTCCACCATCTGAGGTCTTCAGTGTCATTGGCTGCTCGGATGGTCTGACCCAGGTCCTGGTACAGGTCTTTGAACCTGTTGGACACAGTTTCTGTCAATCACCATATCTACACTTCCCTCTTCCTCTTCCTCCTCCTCCTCCTCATTCAGTCCTGCAGTAACAGCAGCAGTCTTTTAGTCTGCACTGATGAGTCCTCTGATCTGTCTCGTTTACAAACAAATGTTTTATGGGCTCCTGGATGAGCTACATGTATCTTTATTAAATATTCATTATGAATCTACTATATATTTTTACAATGTGCCATTATCTTTTTATCACAGACAATATTCAGACTGGAGTCATTTGGTGCCACAGGCGAGACAGGTATTTATCAGCTATATCTCTAATTAGCATTGATGTAAACACAACATCTGAATGAACACACTGCTTTTCTCCTGCTGCAATGTCAGTCAGACCTGTTCAGGCACTGTTACAGCAGAAAAAGTCCGGCATTTGAGTAGAAGGTTGGAGTTTACATCTTTAATCCAGACTTTAAAAAAGACAAAACAAACAAACATCGTCAGCAAAGCTCAGTGGGTCCTTTAAAACCCTGTTGACTGGACTCAACAGGGATCTGAGAGCAGAGCATCACAAATATTTTACACAGCTCTAGAGGATGTAGAGTAAAGGATTGTCCAAGCATAACACATTTCTAAATCCAAATTTTTGGGTGCAAGCCAAGTATCACGCATTTCTCATTGTGATGGCCAGCCCCCACAATGAATATCCCCCATATCACATTGCCTGCATCCCATACCCCTTTGACCCACAGTCATAATGCACACAATAGTTTACAGATAAAATAAGACACAGGTATTATTTCATACATCATACTCACAGTTTTTTTAGTACACTACATTGTTTCCGGTCTGTAGCGTGCACATTCTGTTTATTTACTTTGTTCACTTTATGTTGCCTTCTAGTTTGGGGTGTTGCACAGGCAACAGAGGAGCCAGTTGTTCCAGCTTTCCTGAATGTAGGGGACAATTAGTTGGAACGGTACCAAATCTGGCTGCTCCTGGGGAGATCTAGAGTTTTTCATCATTTTATTTATTTACTGTTAAATAAGTTTTGTATATTTTGCACTCTTATGTAGAGTATCCTTTCTATTACTTATTTTCTCAAGCCTAGCCCTGTTCTATGTGTTGTTTAGTATTTATTCTTGTCTACCCCCTATTATTTCTATTTGGTCTGATCAGCCAGTATGAAACCCCTTGTGTATCATATGTAGTTAGGTCAGTTTTGTTCTGTTTGGGTTAGGTTGGGATTTGCCTTAGTGTAGTTGACCTCTCTTAAGGGCCCAGAACCTTTCCTTTCATATAGTTTTTGAGTATTGTCATGCCTTTTTTTCATTTTGGGTAAATAAATGCCCTACTTTTCAAATTGAACACCTGCATTCCTTGGTGTCTGTCTACTTGGTCCCTCAGTGTAATGGTGGGTTAACACTTGTTTCATGACTGAGACAATGTGAGTGCACAAAAGCAGAAACATACATGCTCACTCTCTCTTAGATTTAGATTATAAAGGTGTGAGTCAGTTTCATAAATCTGTCTCATTTAGAAAATAGGCACATGTACACAAAGTTGTAAGTGCATTTTAAAATGCATCTCCAGTGACCATTTGTGATTGAATTTCACTTCCCAATTATAAAACCAGGCGTAAATGATGTAGACAGAGCTGACCACTTGTGATTGAATCATCCAAGACGGATGTTAATACGACATCTGAACAGGGCCTGGGTGAACAGGACTCCTTCAAGGAGACACAGCTGAATGTAAAGTTTGCATCAATTAAATAGACTGGAAGGAAGAATTGAAGTCTCTAGTGTCTTGTTGTGTATGCAGATGTTGACTGCATACACAGATGGCCAGTAGCTGTTCTGCAGTCTTGGGACAGAAGGTCACGGGCAGCAGAATAACACTCATCTTATCTCCTCAGAGGAGAACCACTTGTCACAAACACCTGATAATTGAAAGACCACAAAAACTAGAGTTTGTGGATTGTGGATCCAGGTCACTGGTGGAGGGGCAGTTGATCTTCATTATCTGGGCTGGGCCACTAACCCAAACAGCACTTTGATTTAAAAAGAAATGAGTTTTACAACAAAGTACAAAAGAATCAAAAGGGCAAATGCATAAAAATCTCATCATATGAAGTTTCTAATAAATGTCTTCAATCTATGGATATTACTGGACTCTACCAATCAGGGTGACCATGGAAACGCTGACTTGTTCAAACAGAACAAGAGGTCAAAAGTTAATAGACAACAGTGCAAGTTTTCTATTAACTCCTGTGTACATGCACAAATGTACACACACTGTTACTCTCCTGCATGCCTTCGTTCTGAGTCACAGATCATCAGTCGTCTAAGCACCCTCTTCAGCCTCAAGACATACAGATTTTGTGTGTGTGGGCGCGTGAGTCATACCCTTGTTTGGCAGACAGGTCAAGATGTGCATGTATGTCCAGCAGAACGTCTTTGAAGAAGCGCAGCCTCTTGCACTCGGCTTCCTGGGTAAGGTCGAACACCTGCTCCATGTCCTCCATGTAGCGAGGGTTGCAGCGGTTCAGCTCCTCTAGGGCCTTTTTGTAGCGCTCCTTTGCCTACCACATACAAACACATGAGCTACTGTAAAATCCTTCAACGCCCATGAGGACACAGAGTCTAACAAATTGTTGTTGGTCTCAGTGGGCAGTGTCTTCACAGGGCAACTTGGTTCTTAAGAACTGAGGGTCTGGTATAACTGCAGGTGTCTGGTCTGATTTAGAAAAACCAAAAGCCTGGTACGAGGATCTGCTCAGAGAGGACCAGCTCTCTGCTGATGGGTTTGTGCAGAGCAGAGGACAGACGGGACAAGCTTGGTCGTGTTTCAGTCAAAAAAATACGCACTCAGGTATGTTTTTTATGGACTCACTGACACACCCAGACTGCTACATGAGGAGCTCCACATGGTACTCTGGATGAGTGTGTGTGTGTGTATTTTTCTGGGAGTGTGTTAGCATTGTACTTTCTCAGCCTCCTGGCTGCAGCGCTCCACCCGGGCCGTGTATTTGCGGACTTCTTCCTGAGACTTGGCCGGGTCAGCCTTGGCATGCGTTTCCCTAGTAGCCACTGTCCACTCCTCCTTCCTGGCTTGATGGTAGCTCTTCTTACTGGACTCCACCTTCTCTCACACACACACACACACACACACACACACACACACACACACACACACACACACACACACACACACACACACACACACACACACACACACACACACACACACACACACACACACACACACGTTTATGAGGCAACAGTCTAATATAGAAACACAACTCATTCAAAAAAACTTGTCATTGGCTCTAATCAAAGCAGCATCTCTGACCAATCAGAATTGTGCCACTAACTCATTGATCCAGAAATTACTGAATTAATTAACTGAATATTTATTTGTTTGTTTATAAGCACAAAGGTATAAATGTTAATCGCAGTTTCCCATAACCCAAAAAGACTCTTCCCAAACAATAGATGTTTCCCACTGCAGATATTTTGAGATAAGTTTCATCAAATTTCCCAGTAAATCTCATCTTCTCTCATCTTCTACTGCATATCCATTTCTGGGTCATGGAGGGGCTGGAGCCAATCCCAGCTCACTCTGGGTAACTTCACAGATTGTTGGCCAAACTGATCTCCTCATTAAACTTGACTGTAAAGTCCTGTTTTACTCTGATCTTCATTAGCCAGGACCAGAGATGTTTTCATCAGGACTAGAAGCATCTTCATCACTGATCAAAGCCTTATAATGTGTTTTTATGTATCACCTTATTCTACCTTCAGTCAGTTCTTTTTGCATCTTGAATGATTCTGATGATTTTGTTGATGGTGTTCTACTTCAATTATGTTGTAGCCTATGAATATCTATACACATATGTGTGTATAGTCAATAATATATGTTAAAGCCAGTGCCTCTTCTTGATTTCACATCTCCACTATTATTGTATCCAATTCCAAAAAAACTTGTACACATCATATACAGGTGATTTGTGGCGCCAGAAGGCCATTCAGGCATGATTCAGTATTACACCCGTTACTCCCTGTTGTGACTCTGAAGTTGCCCCATCTCTTTGTTTGAAACACTGAGCTCACTGGGTGTTATTTATTTTTCAGCAGACTGGGGGGAACAAACTGACCTTTACCTAGTCGCTGAGTTAAATGTGGTATGAAAGCTGCTCAGCTTTCCACCGGACACAGCTCAGGTGGCCTCACCTCCTTCAGTTTGCGAACCCAGGATTTCTGGGCCTTGCGGAATCCGTCGTCTGCATCCTTAGTCTCCCTGAAGCCTCCCATCATCTGCTTGTGGAAGGCTTCCTTCTGCCAGTTGCGCACCTTCTCGTTGTCTTCATTTGCCAGCCGCTCCCGCAGGTCCAGATGAAGATCGCTAAGTCGATCCGCCGCTTGCATAAAGGCGTGCCAGGCCTTCTCCAGCGTACCATACTGAGGGCCTGAGGAAGAAATGTGAACCCCATTATTACTACTGAACGAAGCAGACAGACAAGAACCGCCCCAGTTTCTCCGGCCCTGTTCAGACCTGGTATCAAAGTCTATCTCAGAGGATCTGATCAGCTCAGATATGAGCACAACCATTCAGGATAGATCCTGAACACTTTAGGTCACATTCTTTTAGTAGTGTTAACAAGGAGGGTTGACACATATGGGTTGTTTTATACCAAGTATTAGTACTCAACGAGACCAATAAATAATATTTGGATCAATTTTCAGGAAAAACTACTGCACTGCCTTTATTTCTGCTTTGGTTTATCGATCTGAAATGAAGGTTCATAGAAGAAAATGTGACTTATGTGGTGTCCAGAAGTTTTCTATTGATTCGTCCATGACATTAATACAAATTTAGGCTTAAAACACAAACACCTGACTGTGGAACTGCAGACAAACTCAGCACAGCTAATGCTACTGTTTTCTTCATAACAGTGACTGACTACCTGCTTTAAAATCACCACAGAAGTAACAAAACCAATAATTACAAAGTAATGAACTTTGGCCCTGAAAATCAGCTAGGTTGATCAGGGTCAATCCCTAATGTGAACGGCTTGTGTCAATGGTCTTTATCGACATCCTCTGCCAAAGCATAATTAGTCTGAACACAGTTTCATCATGAACTATAAATATTTTATATTTATTTTATGTCAAATGGATGGAACTTTTACTGCAGTGCTGTGTATTAACAGTGCACAGCCCTAGTTCATCCCAACCATACCAATACTCTTTTTAATCACAGGGAGGTGAGATCTAATCACAAGATCACTTGAGATGCATATAAAAAATGCAAAAAAATAAGTTTGGATTTGTGTTTATTTTTTGTTTGTTTTTCATTAAACGGAGAATATAATTTGGGGGATACAGTTTCATTGTAGCACCACAAATAAAAAAGAAAAAACTGCTTAAGGTGTTTATATATCAGTTGAAACTTTTACTTTAAAGTATGCAAATAAATAAATGAGTTTGATAAAAGAAATGAATTAATGTTCAATGTTAAAGTGTTACAGTAGGTATCAAAAAGTAAAGGATAACTGGTGAAGTGGTATCTGAGGTCATCACACAGGTATTAAACATTGTTCCTGGTGTCCCCACTGACCTTTCTCCACGACGCCCCTCCACCTCTTAGCCCAGCCACTCAGCTGTAGTGCATAGCTCCTCTCTATCTTTGCCCGCTCCTGGAAGCAGCTGACCAGTTCGTTACACAGCCGGTGGCCATCGTCTATCCGCTTCACTGTCCTTTTGTAGTTCCCAGGCTGCAGAGAGACACACACACTGGTTACTCTGTCATTTCAATGCACATTGCCAACGTTTGGTGGAGTAGTGTTGACGAAGAGACTACTCAGATGGAGGCTGTGGAGCAGACAGTCCGTCAGCAGCGACTCATTAAGTGTCTAAACACTGCAAACCAACACTGTACATAATTTTAACTGCAGCAATTCTATAGTTTAGGGTTTTATCTGCTCTGATAACTTTAGTACATGAACTTGGGTGGGAGAGGCGGATCTTCATGTGTACTATGGGATTTAAATAGTTCCTTATCAACCTTTCCTCTTAATTTTTCACTGTAGGGAAATGAAAGATGTCAATTTTGTGGCTGTTGATTGCTCAAAGCCTTCTATTTATCTTTACTCGGGGCCCACTGTGTCCAAATCTGCCTGTGTGTGTTTAAAAAGTGCTTAATAAAAAATTTATATGGTTATTCATTGCTACTCATACTGAATACTCCTCCTCCAATACTCTTCCTCCTTAAGTAAGAACCATTTTAGACAGTGTGTTGCTGCAACATTAAACCAACTGTGACTGAACTAGGCTAATATTGATCCGGAGAAATAGTGTGCACCACATGCACGGGTGTAAGAAATGACAAGTAGCAGGACCCTGGTTAAGGTCTTTGATGCTGTAGCTGCTGGTGTTCATATTTGTTTTGTTGAGAAATTATATATTAGCACTTGTTACTATAGCAACAGTAAACATTCATGTTGTAGATTGGGAACATTGGATTTCATACATTGTGATAACGAAGATGATGTTGATGAATAGATTGTAAACAGACTCAATTTCATACCCATTGAACCTGTGAAAAGATAACGTCATGTATTTCTCAACAATTGAGTTTTTTAAAACTGTTCAGTCTAACTGAATTTGTCATTTATTTTCTATATTTACTTGTTCTACTTCTATATTCCAAGTATCTTGATTTTTTGAAACCAGAGGAAAGCCTAATGTGGTTTTGGGGGATCTGACTAGGTCTGTGCTTATCTCAGAGTCCAGGTCCATTTATATACCATACACATTTATATAGCCTGTGGTCAACACTGTTTTAAATGCAAATCCACAAGTGGAAAACTAAGTTGAAATACTCTTTCACTACACAAAGAGAAAATTGATTCACAAACATTTGTTTTTTGAAAGTTGTAAATGTTAGGAATAGTTTCGCAAATCAATTGAATGTATTCTCAGATATTAACTGTACATGGATATTATATATTTGCAGATCCATTTTATATTGGCAAGATATTCTTGTGATTTATTTGTTATATTTGTGGAAGATGTTTTTATTTACAGATGACAGCCTGTGTATCTGTGGGTTTGTGCTGGATTTCATATCCTCCCTCTCTCCTTATCTTTCCTGTGTCTCTTTCACAATTAAAAAAAAAAAAAAAGATTAAAAAAGTGAATTAACTGAAGTTTCAAAACACTTATAAAAAAGATGTTTGTGTGTGTCTGTACCTCCCAGAAGCTGTCAGAGCTCCCTGAGTCACTGAGGTCTCCATTGGAAGACATGTTGGGGTCGGCCTTACAGCACGGAATGATGGCGGCTGCAGAATAGACTGGAGAGGGACAGATAATAATAACAATGATTCAGAGGTGCAGCTGGTTCCAGGTTAACCTGTCGTCACATCAACTTTACTTTCCGGTTAAAGTCTGACAGTTACAGAGTAACAAGTCATGTAGGCAAATCTGTATTTTACAGCTCATTTCCTGTAACTTTCCTGGTATTTAGCTGTAAATCCCTGAACCTCCTACACTGTGTGTCTAATGATAAGGGGAAATTGACTAAATGTTAGTTACCACAGCTATTAAGTTTCATTATGTGTAAAATAGTGAAAAATTATCTCTGTCAGCCAAACAAGGGTATGACTCAGCTTTGTGTGTACCAACAAAATTTCCTTTCAATCTTTAAAAAAATATTAAAAAGAGCAGAAGTTATTGTAAAACATACAGTAAACCTTAATAAAGTTCAGGATTGAGCTAAATGTCACCAGTTATCAGCAGCCTCTTAATTCTAAAGCAGACAAAATGTTAAGTTCAATGCCAGGTAATTGTCGTCCTTCAGAGTTTGAGGCACAAAGACAAGGCCAAAGATAAAGCCTAACATCTCATAGTGGGGATTAGTTAGCAAGTAGATAAGGTTCATGGTTCCAGCGTCTTAAAATAAGACCCCAGTTTGATTCTAGTCCAGCTTGGCACTGTTGCTTATCTTTTTTATTCCCACATTTTCTCTCTCTTCATTGTCTTTTCCATCAAAGGCATCAAAAGGTAAACTAATTAATTAATTCATTGACACTTTTCAAAAGATATTTATCAGAGCAAGCTCACCACAACACTACTGAAGTACTAACTTTGTTAATTTTGGGAATGTTAGAGAATTGGACAGTCTGTGAATTTTACTAAAGCGGCTGAGTGGATCTTGGCCTGAAAAGGTTGGAGAAACTCTGGTCTAGAGGCCTCCAATGTAAGAATATGTGTCTTCCTAGCTGGGCATCAAACCCATTTTTCGGCCTCTAGAAGTCTGCAGCTCCACGTCAGCTTGGCTGCCTAGAGCTGTTCGCCACGTTGCTGCCCAGCTTTTCCTCTGCACACAACTGGCCTGTGTGTGTGCACGTGTGTGTGTCCAACAAACAGTGATGCCCTGTCAGACACATCCGCTCCACTACTGAGGCAGGAATCTGTGTCAGCGTGTCCTGAACATACACAATGGATCTCATTCAACAGAGAGAAGATGCACAAACATTTGTACAGAACTATCACTCGCAGTAACTCGCAGACAAAAATCATTTTGAACTTTCTGACAAGCATTTTTACCAAGCAAGCAAGAGTAGCTTCAATGAGCATGCAGTCTAAAGCTAGCTACAAACATATCTTCTCATGGATATCAACAATTCAGATAAAACACTGGAGAAGTGAAAATGTGGACCTTTAATTATTCCCTGTGGCATTGACTTATGAACAAGATGCATTTGAATGCATTTTCTTCCTCACAAAACATTAGAAGAGAGGGGTGTTAAATGTTTTCACCTACCTTCTTCTATACCTTTTCTGGCATAATGCAGCATACTTGATGTTTACCTGTATATGACCTGCTGGTCAGTGGAGTCGTGTGGCACCACTGATAGGTTCATAGATGTGCATCAAAACAGGTGGTGTATATGTAAATAAATTCTCCATCTACATTATAAATCACCAACAACATTCTGCATTCAGAAGATAAAAACATGAATTTTTTTTAGGGGTTTTTTTCCCCTCAAAGGAAAACAGGGCCGAAAAGTCATTCATTCATACTCCAACATGACCGTATGTCTTCGACTGAGAATCTCTGAAACTGTGGACCTGCTGATGAACCCTGTCAACAGTTCACCATGACCTGACTTGCGTACATCCACTTCCTCCATGCCTCCTCCCGCTGGGCGAAACCATGTTTCAAGGCCAGAAAACTTCCTGGGGCAGACACAACAACCTCAGAGGAAAACATGCCACAGACCTTGTCCCAGCTGAGAGCAGCTCTCCCCCTCTCCATTTGCAGTGAACCAGAGCTCTGCTGGAAGAGACTCTATCTCATCAAGCCTTGATGATAATTACGTGACCTGGCCGTTTGTTTGAAGGGGATACATTCCCAATTTTAAATTTCTGTCCATGTGCAGCTTGTGTGGTGGTAGATTGTGGAAGATATGCGCTCTGTAGGCTGCGGACAAAACTACAACTCAACTAAAATAGTCGCAGAACAACTCTGTGAGTGAAGTCACCAAGAAATTCTCACTGCCTACAGCACTGAACATAGAAAGAAGAGCATCAGCACTTCACAATCTGACTTTTTGACATCTGTTTTAGAAACTAAAAATATTATGCTTCAGAAAAATAGACATGATACATTTGACATATAAACCAGGGTATCAGTTTACGTACTTTTTTTTCCCTCCCAAGGTACCCGAGTTTCTGTACTACATCTGGTGGTGGTTCGGGTGACTGGACTTAAGGGATCTCTTTAACACCTTATTAAACTACAAATAATAAATACAATAAGTAAAACTATGTTATTTTTTTTCTTCATTATTCTTGATGCTTTATTCATATGTTCTCTCCTATAACGTTTTCTGTATTTTTGGCAAATTTAATAAGGAAATTGTATGTTTGTTTGTTTGTTTTTTTTAACTATGTAGACAATTTCAAAGAAAAGAGGGATAAAGAAACACTTGTTATAATAGTATTTTGATATATTACATTAAATCTATAAAGCTGAGACTTGAACCAGCTACCATTTTACATTTTAACAAAAAATGACTGAAATTAATATTTTAAATATAGCTTCCAATTAATTTTCTGGTGATTAACTAGTGAACTAACTGATTTATCTCTTCAGCTGTAGTTTGTAAACGATGGATAATAGGAGACATCAGTCTGACTGTGTTACATAATTGAATTACAGTTTTACGACTCTGAGAAACTGGAGGCTCCAGTTCTTGGTAATTCCTCCTCCTCCCTGTGTTTCACCGTGTCTTCTGTCACTGTAAATAACCAGGGGTCTCCCAAAACAACAGCAGTTGATCTATGTGCTGGGAGCAGCAACTGCTTTGAAATTAAATGCTGTAGCCTTGGTGAGCTCTGCAGGGAATGATGTGGGAGTGAGCTGAAATAAACTCTACAGTACAAGAGTGAGACAACATGCAGCCACTTGCTGAGACACAGGATGAGCCCTGAACACAATACATAGGTGCAGGGGTGTCTTTGCAGGTGCTGAAAAGAGTGACGTTCAGAGATTAGACGAACGCTGACACTCAACAACACAGCATCACACCTCTCAGACGTGGCACCTAATCCCTTTCAGACAGCTGAGCTCTAATTCCCAGCCAACACTGTTCAGACTGTGCAGCCCAGGGTTGAAGGTAACAGAAAGATCTCCAACTGTCTGTGTGTGTGTGTGTGTCTCTCTCAAGTAAGTGGCAAGTATGCTGACAGCAGAGGCATCTGCCCACAGCATGCTGGAACACGAGTGAGAATGAGAGCAGTGACTTCACCATGGATCACTAATTACTGCTCTTATATCCTGCAGGACAGCAGCAATATTCCTGGCTGCTTTGGCATGTGATTTATACGATATTTTACAGTCTAGATTTTTAATATTTAATTCATTTTGTACTTAATTTTTTTGCTCTTTTTCAAGTATTTTTCTCTGCTCTCTATATTCTCCACCTTATTTTCTTTGGTTCTATGTTACACCGTAGAGGAAAAAAGAGACAACATAACTTCGATTCCTCTGTGTATCTTGTATGTACAGAAGAATTGACGGTAAAGTTGACTTTGACTTAACTTTTTGAGCAGAGTGTCAGTATATGTCTGAGTGTGTGCATGTACTTGTATCTGGGTGTGGCCCTTTAAAACTATGTTGCCCTGACTTGTCGCTACAGTTCACCTGATGGAGGTGTGCAGGCACCAACCATCAAACAGAGACGGTTTCATTGAACATAATTGGTCAACTACGTTCAGACTCAACAGACCCTGATCTCCAAAACCTTGACCTCTTAATAAACATAAATAGTCATTCACTAGCATTTAGACTCTTATCTTTAAACTAATAACTTGACCTAGGAGGCAGCAGCCCTGCAGCTCTAGTGTTAAATACAGCTTAGCCCTTATTGTTCACCACCTTTAACATCTTAGCATGGGAACATTTACTGATAACAGCAGTGTAGTAAAAATCAGTGAATTTAACTTCAGTTTGTTCAACAATATGCAATACGTCCCTTTGTAAGAGCCAACTGCAGCTCTTTCTTAACTTCAGATAGTAAAAGAAAGATCCTTACCAAAGTTTCAGTCCTCAAAAATAAGTGATATATGAAGCAGCCAGTGATCATTTTGTCAGATTCATTACGGGGCAATGTGCATCAGTGGTTGTTGGAAGTAAAGTCTACCCTCTATGATCTGATCCAATAAAAGAGCTGCTGTAGCTCAAAATGCTGCAGATGTTCATGCTGGTTCTGATAGAAAGCTGTCAGGTCAGGGTACCTATGCTGACCCCTATCCACCACAAAGGGCATGTAAGCATCAGAACTGGACCACAGACCAATGGAAGAGGGTGGTCCGGTCTGATGAATCAGGTTTTCCTTTAAATTATTTGGATGGCTAGTAAGACATGGCAACAGAATGCATTGTGGGAAGAAGTCAAACTGAAAGACACAGAGTGCTGCTTTGGGACATCAGGCCTCATAACTTCAAGGGCTTAAAGGATCTGCTCCTTATGTCTCAGTTCAGATACTACAGCTCAAATTCAGAGGTATAGTGGAGTCTAGGCCTGTACAATATCAGGTAGGTGGTCATAACGGATAGGTGCACATTAAATGTCAGTGCAAAATCTCTATCAAATACTTGAATAAATTGCTTTCTAACTCTAAGGATTGCAATTTTTTAAAAAGTGTTTATTACAGAAAGAAAAAGACTTGAGGCTTTTCCCTTTGGTGTTCCCCAGGGCTCAGTCCATGGCCTCCTGCTATTTGTTGGTAAATCACACAGTTAATGTATTCAATCATCTATAAACAATGTTTTCATGTTTAATACGGAGATGATGCACAACCCAGTGTTACTACTTTACCTGACCATCTGTTGTTTGATCTAGTGATGGAGAGGAAGGACAGCCTGCTAACCTGCTCTTGGGTTTGTGTTTGATGGCAAGAGATTATCAAGAGAGATTACCAATTATTGGCATGAGTGGCGAAGTTACTGGAGTCAGATTATTTATCAGCTGTGACAGTGATAGTGACTTTCAATATTACCACACTTCAAGTAAAGCACATCTGGGAATTTAAACACATGCAGCCAAATCATTAAAGTAAAAATACTTCAACATAATCCAAAATGACTATTTTAGGAGAAGGGTCTTGGACCACTGGTCTGAATGTGGTCAGTGGACAGTGCTGCGTTTTGTTTTTACGTTGAGAATCCATAAGTGTGTTATTTGTGAGTGTTTACATTGTCCCGGTCACTGATTACGAAGTTGGGTTCAGTCCCCTCAGTTTAACCTGCTGGAGTTGTCGGAGAGATCATGGGCAGAGGAGAGTAAAAGGCCCTCCAAAGACTTTAAAAGAAGCAATAAACTGACTAAAGGTGACGACAAAAGTGTTTGTGTGTATAGTGGCTTCACGTGTCTTAGTAATGGTTTTATGACCATTTTGTGTGACTTGCTGGTTGTTTCAAGTCTTTGAAGTCATAACTTTTTGTGTTTTATGGTGGATTAGTGCCATTGTATGTTACTGTCCAAAAGTATTAAGTGCTAGATCTTTAGGTTCTTATCTGTAGCATAGTACTACTTTGAAAGATTGTGATTGGTCTTAACCCATTGGTTTGTGAGCTGCTGTTTTTAATTCTCCAGTTTGTAATTTATTTTTTTTGAAACCACAATAAACCATATTTGTAGGAGAAGGTGGAGCTGAAGCAGAGTGAGGGCGGGATCCGATATGCTCTGTCTTCTATCCTGATTGTGCGGTACAGTCTGTTTTTCACATTGTTACCATAACAGCCTGATACATATCCTGCTTTAAGGTCTATTTTAGGGTTTAAGTGGCATATTTGTAAGTTGATACATCTTGCATGAGCATACTGAAATTCATAGTCATAAGTGAAACACAGGGAAGGGGCTTCTTCTAGGTGGCCTTATCAAGACATTTTGCCACAAAGGTCTGTTGAACCCCTCACTTAATCTCAGGTGTAAACTTCAAGTCATCAAAATGTCCTTTTCATTTAGAAATGATAGTACAGGGAGCATATCAGTTGGTGATCAGGCCATCGACAGAAAGATTTTTACAGCTTGGCCATGACAGAGCTCTTCTGATTTGTACCACCCCTGATTTCATTTTCATTTAGTCCATTCACCATCTGATAACACCCAAAAGCTACAGGTTGTGATCCACAACAGGCTAGCAAAAGGGAAAAGGGGGACTGCTGTAAGAGGGCTAAAGTGATGGAAGAGGAAGGGTGAGGCCATGAAACATGAGAGGGCTAAGAAGGAAGTTTATGACAGATGAGCAACAATTTTAGAAAAGTGTGAGAAAACACAACTGAAAGCCGCACAGAGAAGATATGTGGAGCAAGGACAGATGCTGATGAGCTAAAGACACAACAGGAGAGTGAGGAAGAGAATGGGAAGTGGTGGTTTAATCGCACAATAAGAAAATAGCTGAAAGGGTGAGTTGAGCTGGTTTGTCAAGTTTGAGTTTGGTTTGTCCTGAAGTCACATCCAAACTAAACTAAATTGCACATATCAGACAATGACTCATCTACTGGTCTCCATAAGATCAGGAGGTGACACCTTCCAAGTGCAACAGTCCATAGCTCAGGGATTCTCACTGTGCTGCCCTGTCTCACATCCTTACAGTATAAAAAGATAGAAAGTCAAATATTTATAATTTTGGATGAAAAAAATTATGAAAGTTGTTGTTACTTGATTGACTAATCTTATCTTCTCTAATAAGTTAAAGATTAAAATTTTAGTTGAATAGGGTAAGGTTAGGGTTATATTTAGGGTTTTCACCATGTAATTATGAAAATAACTCAAAATAAGATAAGCCATTTTATAGTTCTAAATTCAGAACTGCTGATTCAATTAATTCCATTTAGTTCCCATTTAATAAAACTACTGTTAACACTCCAACTTAATTTTAAGATTTTGTTTGTTTGCTGCGAAAGAGGCAGTAGGACTGAGCGAGGCATGATGAGACAGAAGGAGATTGTGGTTGTTGGTTTATAGAGAACTGGGTCAGGGTGGGGAAGAGGAGGAGGAGGGGGGAGGGCAGCTGAGGGAGGGATGAGGAGGGAATGGTGGATAGACAGGCTGGTCCAGACCTCATAAGCTCCACTGGAAAACTCACAGTCATTAATCTGATTAATGTACACCAACAGTTTCCCCACAGCTCGACTGGGTCAGTGCACCTCTACATATCAGGCTTTTGGAGACCTACATGAGCTTTAGTCTGTAAGCTCCTCTGCTACATCTGCATTCCAGCAGAGCTTCAGTTGGTGAGTGTACGGAGGCCTGGAGGCTCCAAAAATCTACCTGCAGAAGCCCTTTGAGCCACGCGTCTTGCTCCAGCTGCAGTTCCTCTACCCACAGCTGGCTACACATCAGAGAACCAGCTGCATCTTGTCTCTTATTTAAAAGATAAACAGCAATGAGCCACTCACAGTGATGGATATTAGCAAAAATAAACCACTTTACACTGAAAGCCACCATCATCACTCAACTGAGCCTACCACTACACAATAACACCCAACAGGAACTGAATCTCGCCATTCTTTGGCCCCAGAGTCGCCACAAATGTTGGTCAGCAAACACACACACACAAATTGAGGGAAAACACTACAAATGTGAAACACACTTGCCAGTGTCAAAGCAACACTTCAGACTACAATTAAATTTGGCTCAGTCTCGCGCAATTGTTAAATGCAGCAGCAAAAGCACACAACAGTAAACATCCTACTATCAAGCAAAAATGTGAAATCATGTATTACAGAGCAGTTATGACTCCAAACATTATATTTGATGTTCCTCATTATTTACTGGTATTTCGTATTTACTCAACAGTGAGAGACTTTTATCCAAAGAGACTAAAAAAGTAGAGAACATCAGTGAAGCTTAAATGCAGTAAAGGCCCTTGTGGAAGTAAAAAGTCATTTGTTACTGACTAAGCTCTGGGGATCTGACAAGAAAGTGTGAAAGAAAAGTTTCAAACAGTCACTTTGTGTTAAAAGATGTTTTCTAAAGAATTTCTTGACAACAGAGGGACGTCCCTGCTCTGACAAACTTCATGATCTGGTTCCACCGTCAGTGAACCAAAGACCAGAACAGTCTGGACTGAGATGGTCTTCTTTACAGGGATGGTGATGATAGACCACATTCATGAACAAACACGGTGGCTGAGAAGGAGCATAGAGCTGAAAGATGATTTCAAATAGATGGTGGAGATCCAAAGGTTTGTCAGTAGGAGGACTAGAGACTGAACTTGATTGAGATGGCCATGGGTAGCAAAGTGACTTATTTCATTTTGGGTTAACTAAACCATCAGGACCATCACTGAGGGTTTAACTAAACATTCGCTCTGTGTTATAGAACAAGTAGTTCTAGAACATATCACAGGACCAGTCCCACTTGACATAATGAAATTGGGCGAGGGCAGGGCACTGGAGAGGTCTCCAGTTGGTTGTCTTTGTACGGTCAACATTCAAAGATATACAACATTTCATACTGCTGCCTTAAAGTTGTGGAAGGAAGACAGATTACCTGACAGAGGAAGAATTAACCCAGATTTAAACCCAGAACCTTCTTGGTGCACCAAAGCAAGCCACTACCTTTCAATCACTGCACCTTGCACCCAGACAAAAACAACAACTATTAGACGTTATCAAATCCCATCCATGTGTGCATTTGGACGCTGACAACATGAACTTCTCCAAACAAAAAGAAGCATTTAAATTAACTTGTTCCTCAGTAACAAGTCACATGACTTGATGATTATTTCACTGACCGATCTGAAGTTTGTGGTCAAGCTCACACCCATCTCAATGGAAGCTTAAAATCCAAGGGACCCTTGAGCAATAGGCTGATAAATATCCGTTTGATTTTCAAATAAATATTTTTCAAAAGCACTTCAGTATCCGCTCATTGCTTTTCTTCGTCATGTGACTTAATTAAATAACAGTGAAAACCATGATTTAACTTCTTGTATACTGCGCAGACAAACTGACAACATTAGTGTGTAGGACACTTTTTCCTAACCACTGATGTCATCTGGCTTTGCATGGATATAAAATGATACCGTCAACAATTAACTGTGTGCACAACACTGGAAAGTGAAATGTAGGTTGTTTAATTGCAGTTTTGTAAGCAAGCATCTTCACAATGACCAAGGGAAAGCAGACAGGCAGCAGGACTTACCTTATCAGATGCAGAAAGCGGGACGAACAGACGTCCAAGCTTAAAACAGCCTTTGTCTCCTAGAGCCTGAGAGATGTGAGGGGACAGACGGAGAGAGGACAATCCCTCAGGAGAAAGACACAGAGAAGCTTGTTAGACAGCAGAGCAGCCAGCAGCATGCGTTAGACCTGCAGACTTGTTATAAACCTGGATACCGACTGGAAGGTGGCACATTCTGGGAGTTGAGGTGAAATGCCACACATAGAGCCAGAGGAGGAGGGTTAGTGAGACCAAGAAGGAGGTCAGAGCAGCCGAATGACACCTCTAAAATTACCTGCCTGAGCAATAAGCTGGGGCGGGGGTTCAGGCCTTAAAGACGACATGAAAACACCAGTGATTTATTTATTTATTCTTTTTTTTTTTTTTAACTATAAAGTATTTACTTAATGATCATATTCTTATTATTTTTATGTATGTATTCTTAGTATCTCTAAAAACTCTTTTTAAATGTATACAAGTCAGGATAATGTATTATGTCATACATAGCGAAAAATACAAAACATTGTGGTGTTTTATTGTGACATCATTATATAAAGGGATGTGTAGTTGATTTTGTTTTTTACAGCTACTAAAAATTATACTCATATGCTCATCGTATGGGCTGCTTCCTACTCTGACACCAGTTTCACTTTTGAACAAGGAGCCAGCTCCCAGCACCACACCCTCTTTCCCCACACTACATACAATGAATAAAAAACCAGTAGTAATAAGCACAACATCATAACAAAAGCCACATGCAAGATTCTTCATGACATCAAGGTTAGATGTTAGAGGCCAGAGGATGTGATGAACAAACAGGCCTGTTCCAAGAAATCAAAAAGCAGTACATCCTCTCACTGCAACCTAAAAATACAGAGCAACTCATCCTGGCTATAAAAATTGAAATAATTCAAATTTCCTTTTCTAGGAAACACTATATTTCATATATGTATATGTCGTATATTTAATGAATGTACCACTTCGGCTGAAAATGATAGAGTCTAGTCTGGATCAAGTAGAAACAATATATCAGACTTTGTCCCCTTGGTCATTCAACAATGACTCAATTAATTGTATTGTGAGAGAACCATTTTGATAATCAATTAATTGTTCCAGTTCTATTTTTTTAAGCAAATAAGATTAAAATATAAAAAAAATTGCAAATTTAATTTTAGACTGTTCCTCAATCATTAAATAACATCATCTTTTCTTCTGTGTATTTTTTTAATCTATAAAACATTATGCAAATAACAGTAATTAGAGTCCTAATGCTTAACATGTCTGCTAGATAAGTTATAATTTAAGTTATAATTTCCCAAAGAGCTCTTGTCGATATTTTTCCCCTTAGGTTTTTAAAAGACATTGTCACACCTGTGGAGCCTCTGCTTGAGGTGAGTTCTGTGCTGTGCAGGCCTTCACATAACTTCAACAAATAGTTTGCAACTTCCAAGTCTCCTGCTTTCATGTGCGAAAAGCTATTTTAGATCCACATTACAAGTTCATTACTGAACTTATCAAGTGTGTTCCAAAGAAAATGGAACCTTGCTTTATATTCCTTTTACATTTAAAACAAAAACTGAAAACAAACAAACAAACAAACAAACAAACAAACAAACAAAATAAATAAATAAAAATTTAGATTACTACAATTTTTCTCTCTTTGTAGCTTCAATTTCTCTTTGTCTCATTCTGAGTTTGTGGTTGTGCAGTCGAAAGTGTGTCCTTTCAAAAGAGACCAGCATTATTACTATAATCATCAGGGTTGTAGATCAGTAACCTTTTAAATTTCATGCTTGTGAAACAAAACATTATTCATGTTCAGATGAAATGAAAGCATCTTGTGATGCCTCACGTTGTCAGAGTCTCTAAGTTATGCATTGAATGTAACTGCTGATCTTTAGCAATTAACCCGGAATTTCACACCCCTGCTCGTGTCCTGATCTCATCCGTGTGACGTGGGCAGCCCCAGGCGACGTGTATAACTTACAGCAAATGGTGCAGTGATCCTCCAGATGACACAAGGCACCAACAAAATACAAAACGAAACTAGAGAGGCGGAGCCCAGCAGAGTCCAAGAAAGGGACAACTCAGCCTTGTTCCCTACATACAGACAGCCTGTTCCTTCCAGCTCATTTCTGACCATAACCACATCTGAGGGACATGCCATTTCTGCACACAAAATCGAAAGTCTGCAGGCAGGATGCAGGTCTGGACCAGCTTGGAGGAACCTGTTGTAGGATTAAACCAGAACCTGTTTCCCTGCTGTTCACATCTGACTCCAGGAGGACTGCCTGAAGCCTTTTTCCTATTATTAATGAAACTGGGATTAGGGGGAACTAGCACCAATCCCAGTGAATATTGGGCAAGAGCATGGTTCAGTTTGGACATGTTGCCATCTGTGACGGAGCTCACATATAGAAATGGGAAATTTTAGAGTTGGGACTTAAATGTGATTATTTGCAAATGCAAATGACAATTAATTATTCATTAATTATTTAATGAACGAGTCCTGACAACATCTTCTGAGCTATCACTCATTTTGCAATTTTTTACATTTTATTGAATAAACTGTTATCTCATCTATCAAATAATAGGAATGGAAATAATCAGCAGGTTAACCAATAAAGAAATATAACTGTTGCGCATACTGAAAATAAAGGAGGAAAGAAGGAGCAAGAGATTGCTTCACTAAAGTCAATCAGTTTAAAGGTTTAATTCATTCTTCTATCTTTATGCTTTTTTTCTATGTTAATGGGTTTTGCACTTGTGTTATTTTTCTATTAAAATGTTTGGAATATACAGAGATAGTCATGGTCTCCTCATCTAAACAACACATGACATAACAGCAAAAGGAGTCTACTTTAAGGAACATTTCCTGACTAACTGTAAATAATAGATTAGATTATATTAGATTAGTTTTGGTGATAAAAATAAAGTAGTGAGGTTGTTGCTACCTGATCTGCCCCTGAACAATCTGCTCACTACAACCTGTGCTTCTGCTGGAATTTGCTATTTAGCAAAACAAAAGTAGACATGTTGACCAATGAGAGAAAACTGGACTGACTGGGAGGGACTTGACATTCTGCATTGACATACATCGTGTGTCCATGAAATTCCCCTTGCTCCACTGTATCTGGGTGGGGGGGGTGCTCTGCCCTCCTGCTGCACCTCCCAGAGGATCCTACCTGTAAGTGACTGGCAAAGTCCATCACATGGATTTCTATTGGCTGTGAGGACATCACCACATCTGTTAAAACATTTATTGGTCAGAAATAATTTAGTGCTGATTGTGTCTGTTTGATGGAGACCAAAAACAGAGTTAAAATGGACACACACTGGACACATGGTCAGCTTCACAGAGACATGATCTCCAATTGAAAAATGCATCTAATTTTACTTCAGACAGCCTGGCAGCAACAAATATATCTAAAGAGGGATCTGAAGTTTATCTTATAAACAGGGAAGGATACAGAGACATTACAGTCAACAGTAAATTGAAAATGGCCAGGTCATGTTTGTAAATGAGAATTGGTTCTCAAACATTTTACCTGGTAAAATAAAGGTCCAATAAAAAAAAATAAAATTAAAAAATTAAAAAAAAAACACTTAATGAGCTCAGACTGTTTTCCTGAGGATGATGATGGTTTATGGCCCAAGGGTCAGGCTGAAGTGCTGAGTTGAGGTTGACTTGTATCTCAAAGCACCAACATGACCACGTGTTTTTAATCTACGCTGTTACGATCCCACTCCAAAACATACCAAAACAGTTCGGGGTCACATTGGCTGCTGGATGGTG
Organism: Remorina albescens; assembly: GCA_034769265.1. NCBI lineage: Eukaryota > Metazoa > Chordata > Actinopteri > Carangiformes > Echeneidae > Remorina > Remorina albescens. The sequence goes on from CM068479.1 coordinate 17,242,070, forward strand.
ACAAATGCATTTAATTTATTGCCAATAGGTAAGACCTGATAGCCACATGCTTACTGTAGGACACATGAAACCTGTCACTCCCCCTCTCCTGTTTCTCTATACTACAATACTAGTAAGTACAGGACTAAAATGACCAAAAATAACTTCAAAGTATCCCCGATAAGACCAGTAGGGTGAAAACTTGGATAAGAGCAGACTGAGAACAGCTTGCGTCTTACAAGTATCAACCCTCTGTGGCATCGCCCACTTGAAAGCAGAAGAAACCATATTTACAAAGAGAAGGTAGAGCTGAGGATGAGTGACGGGTGGATCTGATCTGCTCTGTACTCTATCCTTGATTGTGTGATACAGTCCGTCAATCACACCTTTATGGGCCATTTCCCCTATAAATAGACAGTTATTTAACATTGTTATATTGAGGGCGACATGAAACTCGAGCGTGAGACCATAAATTAAATAGGAACAACTGAAGGTAGTCTCCATTCAACAGTTAAGGGGAAAGCTAAGGGGAAACCTCAGTGACAATATTATCTCCTTTGATCCACCTAAGAAATTAATTTAGGGAAGCTACAGCTTTTACATTTATAAAACCTTTATTCTCAGTGGCGAAACTCAGAAAGGGGACCTTGGATCAGGTCCACACTTTAGACCACTATGGCCTAGAGTAGACTTAGTTTAACAGAGACTGTGTGAAGATTAAGTTTATTTCAGAGTTGTGAAGCCTCCATATATCCAAATTGGACAATTTCGTTTCCATAAATCTTGATAACAACAGAAATAAGTTCAGTTTTCAGTAAGTGCTTTTGTTTTCTGTATCTGGTCTGACGGGGACTTTTATTTTTCTTTCACCAATCGAAAAGGTTTGACTGTGTTGGAGCAGCGTTCAGGCTTCAACTGGTACCAACATCACTATCAGTATAGACCCTTCATTTCCCCCTCTCCTGCTGGCCCCTGCTGTTTCTGATGCCCTTTCACCCGCACGGTCCCCGGTTGACCGGTGAACATGCACAAACAACAGAGCAACGCAACGCAGCGCAACACAACACATCAACACAACTGAGCAACGCAACACAACGCAACACAACACTCGGGCTGACAGGCGCACAGGTGTCACCCTGAGCTCATCCCACACAGGTGAGGTCTCCTACCTGTTCCGCTCCGCCCTGGAGGAACAGAGGCGAGCCTTCAGCAGTCCTGGGCCCGCGGACCGACTCTCGGAGTCCGGAGCTTCGTCGGAAGGCCAACACAGCGGCTCCGGTCCTTAGTTAAACCTCCACAAACTGCGACATTTCATCAGCGTCCCCCGCCGCCAGCCGTCGCTCCTCCTCGGCCGTTCAGCCCAGCACCAGCCCGCCGCTTCCCCCGCGAGATTAACCGTCCGCTCCGCTCGGTGACTATTTCAAAATAAGAAAAGTTGAGTGTGTTTTCCTCCGTTCTGTTGCTTTCCTGTGAGGGCAGCTCTCCGGTGTGTGCCGCTCTCCGGTGTGCGCCGCTCCGCCGTCAGCCTGTAATCAGACTCTGCTCTGGCCATTCATCCTATTACTGTTAACCCTTCACTGCCTGGTGCGCTGCTGCCCTGCTGCCTTCGCGCACCGTGGGAGAAACCAACACTCCGGCTGCTAAAAGGGTCCCATTTTACATTTGCTCAGTAATCTCGTCAGTATTCATAACATGAAGAACAGAAAAGCTATAAAACAAGCAGTGGATTCTATTTAGTGTCAATTTTGATGTATTTTCCAACAAGCAGCTATATCCTATATATATACATATACATTTGTTTGTTTTAAGGTGAGATAAGACAAGATTTACATCTATGGATTCCCCTACCACCTATAAGGGAATCCATAGATGCACATAACTGTCGAAAATTGAAAGGCAGTCCGTTAATTGCATATACTATATGAAAATATAAAACAAGTCTATTTGTGTTGTGTATACTATCTGTGAAAAGCAGTCCTTCTTGAGATACTCATGCACACAGTCTATAGTTGCTTTGTAAAAAAAAAAAAAAAAGGGTTTATTTCTCAAATGAGTTATTCACTAACACCAGTACACAAGATGTCTCTTCTCTTTTTAGAGGGCTCTCGAAGGTTATTTCATCTTGCTGTCGAATATTAATATATCTATAAGCAAATAGCCCCATCCTCAGGGCAGCAACAAATCTTAACACAACAGTGATTGGGTCCAAGTAAGAACTTCATCTGAAATCATTTTCATCAAACAAGGTTTAATCAATCAAGAAAGTTTCTAACCTTTTCTATGTTTGTTCATTTTTATTTAATTTACACTATTCAGTTTCAGGGTTAGGGATAGTTGTTTCACACAACAAGACCGCAAACTTCTGATTTAATTTTACTTCAGGATAGAGCACTTAATTCTTTATAGAAGAACAAAAACAGGGCCAGACTTCATAAGACTTCTGAAGTGAAAAAAAATAATGGCTGTGTTTAAATAATGACACACATTTATGAAATTTACAATCAGATTTAATCCTGACAGTTTCTTCAGTAGTCTGTTATTCTGCAAAAATCACACATAAATACAATTTATTACTTATTGGAAAAGTAACCACAAAGACAATACACTTATAAAAGAAACAGAGTTCTGCTGATAGGCATCCTGTCTGTCTGCTGGTATTGGCACCAATGCCAGATTTACTGTCCTGATCAATTTAAGTTGTTCAAATGTAAAGGTAAAAAAAAAAACAAAAAAACTTAATCTATGCATAATCTATGTTTGTATTTTTTTACACTATGTAAGTGTTAAATAAATATACCCTAATCTGCAATAATTACCTTCTCTCCCAACTTCACAGACCTCTAGGATGATTGATAAATAGTTTTTATTCTTAGGTTTGTGAGCTCCTTGGAGGGATTTTTCATTCTTTGAGTCAAAATTTTTACTTTTAGCAGTTTATACTTCAAAATGAGCTCTGTTGTGAATAGACTCTACAGGACATCTTAGCACGCTTAAGGCAGTCAGTGGTTTGGGGGCCGCAACAGTCTGAGAAATGGCCCAATCAGAAGAGTTGGAGGTGAAGGTGGACGCCTCTGGAGGGTTCACCGCCCCTCAGCTAGCAACGATCTGAAGTTCGTCAGCTCTCGGACGCTGGTGGAGATCCTGCGGGACATTTCGAGATCAGGACATTTCGAGACACAACTGTAACAAAGGTGAGTATTCTTTGAGAATAAAGCCAAGTTTTCTTTCTAACCTTCCAAAAGCGTTGAGCAGGGAGACAATCTCTTGCCGGCTGAGCTTGAAACTGGGTCGCCGATCATTTGAAGTGGGCAGAGCTTCAATCTCTCGCTCTGAAAACAAAATTTTAAGTGCTGTGCCTAATCCTTGGGTCTGGTGCAAAAGAAAGATCAAAAACAGAGAGCAAATCACAATAGGCTCTACAAATAGTATAATGGTCTGATTGCCATGAAAGTGTCACTGAAAAACATTGGTCTTTAATAAACATCAAAATAATTATCAAATAAATAAAGTCAGAAATCACATCAAATAAATACAGATCGTTTGAAACGTGAAGTCCCATTAAATGTCCTGGTAGTGTTGACTTATGGTCAGCAATTGCTCAAAGAATTGGAAAATTTCAATTTAAAAAAATGATTGGCAATTTAAGTGTATTATACAACTTGCTCAGCTCATTGCTCAGGTTATTATTGACATGTATTTCCAAGTTCAGAGGCTCAATCATAGATAAGATGGAGCAAAGTCAAAAAATGGCAGAAAAGAGAAAAAAAAGTCAAAGTTGTGGGACCATTTGAGGTTGCAAAACAACACTGTGAAGTGCATCCACTGTGGAACTTGCAAACTGTAACAGCACATCTTCAGTGATGTAGCACTTCAACAGAAAGCACTCACAGAGCAAGTCCTCAGAGCAGAGCTGACACAATAACATCAGTATTGATGGCTAGTTATGATATACCTAACTTATACCTAGCTTAAGGAAACAAAAATAAAATGTATTGTTATTATTTTCTTTTATTCGTTTCAGAAGGCACAGAAGTAAAAAGCAATAAATAGTTTTAGTTGTGGTTTTAAAAAGGAATGGCAGGAATAAAAGCCAACTGATTGTTCAGTTTTAGAGACCCTTTTTTATTGTTTTGGGTTTTTTTTCCTAATTGCTACCATTGCTATTTAATAAGGAAAAATTATTTATTTAGTTCATGATATTGTGGAAAAATTTATAACTTTTCCACAGTATTGTAATTTGGTGAGATGCAAAAGTACAATACAATGTCGGATTTCAATGAAGGGCATCACTGAAGAATGTCCTTTCCCTTCCACTAAAGGGTTATAAACTGTAGGGGGTTGTATATGTAGATTTTTATTTTTACCTTTTATTTGAATATATAAATAAAACTGATGTGACTTCACTTGACTTTTTCTGGAAATTTTGTGAATGGCTTTTAACAGTTGACATCACCTGCAGTTTCCCCCACAGTCGACATTTGAAGCAGCCAACACAGTCCATGATCCTGGAGATGTTGAGGAAGGCCAGTCTGATATCTTCCTGTGGTAAACACAGTACAGTAGTGCAAACTTAATGGGAGCTTGAACTGAGATGATAATGATTTAATATTAGCCTGTATGGATTATATAGATACTATTAAAGGCCAGACTGTCCCATAAGTTCTGTGTCCTGCTGACATTAAGAAACATTTACAAAAGGAAGACCAACTGAGAAGAAGGCGACGAAAACAGGACAACTGATAAAATACTGAGGATGAACTGAGGAGGTTTTAAATGATGGCTGACCTTCAGTTTGGCTGTTTCTTTCTCGTCTCCTGCAAACAGAGAAGTCTCGTCAAAGTGCAGAGGGAAAGATCTGGAGTGAAGGCAGAAAGAAAGGTCACAAAAACTGTAGCCTGAATTGTCAATTGTATAGGAAATGCTGTTCATATGTAATAAAGATGAACCCAATATTTTATCTGGGTTTTGTTTTTTGTTGTACTTTTATTTTTCCCCTTCAAGGACAGGGAATAGAAAGCATCATATACTGCTAAAGACTGTCTATAAAAATGCATCCAACCCTGGACAGGTTAGTCCATCACAGGGCCAACACACAGAGACAAACAACCACTCACACTCAGACCTACAGTACGAACAATTTAGAGTCACCAATTAACCTAAACATGATGTCTTGGGTGGGAGGAAACTGGAGTACCCAGAGGAAACCCACACAGGCACGGGGAGAACATGCAAACTCTGCACAGAAAGGCCCCAGGCCGGGAACTGAACCTGCAACCTTCTTGTTGTGGGGCAAGTGGTTGTGCGCTAACCACTACATTGCAGTGCTGTCCAAATTATAGTTCCATTTACAAGAAAAAAGACCATAAAACAGGATATTGAATAGATCTTGGCTACAGTGTGATTGCCAGACTGCACCACCTAGTCAGGATAGAGTACAGAACTGTACAGAAGCTTCAAAATGACAGCTCACAACCAGTGGGTGACATCACATTGGCTTGACACTGTACTCTCACTGCACAGGTTTTAAAAGTCATTCATGTATGGTTTTGGATTGTAGAAATAAAATTATCTTTGTCTCTTTGCACAACAAACAATGGAAAAAGACTGAAGTGGGGTTTTTTTAATCACAATAATAAGTAGAAAACACTAAAAAATCCAGGATGTATCTGCTAGTATTCCTGTAAGCAGCACACTGTCTATCTACCCAAATGCAGAGTGGTCTCGGGGTATTAGGCCTCAGACTGACCTGGCCATCTGCAGGATCTGCAGCAGCAGCTCTTTGTGTTTCTGGTCCTCCTCAGGTCTGCCAGTGTACAGCCGAAAGGAGGGCTGCTGGAAGAACGGCAGGACTTTGGCCAGCGCTCGTAGCTCTACCAAGTACAGGAAGTAGAGGTTGCGGAGCCTCTTGGGCCCCTCACTGGCTGTCAACTCAGAGTCGAAACGCTGTCTAAATTCTGTAACATTATGGCCCCACTTCTTCTGAAACCAGCTGTCTGAAGAGTTAACAGAGAGGGGGTTTGAGCATATGTACTAAATACAATAAAATACACAGACACAAATACACAAAATACACTCATGTCTGTGTATTAAAGGACTGATTTATTATGTTATAATATGTCCAACATGTGCTAAATCAACACTCTGATGTCAATAAGAAAATTATAAAAAACTTTCTCTTACTGTTTTATTCATGTGAAGAGCTGTTTATTATTAAATAATTTACCCTACACACATTCAGTCAATGAGGACATGGTGAAAACGAAGGACATTATTGAATCCACCATGTTATCAATTCAGTCTATAGTGAGGATGTGCCTCATTCCAGTATTCCAGAGATATTCTAAATCATAAATCCATTTTAAAAAGAAGGAGAGTAAATGTCTGAATGCGTCAGTGATTAGCACTGTCACCTTTCACTATGAAGGTGCTAGGGTCTATTTTTTTGGCCTTTCTGTGAAGCCCAGCATCCTAACGCAGTCCACAGACATGCAGGTTTGGTCAATGGTGACTCCAAATTATCTGTGAGTAAGAAACTGAGCATTTTTATAACTTACAACACAGAAATTTTCAATTTCTGAAAACTATTAGCATAAACTATTTGTTTATTATGGCATAACAGGCTGTGGCCCTGCTGAGGCTTTATTTAAGATTCAAGATATTTATTTGTCACATGCAAATGAAGTATACTGAGTAGCAAAGGCTCAGACTGTGTAAGGAACAAAAAAATATACATAATAAATAATAAATAAAATTTTTCAAAATAAATGGTAAAAACAAAATATACACAAAGATCATAATAACTAAGGCGGAAGGTTTTCTTATGTATGTTATAATTCTTTCTTATAATTCTTAGGTGCAAATGGTGGGCTTTGGGATTGGTGTGTGTGATTGGTATGTGTGGGGGTGAGTCTTACGTGGAGGTTGGGAGTTTAGAGCTGTGGTGTAGGGACCATGGTTCCCTCCATGCAGCATTGATGGAATAGTTTGTTGAAAATTAATTTTAAATCCTTTTTAATGGATCTTATTCTATATTCTAATATTTTGAGATACTGGAATTAGATTTTCAGGAGCAGGAAAAGACAATCATCAAAATGAAAGCCAAAAAAAGCTTTTACACAAAGTGGAATGAAGCTCACAAAAAAACTTCCCACAATATTCTTCGATATTTTTTAGATGGACGTTTATATATCAGCCCTGTGATAGATTGGTGATCTGTCCAGGGCAAACCCCACCCTCACCAATTTCAGCTGAGATTGGCTCCAGCCCCCCCGTAACCCTGATGGATACATGGATAAGTGATGGCGTTGGTGTCTCACCTTCCAGGAGGTATCTGGCACTCAGGTGTATGTTGATGCTGGCATGGAGGCCTGAGACCAGACGGTAGAAAGCTCTCTTCTCCACACACTGACCTGAGAGAGGAAGAGACACTGATGGACATAAAGCAGGAAACCTCTCAACAACAGTATTTCTCTCTGTCACTGGTCTCCAGGCGAAAAAGTCAGCTCACCTTCCAGCCAGCTGTAGAATTTCTTGGCTGTAAATAAACCCAGGGTTGATGTCAGACATGCATAAAAAAAATCTGCAGTTCAGACAGAATCGATCATTGTGAAGTGTCAAGTCCACACGTTTTACCTTCAACTCTGGAGCCTGGAATCAGCGGCCGCTTCACAGAATATGGTCTGTGAGTAAAGGACAAAGGGTGAACCAGCGTGAACTATAGCAGCCAATCGTCTGCAAATGTACCAATATTATTACATCATATATAAGATACAGACAGACTCTGGTGTGCTTACTTGAAGCAGTTCTCCTCATAGATGCTGTTCCAGATCCTCCAGACCTCAGGTCCTCTGTAGCCCGTGAAGCGCTCCGGGTTCAGCAGCAGGTCAACATACTGGGAGTCTGGGGACTCTTCATCTGGGAGATAGAAACACCTCAGTCAGCTGAAAGACGCTCATTATCACAGATATCTGTGACCCATCAATTTCCCTGAAATATTCTTTACATTGGAAAAAAAAAATTCTTCTCAGCTTTATCAAATTCACATTTACTAATATGTACATGTTTTGTTCATTTACGGACAATGATGTTCCTTTAAAAGATGTGCTCAGGTGCTGGTGGTGACAGAAACATATGTAAGTCAGTTTTTTTCACTGGTTTAACTGGTTTGCCAGTTGCACTGACACATACCATCGACCACACAGAAGAGCTCGGCCTCATCGTCGTGTTTGCTCCAGTTGAGTAGAGCCTCTCTTGTCTCCTCGCTGGAAGATAAAACAGGCCGAGGTGTTGATTCAGATTTGATTTATTTACTCTCACGCATAAAACTTTACAAATACATTAAATGAAGTTGTATTGATAAAAATAAAAATACAAATACGTCAATAAACCCGTCTAGGACTTAAAAATCAGAGTAGTTGTACAAAAAATTTAGATCACACAAAGTTAAAAAAAAAAGAAAGAAAGAAAAAACTGGAAAAGGAAATAATAAGAAGAAGAAAACTTCACTGTTTATGTTCTGAGAATTCTGGGCAACCTCAGCTCACTGACTTTAAATTTCTCCAAAAATTTGCTTTTATTTGGTGAAGGAAAATAAAAAGAAGTGACATGGAATTCAGATTCTCCTCTGTCAGAAAAAAAACAATGACCCCCCCCCAAATTTCCTTCTTTATTTGAGAAAATCCATGTAGCCTTCAAGAAGGTCTGCAAGGCTTTTATCGATCACTTGTCTTAAATACTAAATTAATAGACTAATGGTTGTAGGTGTGAGTTCGAAAGGAGATAAATAAAACAGATGCTGAGCTTAAATAGATTAACTGTGTTCATAATAAACAGCTAAGTAATGATCATTTGATTCTCTACTTTTCATTTAGGAGAGGTTGACATTATTTTTATCTTTTCCTGTTTGTTCTGATTTTTTAGTTTTAATTACATGATAAATCATGAACAAAATAAAATAGTGAGAATTCTGTGGCAGTGGTATGGCAACAGTATGTTGCCATATCTGCTATAAGTGTAAATTATGTGATGTGATATCGTGAAACAAACGCAGTATCTTCTTTTATTCACTCAAATTATATTAATATGTGATTTCTACAAGGTGGATTAACACTATGTAGATGTGACAACACAAATCTCAAACGTGAATATGTGGGTAACCAAGTGTTTTGGCTTCTGCATTTTGTTGACCCTTCTGGACCGCTGTAGATTTCTTTTTACGATCTACAATTACCCTGAGGGAACATGTTGAAGTGGTTCCCTCAATGTCTGTGTTTTATTGTTCAGTTAGCTTGATTACCTTAAAGAGACATCCACCGCGCCGAGATGCTGTGTCTTCTCACACTCAGCCAGCTGCTCATTTGCCTTTCCTGAATACTGAAAACACACACGCGCACATACATTAAGAAAGGGTTTACACAGTACTTATAAAGAAATATACAGATATATTTCCTCTTCTTTGTGTCTTTCGTTTGACTCACCTTGTTGTGGGACGGTGATCTGATGCCCTCTGGCACCTGGTTCTGTGAGCAGACAGAGTTTCAGTCAGTCTGATGATCTACCAGTTTGTTTTCAACAGGGAGATACAGAGAGGACCTCCACCATGGAGTCACAGCTTCCTTTTAGTTTATCAGTGATGTTTAGACCAACTGCAGATTTGCCTCAGGAAAACTTTTTTGAAAAATAATTTAATCATCTTCTCTATGAACTGCTTTTATGTCCAGCCACATACAGCAAGCTGGACACTTGTGCTGGATGTATTAACTTTAGCTCAAGTTAACTTTCCACGAATCCTTACCGACATGCATCTAAACCTGCTCCTTTACAGTGGCGGCTCCAGAGATTTTCTGTTGCAGGTCCTCAACACTCAAGAGAAGGTGCTTTGGCTATTAAAGGGGGAGCTACAGCACCACTTGGTGCCCCCCTGGCGCTGCCGTTGCCTTACGTGTACTAAATGTTTTATGTCAGCGCTTTTCAAAATAGGGTTAGAAAAGTGCTCAGAGAATAAAGCCACCAGCTGTATCGTTTGCAACTCTGTAGTTGGTCAAGAGTAAAATGTGACTCATCTCGGTGCTGCAACACAAGCTGTCCAACTGAATCAAATGGAATAACGGTGAACTCACAGGAGAGCAGGGCTGCACAGCACAGTCCCTCAGACCACAGTGACTGCTGACCGTCCAAAAAGGGCAGGGCTTGTTCAGGTTCACCTACAGAGCCCAGACACACATTCACACACATCTGTCAGAAAACATGGGATCACCTGCCTCTCATTTTTATTCCATATTTCATGGGAACAACTTTTTTACTCATATTAAAAGCTATATCATCATTATTTTTATCAATTTTATTTTGTATGTGTGTGTGTGTGTGTGTGTATGTGTATGTATATTTCTGTGTTCTTGTTTCGCAGTGGTTGATTTTGCCTTGTAGAACCTGAAGTAGTCTAACTCCAGAAGAGTTTGAAGTTTAGGGAAAAGCTGCTTGTTGTTGAAGTCATCAATGGTCTCCACATCACAAGTGCCGTCATCCTGGTGACCTGTGACCTTAGTGGGAGAGAAACAAAAATATCCAGTTCTTCCCATCAGGTTTAAACAGAAGTCAGGTGCTCTTTAACACCTGGTGCACAGGGAAATATGTTCATGCAAAATAAGATCAGGTACAAACAACACTTTAGGTATGAGATAATGTGCAAACAAAGAAAACAAAAGTGCACAGATATAGACAGACTCAGTCCTGAGCCCATTACATGGGCTAATACAGTCAACGAAAATATAAACTGGGCTCAATTAACCCTGCTAACGCTCCGTGTACCTCGGGATGGTTCTTCCTGATGTGAGCGATTCAATTTGAAGTGTTGAACGACGAAGTCTTGTCTCCCCCTCGCTTGACAAGCGCCTTGCACTCATTGCAAATTGCATTTTTGTTATCCACAGGTGAAACTTTAAAAAAATTCCAGACCACGGACATTTTGTGTAGCAACAGGTGAGCAAGCTTGTTAGCCACGACTAGCTACACAGTGTTGTTGTTATTTTGCCTCCAGGTGCGGTTTGATGAAGTCATCAATCGCGCGCCGGTAAACGTATCAGGACCTCACAAGCGATTCCAGCGTATTTGGCGAAACCCAGGCATTGCGTTATCGGGTTTTCATTATCGGAGGAAAAACCGATAACGATTCTCACCGATATTACATAATTATTATAATATCGGGCCGATATTATTATTATTATGTGTGTGTGTATATATATATATATATACAAAATGTAAAATAAATGTGGATCTTATGTCAGTTTCCCACTGCTTCCTGTGGATGATCTCATTTTCAGGGTGTGTTTTGTCAGTTATGGATGGTGCAACAATATTTGATGCATGAACAAGGCCTATGACCAAATGTTTGGAGTTTCAATACATGGAATATTGACAATAAGAGCTGCATTATGTTCTGAGTTGATTTGTGGATGAGGAGTATTCACAGTTTTTAACCACTGAATTGTACATACTTGTAAATAATATTACTAATGATTGTGTAAACATAAATGTGTAAACAATTAAGTGCATAAAAAGTAAATATATTTTAGTAAATACACTCAAACAAACAATATGAATTATGATCCAGACATTACTTATTTAACTACATTCAAATATGAAGCTATAGCAGGCAGTTCCTCTGTAAACATGTGCAGTTGAAGGGGAGACCAGGAAGTGTAATCTTGGTTTGACCAATCAAACGAGAGCTGATAGTGATGTCATCACTATCATACACTGAGAAACCTTGTGGATTTTGTGACCAAAATATTATATTCAGGCAACCTTTTTTTTTTCTTTTAATCACAACAACTTTTTTGGACTGGTTTGACTTTACTGATTTCTATGTCCAGTCCTATAGACAGTCTATCATCCACACATTCTTTTTCAGCTAAAAGCCTTTTACTGTTCCATCTATCCATCACATTTGTCAATAGAAGCCAGTCAAAGTGATCTAGCCCAACATCCACAGTTACCGATGAACAAGCAACAAGTGGTGCCCAGTATGACTGATCTGATGGTTAAATCCTGGTTTGTGTTGTGGGAGTCGCTCACCTCACGGAAACACCAGCAGTCAGCAGAGCCACACAGCTGGAGGACGAGGATGGGGAGCAGGGAGACCACCGGCTTCATGACGACCCCCTTCTGACCGCAGACCTCCGTTTGAACACCGGACAGACACACCGTGTTACCTCCGCCGGTAACAGGAGACTGGGGGCGGGGAGCAGATCTCAGGCATCACTTCCACCCATCACTTCCAGTCCACGACGTGTGATACGTGACAAACAGATCAGCAGCCTGCGTCAGATTAGACCTAGACCGAGTCAGACCGGGACAGACCCGGACAGACTCCATATGTTTAACCCTCTCTTACCCAGAAACCAGTTTATACTTTTTATCTTTTTCACTTTTCATTTCTCTTCCTGTTCACTCATAAAACCTTCAGCAAGTGCAGCATATAATTATATCTATACATACATTTTCCCCTACTATTTGGTAAATTACTTAAATGAAAAATACATTAATTATTTCTACAAATGTGTGTTTTTTAAATTCTATATATTTTTAAGGAAATTAAGCAATTCATTATTTGCCAAACTGATGTATCAGCTGATATTTAAGGCAGGATAATGTGAGTAATTGTAAAAAAAAAAAATAAAAAAAAAATTAAAGAAAATATCTAAAATGTGCTGACAATAGAGCTCTTAGTGTTGTGTTTCATATTTTAAATGCATGTTTTTTGGGGTGGTGGGCTGCTGTAATGTCAAAGGGAAGACACACGGTGGAGTAAGAGGACACCCATTTCATTTTCCCCCACACTGTAAGGGACACTGCACTGCACTGAATTTCAAGGATTTTAAATATACAGCCATGTACAACCACTCCAATCCCGACTGATATGGATGGATTATATAACAACCTGACAGGTAATATGTCAGCAGGATTTCTTCCTGACAGTATCAGATCTAATGTGAAAAAGTCTGCATTGAAAAAATAACTTTAAATGTTATTTGGTTTGTTTGGCTTCACTTTTGAGTATTGGATTGGACCTCAGTGCACAGGGCTTTCCCTTGTCCATATCTGGGCAGAAACAGGGTCATGCTAAGTGGGGTTAGGGTGGCACAACCTTCCCTTTACTCTGATCAGCCACCCCTGGTGCTGCAATTACAAATGGAAGAAAATAAATAATGCACATTGATTGTCAGCATTTACTGCTGTCTTTCTTTGTATTCTGTAAAGTGACTACAAAGGCAATGACCACAGAGACGAAATGACCACAAAGGTACATTTTCACAGAGGCATAAAATGACCACAAATAGATATAAAATAAGCACAAAGAGACACAAAATTACCACAAAGAGGCATAAAATGACAGATATAAGATCACAAAAAAAAGACGTAGAATGACCAGAAAGACACACAAAATGACTGAACACATAAAATTTTACACAATTACACTGATTCCTTACCATTAACATTTTAGTGTTGTTCTGCCTTGTAACACAACAATGACAAAATCAAAATTAGAAAAATAAAAAAGAGCAGACTCAAGGGCCGAAAAAAACAATTAACAGTATTCATTTAGCAGTAATACAATATAATATAAACAGGAATTGCAGGTGAGCATGTTGTCTTACAGAGAATATATCTTATCTAATTAAAAGTACAAATAACACAATGTAAAAATATATATTTAGAAATAAAAGTTCGGAATTTTAAGTCCTACAGTACTTACAGATGCATTAAGAGCTAGAATGATTTGAGCATTGTTAACAATAAGGCATCAGTATGTAAGCAGTGTTCAAGTAGTTCTAGTTGAAGCTATAATGCAGTGCTTCCCAGCCTCACAGGGTCACAAGATAAATGTAAGAGGTGGTGAGAGCTTTTCTCTAAACTTCTCTTTTCAGATATATTATTGGGCAAGCTTGCCTTTCTGAACCTCATACACATCCCTGAGCTGAGACAGAGGAATTGGATGGCTAAATCATGTAATGACACAAGGATTTCTCCTGTCAGGATGAGGGCACAGCTTTTTTTGCTGTAGGAATTTGCCACTGGAGCAGATGAGGACTGCAGTTTTAGTGTGCAGGTGATGGAGTGGTCTCTGGTTTCTGTTATTGGCTTTCACAAGGGGCTGTGTGCCAAGTTAGAGAGGAAGTGTTGGCCTCTGGAGATATGGATTGTCTGGGCTGGACTGGGGATCCTGGGATGTGATGCTGACTGTCTGCAGGGCCTGGTCTGTGAACCTGTGTCTCTCGTCTGAGGGACTGGTCTACTGCTTCCATCCTAAGCAGCAGTGGTTTTCTGAGACCATTGGAGGCGTGCTGAAGGACTTGGACATTGGAATGAGAGTTTTCTATCCCTTTTTAAACTCCGCCAGTGTTATCTGAGACCTTTGAAACATCAATGGTGACTTGAAGACTGATTTTTAACTTTGTTGCAGTGTCTATAATGTATGAATGAATGAATTAGTTGCTTTTTTGTTGTAATTTTAACCTCATTATGTATCTCACTGAGAGGTGTGCCAGGCTTCTAGGTGCTCTGCAGATAACTGTAATTCTGATATTACTGCTCTGTCATTTGCCTTTTAAAGTCTGCTCTGGTGTTTCAAGTTGGTCTCTTCAGCTCCCATCCTGCTTCACAGGACAGCTTCGCTGGTCAGCGGAGTTGGAGTTGTTTTAAAGTCCATTTTTCTAACTGGGAAAAATTACAACTGGTCTCCAAAGTCTTTATATTCTGAGATGTCTAAGATGCCTAAGCTAAGAGTGGAGATGTCTAACATGTCAGCCAGTAGCTAGTTTTCTACATAGATGTAATGGACATGCAGGTTTTCTTTAAACAAAAATGCCCTTACCCTTCAGAAATTTCTGTCACTAACCCTTCCGAATGTTGTTTCTAATGTTGTTTTCTTGTTGCTCTCTTCCTTTTGGATCATTTATTTTATTGGTCATGTCTGTTTGGCTAAGGGCATCAAAATAATAATGGAAAGGTATTTTATTTTGTTCCCATTCTTTCGACCAATTTTAACCTCCTAAGACCCGAACTCTTGCATGGCAAGCATTTTTTACGTCTCTTTATTGTTGTTGTTTTGTGTGTTTTGGTCATCTTGAATCTAACCTGTAATGTATTATACTCTTCTGCCACCACTAAGTGGAAGTATAATGGCCTCATATGTGGACACCAGGCCCTTGTAGAGAAAAATTTAGTATTGTGGTCTGGACGACCAAAAATGTGATGTCCACATATGTGGACGCCAGGTCCTAGGAGGATAAATATTCCACATTTAGAAAGTGGTAGAAGAAGAATGAATGAATGAATGTGTAGATTCCAGATCTGAAATGTGAAGAGGCTTAAACCTACATTCCAACTAATGACCATTGGGAGGGACTCATCTGATTGTCCTCCAAATATGGTTTATTCTCGTTTCAAAAATAAGACCGCTTAAACCAGCAGATCACAAACCAGTGGGTGGCGTCCCAGTGTTCTGACATTTGGTCTGGCATATAAAACCTGGATACAAATCATCAGCACTCAGGTGCTTATACTCGTTTTGTTTATAGCCTATTTTGCTCATAATCAGTGACTTGATTAAAACTGGAATAATTTTATTTTTGGTTAATGCATGATATGTGATCTCGAGCACCTAGATGTGGTGGTTAGTTATTTAGCTCCATGTGTGTTAGTGTAAGCTTGAACCGATACTAGTTCACAACACCCAACGTCAACTGGCATTACCAGTTACATTGTAGGGTCACATTTGAACAGAGAATATATTGGTAGACTATTTAAATACAGATAACATAAAGCAGAGCGTGCTGTAGTTTACAGTCATAACGAACACTCATACATTATGCTACCTCAGGAATACGTTTTGAGGGTCTAAGTTTTGTCTTGGTGTAGTTCTGAAATTCTCCTGAATTCCCTTGGCTGTCAGTGGACCATTAGCTTGCTAAGTTGCTAACCTCTTCCACTGTTTTGTTTACTGATTCCAGCAGACATGTTTGTTTGTCTGACTTTTAGCTACATCACGTTGTTCCTAAAATCTTTAAGTTGAACATAAAACTAGCTGCTAAAATTATTTAAAGATAATGTTAATTTGCTTCTTCTTCTTCCCTCTTCTTTCTCTATGTCTGCCCCCCCTCTATTTTGGTGCTTCCTTGCGCTGCCAAGCCCCTGACGTAATGCTCCACTGTTAATGATTAGCATGTGGAAACGAGCAGCGCAAGCTTCATTGGGTCCAGTTGGACAAAACAAAGACGGAAGTGAACATGTCCCGCCTTCAAAATAATGACACTGGCATTGAACAAGCTTCTGTTCGAGCTCGTACCCAATAAACATTAAAACAATCTAAGTGTATGGGTTCATCTTGCTTTGGTTTATAAATACACACACACACACACACACACATATATATATATATATATTTATGTGTGTTTTTTTTTAGCTGCTGTAACTTTTTACTTGTACTTTTCCCTTTTATGCGCCTTCATACTTGTGTTCCACTACACTTCATAGGTATATATATATCATACTTTTACTCTGCGATCAATTCGTTAATACCAAATAGAGACAACAAAAGTATGATGGTGTATTATTTGGGTTCATGTCCGGACTGAGCCTAATAATTAAATTTATATGGTAAATCTTTGTTCTTCGCCATCATGACCTGTCATTTTAGTCATCTCACAGCCTGAACATTCTTGAGAGGATGACCACTTGCCCTGTGACTGGATTAAACCACTTTTATAATATTAAGTAGTAAAACTGCTGAACTTTGTCCTTAACATCACAAAGTAAATCTAGGAGAGTATAAGGAGAGAAGAAACTTGGCTTGCCCAAATGCACAGAAGAGCTATAGTTCTCTGAAGAACTGATACACTATTTTAGAGGAAATAGCCACAGCTAATATTTATTTATATCTATTTCTTAGTTAGTTTTTTTTTTTTTTTTTTATCATTCACCACATTTTTAAGGGAGTTAACCAAATGAAACACGTCAATATTTTTGTTTTTAAAAGGTTCATTACTATACCTTAGGCCTTTGTGCGTTGTCCTATAAATCTGATACAGACAAGCTATACCATTCAGAAAGTTTAATTTAGTCTCCTGTGTTAGTTTAGGAGTTTATGTTTCGTTGGTGGTGCACTTTATTTTGAAAGTTGTAAGCGGAAGTTGTTTATGGCGGTCTGGACGGTTTGACCGCTTCTTTTAGAGCGGAGCACCGTCTGCTGGGGAGAGGCAGAGGAAAAGTTAGTCAAGATGGCAAATCCCTCAGACGCGGAGTGAAGGGGCGCCGCTCCCCGAAAAAGCTGAGCCTGCTGCCGGAACCGAGACAAACCCAACGATGCGAACTGCGCCCGGAGGTAAGAGCCGTCCGGCCCGGCACTCCCAGCCGCCTCCACCGCTATTCAAACAGTCTCCGAGAACTTTCTGGAGCTTTTCTCTCCTCTTTTGACCTCTCTGTTTGACTATTTATCCGAGAAAAAGGAGGACCAACGCAGCCTTACTGACTGAGAACCAACGCTGACATTTAAAGCACACAGCATGACATTATTTTCCTCCATTTAGCAAACCTTTTTTCATTTCAGCTAATGGCTGCCGTTATTGGAGTTCAGTAGCCGTTCATTTAACTTTGGTAAAAAAGGAAAAGTCACAGTTGTTCCTCCAGTCTGGGTCAACTGTAGACACCGGTAAGGTTATAGTTTTTTTTCTTTTTTAATAACTCTCACGAATATAAATGTATCCATCTTGATATATTTCTCTCGGTATTTGTATATTTATGGATTTATATCTAAATGTGTTTTTTATATATATATATATATATATAAATAACCGCCGGTGGTCACTCCGTGTTTGCTGATGAAGCAGTGACAGTTTTAGACGGCGGCTAACAGAGTCTGCTCCTAGCTTAACTCTTCGCTCTCTGTTGATGTGAAACTCGGCACCCCGGCCTGTGTGTCGGTTTGAAGCCCAGCTTTACGGGGCCAATCTATGGAGGGAAGCCGCTGCTGCCGTCTCCACAGCAGGCGGGTCTGCCGGCGAGCCGCCGGCGGTAACCCGGCTTCCTTTCTTTGGAAATTTCCGGGAGGCAGCGCCTTCACTACCGACAGCTATATTTTTAGGAAAGGGTGGATACCAGAAACGAAAATTTGTTTATTTTTGTCCCGGTGGCGGATGCCACAAGCCTATGCGCATAGGCGACGGCGAGGAGGCGACCTATAAATGCATGTATGAGTTGATGAGAGCTGGTTTCTTTGAAGCGGGTCTGTTGCAGCAGCACTAAAAGTCTGCAGGGCTGAAGCAACAGGGACAATGAGCTGCCGCATTTACACTGAGGCTATCTTCTCCAGTGATCTCTAAAAGTCACTGTATATGTCACTACTAAAGGCCACGGACAGAACTATCTGTGAAAATCTGTATTTCTTCTCCCCTAACATCTAACATCCTCCTGCAGGTGTAGGAGGGGTTCCCTGAAGAAAAATGCCAGTGAGGCTGAAGCTGATGTGACACAGCGTGTGCTGGAAGAAAGCTGATTCATCAAATATCAATCCCTCTGGGAGCGACTAAGCAGCTGAGAGCAGCTCATATCGCCTAATGCCTAACTAGAAGAGCACCTCACACACCCCCACCAAGAGAGATTATCAGACAGGAGAAGACAGTTCAGAAACTTTGTCCAGCAGGAATATATCTGACACTGGTTGCGAGTGAAACAAATTTTGGGCCCAACTGGCCTATCAGAGATTGGTGTCCTGCTTTCCCAGTTAATTATGACAAAGCTAAGAATGACAATCCAGCATGCCAGCTAAATTTAACTGACTGGCCTCACAGAGATATCAACAAAGGTGATAAGACCATCATTCTCCCCCATCAGTGTTACTCCACCCCTCATTGTAAGGTTGGGCCGACGTGTCCTCCCAGCCAAGCCCAGCACCACCACAGTCAGTGCACCTTTATCCTGCCTCGCAGACCATGATGTTTCGTGATCAGGTGGGCGTGCTTGCCAGCTGGTTCAAGGGGTGGAATGAATGTGAGCAGACGGTGGCTCTGCTGTCCCTGCTGAAGAGAGTGAGCCGGACCCAGGCCCGCTTCCTGCAGCTCTGTCTGGAGCATTCCCTTGCTGAGTGCACCGAACTGCAGGTCCTGGAGGGAGAGGCTAACAACCCAGGTAAGACAACCAGCTGCTTACACACTGTCAACTACCACAGTACATCACACATTCAGACATGTTGAAAATACATTAAGGTTGTAAGTATGGAAACACCAGAGTTATCAGGTACCACACGTCATTTGAGGATAATGACTATTGTCCTAAAACAACACTTTTTCATCTCCAAGGTTAATTTTAACACATTTCCCACTGTCTGGAATTATTGGCAGCAGTTGCCGCTGAAGGGAGACAGACCACCAGTCAAACTCACAAATTTTACTATCGCAATTTTATTTTCGATTTCATTTAAAATTTTGGAGTTTTCACAGGCATGTTCAACGGAACTTTGACAAAAGCTCAACACTCCCTGTCTGAGATATTTCTGCATCAAGAATATCAAATAGCTGACTCATTGGTATGAAACATTTTTGTCCTGAACTGTAGCCAGACAGTAAATCATGGCAGAAGGGTGTTCGGGCCATGAACACTGTTGGCTCGGCCGGCACTGTGGCTGGCTGTAGAATCAGGTCTGTCGGTCTGTCAGTCCGTCAGTGTGCCAGTCTATAGTCCTGTAGCACTCCCTGGGTTGGTATCATGCCAAGGCACCCATGGGGGGGCTCTGCCTGGGTTTTCTTGTATCAGACTGCAGCGTGGCTATGGAAACAAAAACCCTGGCAACTGACTGGGCTAAAGAAAAATTGAATGAAATGCTGTTGCTTCAATGGAGAGCAGGCATCTGTGTGTACCTATGGCAACATCTGTATGCAGTAACACATCTGCTGGCTAACACTGTGCCTCCAGTGGCAGCAGGCATTACCGGGGTGTCGTAATGGCCATGCCCCGCAGTGACACATGGTTATCACCAAGGTTTACAACAGGCAGTGGCTGCACTTAATACAAACTGGTCTTTGTTATTGTTTAATATAAAGCTGGAGACATCAAAGCACTATATGAAGTGAACTCCTCCCAAAGTCAGGCTGGTTCATACTATCAGAGATGAAAACATATTGAAGGGATGAAGAGGGCTTCACAAACGGTGTGGGGTTTTTTTTGTTGTTGTTGTTGGTTTTTTTTTTTTTGTGTGTGTGTGTGTTTTTCAGACTAGTGTTGAGTCAAGGAGACACAGTCTTGTGATCTTTGCCAGAAAACAAGTGTCTCAGTCATATTTCATTCATATATTCTGCTTAAATCTTCATCCTCATTTCCCATCTAACTGATTTATGGTCTCTGCAGCAGTGAGACATGAAGGAAATATGCCTGTTGGTGGAGTTTTGTGTAGTTTGTGCAACATCACAAACTAAATAAAAGGTCTGAGTGAAATGTAAACTCAGCCTTTAGCTGTTATTGGTATTGGTGATTTACACAGTTGAATGGCTGAGGATATGGAGTCATTTGTCATCAAGAGATCAGGGACAGAGATTTAATCGTTTGGAGTGGCCGGACCTGAAATCCAGATCACAATATATCGCCACATTTCCGTTGATTATGAACACAATTTAGTTTTAATTGACTTCTAACCCTGACAAAACAAGCAAAGCAACAATTTTTACAAGCAACATTTTATTTTTCATTCATAGTACTCGTGAAGAGCAGCATGGCAGCATAGTGATTAGTGCCGTTGCCTTATAGCAAAAAGGTCTTGGGTTCGGTTCCTGGTCTGGGGCCTTTCTATGTGGAGTTTGCATGTTCTCCCGTGCTTGTGTGGGTCTCCTCCGGGTACTTCAGTTCCCTCCCACCGTCCAAAGACATGCCTGATTGTTTGGTGACTCTAAATTGCCCATAGGTCTGAGTGTGATGGGTTGTTTCTCTGTTTGTCTCTATGTGTTGGCCCTGGGATGGACTGGCAGCCTGGACAGGATAAGTGGTAGAAGATGAATGAATGAATGAGTTCTAGTGAGTTTCTAAAATTATAATAATTTTGTAGCAATTACTATACGCAAAAAAATATAAAATAATTATAAATGAAAATGTTCTTCTCATTCAGCCCTGACACATTTAGTGCATCTCATAAGAAAAACGAATTATTACTTTAAAAGCCTGTAATAATCAGATTGTGACTGTGGAAAAAATTTAGATCTAGACTTGTGGTGTGGGGAAAAGCTCAGGCCAGGTTGATGAGCATGCATGCTACACACTGATGTGCACCCCGAATGAAAGACATACAGAAAGTGTTGTTAAAGAGATAGAAAGGGACAGTTACAAATGCTTTTTAATTGAGAGAATTGGCCAGAAAGACACCTGAGTTTTTCAGGAGCTGCAGGGAGAGTGCAATTTGACATAATTTTTCATGCTGAAAAATGTCTGACTGTGGCTTTCTGGGCCACATACAGTTTAAAGAAATATCACCTCATTAGAAAACATTTCTGTAACATATTGTGTTATAAGGCTTAAATAATACCAGTACTTAATTCTTTGCATTGTCTACATTTTGTTACATAGTTTCATCTCAAATCATGATCCAAATTCCCTTTCATCAATTTTAAATCTAAATTTATGTGTACTGTTTTCTGTAAATCATTTTCTCTGTATCTACATCATTCCTCAAACCAAAATTGCAATGTACATTTTTTTTTTAAGTTGTGTTTTTTTTTTTTTTTTTTAAAGTTGTGTCAATATCTAAATGAGTGTGACTCCGCATTATAGTATATCATTTTTTATTTATTTTTCTGTACCATAAAAACCGATGTACATACTGAACTGTGACTTTAGTGTACCGTTACACCCCTAGTGAACACAACATCAAGCAGGGGAAACGTTATTCGTAATTATTGAAATTAAATTTGTGGTGTGTTAGCTAGGGGTACACAAATCGTATGCTAAAATCAAAGTTTGATATGTACTTTGGTCTCGAAATCACAGTTTGGTACATTTTCGGCATAGAAAAATGCAAAAAAAAAAAAAGAAAGAAAAAAAGTTTAAACTGCTTGCATGGTCTCCTGACCACAAAGTTTCTTCTGAGGGTTACTGTGATTTTTAACACAAGTTGTTGTACACTACCTTTTACATAGGGAAAAATACATTGCTTCCCCTCGACACATGGGTGGTGAATTTACTGTGTCCTTTCATATTTTGTCAGGGCTGCAGGATGCATACCTAGCAATATTACTGGTTCTCACAATGACAGCTGCTTGTGAAAAGAATGGTGGAATGGTGGAGCCATGTAATTAACAATTTTGGTCAGTGTTTGGAAATAAATCACAAACTGGCCACAGGACACTGAGCCCCTCTTACACAACTGTAAGCTTATAAATTGATAGGGAACAAGTGCTGGTGCAAAAGAGAGACTTGGAGGCTGTTAAAGGGTTAATGTGCAGCTGGAAGTCTTGGGCTCAGTGGAAAAGCGCAACTATTTGGAAAGCAGTGTACAAATGAATGGAATCCTCAGTGACCTACTTCTTTGAGTGGCTGAGAGGCTGCCTTGTTTTGGGATCCAGTGAGTGATGCTAGTTTATTTGCAACTTTTAGTCATTGTTAACAGGGTCATTATCTCCAGGACATAAAATGACAGGTCAAGTTGCATCATGTAGGATTTATTTTAATTGTAGTAGTATTAATTTTACTATTATTAATATGATTTCCTTGGATTCTCATGAGTAACTTGGTTTGCAAATTTTCAAGCCTCAACATTTCTATCTGAACAGTCCAGTATAGATAAAATGGAGAAGTTCTAACCAACATCAACAAGTGAGCCACCTACAACCATGCCTATTAAATCACTTCGGAGTTTCAGCTGTTACGGATAGATCTCAGTAAAAATTTTAATTTGTGTCATCTTCTACAATGTTTGAGGACAATAAAATTTAGCCTGCTGCAATTCAGTTGTGATTATTAAGGAATGCAACTTCCAGCCATCTTTCCCCTTTTAAAAGAACAAATCTTCTTTTGAGACAATCTCAAGAGGGACAATGTCAAATAGTAGAGTTGAGGACATGAATTGAGAGCAGAGCACTGTCTGAAGAACAGGACACATGCACACAGACTCAGGGTGTAGGGTTAGTGTAAGGGGTGGGGTTAGGAGTGGACAGTGGGTCTGGTGTTCTAAATGACTAACTTCATTTTCGTGTGGTGTACTGCTGACCTGGCTTGCATGGCTGTTTGAGGAAGGATGGATATGTACAAGCAACTGTGTTGTAGAATGGAAGGTGGCGGAGGTACAGTTCTATATCTGGGATGAGTGGCCGTGTCTGTTGTCCATTTGAGTGTGGTAACCATGTAATTCCTTCTTAATTTTTGTTACTTTACCTGTTGAACTCTCTAATGATTTGTTACCTTCAAAAATTAACAAATTTTTTGTTCTGTAAGGTGATGTTTTCAGATAGTTTTTTGTATTCCAGCAACAGTCCAGTTGATCTGCCACAGCATAAGACCAGGAGGGGTAAAAGGTCCATCTAAAGCTGGACCTATGTTTTGTGTCTTTGCTCAAAAAGAGATATAAACAATAATCAATTACTAAAATAGTTTTTATTTTTCTGTCAATCAACTTATCAATTAATCAACTAATTCTTTCCACTCTACTACAATCTACAATTTTAGGTAGTCATTGACAGAAGTGTAAGCTCTCCCCCTCTGTGTCACGAAAGGGTTCTGCATATAAATATAACAACTTGTTTATAACTGGCTCTAAATCCTGTGGACCCTGGGGTGGAGGTTGTTCCTCAACGGTGATTTGCTGACAAGAGAGAGAGAGCAAAATATAGAATACTTTTGCATTTGTCTGTGTGTGAGATGACTGACATCAAGGGAAAGTGTGCATTGTATAATGGTTAGTATTACTCAGTATTACTCAGTGAATTCCTGTTGTACTCTGTGTCTAAACTAGGCCTGATGAAAACCTAGGCTGGAAATCAGCATTCCTGGCTGAGGCGGTAAACTGTTCCGGTGTTGGGGATACTGTCTAGGAATGTGGGCACGTCGGAGCACACTTGAGTCAGGCGTTCGGCAAGAGTTGATCAGGGGCTTTTCCAGTGGGGGTGGAGGTAGGGGCGGCAGTGGAAAAGGAAAACTGATTCCACCTTCATTGGAGCTAAGGTCTCCTGAGTACACTTCGGTATGGAAGAGGGGAGGGAAGAAGGACTTGAACGGAGGGGCGGGGTTGAGGAAGGGTAAAAATGAAGACTCAGAATATACTGGTGCCATTTACAGCTCAAAAGCATTCATCCCTTTCTCTGACTATTCCTAACTTTTCCCAAATTTTTTTTTGTATGTTTTAAGCCTTTGATTGTTTGCCTTTTCAATCTTGGGTGTCCTTGACAACATTAATTAAAAAGAATAAGTTAGTAAAAAGTTTTCCTGAAGATGATTGGCAAAGCAATAATTTTAGGCACCATGAAATGACAAAATACAATCTTTGATCAAAGGAAAATAGGGAGTCATGATTTTTCTGTGAAGGGTTTTCTCTGAAAGTACGCTCCAAGCACTGTGTTATTATCCATACTGAAAGGGAGAGGTGGAGTTACGACATACGCAGCTATCACCCTTTAACTTTAATCTGATGTAGCTGGCCCTCTCTTCTCCCAAAGGAAGGGCCTATAAATATTGGCTCCCATAGACATAAAAGTTAAAAATGGAAGTGATATGATATGATTTTTCACACACGTACAAGCTCCATTTGTCAACATCCTTTCTGCTTTTATAAATGCCTCATTGGCCATTTTCTCAAAGAGAGAGACAGAGAAAAAAACTCTTGTCTCTGGATGAGGCGCCAAACTATTTCATCGCACCCACGCATGAGCAAACAGTTTATTTCTGGAAGTTGAAGGCGTGTTGAGTGAACTCATACTGAACCTCAGGAATGGGGACAGACAACCTGCCAAAACGACCAGAGGGGAAAACGGCTTGTCTTTTCCTCTGGGCTTCTACAGCAAAGGCTTTTTATTTTCAACTCTGTGTGTGTATGTATGTTTGTTTTCTCTGTTTGTGTGAAACGAAAGGATGGACAGAAAATGTTCTTAGGACTAGCTGCTAAAAGGCTTCCACGCAGATGGAAGCTGCTCGATGGCTTTGACAGGCTCTTGATATCATCTCTAAGAGACAAGGTGTCACTTATAGCTGGTATTACGCAATCAAGTGCTTCACAAATCCTGGATGTTTGGTTTCTCAATGGCCTCCTCTGTGCTTAATTTTGAGCCCAGCTTTGCGTTCCCCAACAATTTGGATTACTGTGCCATATTTGTGTCAGTATGTTTACACCCAGCTTCAAACTAAAACCCACATTATCACCAGTTATAATTGAAAGAGTGGTCTACAATCTAGCATTAAGGAAAATTTACATTTCCTTAAATTTCTGAGGCTTTTGGGTGAGAAGGGGGTTTTCGGTGGGTTACGTATGCAAAACATCACTCAATACTAAAGAAGAAAAAAGTAATTTGCCATTATTGCCTCTGACCAATCAAAGCTATGTACACATGGTGGAACATTTAGGTGTTATATTGGTCAAACACTCTGCTGAGTATGGAGGCAAATCTGAAGCAGTAAACACTAAACACAGCTGTTGGTTTGGGCCGGTCTAAAGCCTCAATAAGCTTAATTGGACAGTGTGGGCCAGAGGACTGAACTGGTCCCTCTGTCTCTATTAGCCTACCTCTAGAAATAATGATTGATGAATTTTCTTAATGCAGAGTCAACATTAATAAGGCTGATAGTGTCTTAACCATTTCATTGAGTATTCAGTTTTGGTTTGTTTTGGAATAGGAAACTGCAGGAGACACTTAGCTAAAGTAGAACTATGTTTATGATGTAGTTAAGGCAGTTCTCTCAGTTGCCCGATTACATCACTTGGTAAGTCATATGCAAGGCCTGTTCGTTAGTGAAGCAGTAGTTGAAATGGAAACAGACAACAAATACCCACTTTTTTCCACCCAATTTTGTTATTTGGTTTTCATGTTGTGCCTAACCAAAACAAATGTGTGCAGTTAGAGCTCTAGTGAATTATACTGAGTAATTGATCAGTAAATATGTGTAAATAATTAAAATTGAATATTTACACCTAACTTGTATAATGTTATGTCCCGAAACACTGTCTGAAGTCATTGGTGTGTGAATTAAAGGAAGAGAGAGATAATGTAAAAAAGAATGAGGGAGGGTGAGAACAGGTGAGGAATACCAGCTTATCTCATAGATGACCAGTCAGTCTCGCCCTGACCAGACCAAACATACAGGCGTATAATTTTCCTCATATAGCCCCCCTAGACCAGCCCCTGCCCTTCCCCTTCTCCTTACCCACCCTGCTCTAAGGCAGCTGGCTGTGCTATACAGTACATTTCTTGTGGAAGGAGGCTGTTTAAGTTTGGGAGCCATCCAGTCCCAACTGTAAAGACAAGCAGATCTGTACAGACAAGGCAACCCACAAAATAACATAACAAGTTTGACTTGGAATGAGGAAGATGTTGGCCCTTAGACTGTACACTGTCACGCCGTAATTTCTCTAATAATCATGAGCAAGAGCACACCTTCAGCTGACATTTCAGAAAAAATGCTTTATATTTTAATAACAATGAAGCTTCAGTTCCTAGTTCATTCCTCTTGACTTGTACATATGAGATAGTCACAATAATTTTGTTAATTTACTGGTTTTATTGAGCTGAATATTCTTGAAAAATGAAGCTTCCAGTAACCATCCAGAGAAGCTGTTCGACTTTAACCGCTTAAAGAACAATGATGACATGGATATCCATAGTGCATGTTTTGATTTTGTTTTGATTATCATTTTCTGATGGATTGACTGATCCTCATAGCATTCATAACACCAGACTTTTGTATAGAACACAATCACACTTAATATAGTCCCATCAGTAATGGTGTAAATATTATCTTAATTGATGATTTTCAGTGATGGTGGGCTACATATGTTTGTGAAACTGAAATTACATCCTGGGACCTTCTATTTCATATTGTTTCTGCAGTGAAATTGTCAGATTTATGAAATTTTAAAGAACAGCAATCAGGAGCTGAAGGTTTAGAAATGAGACAGTGGGATTACTGAGCCTCCTTTACTTTGCTGTGCTATACAAAGGGCTGGCCGATATGGCTTAAAAATTAAATCTTTTTTCACACCAGACTCAATTTAAATTTGTAATAGATTTTTATTTATTTTCTAATTTTAAAAAATTAAAATGACAAAACAAGTTTTGATTTAATTTTGTTTTGATTTTCATTTCTAAGATTTGAAAAAAGTTTCCCCTTTGGATTAAAGTGTAAAAAGTTCTTACTTTGCTTTTTCACAGAAATGACCATTTAGTCCATTGAGCACCATTATTGTCCAATTAGAGTCGCCATATGTAGCTGTCCAAGATGGCAAATCCAACTGCGTATAACTGCAAGGAGTTCTTTGTTTGTTCTTTGTATATAGTAAGTTCAAACTCTGCCCTCTGAACTACAGGAGCCCAAGGGGAGCATTGTGTCGGAAGTTAAAAGGAAAACCGATTTTCATTCAAAAATCATCCTAAACTACACATTTGATTAGTTGATTTTTCGCCCAGCCCTTGTTATAAATCTTCACATGGCATGAAAAAAGTCTGTAGGAAGTGTGTAGGAGAAAACTGACCAGGAACAATATTTGCGTCTACATTTGTAAGTACATTTTTGAGTGATACCTTCAAATCATAACTAATGCTGTATTGTTATGACCAATGAAAACAGTGAATAAAAAATAAATAAAATTAAAATCCAACTGAAAAATAAGTCTGTATTTCTACCCTAAATTCTACCTTTTACGGAGATAGCAATGTTCCATGTTCATTGACAATGGTCATTTAACTTTTATGGGGTAAGAGACATTCTGAGCCTGTCCCATCCCATCAGGACCAATATCCACCAAATCTAATGTATATCAGCTAAGAGGGAAGAGGCATATTTGGTAGTATTGCACCTTAGTGACTGGATATCAGAACACAAAACCTTCAGGTATGTACTTTTTAAGCTTCTGCTCACTGTCAATGATTAAAAATGCATCATCACCAATGGCTGATCATGTCAGTAATTAAGATTAATTTTGGAAATTAATGTCCAGTGATGGAGGCCAATATTAAACTTGCCTGTTGTCAGGGAGAAGTATCCACTCTAACACATGGCTGCATGTTTTATGTTCTTCCAGCAACTCCAGTTGAGCTAAGAATCTGAAGCTTTTGCACAGTGCTATACCATAACACCTCTGATTCTTAAGGTTGAAAATGGCTGTAGACATCTTAACATGAGAAGGGCTGCTGTGCAGAAAAAAAAAAAAAAAAAAAGATTCTTGGCAGGAACGTTTTTAGTTTGAGAGTCCATGGCAGCTGAGCCAAAACCTTAATGTGGGCGCTGCTCCAATCTCAGCTGTGACTCTGACTGTCCTTTCTGTCCTCACATGAATGGATGGGGACAGTTGAGACACAGCAAGGTGCCACTGACCACTCTCGTTTACTTCTGATTGGTTGACACGCTGTTGGCCACAACTGACAGTGACATCAGCAAAACCAGCCCAGCTTGAGAGCCCTATGGCAACAGTTGTTGGAACAGGCATAAAACAGAGAGACTTTGTGTCCCCGGTAGGGGAAATGACCTCATACAAACCAGGCTCCTCCAGGAAGCTGTGTTCACTGTCTCAAGTTACACTCAGTAAGGTACTAGTAAACTGGGCAGGGGTCTTGAAAATGCTGTAAACTTGAGTGGATGGGAGTCATTTCTCTCAGGGAGATGGGTTGATTTTAATATTATCTGTGGTAGTTGATTATGATCCATTAACAGTCTATGTGATGGTAATTTTTTACTTTCACTCTTAAGGAATAAATACAACTGAAATCAGCACTTTTCATATTCTTTATCATGGCTTAAGCACTTTAGTTATCATCTGTTTACACAAGAATAAGATAACCAGCCTATTTTCTTGTTCAAAGTTACTTTAAAGACATTTATATCGACAAAGCTGAGGTCTTTGTTTATTTTGCGATGCCTTGTTTGTAGTCTATATATTTATGCAAAAAAAAAAAAAAAGGTGAACATTGATTTACTTGTACTAATTTACCCTACTTGTACTTTTTATGTTTAAAATATTATCTTGTTTTATAGAAGAAGGTTTCATAGACTCAGCAAGCACATTTTTTTTTGAAGTTTGTAGGGGCAGGCATCCATTGTGGGCATTATAGGCAGTTTTTCTGTGACTTTTATAATGTTCATATTGCTGTTGGAATTATATCAACCGAAATTAAGAAATCTTGTACATATTGTCCAGCCTTAATTTTAATGCTAAAACTTAGAGGAGACAGTTTTTGCTCTTGTCTCCTGGCCTTGTTTCTTCCCTTTTAGGGAAGATGACAGGAATAAATGTGAAAGGAAAATGACAGTTGTGTTAGTTAAATGACCACAGGCCCTGCAAAGGACTGGTGACCTGTCCAGGTTGTATCCACCCTAGCCCAATGTGAGCTGGGATTGGCTCCAGCATCTCCTGCAACCTGGAACGGATAAGCAGTAGAATATAACGAATGAATAAATGACCACATTTTGTCACACGCAAAGTTTTAAAAACCCCATCTGGAGCGATGAATTACATCCTCACATAGGGAATAGGCTATCCTCCACCATCCTTCCTCTGGTGGTATTACAGTATGTCTGTACAAAACACTATATGTCTTTATTTTAGGGATGCAGCGATTAACCGATTTTACTATGAACCGCGCTTTAAAACGTCACGGTTAATTTAATCCCAAAGGCTCCACTACACCGAGTTTTTCTGTTCTCACTCCCAAAAAACTGACACTATGCTGGTACAATATTTTCGGCGCAACCTGCACGTAACGAAAACAAAGTTACACCAGAGGTGCCGCTGCTTACAGTCCCGTGCGTATCAAAGGGCATGGAGGCTACGCTACATTAGTTAAACAATGGCAGAAGGACCAAGCAGCGAAGCTTAGTTTCCACCTAAGAAAAAAGTCAAGTCGGTGGTGTGGGAGTATTTCGGATACAGCAAGAATGACCGGGGAGTCATTCAAGATGACGGATCAACCGTCTGCAGAACATGCAGAAAAAAAGTTGCGGCTAAAGGTTCAAACACATCAAACTTGATGCAGCATTTGCGGGATAATCACCCAGCTTTACACACCAAAGTAAAGGTAACACGTAAAACTGAGTGAAATTACATTGGTGTTCAGTGTTGGATACATTTGTGACCACAATAGTTAGTGATAGAATGTGATGTTACTTCAATAAACTTGAACATTTTAAGCTTAGCGTATTCAATTAACACTATCAATTTGTTGCAGCAATGGGGGCAGGTGGGGGTTGAAAATTCACCCTCATCCAAAGTAAGGAATGACCAAAAAACTTTTTGAATTACTGAATTAGTCTCAGACAGTCAAAGGGAAACCTCTCAATAGCAGCCTTCACAAATGCAGGGCTGTCCCCAACAACCATTGAGCAGTATGAAGTGAGCGAAGTTAAAGTTGCTACAGACAGCACATTCATTATATCAGAGGCAGATGATGTTCATATCATATAAGCCTGACCATCTGTGCTGCATACTGTACAGTTTTTCCAGCAGTTAGCTGTAATAGATGCCTGTACAATTACTGTGTCCTTGCTTCATGTAGTCTTTGTACCTTATCCTGTCTGATCTTGCTTGTTGTGTTGTTTTTTTGGATGGCCGCAGCACTAAAATAGTTTACGAAACACATCCCTGTTACATTCACAAATGTACTAGAAACAATAACCCAAACCACACCTCCAATAAACTGTGTGTACACACATTTCTTTCTGTATGTGTCCTCATTCTTCCCAGCAGCTACGGAAATAAACCTTTCCACCACAAAGGAAAATAATTATTATTCTTGTACAAGGAAGGAGAGGGGTTCTGAGTTGAGCAAGAGAGACAGAGAAACAGAGAGGCAAAGAGAGTGGCTAATGGGCCCCTGACTGCCATTTCCTTAAATAGAGTTGTGGGTTTCTCCTGACCAGCCCTGGCAAAGTGGAGGCTCACATTCCCAGCATAACTGTGACTGCCACATTCAGAGCCTCCCGACACTCCAGCACACTCCAGCACTACATACACTACCACAGGTAGCCTGCAATTAATTTGGCCCGTTTTCAGGCTCCACACTGATTCTTCCCAACCTTCAACCACCAGTTACTCCTGCATCAGAGGAGAAAAGAGGATGTTGATGAAAGACTCAAGAGGAAGTGGGTAGGGGGGTTGGAGTAAAGGATAGCAAAGAATTGTTCTCCATTCATGCAGTAGCCTTGTCCTTTTACTAGGAAACCTCCCCCAATGCTGGGAAAGAGACAGTAAAAAATGATCTGCACTCTTCACTTATCCAGAACATACAAATTATTAGACTGTATCAAGCCCTGCGCATAGAGATGTAGCATAGGCGCACCTATAGTTTTATTTATGTTTGACCTTAGACAAAAAAATAATCAGAGGAAGGGAGATAAGGGCCTTTCTCAAGGGCCCTTCTCAAGGGCCCTCAGTTGTGGCAATGAGGGTGGGGACAAGCAGTGGGTATGTTGTAGACTATCAAATATTACATACATAAATCATACATACATTAAGTTAGACAAATTTGATGTTTGATCAGTGACTTCTTCAACATAAAACAAATTCACATTCACCTCCAATTATACTATCAATATCAAAATCGATAACTGAATCAGATGTTTAACTGCCAAATATTGATATAAAAAATAAAAAAAAAAACAGCCATTTCATCTTCTTTTACTCATTTTTGGAATTGTTGGACCTATTATGATTGTGGTTCAGTGTGGATATAGAATGTGAGGCTAGTGAAGCAGGATGCTGTCGTGAACAGTAGCCATAATGATTCTTTTCCTTTTCCTGTGCAGAAAGACACACACGCACAGACACACATGTAAATATGTCCGAGTCATCGTAGACAGGTGCTTCCCACTTTACCACTGTTGGTGTACTCATATATATATATATATATATATATATATATACACACACACACACACACACACAGAGTCTTCTTGGCGGCTGTTTAAAACATTACACAATATAAATAAATAGGCAGCTTAGAGGAAAAGACCCACTTTACACCTACTGTGCACCAGCACTGCTGCAGACAGACACAGGTGCACACAATGAGAAAAACAGATGAGAGCTGTGCTTTATATAAACTTCTATAATTTGACCAGGTGCTCTATCTGTGATGATGTAAAACGGCTATGAATGGTTTTCCTCTTCCTGTTTTATTCCAGATCACTTTAATCTCTCTCCCTCCCTCTCTTGCTCTGTGTGTCTTTGTGTGTCTGTGGTTGTTTGTGTGTGTGCGTGCATGATTGTGAGAGAGAAAGTTAAGACTGATTTACAGGAAAATCCTTACTTCAGCATTATCTGTGGAATTAGAATTGTGGACTGTTTCCCACATTTAACTTGTAAAAATATTTTCCACTTAGTTTCAATTAGAGAATCAAATATATTATTGATCATAAAATACATTGCAGATAGATTTTTAAAGTTATATACTACAGGGTCTTTGTGTTTTGTAGCCTATAGTATTTTCTATAGTGTCTCTTGGGTTCCATTACGAGGGGAGAGTGACATGGCAGGAAAACTTGAACTAAGTTTAGATGATGACCAGTTAAAATGGTCACGCCCCCCGTATCTTGATTATTTCAGTCATCGTTAAAGAAGCCTCAAATTCCAAACTTAAATTAGTCTATTCACAACACGCAGAGACACACAAAGAAAAACACAGTTTTGCCTCCGTCTCCAAACTGACCTACTGTGACGGGAACAGAGGTAAGGGGAGAGCACTGTAATGACTGTCCTGTTTGTCTCTTCCTTCTTCTCACTGTGCTACTGTTCAAATCTTGCAAGTCAACAAAATGACTCGTGAACCAAATGGTGGCATGGTGTCATTTGAAGCCATCCAGTGTAGTGACTACTTTACAGCTGAAAGTTCTGCCAGCAGCTAGCCACGCCATCAATGTTGTTTGTTTCCATCAATCAAAAAAGAACCACTTTTTTGATTGATGGAAACAAAATTCAAGTGCAGTGTTTGTTTCTAAGCTACAGTAAGTGTAGCTCTCCCATTCTTGCACAATCAACCTGAGGACAAATGTCAAAAATAACAAAAAGTAAATCACCTGCTAAACAGTTTGCTTCCTGTCACTCAGCTTCACTTTTGTTGCAGAATGACACTGATTTTTTTTTTTTTTTTTTTTTTAATGGACTGGATTAGATTTTCTCTCTGCTCTCCTATTCCTCTTCTGCTTCATCACTCTCCACCAGACATGAAATGATTTCACTTCAAAGTTGAAGCTGAGCTTCTATTGGTACTTATAGTTGATGGATGATAACAGAATCATTATTGTCTCATTCATTCATTCATCTTCTTCCGCTTATCTGTTTCTGGGTTGTGGGGGTGCTGGAACCAGTCCCAACTCACACTGGGCAAGGGCGGGGTCACCCTGGACAGGTCACCAGTCCATCACAGGGCCAACACACAGAGACAGACAGACAAACAACCACTCACATCCACACTCAGACCTACAGACAATTTAGAGTCGTCAATCAACCTAAACATGCATGTCCTTGGACGGTGGGAGGAATCTGGAGTACCTGGAGGAAACCCAGGCAGGCCCAGCGAGAACATGCAAAATCCGCACAGTAAGGCCCCAGGCCCGGGAATCAAACCCTAGATATTCTTGCTGTGAGGCAACAGTGCGATGCCGCCATGCTGCCCCATTATTTTCTGGTACTTTGCTGGTATTCTGATCACAGAAGACTTAGTGTATGGTCCTGTCTGGTCAAGCTTTTGAACAAAGTAGAACAGACAGGAGAAAATGGCTCCTCCTCCTCTCCTTTTTTTTCCCCCTTAGTCACTTGTGTCAGTAGGTCAGACCAAGGCCAAGGTCAGGCTGATCACACAACACTGACACTCTCTCTCTCCCACTCTCTGTCTCCCCTCCCTCCCTCTCTTTGAAACTTTTCTTTTTATCATTCTTTCTTCTTACTTTCCTGGAGCTTTTTCTCCCTTCTTGTTTTTTGCCAGTATGAATGTCCCCTCTCATTTATTTTCCAGTTTTCTGTCGCTCTGTGTTCTCGCCCTCCAGTAGAAGCCTGTTGACATTCGTGAACTTTCCTGTCCATTTTGGTTTATCTTCTCTTTCTACTGTCTTCCTTCTCTCCTCCCTTATGACCCATGTACAGGGTTCTTAAGCTTGTGCTAGAACCTGTGGGAACCTGCCTGCCTGTCTTGTCAGGACATCTCTCTTTCTCTCCCTCTCTATTTATTTCTTTCTTGGTGGGGCCAGGCAACATATAGCATTAAATGAATCAAATCAAATCAAATCAAATCAAATCAAATCAGATTTATTTGTATAGCGCCAAATCATAACAAAGTTACATCAAGGCACTTTACATATAGAGCAGGTCTAGACCAAACTCTTTATAAAATTATTTAAAGAGACCCAACAGATCCCCCGATGAGCAAGCACTTGGCGACAGTGGCAAGGAAAAACTTCCTTTAAGAGGCAGAAACCTCGGGCAGAACCAGGCTCAGGGGGGGCGGCCATCTGCCTCGACCGATTGGGTTGAGAGAGGGAGAGAGAGAGAGAGAGAGAAGCACGGGGGAGGTGGGGGGCAAAGTTGGGTAGAGTAGGGAGAGAAAGAGAGCAGGAGGAGGGGATATTCAAACAGGTGTAGGCAGGAACATGATGCTGCATGAGGTTCGTAGGAATGATGCTGTATGGAATTCTTGAAGATGTGGGAGCAGCAGGCATTGCAGGAACATGGGATGGTGATGATTCATCACCTGCAGGATGAGGACAGGGAGAGAGAGGAGAGGAGCTGGGAGAGAGAGAGAGGAGAGGAGCTGGGGGAGACGGAGACTTCGGGAAAACATGGTTGACATCATACATTTTGTGTTCCACACCTCTTCCAATGTACATAAGCTCTCCTTCTATGTTCTTTTATTGCTCTTGTTTCTCTCTTCTTTTTGTGTCTTTCTAACCAACATGTATTTCTGTTGTTTTGTTTTTTCCACTTTTTGCTCTTTTCCCAATAATTTGTTTCATACATTTTTTTCCCTTATATTCTCAACCTCCTTTTCATTAATCAATTACACTTATTGTTTTCATCTCAGTGTTTTTACCCCCAGTCAAGTATGTTCATTAACATGTCTCTGTTAAATCTTCTTATTTTCGTGATCATCTTCAAATCAAATTTATCATCTTATAATATTCTATTTCTAATTTCCCAGACACCATGATATTTTCTAGCTGTATTGTTTTCTTTAAAAGAAATACAGCTCAGAACCCAAATATGTTCAGTACTATCACGTATCCAAATTTTAAAATTATTAAATCTAAAATTATTATTATTATATCAAAATAGTTGCAGATTTATTTTTTTTTTAAAGACTAATAAATGTCCTAAAGATGAGGCTATATGCAAAAAAACAAGGAACTGTATATCTTATTACTCCAGAAATGCCTCTTTAATTCCCAACATTCAAGTATTCTAACTGATTTTTTCAGTCTTGTCTGTTACAGCATCATGCTTTAAACTTCACTCATGGCTAGTCAGGCCTAATATGGACACTTTATTCAGTATCTTACAATGAACACAACAATCCCTAGCATGTTTTGGTTGTTTTATTAGTTAAATTTACTGTTTAGTTGAAATGTAAAGTGACTTTTTTTTTTCTTTGGCGTTGTTAGGGAATATTGTAGTTGGCCAATCTTTCATGCGACGTATCGCTTGACAAGCATTCCTCACAAGGTTTTTATGTAAATTACTGGATATTATGATGATGTGCAACAAAATCGTATGTGCAGTGAAAAAGTTGTTAAATGGAACCATACTACAGATGGGGCTATGGCTTGGCTGGTCTGTGTGAGAGTGTGTGTGAGTGACCTGGCTGTGGATCCGTTAGGAATCACTGCATTTTTCAGCAGCAGCCTCTGTGGTATGCCAGCACATTCCCCACTGCTGAGCTGGAGAATCCACTCGGACAGCAGAGCGGGAACTTTTCCTTTCTACCCCCTCCCACTCATCACTCCACCGATCTACTACACTGCCTTTCTTGACTTTGTTCTCCTTAAATAACCTCCACCAGCATATCTCCTCTTCCTCCACCCATAGCTTCTTCTTAGTTCTCTAAACTGTTGTACAAAATCCCTCCACATACAATGTGGGTCTTTGTCTAAACCACGAACGTGTTGTGGGGTATGTGAGTCTAAACTGTGTAAGTAAATATGCTTCCAAATAATATGCTGTCTTTCCAGTGTTATTGTTCTGTGAACTAGAGACATGCTGCTTTTTTTCTCCTTAAACTAGAGAATCACCCCCTCGTAACAAGCTTCAAATTTACTTTCATATATACACTAATGAACAAAGTTGGGAAAAATTTGAAGTGAACTGACCCTTTGGCCGGAGCATTGCTGCTTTACTCCTGGGTGTTTATCAATCATCAAACAGTCATATGCTATTAAAATCTGTCTGAAAATGGCTTTACCTCTCACTTGATTTATTAGTTAATAAATTAAGCTTAATAAATTATTAGCTTATTCCCTAATGGATTTATGGTCTCATTCTTTAGTTTCAAGCCTTCTTCAATACAACATGCTGTGTTTATTGTTGGTCAGATCTCTTTCGCTTCTGCTTGGGTTGCTGTCCTTTTGGTTTGTAAAGGAAACACGCTGTGTTAGATGTGGTGTTGGATCAACAACAGCTATAGTGAGCTGGCAGTAGTGGCGCAAAATGAGCCACTTTGATGTTTGTTTTGCTAACAGCAGAACCACAGGACACAGGTTTACAGGTCACACAGTCACACACACAGACTTATGAGGATTTTCCATGGACTAGATTCAACTCCCAACAGACTAACTTCCTTAGTTACACCTCAGATATATCTTCATTTTAACCCTAAAAGATATCTAATCCTAATTTTTAATCTTAAACTCAATGAAAACTACTTTCATATTATTAATCTTCTAATTCACAACCAGGCACACTAGTTTATGTTTATTCAAATTCACAGTCGTCTGACTTATTTGTTTGTTTGTTTGTTTATTTATTTAATTTTATTGTTTATTTTTTGTTTTTTGCCATGAGAACTGGGTTCATGCACACTTTTCCACACAGTCTGCCCACTACATTCAATGTTCTTGTCTCTTTCTTTCACACACACATATTAAAAGTTAGTGTGTCATGGTCAGTGTGGTTGGGAGGTAATCTATCCCTTTGCTAGCCTCTAACATCGTCTTATCTGTTGTGCTACCTGCCTTGTTCGGGCTTTATGTGCTGTTGACCTACCTATTTTTAGAACAAGAGGAATCACGTGTCCAACAAACAGTCTCCAGTGTGTGTGTGTGTGTGTGTGTCTCCCTTGGGGTATGTTTATGTTTGTAAATAACCGATGTGTAAAAAATGAGCTAAAACAATCCCATTGTTTCCACCACTGTCACGTCTGTCTTGTGATTGGAGTCGGAACTAAAGAGGACATGCAATTTTTAAGCTGTAAGTCACTTTTCCACTCTTGATTTGAATTGTGTGCTGATTCACCACAGAATAGCGCGTCTTTTAACCTAACACCTGATTATTTCACTATACCATTTTCTGTGCATAATATTTTTTTTGTGCTATTAATCTACTTGAACCTATAAGGAACAGGAAATAATTGTAAATATTTACTGAGTTCATTAGTTTTGGTTTCCAGATTTACATTTGCTGTTTTTATTGTTGTTGTTTTTTCCTATGGATGCTCATGAGTTTTGTCCTTGATAAAGAATGGTGATAAAAATCAATAATAATCATATTCTTTCAGTGTGCAGGCTTATATCAGTCAGCAAGGGTCCAGATTTACAATTTCTCAAAGGCATGGTTAGTCTTTCAAAACTCTGGAAGATGAATGTGAATCAACATTATTGTTACCTAATTATAAAAAATACATAAATTATCATTGTTGAAAAATCTATATTAAAAATTTGTCTTAAAAGAAAGATGTTCCATAAGTGCAGTGTGGTTTTTATCAAGTAGGCTTTGCCAATATCCAAAGTATATTACTGATACAGTCCAGCCCAAATGTTTTAATTTACAATATTATCATGGGAAGAGGGAGTGGCACAATGAAATCTGTCATCTAGGCATGATTTCATCACAACATGAGATAAAATCGTATCAGAAAAGGTTGATTTTGGTGAATTTCCACCATCAGA
This sequence comes from Remorina albescens, assembly GCA_034769265.1. NCBI lineage: Eukaryota > Metazoa > Chordata > Actinopteri > Carangiformes > Echeneidae > Remorina > Remorina albescens. The sequence goes on from CM068479.1 coordinate 17,280,365, forward strand.
TAATCATCATTCAGGATAATTGTTAATATCCTCGAATGAGTGACTTCAAATTGTTGTCTACGTCAGCAACCAAGGGCCAAATTTTGGCGAAGCTCACTCCCTTTGCCACAAGGCTGAAGCACTGGTTGAACTACTCCAAGGAAGTGTTGCTATTTCTATTTTAATTTCCTCATTTATACAGCAGAACCTTATGATTTATTTTCAGCTTAATCAAAATTGGCTGATTATTTTTCACTAAAAAGATGTGGCCAATCTGTGATGCAATAAAAATATTAATTTCGCAACAAAATGTAAAGTGATGTGATTTCAGTATATTTTAAGACACTTAAGCATTTTCTATTATTATCAGAATAATTACATGAATCACATTTATTTTTATCTTGATGGTTCAAAGCTTGTCTCTGTCATGAGCCCTATGTTGTATTTTTTTTTTTATTGCTTAAACAGGTTTGTTGTTTTTTGCCTAAAATAATCATCATAATGATTTATAGAATACTTCAAAGTCTCCCCAAAAGTCAAAAAGTACAGCTACTGTTTCCACATCCATGGCTGATTTTTTTTTTTTTTTTACGAGTCACATTACTCTGGGATTTTCCAGGGATGTGTCCATGTACAGTAACATGTTCATGTTATAGTCAGATATTTCAATTTGTGAAGGAGGACATTCATTTTCTACTCACAAGTACCCACATTCCCCTGAACTGACTTGCTGACTTGTACTTCAGTTTTACGTCAGTGCTTCCCGGAATGCGGCTGAACAACCCTCAGAACAAGAGTGGATTTGTTCCATTCAGACGTGAGTTGTCTATTTATAAATACTACTGAGCAAGATGTTTTACACCTTAGGAAAAAGTAATTCACACCCCAAACTAAAAACTAAAACAGTGACTTCCCATGAACATCTCTGTTGCTTATTTTCTTTAAGGTTAGATGATCTCAGCACTCATAGAAGAACAATCTCATTATTAAACATTAAACAACCAATAAACATTTACCAGCTATAAGTCATCATCTTTGCTCGCTGATGAGTCCAAAACCTAAATGCACTTGATGTATATCCATAGAAGTCTCAAGAAACTGGAAACTCTTCACATTGAGGATCTAAAACCAGTGAATTTTATCTTTTTGCGCAGTTTGATTAATCAATTTCAAAGTGGTGCACAGGTTCCACTTGTCTAAAGCAAAGCTCTCTTAAGATTTATCCCTTAGTGGATCCCTCATGTGACAGACCAGCCACTTAGCACATTTTGCTTCTGCTCCAAACTTTATGGGTTCAGGACCTCCATATTAATTTGGTTGGCGTTGGTCCCACTGCACTCAGCTATTTTTGGTATTGAACCTGAAGATAACCCCCTTACAAACAACCAATGAAAATGTATTGCATACACTACCCCTCCAGGAAGGTTAATCTACTTGCTAGAAGTAACCCTCATTACCCAACATTTAAACACTGAAGCAAAACTTTTTCCAGTTAATGTAGTTGTATTATGCATCTGTTGATCATTTTTTGTTCACCATTTGTACTCAAATTCAAAGAAAGTGGAGAAAAAACTAAAACAATTCATCAATCATCAAAAATGTTTGATGGTATTTCTGTTGATCAGCTAATCTATTAGTTGACAAACTGTGGCAGTTTTGAAGACTATTCAAGACTATTCAATCGGTGTATCATACTTGAGACAAGTTGTTTTTTGTTTTTTTTTTGTAAACACAGTAAACACACTAACTTCTCGATTTGTTTCTGTCGCATATTCATCAAGTTGTGGATGAAAGCCGTTTCGTTTAGAAAAGTTACACCCTGAGACACAGGGCTGTGCTTAAAGCAGCACCATTGTGGCCGTGCCAGAGAGGGTGTCAGAGGGCAGTACCAGGGCAGGATAGCACACAGAGTTCACCAGTAGACATTGTCCACAGCAGGGAAATGCTGTGTCAGCCCTGAACAAATGACTCTCTCTCTCTGAGGTTTCAGTGTTTGTGCATGTCTCACTTTCTTTTTCAGTGGTTCTACCCAATGATGTAAATGTGACTCATCAGTCCCCAGCATGCTGTTGTCTCTATGATAGAACAATGATAGTACAAATTTAACCTTTGTCTCAATGAAAATATCACTTTGGTTTTCAAAATTTGTGTTCTGTATGATTTTTATTCAATATTTTACACTATTTTATATCAATTATGTATCAATTTTATGCTACTTATCAGTTTTTATAAATTTGTTGAGACTGGTGTTGACACTTGCCTGACTGGAGAACCTGCCTCTGCATCCCCTCTGTCAACTTGGATACCGAGGTGGATGAGATCAGTAGAGCATCTTCAAGTGCTACTGAAGTTCACAGTAAATTTAAGAAAAAAGAGGAAAATGAGCTGTTGATGTTGCTGTGTAAGGATGAGAGGTAACTGTGTTTCCACTGTTTCTCTTTTCTATCAGTGTCGTAACCTCAGTTTAAATTCTCCTCCAGTCAGACGAGGTTAGCACTTTCTCCTTGTGGCTCAAGGTAGTTGTGTCCTGGCTAGTAAAGGAGGGAGGGAAAGAGTCTAACATGTGCAGGAAAACCTTGAATTTAAGTTGAATTGGATTATATGAATCTTTGGTTGTGTTTGTGAGCAGGCATGAACAGTTACATCTGTTGGTATCTCGTTGGGCAGATTCTAGCCCAGTTGTGAAACAGGTAGAGCAGTGTTTCTCCTAGCAGTTGACCTTTGTCCTCTGTCTTTGAGACTTGGAGTAAGACATCAGTAAGCTTGAATAAACTTTCTGTCTTCTTGGTATTAAACTTGCTAATCTTTGTTTCCCTCTTTTCTCTTTCAGAAGTATAATGTAGTTTATAGCTAATTTTAACATTATTATTAAATGTAAAAGCACTTTTTTCAAATCTTCCTTCTTTATGCCTCCTCCCCTCCAAGGGGAACTTGGAGTGCCACATTACTAGTTTTTCTTGTTGCAGGCAGAAAACTGTTGGCTTCATGATGTCAGCATCCAGTCAGGTCAGGCTTTTTTTGGTTATAATATTATTATATTTATGTAGCCTATATATATTGTACGGGTGTGGCTTATCAGTGTAAAATTAAATGGCTGACGGATGCAGACATAGTGACAGTCTAAATCACATGGTAATGGGTTGTACTTTGGAGAAAGAAAAAGCTGGGACAAAAGCTGTGATTATTTTTATCATACAATAATCTTAGAATAAATGGATAGTGTCTACCCAGATATTTTGTCTATTCCTAATGCTTGTTGTAGTAACAGCTAGTGATGAGAAAACATCCAGTATTTGATAAATAATAAATTATTCCACACTCAACAAAAAAATTATCCAGCCTTTCTATGAATTTTAAGTTAGTAAAAATGTCTATTGAAATGGGAGCGGGCTGGGTGTTGGCATGTGTAATGCTGCCTTTGAATTTGTAGAACTGCCTGGAGAGACAAAATGAGAATTCCTGATCTTAAAGGACTTTATACCTGATGCTCACTCACAAGCTATGCTGGATTCATAGGATATGGAAAAAGACAATAAAATGCACACAAACATTTGAACTTGTGTTACCTACTACTAATGTGAAATGAGAATGTACATCGCATTTGAACTGGTGTGACAAACCTGAACAGGGTCAACTATAAAGGCAACATCAACCTGAGCTTCAGATGGTGTCTTTGTGAACAAATAAATAAATAAATAAATAAAATGTAGAAGCAGCACAATGTAGTGATATGTAACTGATAATTTTTAAGAGAAAAATGTTATATTTAGTTAGAATAAAAAATTAAACATGATGGATTGATTTGTGAATACTGATTCAGAATTTATATGGACATTATTTAGGTTTTACAGATAGTATTTAATGCCTTTGTCTGTGTGCTTCCATTCATTGTAGAAGGTTCCTTAGACATTAATACTTTGTTCTGAGTCATACAATTACTACACAGTGTGATGTCAGGTTGTAACAATTTTTTCTTTTCTTGAGGAATTTTAGTTGCCATCAGTGAAATCTGTGACAAGTGAGGACTTTTTTATGGCCTGTGTAACCTTTTTTGTAAACTGTTTAAAAGCTGGCAGTAATTTATCAGGGTCTCTGAGCTACATCTTAATGTTTTCCAGCCATTTGGAAATAAATGAGTTTTAATCATGGAACAATTCCTGCTCTCGTATGGTCTGAGACTTGCCTCATTCAGAGGGATGAAGGATTACATCATTCCTGGAGCAGAGTGGAGTAACTCCCTGGCTCCCCATGCACACAGCTCTCCCCCCCTACATTTATTTTTTCCCTCCTCCCTCTCAAACCCCTTTATACCTCAGTCTTTCCCTACCTCTTCTCTCTTATTATAGACTGTGTACAGAGCTCTGGGACAACATGGCGAGTTCACTTTGTCATGTCCCTTCATGTCACTTATTCACAAAAGTTGACATGGATCTAAAGGACATTTCCTTTAAAACACAAAAAATAAAAGAAGAAAAAAGTGCCTTCCATGCCTTTCATGCTTTTCACAACTAGATGATTGTTTCTATTGTATTCCTTGTTCTGAAAGAAAAGTGCTGATTTTGATTTAAACTGTATAAATAGCCAATGCCATTCTACTATTAACAGTAATTAGATTAAATAATAAGAGAGGCAGTTTTTTGTTTTTTCCCTCTTTGTATTACGGGGGCTCCGTCACCCCCCGCGACCCGGAAACGGATAAGCGGTTGAAGATGAATGAATCATTGGATGAAGATATAAATACTTGACATCATCTCTGGAACAAGGTTCTTTGTTATAATGGCTCACTGTGTTTTATGTATAAAATAACAAAAAGAAAATAACTTGTTTCTTGTTTTCAAAGTAAGTATCCACTATTACCCTGAACAGCATTCTTTCTGGGGGGACATATATAACTTGCTGATGTGCTAAATCTGAATTTGTGGAGAACTTGGTAACATTTGTACGTCATTGAAAAGCCCTAATGCAGGTCTAAAAAGGTTATTGTATATAATGTAATTGCTACAACTTTTATTCCACTAACAAAGCAAAAGTTTTATTGGCCAGCACACACACATATGCTTCTGACCTTCCTGTCAGTAAATAGGCACATTGTATGTGTAAACGTGTGTGGTAATGTCAGTCCTATGCTGTGAGTAAGCTTGAGCTAGATTTGATCCCTCAGCCCTGGTTATCTTTTATGGGATGAAATAAATGTGAACCTTGTTTGGAAGGCTTCGGGGTCTTTGGTCCCCATTCTGCCTGATCAGAACGGCAGCTGTACATCACCACAAGGTGGACTGTCACATAGGATGTCTTTGGACAAAAAGCCTAGCAGGTGTTTATTTTTTCTGGTTTCACATGTTTCATATGTCAAGTTTAGAGACCAGACCCTTAAAATGAAAGTTTGGTGGCAATGGTCAAATTAACCTAGACACATCTCCCAAGCATGAAGTGCAGCTGACTTGCCTACTGTTGCATCCTGCCTGTGTTTATGGTTGTCCAACTTGTTGGTATCTATAGCCCTTGTCCAAGATGATAGGACTGGGCTCCTAATGACCTACTGACTTGGACTTGGAAAGCTCCATGACCTCCAGGTTATGTAAAGAACTGTGCATCCACCATCTGTAGCCTACAGAGTCTGGTGAGAGAAAAAGCAAAATAGAAGGATGACAGTGCAGTGGGGTGATATCATTTTAGTGTCTTATATTTATAACCGTACATGTGTACGGTTATAAATTGCATCCACTGATAATCTGTCCACCAAGACCTGTCACAGTCACCAATTATGAGCGCAATTTAGATTACATTTGTGAGAACTTTAGAAATTGTGAGTTATTGGTTTGTAATGCTTCCTCTGTTCTTTCTCTTCCAAAAGGAGTGATCAGCCAGTGGCAAAGCGAGCCAAAGGAGCGTGTCATCTCGCTTGTCCTCACCCATCTCCCATTACTCAAACCAGGCAATGTTGAAGCCAAGGGTGAGTATATGCGTTTGCTGCCGCGCATTCTGGCTCATACTATTGAGCATGGCCACCACCTGGAGGAGTCTCGACAGCTCCTGTCCTATGCCCTCATCCACCCCGCCACCTCTTTGGAAGACCGTGCTGCCCTGGCACTCTGGCTCAACCACCTGGAGGAAAGAGCCGCTGCTCGGGGAGACTCACTGGAAAGGCCTCCTCCAGCAGGTCCGCAGCACCACCACCACCACCACCAGTCCACGCCTCCATCCACCCTCACCTCATCAGGATCCTCCTCTTCCACTAACACCTCTTCATCAGGCAATCTGTATTCCTTGCATCACCATCAGCGCTATGGCTCAGATGACCGCCTCAACGGGTGGCAAAGCTCCAGGGATTCAGGGCTGGGTGGAGGGTGGCATCAGCAGCAGCAGGGCTGTGAGAATGGGCACCTGCTTCTCTACCCATCATCCTCTGTGCCAGCAACCATAAACACAGTTGGAACTGGTGGAGGTGGTAATACTAGTAAGTCATCCTATCTGTCCTTTGTCCCTTGTACTGTGTGTCCTTCTCTTAATGTTTGTGTTTTAATAGAACTCATGGTCAACATGCGGGGGCCACACAGTGAGGACTGCTGATGATAATGTAATCAGTAATTTGATGTAACATAGGTGTGAAATTTCTCACTTCAAAATTTGACAAAGATGACACATTTTCCTAGGCAGATAAATATAATGTAGTCATGTTTGCCCTTTAACATATCTAAATATAAGACCCAAAAAATTGCAATAATCTTTGGAGATATTACAATTTCAGTTGCCAGTACAATAGTTTTTGCATTTCCTTTTCACTGACAAGATAATTTTTAAATAATATGATCTTTCTCAAGTCCTGTACCAAGCATGTTCCCCTACTGTGGAGTACTTGTTGGCTGCAGTGTCTCAGTGGTGCTAACAATACAAAAAAAAAAAAATTGGTGACACATTTTACCTTGGAATTTGAATATGACACTTATGTTATTATTTTAATTAATTGTGCAGACCAAGTAAATATTCATGGAGCACAAAGTTTCTAACTCTGATCTATCCATGATTGTAATGCTTCTTCTCACCTGGTCCAAGTGGCAACCCTCCGTGATGTCACCCGTTGGTTTGGAAGCTGCCACTGAGAAGCCTCCAATTTGTTATTTGGCTGTTAGCCACCATGGCTTTTGAAACCAGAACAAACCATATTTGGGGGAGGTTGAGTGAGGAGGGATCTGACCTGCTCTCTTTCTGGTCCAATGATAGGCTGATTGTCTGATCACCAGTGTCTTGGCACAACCCACACCAGGGTCTCTAAGCTTTAACACTCAAACAAGACCACTTTATTTGTCAAATAGGAGCTACTTGCTTTGGGATACCCATTTTACACAATACAGTAGAGAAAATATGATGAAAGTCAAAGCAAATTTACTTTTGCTGTCATTGGTGCTTTGTTGGATAGTAGGACTGACACGAAGCACAAAATGTTATCTGTGTTGCATTTGAAAGCACAATACATATTTACATTCAGTTTCAATGCTAGTTTCATTATATTTCCACCAGACACACAAAGTACATTCCAAACACAATATACTCTCTGATAAACTAAACAGCACAACAAATTTACACTGGTCCGAACTACGAGTAACCCACACAGCAGCTACACTGGCAATGTGAGGCGGGAAACAACACAGAGCAGTGTTTCCCCTAGGATTGCAGCCTTGGGCGGGGGGTCGTCGTCGTTGTACAAAAACACGAAAAAAGGAATCGGAATCATAATATATTTTAATGACAACAATACATAATACAATAATGCCATCATCGCCCTGTGAGCGTTTAAAAAAACGCTGATATTTTGCTTTGCTTTTCTTGTGACATTTTTCGACACTCGCTGGCGGGAGTCTGCTCACCTGTGTGCGCGCATAGAAGCGGAACTCCGCCGTGTGTGATACAGAGCGCAGAGGAGAACTGTGCGAACATGGAGAGACAGAAATGACATTCTGTCGCGTAAATAAAATAAATATCATATTACTATGTTGTTTAATAAAAGCACAAGGTAGCTATAGACATGTTCTATAGGAAAATTAACCTTAAATGACGTCTGTTGTGATCTGGCGCTATATAGAAAATTAAATTATATTAAATTAACTTGACCTTCTGGGAGGGCGGGGCGCCCCCCTAATATAATGGTAGGGGAAACACTTCAGAGAGAGGGCAGGGCTGATGAAATTAAACATAACTATGGTCAGACCAGGATATTTCCAGACAAGAATTTAAGAGCTCTGTGTTTTGTTTTGTTTTTTCTTGGGAGATGAAAGAAACAGCTGAGGGTTTATAAATAAGGACACATTTAAAGCCCTGCTCATTGCTCCAAGAAAGATCCTCTTGTATTTTTGACTGCTAGCGGTTTCAGTCAAGGACCCCAGGACTTAACAACTGAAAACTGGAGTTACCCAAGGCACAACCTGATAGACCGAGTTAGCAGATGCTGTCCTTAACTGATGAAAGTGAGAAAGTGTTGAATATCCAACAAGAAAACTAGAACTAACATGTGGATACTTGCTGGTGTACAAACATATCTTCTCTCACCAGGACATTCAAAATAACTATTGCAATTATTAAATACCCAGGATTTGTCAAATCCTATTGGTCAAAGGCAGCCACAAAGTCTTTAGTACACTCTACGTTCACACTGTTCTTCTTTGCAATGATGAAAACAAGGATTACTGGAGTATAATTGTCTGACCACATCAACCTGCTACTGATAGAACATCCTGATGAGCTCTTTCCACCCATACTCAACTGTGGTCCAAGCCACAGCAGGACATGCCACCCATCCCTTCCCTTGTAAGGCAGCCTTTGTGGTAGACTATGTTAGGGAAAATGGCTAATATTTAGGGACTGGAACTTGAAATGTTAGCTGGGCACTTATTTTAAACAGGGCCCATGAAGTCCTATACATAGCTCCAACACTAAGAGGACCACATATAGGAGGAGGAGGAAAGAGGCTGGAGTATTGGTGGCTGCTCACTCCGTCAGAGAGGCGACACAAAAAGCTCTTTGGCTCCCACCTTTTTATTCTGTTTACCTCCTTCCACAGGACAAACCTCTGATGATAGAAACTGCTTGTACTAAGTTAGTAGTAACAAGAACATTGGTTTAACCCAAGAAGTTTCCATCATGAATTAATCCTAAATTAATCGTATTTTAATTAGGTGAGAAAGGAAAATGGAGAAAGAGAGAAGAAAGGCTTATCATACTGATTTGGCAATGGATTTTTCAAAATCCATTATAATGAACCTAGCATTGAGGAGTTGTTTTGCCATTTGGTTTCAATCCAAGTGTTGTGGTACTACAGAAAGGCCTGACCTAAAAGAGTATAGTGATTGATAACTGTGCACCAAAACTAAAGTTAAATTGCATTCGCAATATCTTCTATCTTCAATTTTTTTTTTTTTTTTGCATTTACAGTGTTGCAAATGGTTTATATGGGGATAATTCGCATTACATTTAGTTTTTCAATACATAACAGGTGTAACATAACAGTTATACACTGATATTGTGTGAAGATGAACTTTCTTGAGATTTAGTTTCAGGACTCAGTCTTTACTTCTACCTCAGTTTTTCTCTAGCCAGAGCCCCGTTCTGTCCAATGATCTACCCATATCTGACTGCTCTTAATGTGCTCTTGCAGTCTTGACGAGTGGAGGTGTCAGCCAGCAGCACAGTCCCCTAAAGCGTTCCGTGTCCTTAACACCCCCCATGAGCGGCCCGAGCAACCAGCCTTTGGGCCACGTCTGGCTGTCCCAGGAGGACCTACGGACTGCTCGAGGCCCAGCCCCTGACCATGCTCCCCTCTCACCCCAGAGCAGCATTGCCTCCTCAGGCAGCGGAGGCAGTGAGCATTTGGAGGAGGCTGGTTTAGGAGGTAGCTCAGGTCTCCATCGCAGTTCTTTCCACGAAGAGGGCAGTGGCATGAAGGGTGAGTGACAGAAACCAGCCTGAAGTACAATGAAAAATAAAAAAAGGTTATTGAAAACAGAAAACAATAAAAACATTTTTAAAAAAAAGTAAGAAACACAAAAAGATAAATTTCCATGTGATGTTAAGATATAAATTATTCAAATGAATGAATGTTTCAAGAGGGCAGCACAGTGGCATACTGGTTAGCGCTGTTGCCCCACAACAAGAAGATTGCTGGTGCAAGCTTTTCTGTGTTCTCCCTGTGTTTGCATGGGTTTCCTCTGGGTACTCCGGTTTCCTCCCATGTTTAGGTAAATTGGTGACTCTAAATTGCCTGTAGGTGTGAGTGGTTGTTCATCTCTGTCTTTCTCTGTATGTTGGCCTGCGATGGACTGGCAACCTGTAGAGGGTGTACCCCACCTGGAAACAGATGAGGGAAGACAGTTGAGGTCCTATGAGATGAAAATGGGATTTCTATTTATTGAGTGTTTAAAGATCTGGAAAGATTCATGAGGAATAGTCAAATTTGCTAATCTTCCCTGGGTTAAGGTTTCCCCATAAGACGGAAAGGTGCATTACCAGTTCATTAGAAACTTGTATCACTCTCTGCGTGACTCAAAACCATTCAGCCTGAGGCATTGACAAGATGTCAATTCAGTCCAAGTAGTTTATCAGTGAAAGCAGAGGCCAGATTGCTGACTCCAGTGACCTGGGTGTCATCACTGTCTACAGGCAAAGCTCGACCTTTCATGTAGTTCCTGCCTTTTTTTTTTTTCTCATGTTGTCATCCAGCTAAACCTGTATGAAACAAAACTAATATTTTACTATCAACAGCCTCAAGAGATCGAGCAGAAGCTGTCACTCGTCTTTTTCAGGGAGAATGTTATGGTCATCTTTCATCTTTGTTTTACTGCCAGAAAAGATTCTGCAGTGAGAGTGACTTGTCACATGTTGGAATGAGATACTTATTTTTCATGGTGTCTCAGTTATGTACACTCAAGATTTCATGTAAGGTGAAGAAGAACACCTAAATGTTTGTGTGGTTTTATTATTATTATTATTATTATTATTTCTCAGTCACATTGATCATTATCCAGCTAAATCGAAAAAACTATCATATGTAATTGAAAACTGGTGAAGTTTGTTAGTCTATGGAGGGTGGAGTTCTGCTTGTGTAACGATGCTCCATATCAGGTGGGATGTTCAGTAATAGTCCTCATTTTCTCTTAGAGCCTTTACAAGTGAGTAAAAAAATAAACCAAAAAAAAATACTGTACAGAAGTAACAAAGTCATATTTCTGGATAGCACAAACAGCTCGTTTGTTGTTGCCGATCTTATGATTTAAAATAATTCCCATCAGGCTTCCTCTTTATAGAAGACTTATTTTGTGAAGTTATTATTTTTATTTATTTGTGTTTACAGTGAGGTCTAGACATGACCCTGGAATGACCTCAGAGACAATGTACATTATGATGACAATGTACAAATAAAACTAAACTGAAACAGTTGTAGGTTGAATGTTGTAACATCATAATGTAGCGATTAATGCTGTTTTCATGTAAAAGTTTATCAGGGATTTTGTGTGTGCAGATGTTCCTGCATGGCTGAAGAGTCTCCGTCTCCATAAATACGCCGCTCTCTTTTCCACAATGACCTACGATGAGATGATGTCACTGACTGAAGAGCAGCTGGAGGCACAGGTTTGTTCACACTCACTCATGTCAACAGAGTTAGTTTAAGTAAGAAAAACAACTTACCGCACCTTCTCTTTCACATGACTGTTTTAATTCATCTAAGTATTTATTTAAATGAAGGCAAATATACAATAATGTTTAGCCAGGTGAATTTAATGCATTATAAATGATGCAAGTATTCAAGAAACATCTCCAGGATGCACTGGTACACATCATCAGTGTTGTGGCCTAGGGTCATAAGGTGGTCTCACCTATACACCCTCGCCCAGGTGACCCAGCCAGGGTTGTTCAGGCCCCGACTTGCATCCCAGCAGCTATCCACAGATCAGCCCTCTTCAACCAATGTTACCTAGTGGCTTTTTCTGTGGCCTCACTGGCAGATTGAATGGCCCTCTTATTGGCTGCTCCTGTGATGCCCAACCAAGTGAGGACCTTGCAGAGAGAACATCCTGCAAATCCTCTACAGCCAACTTCTATGGGCTCATAGAATGTTTTCCAGTTTCTGCCCCTGCACTCCTCCACTAGTTCCTGGTACTTGGCGCATTTCCTCTCATTGGCTTCCTCAATGCACACTTCACAAGCCACTGTCAGTTCAAGGATGATCAGGTGTTTTAAAACCTATGAGGTGATGATCATGTCTGGACGGAGTGAGGTTGTTGGGATGTGCAGTGGGAATGTTAGCTGCTTTCCCAGATCAGCTTGCAGCTGCCAATGGCTGCCTGCACCAGGAACCGGACACGACAGAAATCTGCCTGTATGATGTTTGACCAGGTGATCCTGCGCTGCAGTGTACTCTCTCATCTGTGCCATCCTCCCTGCTGCTGTAGTCCTACTGCCCTACTCACTCGCTCTTCCTCCACCCCTGCTCTGACCTCTTCCTGGAGAAGGTGGTGTCCCCTCCTTGCCCTGGGCCTTGCTGACCTGGGTCCTTGGAAGTAGCCCAAATGCCTTTTGTCACAGGCGTGACTCTGCCACCTCCACTGCCTTTTCTGCTCTCTACATCCTTTCTGTCCTGACCGTGATGCCAGCTGCTGACACTTTAGTGTCCCTGGAGTCCCTTTACTGGAGGGTTTCCTGCGTTCGAGCCGCCTTGAACTCTTCCTTGAGATCACTGAATGGTAGCTGCAAGGTGTTGCTTGTCCCATACAGTGCTGCGCTCGTGAGGTGCGTGGAAAGCCCAGCCACTTCCGTAGAAGGCTACTTACCATCCTTTCGAGGGACTCAAATGTTGTTATTGGGACTGCGTAGACCAGCAGAGACCACAAGACTCTAGGCAGGATGGAGTGCTGGTAAATCCAGGCTCTAAATTTACCAGGTTGACCTGACTTGTCAACCTTGGTGAGCCAAGCACCATGCTCTTTCATGGACTTCTGGATGACTTTCAATTCTTCAATACTTGTATATCAGATAAAGATGCAGATGAGCCTATTCTGACACAGAGGATGTGCTAATATTAACATAGCCCACTGGGAAGTTGTAAACTTCCTCCAGGTGCTGGTTACAATTTCTCTGTCTGGTGCTGATGACCACTACGTAGACTCTTGCTGAACTCCAAGACAAAGGGGTTCCTTTTGTGACAAAGAATTCAGTGAACTGCTTATCTGTAAATATCTAGGTCATCTGCATCCACCATGTGAGAAGTCATATAAGCTTCACCTGGAATAAATTTTTTAGAATCAGCTTCAGCCTTCTCTGTTCTCCCAAAGAAAATAAGCAGATACATACTCCTCACTGTTAAAAGAGAGCTGTTATGTCCTCTGCATCATGGGCAAAAACCTTGACACACTGTGTTTGTACATGTTACATCTTCTACATATCTGAAACTGAAGGTATCAACCTCTCTCAAACTTATTCAAACCAAGGACTTAGCCACTAAAATAAACTCACAAACCACCTAACTTCAAAACATCCCCAAAACAAAATGGGCTGGTACACCAGTAGTATTGTGGTAACATTGTATTTATATTCTATTTAGATGTATTTATTGGATAGGCAAAACAAGAAGTGAGAGATTGAAGTGGCAAAGCAGGAAAGAGTTTCTCATCAGTTGTGCTATCTATTTGCCTCTGTAATGTGTGGCTGTATATTTGTTGTTATCAAGCACAAGCCTAATCTCAGGTGGCCACATCATAGTAAAACTGGTCATTTCCTGTTGTGTTTGAGTTTTCGGTTAATTGTCTTCTAACTCACTGGGTCTCCAGAATTTATATAGTCAGTTAAATTTTAAAAACAACTCATAACCCACTCTACTCAGTCGCTCTGTGGTCACTCACAGACAGTTTGAGAAACAACACATTTATGGTGGTCTGTGGACCATAATTTAATGCTATTTTAGAACAATATTTGGCAAAAGGAGATTTTACACAAAACTCTCCTCTAACAGAAAGTCACTAAAGGAGCACGACACAAGATTGTCATCAGCATTCAGAAGCTCAAGGAGCGGCAGAACCTTCTGCGCAGCCTGGAAAAGGTAAGTGATTGTATACCACACCTCATGCTTTACACTCAAATATACTTTTGATTTCATTTTCTACACCTGCAATAGCATATATTTGGATCAGTTTTTTGTAACATGTTCTTTTAATTGGTGATGAAGTTTATACCTTATATCTAGTGAATACCCCGTCTTTCCTAGCGTGTGTGAGTTAAAAGGTGCCCATTTTCAGTTGGTGTTATGTATCAAGTGGACATCTTAGAGAACACCTAATCCAGGAAGGAAAGTTTTGGCCTCTGAACTTAAACCCATCCATGCTCCGGACCCCTCTCTCCACTTCCATTCAGCCTTCAAAGCAACAGTGGTCCTCAAGAGTGCACCACAGCAGGGATTTCTTTGGCCTTCTAAATTCAGGCTTAACCTTTTCACCAACGCTTCACTTAAAACATTTTTACTGCTGAATTTGTAAAACTGGAAGGAAACAAGACAACTGTTGCTCGGCATTTTGGGTTTAAGGGGACTCATCTTTGGTGTTGTTCTGTGGTGGGTGAGGCAGGCAGACTTCATGCATTTGAACTCAAGTAGTACAGGAAAGCTAGACGTATGTGTTAGTGGTATGGGTTTATTCAGAGGTTTATCATATGGCTATTTGGCCTGTGATCCCTTATCATGAATGGTTAGTCTGTCCATTCATATTGAACATGTAGGCCAGAACTGACTGACCTGCATAACATTTACATTTTTGGGACTGATGCATTTCACCAAAAACGCCAAAATAAAATGAGTAAAAGAGTAAAACAATCTTTTCTAATCTTCTCACCCTAAATTTCCCTCCTGCTATTGACCACCACCACCAGGATGTTTTGGAAGGCAGTAATCTGCGTGCCCCGCTGCAGGAGCTCCACCAGATGATCATGACCCCTGTCAAGGCTTTCAGTGGTGGTGAAGAGGCTTCCCTGCAGCGCCCTCTCCTCAGCCCTGAGGGCAAGAATGCCTCACCAGGCTCCCACCTGACTGCAGGAGGTGGAGGGGAAGTAGAGTCAGGTGCAAGTGTCATTGCAGAGGGGGATCTACCTGGCCAGTTCACCCGTGTCATGGGCAAAGGTGAGTGCTCAGTTGAGGTGGTTGAGATGATTTTCACAGACTGAGAAAGGTCTTTTGTTGTTTTTTAATATTGTCTTCTCCATCTCTACCCTGTCTTCAGTTTGTACTCAGTTGCTGGTGTCGAGGTCAGACGAGGACAACATCAGCTCCTACTTACAGCTTATTGACAAGTGCTTTATTCATGAGGTACATTCAGTGCATATGTACATTGGGGAAAAGGGAAGCAACTTAAATCACTTGTAATTGGTAAACCAAATGTATTAGATAGTATGGAGGGTAAATAAAGATGCAAGGTGTAAGGAGAGCATACCAATTGCATGTTTTTGAATCAGAAACAAAATATTGCAAAAAGAGGACTCTTGCTAAACAGCTCTTTTTGTATTCAACATAAAATGGCAAAATAAAACCCTTTTGTACTGTCACTGAAAACAACAACCAAAGGAACATCTGGCCCACCAGCAAACACAAGTACCTTAAATATCTATTTTACAGTCTATTTCACAGTTAGGAAGACACATGTAGCTGTAAGAATCATTCATTACTCTGGCTTCATATTGAATTTTATTCATGAAGTTAATATGAACCAGACCAGAGGATCCATATCATGGATCATAGATGTTCTCATCCACTCTACTCTCAGTCTTTGAGTCATTTGAGCTTGTCATACTAAAAGTGTCAGTGTCATAGTGGAGGATAAACATGATTTGATGTGAATTAAAATATTTGGTAAAAGACATATGACATATTTCTTGCAACACAGTGTACCTGAAAGTGCTGAGCCATGGTGCTCATGAGTCATGAGTCATTATTTCATCTCTGTCCTCTCCTTGCACCCCTCCCATCAGTCCTTCACTGAGACACAGAAGAAAAGGCTGTTGTCATGGAAACAGCAGGTCCAGAGGCTGTTCCGGTCCATTCCCAGGAAAGCCCTCCTTGACATAGCAGGGTACAGACCACAGAGGAGGTACACACACTGACATACAGTAATCTTCATTTTCTTAACTAAAAGAGCACCCGGTGAAATCCAGTTTGTGAGAAAAAACTGAGGTTTCTGTATAAATAGGACTGAATGATAAGGTGCTTTTTTCTTTTGTTCGTCATTATTTGTAAATTCTGCCTGTTCTGTATGTCTACATTGAGTTTTACATATTTTTAAGGCCTTTAAAGGGACTGGCATTGAAAATGAAGTTAGACCCCATATAAAATATGCAGATAAATTGCTACTCTATATTTTCCATTGGCACAGAAAAAAGAATTTTAGCAAGATGAGCTGTTGTAAACTAGTGTATACAAACAGAAGAGTGACAGATTTATTTATAAGATTTTACACAAATTAGCCTGTTAGTTGAATGTTTAATCAATCTAAGACTGCAACATTTTCTTTTAATAATACATACATTCTATTATTGAGCATTTGTCATCCCCCCATAACCACAGGAGAGCATTGTGCAACAGCATTTTCTGCCAATTAAACTTTTTTTACACTCAGATTAAATCATCTTTTTAATGTCATTGTTTCAGCTATTAATTTATAAATTTTTGTCTTGTCTCAGCCGCTTTGGCCAGTCCAACTCTCTCCCCACCGCTGGCTGTGTTGGGGGAGGTGTGTCGACCAGGAGGAACCTTCGCCAGTTCCAGATGCCATCCAGGAGCTTGCCAGGTGCCAGACTGGGCCTGTTGGGCAGTGGGGGGCTGCTTGGACCCACACCTCGCAGCTCCAGCAGCACACCCACTGGTCCCAAGCAGGGAAGGCAGGTAAGTCAACCCAGCAAGGACAATAAAGCAAGTATGGTGAGTTTTTGTAAATGTGACACCAAAATTGCAGGAGAATAATATGCAGTATTAGCACAGTAAAGTATAACAGGGTTTTTCTTCCTCATTGATCATTATTTATGTTCGAAGCCATACACAAATAATTTAAAGATAAAATTATCTAAAATGCTGCAATGTTGTATAAAAGCACCAAAGCACATCTTAAATCTGAAATTAATCCATGCACTGCTCTCTCATACATTCATACAGTATCTAATGTGTGGATAAATGTATAGACATTAATTCAGTTTTCATGTTGAAGAAGAAGGTATGAGAATAATCAATCAATCAATCAACATGGATACGCAGTATAGATGTTGGATGAATGACAAAACCACCTTCCTCAACACTATTCAGTAGGCTTTATGATCATTCTCAGACAGTTTGAGAAACATATACAAATGACCTTTGAAAACGCAGTGTACATAAAAAAAAAAAAAGAACAAAGGACTCGTAACATTATTTCTGCTACAAACGGTTTAAAGATGTTTGGTTAATGTCTGGTAACAGTGGCCATCTTCAACAGAGTGGGTTTAATATATAATTTGTCAAACATCTGTTTATGTGGTCAGAAAAGACAGAATAGGAAGGATAGTTCAGAGCATTTTCTGACCAGTCTGTAAATAAACTAGAAAAACTACATCACAGTAGTTTTCTTACCCCATTTTTCTGTCCATGTCTACAGTATGTGGTAATTCTTCCTGTAAAAAGGAACATGAAGATGTGAAATAATACATTCCAGGATGTTTACAATAACCTGGGCAGCAAAATTCCTTCTTCAGCATGTACTCTTCCTGAAATAGTCCTTTTATTCCATTATGAAAAAATGCGGGGTGAGGAAGAGGAGCAGTGGTGTTTGGGAGAATGAGGTGAGGTGGATGGAACTTGTAGGCAGGTCACCCCACATACCAGAGACCCTGCGTCAGTGCCGAACACTGAAACAGGAGGAGCCATGGAACAGTTTCAGCCCCATCCTGGCACACTTGGTCTGAGCTGACCCAGTTCAACGTGAACCTCTCTCTCTCTTTTTCTTTCTCTCTCTCTCGCTCTCTCTCTCTCTCTCTTACATCTTTTACAATGGGAGGAAATACCTCAGTTCCTCCTCATACTCGTCATGTTGGATCTCCTTGTGTGCGGGATTGTAGTGTGGATGTGTGGAGAGAGAGAGAGAGGAGGGTGGAGGGAAATATGTGAGTCATAGTTTGGGAGAGGTAGTTGTGGTGTTGGAGGAGGAGGGGCAAAAAGAGAGAGAGAGGAAGACTATTATATGAGTGAGGGAGTGAGAGAGCCCGTCAGAGGCAGTGAGAACAGTGCACAGGCATTTCCTGTTTTTCCCTGGCCCACAGCACTGGAGAGCCATTAGTGGGTGGGAGGGGGGTATGTGTTGGGGGTATAATAGGCAGGTTATAGTGAGGAATTCAAGTGGGGAGCATCTGAGACTGTCATTAGGTGTCAGCCAGACATCCAGACAGGAGTGTTGGGGGGGTGCATGGTGAAGAAGCTGTGGCCTTTTAGACAAATGTCTTTTGAAGTTTTTCATTCAAGTCTTTTTGGTATGTGATTAGTGAATCAGCATGAAGTTGGGAGAGATTAATAGAGCATCAAGTTTGTGCATCACATATGAAAAAGACTGCTTTGCATATATTGTATGTAAACAATAGAAATGGGGCAGTTTATTTCTATATTGTACATATTAATAACAGTACCATATATATATAGTATTTGTCTTTTATTTCCGATTCTGTTAGACCTCCTGGAAAATCATTACATTTTCACTGTACTTGAGCTAATAAATGTTTACTATTTCACATTATGTCCTTAGACAGAATTTAGATAAAATGGTTCAAGTTTAAAAGTTTCACAGATAATTTCCTTAAAAGACATTTTGCCCTAACAAGTGTTATCTAAGCATAGTGTTAATTATTTAGTTTTATTTAGGTCAATTTAGTTTCTGTCTTTGTGGTGCAGAAGCAAAAAACATTTTTCATATCTGTTAAACAGCAACAGCAAAACAGCAAACATCACAAAAATCATTAAATAGATGTTCATTAAGTTTCATGGGTGTTATCGTGGATTTTATTCCTACTGTTATACAGGACTAATGTCTTTTTTAACCTTATCTCTGATTCTGATATAACAGATGAGTTTGAGTTTCAAAGAAGCTGAAATAAAGTTTGGGTTAAAATATTCTCTCCAGGGTCTGTGGTTCGCCAACCCTGGAGGAAGCAACAGCATGCCCAGCCGAACCCACAGCTCCGTGCAGAGGACCCGCTCCCTGCCGGTTCACACCACGCCACAAACCATGGTCATGTTCCAACAAGCTGGTGAGAAACACTGGAAACACACACATACAAAAATACACTGGCAGTATTATAAACTTACAAACTTACATTGACTTCTAGGTAACAGTAGAAAGCATAATGCTATTAATTGTACAATTCAGTATTGTTGTTTTTTTATCCCCATTAACTTACATTCCCCTCCCTGTTAGTTTGGTGTTGTCATGACGACCCCATTGCCCACACAAGGTCAGGTTATGATAAAATCAGTAAAAGGTAGACCTGTAATGACCTGTAGTAGCCTATGCTGGCTGGACCTTGTCCCACAGGAACAGTGGACAGTGGGCACACACACCAGAAGTCTCTTTTTAGAATGAAGAGGAAAAGCAAATTTAGAAAAAGGGGAGAGGAGGGAGGTTTGGTGGAGGGTGAGAGGGGACTGTATGTGAGAGAGGAAGAGACAGACGCAGGGAGGGAGGAAATAGTCAGAGGAGTCTCACAATGAGGTTCTTTGTGTAGTGAAGACGGGGCTCCCTGGCCCACTTTGCTTCCCTTCCTCCTCTCCCTGACTCAGTCTCTTTCTCAACTCTCCCATCTCTCTCTCTTTCTTTCTTTCTCTCTCACTCCTCCATCCCCCCTGCTTTGACAACTCTGCAGTGTCATGCACACATTGCAGTCATCCTTGGGGCTGGCTAGAGCTGGGTATTGGCCAGAGTAACTTCCATCCCCTTTTGTCTGTTCCTTAAGTGAGGCAGGTATAGAAAATGAGGAGAGGAATGAACAGCTGTGTGTCAAGTTTTTGTGTGTGTGTGTATGTGTGTATTGTTTTTTTTGTTTGTTTTGTTTTGTTTTTTAGTGTGTGTGTGTGTGTGTTTGTGTCATTCTAAATCTGTGTATACATGGGATGAAAGGGGGTGTGGGGGATTTGGATCCTATAAATAGCCCAGTGTGGACTACTGAGCCTAACTCAGCTTTTCTCTCTGGCCACAAGGGATTTTCACTGCCCAGCCTGTGTGGAGGACTCAGCTACAGATTGAAGGGCTGGAAGGGGTTGCTAGGCTGTACTGTGGCCCAAATTTAGCCCCCCCAACACACACACACACACACACACACACACACACACATGCGCACACTTCTCCCCTCTGGCCTTGACCCAACCTGCAAAACAGTCTCCACCCTGCTCTCAGTTGGAATCATTCAGATCCAGACCTTTCAGTTTGTGAACTATTAAAACCAAGTGAATAATGCCTCAAAGCCCAACTTACACCTTCAAACTGTTGGCTGCAACATTCCCAACAAATTTGAACCATAGATTGTTTGGCATATTTTTCCTAGGAACATGATTGAAACGATTGCTCATTTATTGATGAGTACAGTAATGCACCAATGGTTTTGCTATAACATGTCTCGGTTAATGGTGTGGTATAAACTGATTACCCAGGTTGCACCCTGAGTGATTGGACGACATCAATCTGGGGAATTTGTAGCTGTTTTTATTGAATATTAGTACACAGTGGCACTGATTCAATGGTATTTGTCACTTTACAGATCATCAGTTACCAGTGACAGAGCCAGACATCAACAATCGCCTTGAGTCTCTGTGTCTGAGTATGACAGAGCACGCCTTGGGAGGTAATACGCAGTTTTTACTGTTTTTGTTTTGTTTCTTTTCATTTCATCTTCAACAAAATTATTGATTTATGAAAATAATATATTCCTTTCATTCTTGATGTTCAGTATAAATTCTTAATGTCCAGAGGGATTTATTGTTCAATGACTTGGTGAGTCTCCAGGTCCAGGACAATCCGAAACAACATGGTAAAGCAGTTTTTAACTTATCCTAAATATGAGACCATGAAATATAACATGCAGTTGTTCTGGAGGTAATGCCAAGAACTTATGAGTCACAAAGGATGCATGGATCCTTGGGGTTATTAAAATGTACAGTTAAAAAAAAAGAAAAAAGCGTTTTGGCGCCCTAAGCACAGCATCATGGTTTGTTTATTTTTACTAGCCTTTTGTCATGTTGACTAGGTTTCTATAATTCAGGTGTAACAGGTTTCAGTCATTAGAACTGACTCATTTCTGTGTCCAGAGGTCAAATCAGGCCATCAGTGAGTCATTTTCAGATCACGTCTCAGTAGTTGATCTCAACACTGATCCTAAGGCCGACTGGCCCTTTCAAAACCCATGTCATTTGTCCTGCTGTGTGAAGAGAATGAAGTCTGGAGACTTAGGCCCATCAATAACTCCAGACTTGTTGGAGCCCAGCAACAGTTTTACAGATGTGTTTCATTTTGTTTGTCCAGTCTGGCTCAGCAGCTCCAAAACTCACAGAGTTCAAAATTTGACGGTGGTTCTGGTTGTTCAGGTCAGGAGCAAAATTAAATAGGAAGAGTCAGAATAATACAGTATAATATAATAATAAGTTTGATTAATAAAGTATTTCTCATTTTGCTTCTAAAAAAAAAAATTGGGTTTCACAGTGACTTTCATTCAAAACTGTAATATCCATCTTTAGATGTGGCCTGTTGTGTAACTTAAATTGAAGGATTATGTCATATTAAAATGCACATTGTTACAAATTAAACTAAAGCAACTTTTTTCCAGTTCCATTCTCATCTCCTAATAATGTAACATGAAAAAATGTATATCTGGATCTGAAAAGTGCATTCAAAGCTGAAGAGCTTTAAATGTGAATTCTATCTAAATGAACATCAGGGGGTGACTCCATTGGTTGTAAGTCAGATTGGACTGAAGTCTATGGGAAAATGGTCATAAATTTCATTTGATTTATTACCTCAGTAAACATTTTCAAAATTATTCTATTGTCTCAGTCTCAAGTTTCAAGTCTTCTGCAATGGAAGATGATGTTAATTTTTTTAATTATGATCACATTCAGAGGATAATAGACCATAAAGCAGGGGATGGATACAATGGCTACACTGTTACTACTATTACACACAGGACAGAATGAAGAGTTCCAACTTTTCCTCCAAATATGGTTTCTTCTGGTTTCAAAAAACTGGAGGCTTCAGAACAGCAGTACACGACTACAGGAGGTGAATGTATACATGTATTAAATATATATTAAAAATACACGTTCTTTTTGGTTTTTCATCCAAGTCTTCCTAGCCTTGCTCAATTTTAAAAAGATGTACAGTTGTTTAGGGATTGATATAAGACTTATAAGACAGACCACTCTGCTTCCTGTTTGGGTAAATTCAATAAAAATGACTTATGAGTCATTATTATTATCATAATTATCATAATGTTGGGGATTGTCAAGACAGTTATTTAAAGACCTGGTTGTACAGAACATTCAAGTAAGTCCCAACTTCCCACATCCCAGAAATCTGAAGTGAAGACAGTAGACCTCAGTGCTTGGCACATAATGGGGGACAAGTGCTTCTTTGTGTGTGCGTGTGTGCGTGCGTGCATGTGCGTTTTAGGTGGAAAGCAGAAATGGGCAGCAACATGACAGGGAGAATTTAACCTCATAAACTACCTCATAGTCAGTTTTGCTGTCTTAGACTTTTGCACTTAAACATCAGGGTGTCTGTGGTGGAGTTCAGAAACACAACTTTGGAACTGAATCTAAACCAGCTACAGGAAATAGCCCAAATAACAATGTATTGTGGATAAGGAAGGATTAGGATATTGGTCAGAGGTTGTTAATTTTTAGAAAGCTGCGGTATTTTCTCATTAGGTACATTCCTCAACACTACTCAGTGTAAATGTAAGAACAGAAATTAATTAATCATGGGGACTGGACAAGAGTCAGACTTGATTTGGTTATTCTAAAAAAATAAAAAGAAGAAAATATTCTGTGACTCAAACCTGCTTGTGACAGACTGATACACACTGAATACAGTTTAATCCTTTTAAGATGTATTATCTCCAATATCATAAAATCAATTTGGTCTCATCTCACCTTAGAAAAAATATACCATTGATATTTGAAAAAGTAATCACAGGTTTCTGATCAGAAATCCTGACTTAATTTGAGGTCGCACACTCAGTTTATTAGACTGAAATGTAAGTTCAGACAAGATATGAATCAAATAGTCAAAAGCTCAACAGCAACTTCCCTTACTGTAAATCGACACATTCAGCGGTTGATTAGCAAGTATTAGTGGGAAGAGCTTTAGCTTGTCTCAGACTCTTGCGTTTCACAGTAAGTTACGTGCTACACACTGAAACACACCTGGCTTCTCAAGATCATAGTGTATGCTTTATTTCTGTGGAATAAAACTGTCCACCAGTGTGTAACCTAACATTTTCCTCTACAGCCACACCAGAGGCAACAGCTGTCAGACTGTTGTTGTTCTCTGAAAGGCTCTATCAGTATTTTGACAGATGTGTTGTTCTCTCACCACGACAGTGTGGGCTCTGGCCCTTGACTGTTTGCCAAGTCAGAAAAGCTTCAGGCCCTCTTTACAAACAGCTCATAACACAATAAGATCATTGCATTCAGAGTTTCTATTCAGACAGTGCTTATACTACATACTTTATTGTCCAAGGGGGGTTATGGACATGTATGCGACGTAATGTAGAGTTGTATAATAGTTTTAATGTAGTATATTCCAAAAAGTCCGTCAAACACACTGTGGCTGAACAGAAATTCATATCCTGATTTATAATCTATAATCTTTTCCTCTAAGTGGGACCGTCGTTTAAAAAATGAATGTCATGTATTGAATAAGATTTGAAACTAGAGACTGGGGCTATGAACTGTTAGGGAAACATTAACTGAGCTAATAAATCAAGTGAGAAGTAGGGCCATTTTCCCATTGAATTCAATACAATCGGACTTCTTTTTACTTTACATACTCGGATTTTATGTCCACTTTTATATACAGATTATGTTTCCATGACTTGTACAGTAATATGGTATCTGGATTAAACTGAAAAAAGTGCCTAAAAGTTCAGTATTTCTACTTCAAATGCATATTGGACTCCTTGAGTTGATCATCAATAATGACCCTGAAAGAACCATATTGTGCAACCCCCATCCATCATGTGCTGGATGAAAGATGGACACACTTTCATCTTCATCAGGACCCTTGATTCTCTATACTGTCTCTGGATGCCTGGGAAGGTTTTTAACTCCATCTTAATGCCTTCTCTCTTATTCTCCTTCTTCCATTCAGATGGTGCTGACCGCACATCAACAATATGAACTGAGGACTTGAGTGGGAGCAGCAAGACAGCGTGGGCTCACAAGGCACTCTCACGATACGTCACCTCGAGGTCACAAGCCCTCCTGTTCCCTCTCTCTGTAGCCAATGGTAGAGCTCAACCAAAGGACCGGGCAGGATCCAAGAAACACAAGTGAGCCATTATCAAACGGGCATCACATGCTATCACATTGGCATTGTCCGTCGGGTTGGAAAAACACACCTCCTGCTCCACCAGCTTGCTCACAGTCAACCTGCATCCTGGTGAGGAGAGTGAAAAGCATAAAACATGACCTGGACAGTGTGTGAACAGCGCACCCCCTCACTGGGGAGTCCAGAAGCAGTACTGCAGTCCAGTCAGCCCCAGCAGAAGGGAGATGTTAGCCCTCTGGATCAGCGCCCAGCGGAGACGGAGGCCCCTTCCCTATCCCACACCTTCTAGTCCCTGCACATTGACCACAGGTTGTGGCACCTTTCAAATTCTTAATAGTACCTCAGACCCAAAAACAAGACAAGCAGAGCTGCAAGGACGCAGGAGGAAGTTTGGGATTTCCTGGACTGTTTTCCCTGAGAACAGAGTTTCCAGGATGCTCTTAGAGCTTGGGAAAGCCTCTTGCTCAGTAATGGGTGGGATAAAAATCATTTATTCGTGTTGTATGTATTTATTGTTTACATAATGATGCTTTTTTCAAAGGGTACAGAAACATGTATGATTTCAGGTATGAATTGTATAATATTCTGTAAAGGTTTGCTGGCACTGCGACCTTCACATCCTATGAGTAGCTGTCATAATAGTTTACAACTAACCTGCCTATTCATTTTATCAGTCAACAACAAAGACAAGTTGGCTTTCAACATTTACAGAGAGTGTGACAGAGAAGAAAAAAAGAAAGAGGGAGGTGGAGCACATGTGTGAGGCGGGATTAGAGGAAGAAACTGAGGGTAAGAGAGACTCGGAAAGTTGGGGAAGAAAGGAAAAAAGCTGAAGTGTTACTGGAAAGGGAAGCGGATGTTTAAAGGAGAATGACATCAGAGGCAGGACCTTTGATGGGCTGAAGATGACGGAGGAAGATGATGTCACGTCTAATCATGTTGTGAGTCTGTTCATGTGATTCAGTGTAGGAGGATGTCAGATACATATTGTTTATCCACAGCATGTACTGTATGAATTCTTTAATTTCAGAGCCTTATACATGAAAACATAAGGTCATTGTATACATGAATGGGAGATGAACTGCTTCATCGCTGGGGTCTGTCTGCATGGTCAGATACTGGCCTCAAGTTATTTTTCTCAAGCAGGGTGAGATGCTTAAGCTGCATGTTACAAGTAAATATCTTTCTCAGTGGAGAGGAAGACTGTGAAATGTGTGAAGCAGAACAAATGAAAGGTGGGTTTTGGTTTCCACACAGATCTGTGTTGCTGTAGTGATTGCAACATCAGAGAAATCACACACTGTCAATCCATGAAGGGAAGCATTCCCAGAGATTGTCTCACAAGTGCTTACCTCCACCTGCTGGCTCATCACAGTCATGGCAGCACAGATGCTGAAGTCTATCGGACACACAGGCACCATGAAGATTTCATTGAAAAATCATCAGAGGGAATTGTGTCCTGGTTCAGAGACTGCCTGTGTAACATGGACTTCTGTCTGTTCTGTCAGTGCAGTTGATGAGTCTAAATGGAATATATTTTCTTTTATTTTTATTATGAATCTCATGGTTTATTCTGTCTTAATATTTATCCTCAGTTAATTGTGTATGAAAAACAGAAAATTGGTTTATAATGAAATAAGCTGGTTAGGAAACTGCTCTCTGTGCTACTTTAGGCCAAGCATGTGTGCTGAGAGTACTGACCCTGAGTGCTCCACATTGAGGGTTATTGATCATTAATGTTTAGTTTTTTCATTAGTTTGTTGCAATTCTGTAGTACTTCCTTTGTATCCTGCACTTGATATGAAAATGTGATACCCTAAACTCCCAATGTTCAAGGCTCAAGCAGCAGTTTTGTGCATTGGAATTGGATGAATCCGAGCAGATTGAAGAGATGAGACTTGACATGAAGTCTCCACTGTAGGGCAACAGTCTCAGAGGACAGTGGTACAACACTATCACTTGGCAGCGTTAAAACCCATGGCAGAGACAAAAATTCTGTGACCCTTTTTTGATGGCTTCTGCTTGTCTGATGGTTGTATGTTGGAGATGAAGATACTCTCATTATTTCAAAGGTCCACATCAGTATTTGCATGTTTAAGCCCATTTACAATGATTTGACTTCTTCACTAATAACTACTTTAAGATGTTTTGAGGAACCTAAGTTTCCATCAATTTCATTATAGCAATGAACCTGACACATAACACTATGTCATTGTGCATGTACAGTTAACAAAACAGTCATTATTGATTAATAAGCAGATTATCTCCTCAGTCAGTGGAGTCTTGAAAAACGGCATTCAATTCCATGTTCAGTTGCTGAGAACCAAATATATAATCTCGGCTTGTTTTGACCAGCTCCAGAAGATAAGATAATCACTTTACCATTATATGTGAAGGAGGGATCTGTTGTTTTGATCAACTAATTGATTCATTGAACAATCATTACAGCCTTTAGTTGTTTTTTTTTTTGTTTGTTTTTTAGATCTTCACCTTAAAATGAATTCACACAAGAAGGTGACAGCGGTGTACTGATGCCTTCCTCCTACAGTCCAAAGACATACACATTAGATTAATTGGTGGGTCTAAATTGCCTATTAATGTGAGCGTGAATGCTTGTTTGTGTCTACATGTGGGACCTTTGATGGACTGGTGACCTGGCCAGGATTTACGAAACCTTCACCCACTGTCAGCTGGGGCTGGCTCCAGCCCCGTGGATGGATGGATGTTGAGCAACTTACAGATCTTAGAACATCAGTCTCATAAGAGACACACAAGCTACAACTACAACTAAATATAATATAGAAATCTTAAACATCACACTACACTTTGAAAAGAACACAACTAGAGTGTCACCTGTATTTCAGGGGAGAAAACATGCAGAAATTCTGCTATGGTTCTTGCCTGGAGCCCAAATCATAGTCCTAACTGGTTGAATGTGATGTCTGAGACAGTGACAGTGGCTTAAAAGCTCTGTTCAGATTTGCACACAATCAAATCAGTCCATATACACAACACAGGGAAAGTGTGTATGTTAGTTTACAGCCGCCACATGGCTTACACACACTTCGGATTTGTGTCTTGGCGTTTCCTGTGTTGTGTGTTTGTTGCTCTAACACTCTTGAGTACGTGGAGCCAAACAGAAATAGGAGTTTCCTCCAAAGCACAAATGTGACATAAATCTGTTAAAAACTGATGTTTCACCTCTGACATCGCTGATGCTCCTCATTGAGAGGCAGCTTCAGGATCATATTCAGATTCTCTGAGTGTCACTGCCATACAAATCAGTACTTAAAGTAGATGCAATTATTTATTCTTTTTTTTTTTTTTTTTTTTTCAAAGGTGACTCATTAAGGTGTATTTTTATTTAAAGTACCATATGTATTAACATGTTATGGCTGGTGACCATACGTACATCTCAAATATTAACACAGTTATTGTTGAGTTTGACTATTTACTTATTGAATATTTTTGTTGCTGTTGAACTATAATCTTGTTTGTATCCTATCAGTGTCATGTTAAGATTGTTCATGTGAAATTTCAGCGTGAGAGTGTAGTCTTTCAACTGTAGTTGAAAGACGGCCTGTCGCAGACATGGATTCATGTTTCAGGTAGAAAAGTTTCGTGGGACGAGCTGCATACCATATTGTTTTTGTGAGTCTTTGATAGGCCAGGAAGTAGACCGGTCCCTTCCAAGCTATCCTGAGTTTAAATTAGATGAGGAATTGAGCTCTGGAGGTGCGATTTGGTTCTGTGAGTGCATTAGCAACTGACTTTATGGTTCTGACTGGGAGAAGCTTGCATGTGTCTCTATGCATGTTACATTAAAGAGTAGACCAGCATTATTCTCTATATTTTTCTTATTTTGTACAAATTCCATGGAAAAGTCCTTAAATTATAAAGGAAGGATAAAATGAATTTGTTGGGGGACTTTTTTCAGATTTGTATAAACACATATGCAGTGCTCTAATTAATGCTTTGGGCAGCTGTATGTTCAGTGTAATGCTGTTAATTTTTATTGGCATTTTGTACAACAATGCAGCAGAGGAATCTGATGTGTCAGTCTGTGGGCACACAGCACCTGTTATTGATGTGTCATTGGTTTATTGTTGGTTCTGGTCTTTTCATGGGATCTGTCTGTTTAGGGAAAATTTAGAAAACTTTATATTGAAATGATCAAACCTGCAGTCAGTGATGTCATTAAAGGGATTACAACAAGTATTTTTATTTACTTTCATATCACTTTTCGTTAAAACAGTGTTCATGAAAAGTTTAGGGATGTTGTTACTATTTGTCATCTGAAATGCTGACTGAGCGTTTACATAAGATGAGTGTCTGATTATTCTGTCTCACTAAAGTTCCGTGTTTTGAGTGTAGAACAAAGCTCAGCAATTGGCCCACTACAGCATCACAGAGCCTGTGAAGGGACAGCGGAGGGTTTCGACTCTTAGGTCTGGATCATTTCACTTTTCTTTCAACCAAATGCTTTTGTTTTTTTATTCTAAACGCATATCAGCTCTGTGGGTGTCCAAGGAATTCTTCTAATGCTGTGCACACTGCAGTATTAACAGTTAGATAACGCCTTGATACCCCCCCCCCCCCCCCAAAAAAAAAAAAAGTTTAATGTACTTTAACGTCATGACATATATGCTGTTTTGTATCTTTTATTTTTGTCATAGATTCTGCAGTTTATTCAGGTTATGTCAATATTGGATGCCAAGATTTTTTTATTTTTTTTTTTATGTAAGTTTAGCAGCATCCATTCTGTAACAAAGTGTTACCGCTTGACTGTGCTCCTTTTACTCTATTTAGTTTTATTTTATCAAAGAGCCGATGTCCTGTATTGACTGCAGGCTTACGTATATATTTGACAAAGACTATTGTATGTTTAATAATTAAAAAAAAAAAAAAACACAAAAAACACAAAAAATTTAAGAAAATGCAGAAAAAAGAAAAGGAAATTTCTACAAAAAAAAGGTATAATTTATATTTTAAAACTGCATGCACAAGTCTGGGAAGACCTATTTAGGATAACAAATGGCAGTGCCTTTTTTTTTTTTTTGTACTCGAGACATTTACCCCAAATGTAAATGGTTTTATATGGAAACTGTAATGTTACAGGATGAAATTAGCAACAGGTCATGTTCACACTGTAGCTGAAGGTGTCCAAACTCAGATTGTCTTGTCTCATTGTGAGCTGTGTAGAAACACAGAAATTACAAAATTATACATTAAATGTACTTAACTTACCTAAATGTTGCAACCCACACCATCCCTCCACATTTTATTTTGCAGTTTTAGTTGTTCTTCTGATTATTTTCTTGTTCAGTTGATAATTTACTTGGTCTGTAAAACTCCGAGAACTGATAAATATATGTCAAAGAGCCCAAACTAATTCTTATTTTAAAGCGCTTGTTTAACTATAATATTAAAGAAAATCCACATTTCGCACGTTTGAGAGGCTGGAAAAACTCATATTTGACAATTTCACTAGAAAAATTATTTATATTATTAATTCATTTTAATAAACAATTCAACAAAGGACTTAATTTGAGATTTGATTTGAATCAAGACGGCAATTAATATTCATGCTATGTGCACTTGTACAGATTCAATGTTCCGATAAGCCGCAGTACATTAACATTACTGACTTTTAGCTGATCGATCAGCATCAGAGATAAAACATCACTTTCCTTTTCCAGTCTGCTCATTTGAAGCAAACAACAAAAGCTGCAAATACCAATTTTGCACATATATGTTTTCATCCGCTTCAGGCGGAAAAATAATTAGTCAAACAGATTTCAACAAGATGAGTATCGATGATGGATCAATACTCCAATTAATCAAAAACAATTAAAATTTAGATTATAAAACATATTCAGATGGAAAGCCTTACAGCCTGATTTCATTCTGCATTAAAGCAGCTTCATACTTTTTCTCTATTCTCTTTTTCTTCCACGGTACTCTTTAGAGCTACTGAAATGAAAATTTGTTCCAATGTGCACTGCAAGTTGGATATTCTGAATGGCAATAAAGTTTTCATCTATCTGATCATCTTTTCAAAACGAAACAGAAAAAGTCAAATAAATGGACAAACCTGAATCTGAACATTGAGGTGTGCAGTGTGGACGTGCTCTGTGTAGGTCCTGTCCTCTGTAGGTACTTCTTGATGCTGATATGAAGTTATGAATTATTCTGGTCTGTGCAAAGAAATGTTTGAATGACTGTGACTGAAGTAAGTGTTTGTGTAAGTGTGTGTGTGTGTGTGCGTGTGCGTGCGCGTGCGTGCGTGTGTTTGTAGGAATACATTCAAGTGTTTTTTTCAATGTGTCTTGCTGTAATTTTGTTGCGACAAACCAGAATGCTGTGACTTGGCATGCCCTGTTATACATTAAAGAAAAAAAACCCAAAACGTTGTAACTCCTCCAGTGTGTGTGATTTAATCTCCACAGTAAAACATTGTTGTGTTACATGAATTGAATGGATCACAAAAAGTCAGCTGCTTGTCTCACAATATTAGCAGACGACAAATACTCTAATTTCATAAAAATGTAGTTCATCAAAAGTACTCAAACATCTCTGAGACTGTCCTTGACCATTCCCCAGCACTGGGGTCAAAGGTCAGTCAGTTCACACTTCATTCATAAAATTCAGTTTGCGTCTTAAAGACTTAAATCCTGCATATCATTAAATTGTTAAAAATCATAGTGAAATTAGTACATGTAGTAGATTAGTACATATTAGAAATATCTGTATGATCGATTGTTTTATATACTAAAACATGTTACAACCATATTTGTCAACGAAGTATATGTAATTAGATGTGCAAATTTATTGAATCAACATACATATTAAAAAGCCATAGCCTTAAAATTTTAAATATATATATGTGTGTGTGTGTGTGTGTGTGTCTTGGGGGCACCAAAGTCGAAACACTCAAGTTCTGCACACATTCATAAAGAAACTACATACTTGATCCACAGTGATTGTTAACAGACTTAATGATGATAAACGCTTGATCAGAGTGAACCTCAGGTAACTGAATGTTGGCACAGAGCATTTTCATTTGGGGGGCAGCATGGCGGCATAGTGGTTACCTCACAATAAGAGGGGCACGGGTTCGGTTCCCAGCCTGGGGCCTTTCTGTGTGGAGTTTGTATGTTCTCCCTGTGTCTGCGTGGGTTTCCTCACACTGTCCAAAGACATGTATGTGGGTCTGAGTGTGAGTGTGAGTGGTTGTGTGTCTGTCTGTCTCTGTGTGTTGGCCCTGTGATGGACCGTTGACCTGTCCAGGGTATACCCCGCCCTCACCCAGTGTGAGCTGGCATGGCTCCAGCACCACCCGTGACCCAGAAACGGATAAGCGGTAGAAGATCGGTGTGAGTGTGTGTGTGTGTTTGTTTATGTGGGGAAACCACAAAAGCACTGTTTGTGTGTGAAGAACTACAAAGCTGTCGCTGTCACACACGGCAGAAGTTTATTTCCTTTGATTAAAAAGATTTTAAAGTCAACGTAAGACATAAAGTGACAATGATGGTGAAGGGGCCAAAGAACTGGACCTCCTTCACAACAAGGCCACAAAAAAAGCAACGAGAGAGTCGTGTGTTAGCTCCAGTTCCCTCCAACACACACACACTTCATTTGCCTCTCATACTCTCAGACTGGGAGTTTCAGTGTGGAGGAGCCTTTTGGCAGGACTATGACTATGATAATGATAATGATAATGATAATATTTTTATTTGTGTGAAAAACCACACTTGAGATTTTTATCTGTTGATATCTCATCATAATTTATGACGGTTTTGATGTGTCAACAGCTGACACACAAGAAATGTATTATTTGACATTTACCTCATGAGCACTTAAAAAGCTGTTGCCACTGAACAGCTGAGTGTCTCTGCTATCTCTGCAAAGGTGTGTGAACCACAGACTCCACTGGTTGTGTATGGGAAAATGACCAGACTTCAGACTTGATGTATCACCACAGTTAGCATTTTTATAGTCTCAGTCTTTAGTTTCAATTGTTTAAATGATTGTCCCATTTAGAATAAAATAGACCATAAAGCAGGGGATGTGATGGGGGGTGTGGCTACCGTGTGATTGGCAGACTGTATCACCCAATCAGGATAGAGTTCAGATGCAGTCAGATCCAGCCCTCACTCCTCCTCAGCTTCACCTTCTCCTGCAGATTTGGTTTTTTTCTGGTTTGAAAATAACAAATTACAAACTGGAGGCTTCACAACGGCAGAGCAGGCCAATGGCTGACATCACAGAGGCTTGACACTTGGTCTAAACTCATCTGTTCTGTCAGGTTTAACCAAGAAACAGCTAGGGATTGTGGGAAATGGTGTTTGTTGATTAAATTAAGTGAAAATGCGACTTTCCTCATCTAAACTTTACCTCTGGTTCCACTTTCCACCTGAGGAGGAACCAGAGGTAAAGTAAGTTTCAACACTTTCAGAGATGAACCAGGTCCATTTTAGATTTGGTGTCCTTTCAAAATCCCATGAACATAATTATGAATCCGACTGTTGTTTGTACACTACATGTCAAGGATCTTTTTATGGGGCATTTTGCCTTAAAATCAAATCAATCTAATTTTTCTATTGACAGTTTTACATTCTCAAATATCAAACCTCACTTGAATGTTTTCAACAAATTAAAACTAACTTTTTAAAGTGTTCAAAATATCAAACAATTACTATTTTATTTATTCAGTATACAATGATTTGTAAATATTTGTATCTTATGATAATTATCTTGTTGTTGAGACAGTTATTTTACCTCTGTGTGGTTGTAATGCTGCTCGTTTTGTACATTTTTAAAATTTTCATAATAGAAGACCACAAAAAGTTTGTGAGCTTATTAGGCAGCTTTAGCTTCTGTGGACTGACAGTAGCTGTTTCGGTGAAGTGAACACAGCATCTGCTGAAAACGTATAAGTTCTTTCATTCACTTCATAAATCAACCAAGTTTGGCAGCAAATGGAGAAGGTTCTCTGAACCACTTCCTGCGTCTGGATTATTATCTGTCACTTCTTCTGTGTTTAGAGACCGGTGCCTAATATTTAAATAATGAGCACACACAACACATGTGGACAAACGGGGGCGGCAAAGTCTGTCCCCTCTGGAGATAAACAGCCCAGCCCAGCCCCCTCAGAAATCACTGGAAACATATTACCTTGTCTGACCAATGAAATGACTGAAAACACAATAAACACTCTGTCACTTACTTTGCTCAGATGGACACACACATACACACATGCACACGCACATTATCACAATGGTTGGTCCGTGCAGGTGGGGATCATCCCAGGCAACAGGAGGAGGAGGTCAACCTTCAGCTTCCTCAGCTCCGTATCAGCATCAGAAACTCATCACGGGTTTTTGGATCTTCCCTGAAAAATCCCAACATGGTGCTTGTGACAGTTTTACTGTTCATCTTCTGCACGCCACGCATCACCATACACATGTGACTGTGGGGGGAGAAAAAAGGGGTGATGAGGGGGAGGAGGGGAAGGAAGAGAGGAGAAAAGAAAATGAAGTGATTCACAGAAGAGAAAACTGAAACAAAAGGGAAGCAAACAAAGAAACAAAGTAAAAAAGGAAATGAAGTGACAAAAATGGAGGACTTACGTGGCCTCAATGACAACACCGACCCCGGTGGGCTGCAGGGCCTCAGTGATTGCCACAGCGATCTGTTTGGTCAACCTCTCCTGGACTGTTGACACAAACACATAAACACGACCAAGGGCAGACTGAACAAACTGTGTCTGGAACCACACAGGAAAACAGCAACAAGTACAACAGTAACAGAACAGGTACCTTGTAGTCGGCGGCTGTAGATCTCAACGATCCTGAAGGAGGCAGAGAAAAGAGAGGACCACTCAGTGATGACGGTAATCGGTGGTGTAGGAAAAATGCACATTATTTACATTTTGTGATTCCTGTGGTTTAGCATGAGGTGACCTTCCTGACATCTACCCTTTTCCTCCTGTGATGTCACATGAACTGAGATGATTCATCCAGATGTTTTTCTCATGAACACGTTGACCCTGCATGAAACAAACGTGAAGCTGCCGGAGAAGTCACGGAAGAAAAGTAGGACCTGGTCCTCCCCTTTCAACCTGCTGCTCTTCTCCATGGGACAAACCACTCTGGACAAATTTGACCCTGTCCACCTCGAAGGAAATGTCGTGGGTGGTTTTGTTTGTCTAAAATGAGACTGCAGGACGTTGTAACTCCACAGCAAGAAGTCGCCCTGCTCCTTTGCTCAGTGATTGCTCAGCAGCTGATCACATTCAGATCAAAACTACAGCAGCCGTTTAACGGTGACTATCAGGACTGGACAAGTCACGTTTTCAGGTGGTTGAGAACGTGACACCTCATAAACGCTCTTCCTGCATCTCTGCTGGCTGGTGGAAGGATACACCCAGGAAGCAGTAGTTTGACTTCCTCGTCAGAGAAAACTTGAGCTGGTCACTGAAAGATTATATTTGCATCCTGAAGAGACACAAGTGTTTCCATCTTTCCAACATCTTGCTAGAGGAGGTAGTTTGAATGTACAAAGGACATGAGGGAACTAAGTAAACTGGGCTCTTTTTAGCAGAGTCCCAGTCCGAACACTGTCTGACGTTTTATCCACATTGTGGAATATCCCTTTAAAGAATTGTCATAGCCCGAAGTGTTTCTTTCCCTCCAATGAAAATCAGGTTTAATCATGTTAACATCCGTATGATGTTTTTATATGATACAAGAGTGAAATAATCAATGACTGAGTGTTTCCACTTGAAAATGCAGTCAACCAATGACAGTCTCATAAATGCAGATCCAGGCAGTCGTGGATTGTTTACGTCATAACCTAGGGAACCAATCCTATCAACTTGTGGGGTCAAGGGGTGGGACTAAATGAACCTGAAACCTTGTCCGTACAGAGCAGAGACTCTTTATCAGGATGTAGTGGATGTAGACTCTGATCTGTTCTCTACTCTGTCCTGATTGGGTGGTACAGTCTGTCCATCACATAGTCCGTCCCCCTGCATTATGGTCTGTTTCCTCTAAAAGGGACCATCAAATAAAAAAGGGAACTTCATGTTTACTGAAGAAGAAATTGAGACTGAGAATATAAACTCATTATAAATACATATACTGAGCTGATAAATTATAAGTAGGAACATTTTCCCATAGACTTCATTACAATCTGACTTTTTTTTACACCCAGTGAAGTCGCCCCCTGATGGTCATTAGATGGAATGAAGGTTTAAGGCTCTTTAGCATTGGCTACACTTTACAGACCCAGAGTCCAGGTCCATGCATAATGAAGAGTCTATGACACAAACATGGTTTTGAGTCCCTCTGATGGGTTTTTTTTTTTCCTGTTCATTTTTTATTTGGGGAAACCAAGTTTTAAAAAAATCATAGCAGTGAGTTTAAAACATGTGTGGAGGAAACGTAAAGGTTTTTAATTAACATTGCCCAGCAGCCCCATTAGTTCTCAATGATGTGACTGGTTCAGCCAGTCTCATCACATTGTGTCACAGTGTGTGTGTGCGTGCATGTGTGTCCAATACCAGGTTAGGAG
Source organism: Remorina albescens (assembly GCA_034769265.1). Taxonomy (NCBI): domain Eukaryota; kingdom Metazoa; phylum Chordata; class Actinopteri; order Carangiformes; family Echeneidae; genus Remorina; species Remorina albescens. The sequence goes on from CM068479.1 coordinate 17,316,496, forward strand.
GAGTTTTAGTGTGTTAAGCCCAAAGGTATTGGGGTCAGTGGGATCAGATTCTACACTAGTACACACACAAACATAGGTTTTATTAATCAGCTTAGACACACATGTACTCTCTTTCTCTCTCTCTCTCTCTCTCTCTCTCTCACACACACACACACACACACACACACACACACACAGTCTATCATATTAGAGTAAATGTACTCACCTGGCCAACTTGCTGAGGCCCAGGACTCTCTTGTTGGGGAGGTAGCCGATGTGAACCTGTACACACACGATATTTCATACTGGTAAACCCTGCTGTCACTGTGGAGACTCACTATTGTTTCAAAACTCAACTGAATAAAAACGTAAAACCAGAACACTTCTATACGACTAAACAGTAAACATATTAAAAGATCCCTGTAGCAGCTCAGCGGTCAGTCAAAACCTGCAGATCCTGTACAGACCACTTGAGTCCAGCTCCAACAGGATGCTCAAAATCTGGTACAAAGTTTTGGTCTCTGGAGCTAATTTTATCTAATTCACCTATAACGGATTTAGGTTACAGATAGTAGAGGGCGTGGCGTCTTTGAGTGAGCATATACTTGCATCAAACCAGCATTAACTGAAGTTGGGACTTCACACATACCCTGCCTCTTTGCCCCTTTTGAGATTAGCCTGAATTTAGGGCCGGAGTCTGGGTCTGCCATGGTGGCAACAGCGGAGCAGCTCACTCTGAACTTCAAAACGGCTCCTCAGAAACCTGAGGGGGACTTAATTTAGTCTGTGGTCCCTTCACTTCTTGCTCCATAACACACAAGCTCCACAGCTCACAAAAACAAAGCTGAATGAAAGTTCAGGGAGGGAGACTATTGCTATTGAAGCTTTAAGATTAAAAAAAAGTGAATCTGTGCAGAAAATATAACTATAGGCGTTAAATAAGAGGAGAACAATGTCCAATATTAATATATTCTTATAAAGTACAGAGTTTAAGTAAACACAGAAGTCATGTGGTCTATTCAATGTCGATTGGTGATGGTGGTGGGGTGGGGGGGGGTGAAAGGGTGAGGACACTGTGTTCCAGTCTTCTGAGATGTCAGTCAGGTGGGAGATAATTGCTGAGGCGGTGAAAATAACCAGAAAGACGAGGACAAAAACCAAAGAGAAGAGAAGAGCAGGTGGATGAGCAACAGAGTAGACGAGGAAGAGATGGAGACATCAGCAGCAGAATCACTGCAGCGTATGGCTGCAGGCTCTAATTCTCCTACACACACACATACATGTGTACGCTCCACTCAAATGTCAAATACAATTTGTTGACAAGATGAGAGAAAGGGCAGCAGCAACAAGCGTGCAAATATCTCCTTTTCTTCCAATCCTTTCTTTTCCTCCATCTCTTCTGCAGCAGGCTGATATATGGACATCAAACAGACCGACTGTGACAGCTGTTTCTCCACTTCTCTGTTCATGTAATTCACATTTACTGGCACATGCTGTGAGCCACGATGGAGAAGAAGAAGAAGGAGTGGAAGCATTTAACAGTCATTGCTCTCATCAGCTGTGTTTTCTGGAAACAAGCTAATAAAGAAATGGAGACTGTTAGAAGTGCAAAATGTTTCTCAGGAGGTGGTGGAGGCCAAACCAAAGCAAGAAAGAGAGTGCACAAGTCACATGAATGCCGCTCTGTCTTTTAGACTTCATAAGGTGAAAGGTCTGTCCCCAAAGACTTCCATGTTGAATTGTTTAACATTACTGCAGAAGTAAACAACATTATTTTGGCCTCTCCAGCTAATTTCCTCCATCATGACAACTGTAATGGGAAATAGTTTTTAATCTGACTTCAGTATCCATCAGAATTTCCTGTCAAGACAGTCAGTCACTTGATTTAACAGTTGAACTGTCAGAAATTGGAGCGTTTTATTTGCTGAGCATCATTAAATGGACAAACAAAACTAAATGAATAGCACTTCAGCTAAAAAGTTGCTTAGTTACTTAAACTTATGAAACTTAAATTCCTTATGGATAAACAACAATAATAATAAATAAAGTATCTATTTATCTCTTTATTAGGTCTAAGAATGGATTGCTGAAGTCTCCAATCCCATTGCATTAAACCCCACAGTCCCCCCTCGATCCGTTTGTGACAGGAAACAGGAAAGAACAGGTGATGACGACATTTTGGTAAACTCAGCAATGGCTTTATTTTCCCTTCATGATACGACACCCTGCAATAAACTGCTCTCCCACATCAAAACAGTTTGTCAAGCAGTAGAGGAGGGCGAAGGAAGAGGAGAAGGAGCTCTCTGTATAGTGAGTCACTGAGATACACAACAGACAGACAGATGAGAGAGGCTGGATAAGAGGCAACGAGAAGGGAAGGGAGGGGGAACGTTCAGGGGCCACCACACACACACAGGAGATGCGGTAAATGTTTGTGTGATTCACTGCTGTCATCACAGCCCATTTACACTGGTGGAGAAGAATCAGCTGCCAGCCCCAATTGTCTTGAACGACATGCACCTGCAGGCGAAGATGGGGGAATAAAGGGAGGCAGAGAGAGACAGAGAGATGGTGAGACAGTGAAAAAAAGGGAAGAGGCCAATCAGAGTAATGATGTCAAAGCAGCAGGAGAAAGAGGAAGAGGCCAAGGCAAACACAGGATAAACAGATCTCAGCTAATCTTATTGTTTCTCATGTTCTCTGTCTCTGTTGTTCCGACCCAAAGTCTTCAGATAAACAACAGAGACAAAGATACAAATCTCTTACCATGCTTTTACCATTTCTTGGAATCAATAACATCTGGAGCTTCTTCTGCAGCTTGAAACAAACCTGAGGACAAACTGAAATCCACAAAGACTGGGAAAAATGTTTTCCACCAGACTGTCAGCAGTGAACCCGAGTTTTATTATCCACCAGACACAAAATTAAAAATAAAAACATGAAATCCTGTACGGTTTCATTTGTATTGCACAACTATCAACCCATCGTGACATCACCGACACAGCACTGGATCTGCCCTGCTCTGTATCTATTCTGATTGTGTGGTACAGTCTGTCAATCACACAGGAGACACACCGCCTAACGTGTCCCCTGCTTCATGGTCTATTTTCCTCTAAAAGGGACCATCATTTAAAAGAATAACATCATGGTGTGTTGAAGATTTGAAACTTGACACCTGGTCTTAAGGAGTAGAAACAGTTTCTCAGAGTTTCATGTGACGTCACAGACATCTTGTTTTGTTCAACCAACAGATCCGAATTTCATTATTACATAAACATAAGAGAGTCCAGTTCATAATGACACAAATTTTGTTTTACTCATTTTCATCTCAGAAATCCCTCAGTACTCTCTGACACCATCCAACCATAGTGCCCTGTGTGTGTGTGTCTGTGTGTCTCACCCTGCCAAAGATGGGCACCAGGTGATGTTCACACATGGAGAACATGTCGATGTCTTTCACAATCACCATTTCATCGTGGTCTTCATCAAAGATGGCGTCGTTCAGCACGTCTGTGGAAAAAAGATGTAAATGAAAAACATTTTCATTTAATCATCTACTGTAGCTACTGCAGTTACTCATTCATTTCATTTACCCAGATATGTTTTTATTTATTGACTTTATTGACAGTTACTATGTTCAATTTAGAGTTTTTCTGTGTTTGATGTAGTTTGACACATGGACTTTTGAGATATCTATTAGGAACATGTTTATTTACTTTTAGGACATTAAACTGTTTGTTTAAGAGCTATATTATTATTTTCTGTCCTTCTCCAGTATTAACCCCTGGATTCCAGATGTGTATTAAAACCAGGCTGCATCACATTCTGTACCCTGGAGGACAGATGGACAGATGGACTCCACTCAGGAGCTGGGTCACAGGTTTCTCTCTGTCTAATTAGAGCTCCGCCTCCAACAGCCCGTTCCTGTTGCTGCATTATTATATTTTTCAGTTGCCAGGGGTTCAATAAACTGCTTTATCTGTTTGTGACGATGCTGACGCCTCTCGCTCTCACTGCAGCACTTTTTAATTTCCTGACCTGCTATCTGTTAGAGGCAGCGGAAACAGGGAGGGGGTGGAGTGGGGCGAGGTCACCGAAACAACAGATGACAGGCTGACTTGTTGCTTCAGTCTGGTTATTGTATGAGTGAGTGTGTGCAGACAGGGCAGCAGGAGAAAAGATAAAAACACTCACGTGCTCCTTCTGTTTGTTTGTCTGGGTATGATTGGAGCCACGGAGCTACATGATGATTCTTATTGTTGGTCATATTTCTAGCAAACAAGGCTGTAGTTTGTTTGTTCATGATATTCATTGGCTTGTAGCGAATATACACTCAGCCATCTGGCAACTTTTAGCTTAAATAAAATGGAAACACCTGCTGGGCACATGCACTTTTAGTAGATTCATACATTCACCCCCCACCCCCGATACACTTAAAGACTAAAAGCAACAGGATGAACCAAAGAGTACACAGGGGAAACAATGTGTGAGGCAAAAATGACTCAAACATAATACAAAAGCTGGAGTTGTTTTCTGCTTCATTCTACAACAACAAACTTTGAAACGAGTCAGTTTGACCCACAACATAACAAGAGGGTTAATTATCAGCTTTCCTCCAGTTTCAAAGTTTAAAAATATTTTAAATAACTTTTGGAGCGTGAAGCCTTTTAATTAGTGTAATGAATATGTAAATGGGAAACTACTATTTTAATGTGTTTGCAACCCCCCCCCCCTGCATGTTTGTATAACCCACACACTGTTCAGGTCAATTTGACCCAGCAGGCTATGACATGTAAAAATATCAAATTTAAACCAAAACTGGTCTAAATGTGGATGCTTAATCCTACACACACACACACACACACACACACACACACACACGTAGAGAGACTACAGTGTTTTGTATGCTTTCCTATGTTCCCTTGAGGTTGTTGAGTTACTTGTAATACATGAGTTACATGTAAAAAATAGTTTAAAAAATAAATGTTAAAAATTTGTTATGCCACACACACACACACACAAAGAGAGAGAGAGGGAGAGTACAGTTTTGTAAGTTTTGTATGCTTTACTATCCCTTGAGCTTGTTGAGTTACTTGTAAAACATGAGTTACATGTACAAATTGTTTAAAAAATAAATGTTAAAAATTGTTAATTCATTGTTAAAAGTTTAAATAAAATAAGAATGAATGAAACAAATGTGTTGAATGTCTAGTTTTTGCCCAATGTGTAGAAAAAGCAGATTAAAAATGAAAAACAAGTGAATTATCATAAATAAACCATCACCTGGAAGGACTGAAAAACTTGATTACACTAAATATTGATTAAATTAATATTAATTGAGCTAAAGATAATGTTTATGGAGAAAAAATATTTTTAGAACTATTTTCGGATGACTAAACATGCACCGGGCCAATTTGACCCGCAACATTTTTGCTGTTCCTTGGAGTTGAACATAACAGGAGTGTTAATATTCAACACAGTTTCTTTGAACAAACAGAAGAAGTCTACAGTTACATGCTAGTAGCTTAGTGCTCCTCTGAATGTTTACAGCTATAAAACCCACAGATTCCTAATCTAATGTGGCACCACAGAAAAATAAAACCCCACAGTCATCAGGATTTAAGTGCCGATTTGTTGGAAAAATGTTGAGCTGTTTATCTAGATTGACCTGCTGGTGGCGCTGCATGAAATGTCAGAGGATGAGTAGTCAGCATGACCATAAGTGTCTGAGCGAAATTCCAAAATAAAGCATCCAATAGATGATGAGGTAAAGTGATGGACAGATAGGTGAAATATACTGAGAGATGGAAGTGTAAACATTTTTGTGGCATAAAAAAAACGTAGGCAAAAGTTCTGAGGTGGGCAGAGAGCAAAACTACACATCCATCTAAAGTCCATTTGTGGGGCCTCACCACAGCTCCTGGACACACTTTGGTTTTAAACCTCATTAACCTACAAAGAAGAGTGGATCTTGAGTAGAGTCTGCCAACGGGCCAACACTTTAATAAACTGGTAATCGTGTTTTGAAAGTTTTGCAGTCAAGAACTAAATTTAAGTGAAAGTAAGATTCTGCTCCTGATAGCGTATCAGCATGCTAATGATTTGGGAATAAAGTGACATCAATTTAGCCTGATTATCGAAATCACTTTATTTAGAGGGAAACACAGAGTGAACACTTCTAAAAGCCTAACTTGGGTGATAATTTTATGCAAGGCTTCTTTGCTGTGTATTTGTTCAAGTTCTGCAGCCTCCTTCCTCGTGTCCTCAGGTGTTTTGCCCTTCTGTCTGTGTGTCATGTTTGTATCTTCATGTGCCAGCTGGATCTTCAATGGTTTCTTATCTTCCTAACCTGTTGTCTCATCAGCCCTGCATATGGCTGCAGCATAAAACACCTACAGAAGGGTCACAAGTCAGTCACAAGTCACAGGGTCCAAGTCTCCAGTCAAGTCCCAGGTCACACTACAGTGACTGAAGTCCGGTCAAGTCACAAATAAGATCAAGCTAAGTCAAGTTTATTTCTAGAAATCGACAAAATAAATACAATAATCTGTTCAGTGAATGATTTATTACATTATAGCAATCAAATTTTCTTCAAGGAACTGGAATCTGATACTTAAAATGCACAAACATTAGCTTTATTTCTCTTTCCATCTCAAAGTAAACTACCACTTATGCATGGGGACATTTATTTACACCACTGCACACCACTAAAGGCTACTTTCTCCTGACTGTGGAGACAGTGCTGCTGTGGCTAACACACACAAGTGCTCACATACATACTGGCCATGTCGGAGAGACAGCTATGTGTATTATCATCACTCAATTGCTCAATAAGTGTGAGCTCTGGCAGAGAGCAAAGTTGAGCAGATGAATCAACCAAAAAAAAACAAAAAACAAAAACAATATTAAATTATTAATCCACAAAGCCAATGTGGTTTGGGCATAAAATCCATACAAACAATAAGACATGCTGACAGACAAAGAACAATGTTGGGCAGTTCCATGATAGAAGTAAAACTGATGCTGATGGTGTGAAATCTTAAAATGGCCGTGTTGAAATAGTAATAATTAACCTTGCTAATAAGAAATCAATAGATAAATAAAATTAATAAAACCACTTAAACAATTTTGATGATAATTCAGCCATTTCCATGCAGATGATACAGTTATCTATCCACTCAGATAACAACTGCTCAGGGGGTCGAAATTGAAATGGTCACATCCTATAAGTACTTAGGTGTGAATATTATTAGAAACTTTCCTTTGGATTACACGACGAAAATTTGCTTCCAAGCTCAAAATTAAATTTGGCTTCTTTAGAAACAAACCCTGTGTTGCACTGCAAGCCAGAAAACGCTTCATCACAATGTTTTTATTTTTACTGGACTACTGACGGATCTGCTTTTGTGAATGCACCAGACCATTACTTAAAAAAGCTGGATACAGCTCATCACTACGCTTTATGTTTCACAACTGGCTGTGGCCATCTGGTTCACCAACGTACCCTGTATGCCACTGCTAAGTGACCATCTCTGTGTGTTTGCAAATATTCTCATTAACTTGCTCTTCTTTATAAGTCTCTCCTTGGCCAGCTCCCTTCCTATCTGTTTATGTACTTGTGTAAAAGCAGAAGTCACCATAGTTGTTGAGAAGCACTACAGATGTTTGCACTCGGGGCTATAATGGACCAGGCAAAACGACTTAAAGCACGTTGCCCTCTCTGCCTGGAATGATGGCAGGAAGAAATTAAGCTTGCCAGAACTCATTACTTTGGGAGAGTTGAAGGCAATTTAAAAGACTGCAACTCCCTGTAAAGTTGACTATTACGTGTGAGTTATGTTTAACTTAATGTATAGCTGCAACTTTGTGCTGCTTTCTTGGCCAGGTCACTTTTGGCAATGAGCTTCTAATCTCAAGGAGTTTTACCTGGTTGAATAAAGGATACTGATCGGGTCTTTCATCTATCACGAATCACTTTGAAACAGAATTATGGATGTGTATTTATGACAGATTTCATAATAGGATAATGATATCCTTGGGAAGGGTAAGTCATATTGAACCTAAAAATATCTGTGTCATGTCCAGACATTCAGATGTGATCATGTGATGTCACATATAAATTGTGCAATTTTTGTTCAAACTGCATCAGTCAGACAAGAGGTGTTGAAAATAAGCCTGTTCGTCCAAAATGCTCCTGATTGTTGTTCTGCGAGACTTTGTTGCCTACAAACACACATGCACGCACACTTACACACCTTGAAACACACAAACACAGCCTCAAGGAAAATTGCATTAAATCAACCTTGAGTAAATAAAGGGCAGCTGGTGAGAACAGTGGGCTCAGATGGTTATCAGGTAATGACAGTGTTACTCATCATCAGCTCTACATTCAATAGTGCTGCCTCCTATTTATGTGTTTGAATGAATGAACAACACAAACACACACACACACACACACACACATTGACATATTGTGAATAAAGCAGGAAACAGTGAATGACCACAAGCTAACTCATTTATCGTCAGACACCCAGATGTGTGTTTGTGTGTGTAAGTGAGTTTACCATGACATTTTCTATACTTAGTCATCACCCTGGGCATGTAATCATATGTCAACCGTGTACATCCCAGCCTTTAAATATTAACAGACACGTGCAGAGTTTTCATTTGAGCAGCATTTACAGTGCCCTTCCTCACATCCCATAATATTGCATCTTCGTAATCATCTCAGATCTGTTGAATCTCAGGAAATTGGGTTTTTATCGATGTAAGAGGACTTTTATTGACTGAATCCGAAGACTCCCTGACTCTGTGCTGCCTTTGGAGTGGAAAGGCCTTTTTTACATTGTTGTTGTTGCCGGGCAACCACACAGTCATCTGGTGATCAGCTGTCAGTCCTTCAGACAGGTGTCAGCCGGATGTCGGATTGGGGCAGTTAGCTGTTACAGATTATGGTATAAAATTTAAATGTGATTTATTGCGTCTAGTTGTGGTCCAGCCATCAAGTCCATCAGTGATGATGTCACAGTCCACACTGAGTGACCTGCTGAGCCGAGGTCAAATGGGTGCAAACAAATCTCCATGATCATAGATCACAGACTGAGCTTTTGGATCCACCTGGACCTGCTGCTCTATTGTTCCACAAACCGTTTTCTTTCAGTCACTCGCTTTCTCCACCTCTCGCTCAGCTTTACTTCAAAATTAAAGTTATCAAAGCGCATCGACACAGGAATTAGAGGATGACATAAATGAGGTAGATTTACAGACAAAAGACACACAACATACTGTAAATAAATTACAGGGAGCAGAGACTACACAAACACAACGCGCGCGCACACACACACACACAATAAAAAGGGTGATACTGAGACCATTTAAAAGAAAACGGAAAATATGTAAAAATCTCAAAAAATAGTAAAAACATGATATCTCATAAAGGCAAGTGTATAAAATGAGTTATAAGAAGTGATTTACTGTCTCCTGTCTTCAGGCAGGTCAGTCTGGAGTCTAGAGGCTCTGATGGTTAGCAGTCAGCTTTAGATTTAAACGCCGACTCTTGAGCGGCCAGAGGGAAGTAAGGCTGCATACTTCCTCAGATGGCCTCAGCAGTTCTAGTTCAAAGTCAATAAAGTCTTAAAATCAGTTTGAAAACAAACAAGGAGCAGCTGATCGGGGCGATGTGATGTCATCTGTTAAAACCAGTCAGACACAGCCAAACAACTACTAACACGCTGAATAGTGATCTGAATATTTTATCTATAGAAATCAAAAGAGTTTGTTGTTGTTGTCTATAGATTAGAGATCGCCTGCTATAATCAACAATAATCGACGCAAACCGCAAAAACAAATTATTTGTTTCAATATTCACCAGGGAAAAGGACTCCTGACAAACAAATGACAAATTTCAAGTTATCATTCTTTTTCTCTTATTTCTTTCAAGAATTCACTTTAGAGCTACTTGCCTTTCACTTTAGTTCTATAATATCCAAGTATATTGCAGAATATTCAGTTTACAGTGATGTCAATCTTTCACATTCACATATTTGAGAAGATTACATTTTGGGAGCTTTTGTTTAAAAATGTGTTCAACATTTAATACCTTATCAAAATGGTTTAAAATATAGCTGTTTGTAGCAAATCAGTTAAGTAAACAAGAATCCAGCTCTAAAGAATAAAGGCTAACATCAGCATCCAGTGGAGGATTAAATGACCAGATGTTTCCAGCAGCCATGACACCCAGATGTGTAATAAAGTGTTAGTTTACACTTTTTTTCAGGGGAAAAGTCCCACAAGTGCAATCATCCAGCCAGAGTCTCTTTGAACCTGAAGAAGAATTACATTTGGACTCATGTAGTGTGTTTTGTCATCACCGACTCTCCTCGAGTTTTGAATAGATTTAAAGAGAAATGTCAGCAGATGACTGTGAAAGCAGCTCAGACGTCCAACTGTTAACATGTAATGAACCCTTTATTCAGTGGATGAACTACAGTCTTACAGGAACGTAAATGTTAAAGTGCATATTTTACTACAGGAAACATGTAAACTGACCAGGAGAGAACTCATTTATTGTTGGTGGTGATCCAGTTAAAGGGGCAGATACTATATTTTTACATCATCTTCCTCGCCATGGGGAGGAGCTTTTCTGCATTTGCAGCAATATTTTGCCTTTAGCTGTAGTATGTCCTCTGAAAGCCCCTTTAATCCCTCATCAATTAGTCCATCAATGGAAATTTTAGTGTTAGTCATTCATTTAATTTTCAAACTGAAGACTTAGGGCATTATTCATTATGATATGAATGTTTTTAATCTATAGACTTCCATTGAAACTGTGAACTGTTTTATAGATTATTCACAGACCTGGTGATCTATGTTTTATTTCAGCCCAAATTCAGATGCAATTTTTTTTAATGAAAGTGAGAAATTAAACTTTAAGTTTCTTTAATGAGCCTCCTGTAAAAACTCAGAATTCCAGTTTAATGTAACCTCAACTTTTCCTCGTTGCTGTTGTGCTGGTCATGTGCTCGACAACAAGAGGATTTCAGGCTCATGTTGTCATGAAAACTGAACCCATGACCTGCACACACACACACACACACACACACTCTAGCATAAGCGTGAGCAGACTAATCACTGACCCTTAAAAGCTATAACTTTCCACAAACTTCCACCTTCAGTCCAAAACCTAAATGTTTTTCTGCTTTCCAACAAATAAAGGGGAGGCTCCTGCAGCAGCCAATCAGCAGACAGACTTTGGAGCCAGCCTAAAGAGTGACACACATTAACCACCAGTGTCTGTATCCACCACTGTCCATCCTAAGTGGACCGTCAATGGAGTCTCAGGTGGATGAGACCTTACTGACCTTCACATCAGCTGAGAAACCTTTAAACATGATGAATCCTGGTCTTTGAACCAGGTGCCCCCACATTCTTCTCTCACTCTACAGCATTCCTTCCTTTAGCATTACAGCTTCATAATACACAACTACACCCTTGCACACCCCAATGACAGCCAAACTACCTCCAGATGGAGTTCTGGAGGAGGCTGAGACAGAGGCTGGGGGGCAGATCCCCAACTTCAGCCAACCCAAGCATGAAGAAGCCAGCCTGTGTGGACCTGATGTTTTTTTCCTACTTGATTGCGTGATTCAGCAAAAACATTTTGGAAGGAAAGGCCGGCCAGTTCGTCTGGATCAAACATAAATCCTAACCCTGCCCAAATCTCCAAATGAGACTTTTTGTTCATTTGATTAGTCAGGTAGTATAAAATGTCTCAAACTAATATCTTCTAATGACCCATTTTACACAAAACCCCCCAAAATTATGAGTTTACAAGAACACAAAACCAGGAACAGCAACAAATCCCCATATCATCAAGAAGCAAGAAGTGAGAAAAACTTATAACATAAACAATTGATCGGCTATCCTCTGAATGATTCATTGTCTTTGATCCACACAAGACAGCTACAATATTTGCTTCTGATGTAACAGTGGAGAGCGAAAAGGGCATGAACATCCTGTTCCTTTGTGGTGAACCTGGGGTGGAAATGTAGAGGGATCAAACTATTTAATTGATACTAATCATTTGTGTCCAAAAATGTTAACAGCTCAATCTATGGATAAATATTTACTTCCAATGCAGCGGTTTAAGTAGATTTGCTCTGTATTTGAGAACTTTGATGTGATGTCAAGTTATGTTTTTTGTGGATAGAACCTTCACTCCACTGCACAGGAACTGATAAAGTGATGAGGTGAATCGAACAACCCAATAATTAAAAGTTTGTTAAAATCCTCTCCACAAATTGATACAATGCATCAGTTATAATAAGAAGACTTTACAACTGTCTGTCAGCATGTGAGCATGATCACACTGTGTTGTGTGAGTTTCATCAGATGGCTCAAAGATACATCTGACCCAGGTCCTTATTCACTTTTCTATCAGACGTATCATGATCAGCAGGAAATGGCTGCTTCGTCATTTTTTACCACATCAATCAGTTCTACCTGCTCTATGACAGGTTTGTGTTTTTTACTTTAACTTAAAGGTTAAAGTAACATATTTTCCAGATTAGTTGTTGATGCATTAACCCTCAGAGCCTTACATGTCAGTAATACGAACACATCACAACATTTGTATTACGCAGTTGGAAGTGAACAAAAATCATTGGAGCCATTAATCCTGTCTATAAATTAGTGTACCAACAGGAAAGAAAGATTGTAGCCCAAAAATAAGAGTCCAGTTAAATTTTACGAAGAAGTTATTTACAAATAGAAAATGTTTACAAAACTAAAATGCAGATATAAAATTTAACCCTGTACAGTTCGACAGTCCATCACAGGGCCAACACACAGAGACCAACAATCATTCACACACAACTTAGAGTCACTGATTAACCTAAACATGATGTCTTTGGGTGGTGGGACAGGAAGGCCCCGCGACCTTCTTATTGGGGGGCAAAAGCGCTAACCACTATGCCGCTGTGCTGCCCTGGTGTCTTTATTTTATTGTATATAATTATTTTAAATTTATTAATATACAGAACTAATAAAAACGCAGTAATATCTGTCACAGTAGTCTTATACAGTTTTGCATTACTGAGATATCTGCTGCAAGGCTGAAATTATTACATTCAAAACAATTACAATACCCTTATTTTTACTGCATTTATAATAGACTAATATACAATAGTTATATATCATTTAAAAAACTGTGATTAACTTCCCAGGAGTCCCACTGTGGACTTTATTACAGCTGATAGCTGAATGGGGAGGATCCTCAGGAACACTGCTGCCCCCCCCAACTGACCTCTGATCAGCTCAGTTCCAACTTTCATTTTGTGCGGTGGACTGAGTTTGCCCCCCGCCGCCTCTGAGCAGCTGGGGGAGGGGGATTTGTGGACTCACCTATAATTTTCTCCTGGTAGCCCTTGGTGAAGAACTGCATGGCGGTGGCGGCTCTCCAGGGGGTCTTAAGGAGTCCCTGTCTCTGCGGGTCCTCGCCCAGCCCCCTCAGGATGTTGGAGTAGGCGGCAGCCAGGGACGGCAGGCTCATCTCGTTGTCCTCCACGCTCCTGGTCCGCTCCTCCTTCCAGTTCTCCATCACCGAGGTGGCCGCACGGTGCGAGCCGGACTCCGTGCCCGCAGCCTGGGGAGCCCCGGAGCGTCCGGCGCCTCCTCCACCGCCGTCTGGCCGCTTCACCGTCCCGTCAAAGTGTCTGTTGAGGACGGAGCCGCTGTCCCCGGTGTCTTTGTTGGCGTTTGAGCCGTACTTGGCGTGTTTGGAGGGATCCATCACTTGTTGCTGCCTGTCCCGCTCTGTTCAGCACTTGTTGGTGGTCTCGGTGCTGTTGTCCGCTGTCTGTGCGTAAAGTCGGCGCTCCTCCGCAGCTTCAGCATCCTCAGGCTTTATAAGAGCGGGCTAATCCGGACTGAGCTCCTATTGGCTGGGGCTTCCCTCCCCCTTTGACTCACACATGGCCCTGCTGATGAAGATCTGCAGGGATTCCCAACCATCACTTCCGCTCGGCCTGAAGCCTCTTCTGTGATTCAAAGTGTTAATGTCCGGATTCTCACCAAGAGAAGAAAGGGAAAACTTCTTCTGAGGCAGAAAGCTGGAGCAGAAGGTCATCTGGGAGAGGTTTAGTTCATGGTCTCAGAATCAGACCAGGCAAAGCAACATTTAGTTTCTTCCTCAGCGGTGGAACAAACCACCTGAACACAGGAGAATGTGCTTGTCTGCTTTTTTATCACAGCTGCTCTTAAAAAAGCGCCTCCAGCCTTTGATACAACCTTGATTTTTATCTTTCTACATGCTGTGCATCTCCATGCCTCTGTAAAGCACTGTTGCTTGCAATAAATTTGTCTGGTTGGGAAATCACACTCATCAAACTGTGGAGGGATAAAGGAAACAAAAATGAGTGAATAAACAGCCTCATATAAAGTAACAAAACATGACATGGCTCCACAACATTACAATACAAAACCAACATTATCTCTACAAGCACCCACTTCACTTTGACACAGGGCTGTGAAGTTTTCCCTCTGATCTGTCAGACAATATATTTTGGGACTGACTGAAAATATATTTAACAACACCATCAAAGAAGAATTGGAGAAAAGTTTGATTTGGTGGTCCACACAGATCCACTATTGTCTGTTTTATTATGACATAAATGTTGTGCATAAAGAAACGTTTACTTTTAGAAACAAAGTTGGGTCAACTTGTTAAGTACAACCTTAATTTCACATCCTGCTGTTTTTCTCTCTTGAATCATGGTCACGTCTGTATATTTTGTTTGGTTGGATGAGTCTTAGTGTCTGAGGTAAACACTGAAGTTTGTGGTCAAGACAGATACTAATCTATAATCAAATCAAATCTACTTATATACTGCCAAATCATAACAGAGTTACAACAAGGCACTTTACATTTAGAAAAGGTACCCAACAGATCCCTCCACGAGCAGGCACTTGGTGACAACAGCTCTGGGTGGGCAAAGCCTGGAGCCTCCGCCGGTTGGGTTGAGAGAGAGAGTGAGAGAGGAACACAGAGAGTGGGAAAGAGGAGAGAGGCAAAGGGTCAAAGAAGGAGATAAAGGGGGAGGGGCTAAAGAGATAGAAAAATAGCAGGAGGAGAGAAAAATGCAATAAAAAGTAAGTATTAGCAGCAGGTGAAAAGTGTCTTAGCAGAAGTGACAATGGGGAATTGAGCAACACTGTGACACTATGAATGATAAGCAATGGTAGGTATTTCAGCAGCAGGTGTTGAGCAGGAACATGAAACAGAGATGACTGACAAGGACAAAGACAGGAGGGACAAACAGACCACAGGATAGAGACAAAGCTACTGACATGTAATGGAGTGATATACATACATGGGGACAGAGAAAGTATTCTGGTAGTGTCTGAGTGCAGTCAGGATTCCTGCAGTTCTGCTCACATTCTCTGGCCTGAACCGTTTTTCTGTAATATTTCAGTTTTTAAATTTGGCCCAAAACATGATTTCTAGCCTAAAACCAAAAAAAACCAAACACAATGTTAGACTGTATTGAAGTTTATGGGGAAATGGCCTGACATTTCACATGATTTATGAGCTCAGTAGTTTTCTTCCTAATGAGTTGAAAGTCTTTGTCAATGCAACATGGTCATTTTTTAAATGATGGTCCCATTTACAGGAAAACAGATCATAAAGAAGGGTGTGGATTTGGTGGGTGTAGCTACTATGTGATTGAAAGACTGCACCACCCAATCAGGATAGAGTACAGAGCAGGCCAGCTCTGGCCTTCACTCCTCCAAAGCTCCAGCTCCTCCATTCTTTCAGCCATCTTTTTTTTTTTTTAAGTTGAAAATTTTCTCTTTAACATTTTTGCATTTTCTGTCCGTCAGATCTGCCCAGAAGCTACAGGCTCAGAAAAATGAATTCTGGTATGAACACCTGTAGTGAGAGCTAGCATGCAAGATGATAAAAAAAATGTTTCAGTAAACATTTACATTTATTATTTATTGTTAAAATACAGTCAAGGGATTTTAGAATATTTATGAGTGTAAATAAACTAGGAAACTAAAACAAACATCCTGTCTTCACAACTATCAGAGGCTTTCAGGACACCTCAGAGAATCGATTTAACATGTGGACGACATAACACATTTCAGTTATCTGTTTTGTCTTCACAAATCAATCTGAGCAAAAACACAAAAACAGAAAAACCTCAGCACTAGACCAAACAATACAAAAACTATTAAAAGTTTTAGTGGTTTTTAAATGCAAATGCCGAGAGTTTAGACGAGGGATCCAAAGATTTTTTCTTTTTAGTACTATTTTCATCTGCTTCTTTCTGTCCATTTTCATTTTCTTCAACTTTTCCTCTTTTCCTCTTCTTCAGATCTGCATCTCCAGTTTGGCCTTTAGCTCTTTCTGTCCACGACTGAACCAAAATAAAAGGGACATGAAATGACACATTAATTGTCAGAAAAGAAAAAGATATTGTTGTCTTGTTTTTATCCAGGCTCCAAACACCTACATGATGATGACTAAATGCACATGCGAACACTCAGGCACACATCTGAAATTGCATCCTGTCATGTATAATCACTATTGACAGGCTACATCTCTGTGGCCTGCTGGCTCCTCTCCTCTTTTTTTCTCTCCCTCTCTCACAGATGAGACAAAAGGAAGCACTTCCCTCAACGTAATGGAGCTGGGATGAATCATCAAGCACACACACACACACACACACACACACACACACACACACACACACACACACACACACACACACACACACACACACACACACACACGGACAGAAACTAACAAGGTCTCAGGTTAAATGTGCCCCTGCAGGTTTTTTAATACCTGATGGTGAGAAGACAGAACCCAGGTCAGGAAAATCCCACATGGAGACTCAGATGTCAATCAACATTAGTGGTCTGATTTAACTTCCTCAGAACACAGAATATTAGTCAATAACTGACAGTGGGTCACTGATCACAGGAAAACAATTTTTAACTTCTTGTTAAGATTTGTTGCTTCCCCCGTTTGGCATAAATCAGCAACTAATTCCGCACTAAGGATTAACTGATTATAACTTTTTTTATCTATTAACCACTGAGAGCTGGCCATTAGAATAATATGAAAACAGTACATATTTGGTATTAATAAAACATTTCCCAACAAAGCACGAATAGATCTGACTGTGAGCCCTTGTCTGCTTATTGATTTTCTATTGACTGAAAACATGTTGAATTGATCTTTTTTTTTTGAGCTGAAAATCCAAAACTTGAAGCAAACAATTCTTTGTGACTGTTGGGCTATGGAGCAATGTTTTGGAGCAATTTGTTGATCCTGGTTTTGTCAATGTCAAGTCCAGTGTCCAGTTGAATGGATTGATGTTTTACTTAGAGGGGGTCAGACTACTGTGTGATAAGCTGATGTAACTATCCAGACTGTCCAGTTAATGATGCTCTGTCTCAACATGGAGGATCATTAAAGTTATTTTTTTTCCTTTAAATTCCACATCTGTTGGACAAGAGTGAAAGTCCAGACTGGTTTTAGACTAAGTCAAAAGCACAGTTGCTCTGGTGTGATTTTCCAGGATTTTTCCAGGTTTGGCCCAATGATGGGATTAAAAAGTGACAAAAATCAATTAAACCCAATGTTAGCTTGCTTACTCTATCTGTCTCTCACAACAGTTGTCACCATGAGACCCCTCTTCCTGTATCCTTTGTTTCAAATTAAAAGTCCACTGCATAGTTGCATAGTGGTGAATTTGTTACATTGATAAATTTGCTGAAGACTTGAATGATTAAAACTCAAAGGTGAATGTCTTTAAAATAACTGAAACCTGTCTCATAATGATACCCTGTAGACTGACCCCCTCAGCCTCTCTCTGGATTATCATAAGATCAATGCTTTGTGCCATCACTGCTGAAACAGGCTCGACAGGGTTCCCAGGCAACAGACCCCTCCCTCACATCCACTTCCTCTTGTTTTGTCTTTCGAGTGTCATCCAGCTCCCTGCTGAGTCTTGATGTATTCAAGGTCAGGACCAGGCTACAACACAAACCCGGCAACTGGCTTCTGGTAGCTCTTGGGTGGGTGAATGAATGAAGTCACAACTCTTTTATTCACCCATCGATCGGCCACAGCTGACATCAGGGGAGGGGATGTGACATTTAAGGTTGTTATATTGAGTGAAAAACAAACATTATGGGACACAACTGACTCTGTGGGGTTGATGCCTGGGTGCTGCAGCACCTTGACTCAACAGACATCAAAAAAAGTAGCACTTCACTGAAAATGTTACTGAAGTAATTTCCCCCTTTTCAGTGTTGATTCAAGCAGCACAGCAGATGTTCACCACATTTATTAGTCGAATTTCAATCAGAGTGCAACAACTGCTGTGTCTGTGTCACACGGCAAAGACAGGGTTAATGATGATCGCTGCTGACTCAGAGTCTAATTCATGGGTCTCACTGGTCAATTTGCTTTTAAAGGGGTGAATGAGATCGAGGACAGATAAGCTGAAAAGCTCAGCTACTGTGGAAAAAATAAGAACATCCCTCAGCAGCCTAAAAACTCACCACATCAAGTGAAAATTAATGACTAACTGGAATCAGCAGAGGGTCATCTGAGGATTTCACATCAAATAAAAATCTACCTGCTTCTCCTTTTAAAAACAGACAAGATGTACATGTGTAGTGGATAATGTAGATGTAGATTAAATTCACTGTGATTTGATGAAATTCCTGTCAGGAAGTTAAAATCCATCATAGGAAATGTATTGTTGGTGTTTTTTGTTGTGTTAGGCTGCACTGACTTCAACCTAGTGAGCTGTTAACCACCTGTTTAGGCACAGGGTGAGAGGAGGAGAAGGAGGAAGAAGAAGAGCCAGTATAAGCACTAACTCTAAATAAAGATTCACCTGTTGCACCACTGTCACAAAAACTGCACTTGTCAGGCACTGAGGCATGACAAAAAAAACAAAAAACACTTGAGACCATAAGCCTTTGGCTTTTTCTATTAAAATCAATGCCTTCACCTCAATGTGCAGCTTCAGAGCTTGAGAAATGCAGGTTTTAATGAAAATCA
Source organism: Remorina albescens (assembly GCA_034769265.1). NCBI lineage: Eukaryota > Metazoa > Chordata > Actinopteri > Carangiformes > Echeneidae > Remorina > Remorina albescens. Next base: position 17,335,559 of record CM068479.1, read on the forward strand.
GGCTCTCCAGAAAACCCTCAGCTTTAGGTCTCAGGTGTGAATGGGCTGTAAACTAACAGTCTCTTAGTGTCAACCACACTCTGCTGTCTCGATCTTGAACCCATCAGTGTATCATACCAGTCGCTCCTCTGCCGACAGGGTCCTGAAGCGCCCCATGGCCTCTTTGATGACATCTGTCTCCTCCAGGTCGGGCTGGTCAGTGAGGATGCTCTTTCTGTTCTCCTCCAGCCACAGTTGGAAACCGGTCTTTGCCCTGAGCAGGTACAGTCAACAACACAACCAGGAGTCAGCAAACATTTCTTTCATAAAAGTAACCTTGGATGAATTTTCACTTCAAATGAGGCGGTCTCAGAGGGCCAGGTACTTCTGTATTTACCTCTTGTTTTCTGTGTCATAAGTGTGTGAGGGTGCAGGTGGATCATCTGCTTGTTCCTGATCTTCTGCCGCCTCTGTTCTTTCCTGAGTCTTCTTTTTGGCTGTTTTTGTGGCAGACATCTGTAGCAGAGTGGACTGAGACTGGAGAGGAAAGAGGGAATATACCTCCATGACTGATTATCTCTAGTTTAACGTGGATACGTGACCTTGGTGGTGCATTGTACCATGAATGATCATTCATTCTTGCCCAGTTTGAGCAAGGAGAGGTTTAGTGATATTAATACCTTTCCTTTAGGCCAGGGGGCCAGTGGCTTGAGGACAGGACTTTTATTTTGTTTCCCTGCAGATCCACTGAGGGCATTCAGCTTCCTGCTGGATGTCATGTTGTCCAGGATGTTTGTCACTCGGGGACCGGATAAAGACGACGGCTTCCCAGATACCTGAAAATATTCAATCAAAACCTTTAACGCCGTCCCAGTTTTAACAGTCCATGTGGAAATCAAGCAGGTCCCAACATTTGGATCCCTCACCTTGAAAGGATTTGCCCGGCCCACTTTACCAACTGGAAAACAAGAGAATATAACATATAACAACATCCTTCCCCCTCCAACTTACATTATTACACAGAAAACTTAATTCTCAGTACAGGCTTGTTTTCTAAAAATATTCCAAATGTAGGATATGAAGCCCAGCTTTAAGAGACTGGCTATACAGCTGCTTTTTCTGAAGCCAAATTTAAAAACAAAAATGTAAAATCAGAACAAGTAACAATCCACCCTACTACATCTGCTCTAAGTGCACTGGTGTGAAATGAAAACCCAAACACTGTGTTTATTTAGATCAATCTACCGGGAGACCACTGGTGGACCACTAAATCCAGGATCATGTGAGATTTCTTAAATGTTTCAACACATTTAATTCCTTGACGCTGAGTGTCACAAATTCACCTCAAATAGCTTCCATTCAGAATACAGCCAATATAGCGTATTTATTCCCCCAATGTTTTTAATAATAAATTTTTTCATGCAATTGTAAATAAATTCAGGCATCAAGAGGTTAAACATTTATCCTTTTGTACATGTGGCTGTCCGAGGTTACTCACTTGGTGTCAGAGACAGCTTGACAGGGGAGCCTGCTTCTTTAGCAAACGGATTCACACCTGTGGCACGAACGACATGAGACACATTATGAGAAACAATCAGTCAGTGAAGAGACAAACACACTGAGACAGACTGAATCCACAGCTTCTCCAGGATGTTACAACAACCCACCTGTTTGAGGCACTTTGTCTAAATTTCACTGATAAATAAAAACTACTCATGGTATTATTTTCAAAGACATCTTTACATGAGCTGAAAAAAATAGGTAGAACTGACGCTTTCTGGTTTCTGTTGGCTCCTCCGTCACCATCTCCTGTTCGTTGTATTCCTCACCAAACTCCTCTCCTTGTTCCTCTTCCTCCTCCTGATTGTGTCTGTTGCTGTAGCGTCCTCCTGCGACCTCACTCTGCCCATAACTGTACAAATGAGAAGGTTGTGAATCACACAGCCGTGCTCCACATTGCTCATCTGAAGATAGTCCAGAAAATTAATAAAAACATTAGCAGCTATGTAATTAAAGTAAAGAACCTCCGATTAGATATCTGTCTGGGAATTTAATTTAGAAACACATTAAGGCTTTTCTGTTTTTCCATATAAAGCTGGGATTTTTAGAAAGGTTTCCAAGTCTAAAAATATTCAGAATCAGCAAAACCTGAACTAATTACTTACGTCACTCAGTAAAGACTCACTCGTTCACTGTATTACAGGATAGTAGCTCAAAAAACATGAGAAGATGGTGAGTGTTTCCCTAGTCAATAGGTTAATACGCTGTAAAACATAATGACCAAGGAAAATTTCAGCACATGTAGTTCTGTACACATTTATGTTGTTGTAAGGCAGATTTTAAATTTCTATCTTTATCTTATTAGGGGTTTTGCTCTCTCTTTTGAGCAGAAATTATAAAAATTTTTTTAATAAATCAGCTCCAAAGCCTCAAATGCTCTAAATATCTTGTCCGTTTCTCTCTGCCTTTAATCAGTCACTACAATAAACTCAGACCAATTTCACCTTGCTGAGATGAGAAAAACACAGGATTGATCCCATTTACCTAGGCTATTCAAGCAACTGACAGCTAGACTTCTGAATGAGATAGTCTGCTGGCTGTAACATCACCTACCGGAACAATAGGAGTGTCCACTTTAAGAGACGGTACTAGACACCATTAGGAAGATGAGAATTGATCAATTCTCAAGAGCTGATTTAAAAAAAAAAAAAAAAAGTTGATTCTCTAAAAAACAGCATATCCTAACTTGAACCATCACATCGGAATAATGCTCTAAACATGACAAGATTCTTGAAGCAAACATGTTCCGTGGATCTCAGACGGTTAATCGTACAGATTAAAGTTCACTGTTACCTGGAGTTTTGCTTGATGCTCGAGTATTCTGGCTCCTCTTCCTGCTCCTCCTGCCTTTCCTCTTGGATCTCGCTGGCCTTCTCCAGGGCAATCTCGCTGAGCCTCTGGGCCAGGGCCATGCGTCTGGATCGGGACGCATATCGAATGGCCAGAGTCACCACATTCTGAGTCATCAGCTCAGCCAGCTCCACAGAGCGAAACTCCCTTTCCAATTTACAGGACAACTGGAGGAAAACATCAGTGTCAGGAGACAAGGGGGCACACATCTGGATCAACTGTGACCTAAGGGGTTGGAATCACTGCTCACTGCGAACATCTTCATCAGCAGCTCCTGTTGCTCCTTCTGGGATTTGTTCTGTTCATCCTCGTCGATCTCATAGCCGCTGGATGACAGGAAGTTGTAGTAGTTGTGGAAGAGGACTGATCGCCAGTACTGCTCCTGGGGGACAACAGCATTGAGGGTATGCCCACAACATGGTTTAGATTTTGATATTTACTTATTTGTCAGACACTTTTAACTAAAGGTGTGCAAATGGATAAAATGTTAGTGCAGTAGAGGACTTGGTGCAAGAATTCTAAAAATACTGAATGAGATCAGGAGACCTTTTCTGAAAGTACAACAAAAGTGCCAGTTACACATGTTAGGAGTCTCCCTGAAGGAAGTGGAGCACAATGGATAGCCAGTGTAGGTAGATGAGTAGCAGAGCAACATTAAAGACCAGACAGACTTCTGCATTCTGGACCATTCGTATGACATCAAATGTAATGAAAACAATAGTTATATTGTTATCATCAGAAGATGGAATAACAAACAATTGGTATTTCCCCAGTTTTGTCTCTCTAAGAATGCACTGTAAAAATTTGGGGCATTGAAGGGTCTTGATAGCCCTTTGAAATATATATAATAAATATAAATATAAATACAAATATAAATAAAGCACAGCAGCTCTTTCCAGCATCAATACTTTAGTTTCTGTTTCAGGTTAAGTTTAGAAAAAATAAATCCCCGGTTGTTCAGTTGAGCCACCTCCAGAGCCTTTGGTGCGTTTACCTCCATCTGTCCTTTTTCTGTGCTGGTCTGACACAGTGGCAGCCTGAAGGGCAGGATGGCCACAGCAGGTCTGGGCAGGGTCGGGGGGTATCTGGAGCCTTTACATGGGATACACCTGACAAAACGAAAACAGCCAAGATACCAGATTACATCAGGATCAGGATGAATTACTTCAGTAGTACTCATCTCTTGTTCGAATCAAAAGCACTTGTGTCATGTATTATGCCTTTGTTTTTACATCTAAAGTCACTAGTTCCAGTTTATTCAGCTGGAAAAGTCAACGAATTAATACCTCTTTCCGACTGAGGCATTCAGGAGCATGTGGGGAATTTTCTGCCATCCAAAAATCTGAAACTTGCACAAGATTCTCAAATACTGAGAAGTTGCAGTTCTTTCCCATCTGAAACATTAACTGTATATGAAAGTAGGTGTAGACTACTTAAAAGAAGTCAGACTGGACCTAAGTCTAAGGGAAAATGTCCCTCCTTCTTTCTTGATTCATTAGCACAGTAAATATATTCCTAACGAGTTTATGATCTCAGTCTGTAGTTTCAAGTCTTCTTCAATTAAACATGATGTTCATTTTTTTCACTGATGGTTCCATTTACAGAAAAATAGATCACAACGCAGGGGATCTTTTAAGGGATGTGGATACTGTGTGAATGGCAGACTGTACAACACAATTAAGACAGATTATAGAGTAGGTGAGACGCTGCCCTCCCTCCTCCTCAGTGCAACCTTCAAATTACAAACCGAAGAATATCTAATGAAAGCAAAACATGCAAAAAGCCCACATACATTCTTAAACACTGCTGGGAGGCTGAAATTGTACTTAAAAAACATAATCAGTTTTATAGAAAAGCATCTATTATTATTAAAAGTCTCAGTGTGATGACTGTGGGAGTCAATTACACTAAGTGCTTTGATTCCCCATCTCCTTCTTTTGTGTTCATCACTTCACCATCACACGTCTGAGACTCACCGGAGCTGCTGTGGGTTCTCGTGCACTCCGACCACCCAGTAGTGATCTGATTTGCTCTTGCAGGTCTCTCTGGTGTTGCACACTGGTGTCCACATGTTTCCCAGGGAGCGGTTCAGCATCCGTACAACCCCTTCCGAATCCACATAGCAAGGAGTACCTGAAAAAACCACAACAAAGCCAGGCCTGTTGTCTCAAAAATTCTACATGGGAGTCTTCTGTTAAAGTGTTTAATGTGTATAGATAAGGTCTTAACTCACCCTCAGCAGTGAATCCGAGCCAGGACAGGTATGACCTGTGAGAGAGTGGGAGCGCTTCTCCACTGATGATTTTCCTCTTTTTTCGACCCAACTGCAGCAGCTGGACACCCAGAGCCTGCTCACCATCAAAACCTGTGGCTGTGATGTAAAGTCACACACATGCACCAACATAGTGAGTGATGCTGCAATATGACTTACAGAGCCTACATTTTATTGGAGGAGGGGTTCAAGTGATTCAAGTAAATTCATAGTATGGGCTCTTTTTTTCAGCTGACAAATGCACTTATTATGTCTGTTCTAAAGAAAAAAAGAAAAAAAAAGAAAAAATAATATTTACAAGTGTACCAGTGTTTGGATTTGACAGAAGTGGGGTAGAAGTGCGTGAGAACACGTGCCCTCTGGAAGTCTTAAGTTTAGACATTTAGCTATTCAGAGTTTTATTTGGTGACAGCAGGTGGATATCAGCAAGTTGGATATCTTAGAAAACTTCAACGTAATGACTATAGCTGTGTGTATTTCCAACCTTGATGATAGGCAATTAGCAGCTGCTCTCCATGTCCCGACATGCAGACCACAGGTCCTGGCAGGCTAAAAATTTCTCTCTGAAGGCCTCCAATGGAAAACAGTCGAATCATCAGCGTGCTGGTGGCGACTGCTGCCCAGCCCTGACCCAGACAGAGCGCCCTCGCGTCTTCGCCTTTCGGCAGGTCCACCATCCACTCCTTATTCGTGTCCCACGATGAAAAGTGGAGGCACTGCAGTTTACTGGTGGGAGAGAAAGGAATGAATTGAAAGACTTGCAACAATTCGTAAAGAAACAGACAAACAGCACAAGAGGAGCTTTACCTGGCAAGCTCATCTGTGCTAGGACAGGCCAGCAGCACGGCCTCCTGGGAGAGATCAACAATGTTGTGGCCCAGTGAGTTGGTGAGGTGCATGGCGTGATGCACGGCTGTGTCGTGAAACTCCACATCGATGGCATTGTCTTGCTCATCATTGTAACCTCGTACTATTCCCACTGAGTTCCACATCTGCAGCATAAGTTGGCTGTTACTATAGATACAAGACTTCAAACTTATTCCTGAAAGTCTTAGAACTCATTCAGCAAAATGTAAGGATAAGAAATTTGTTAGGATGAGGATGGATTTAGTGACGTTTGTCAGACTCCTACCATGAAGCGGTGCGTGAGGTGGGCAGGGGTGGAGCCTGACTGAAAGGCCTTCTGGGGAGGTGTTGGTAGGGGCCCTTCATAGACAGGACGCAGGGGCACCAGAGGGGCCGATGCAGGTGCTACGATGCTGCCCCTGACATCATTCTCCACAAATTGGTCCTGACCGAGCTTCAGGGACCCTGTGTCTGAACGCAGAAAGTCCACTTACGGAATCCTCCGTATCCAACCCACACAATCAGACTGTAACATGGTTTGACTAGCACCTTAATAACACGTTTTTTTTTACTCTCTCTCATCCTCCACCTCAACACAAAGTCCATCACGCACTCACCCACTGAGTTCTCATCATCCAGGATCGCCCCTCTGTTCCTCACCCGCCCAGTTGCAGGCATGAGGAGATCATCATCATCGTCATCATCCCCAAAAACATGTTTCTTCACTGGTGAATTGGTGTTGCTCAGCCCTTCATCCATGTCTCTATCATCATCATCATCATCGTCAAACAAGCCATCATAATCTTTTGCAGTATTTGGAGCTGGTGCCTGATGTAAGTCCAGAAAAAAAAAAAAAATCTATATTAGAAGTTTTATCTACAGGACTCCCAACAGCATCAACATCTGCATGGTCTCACACAGGACAGGCTGAAAAATCCTTGTCAGCTATTTGTCCCCTTACAATTTACAGATGATCCCCTATACTTTAAATGCAGAATATCTACACCACACATACAGACTACTCGTAGTTGCTACAATATACAGAGCCTCAGTGCCTCACACAGAGCTGTTTCAGCACACATCATCAGGACATGAGTGCTATTAGTAGTGTCTTCTAAGAAAGTTTAAGGGGGTTTATTCCTGGCATTACAAAAGTGTCTATATGAGGGGCCATTAAGAGGCCTCTCTTTGCCATATAGAGCGCAAGCAGTTGCCTGGTGTGCCTCTCTGGTTACCTTGGTGGCATTGGCATTAGAGGTGGAAGTGCTGAGTTTGTCAAGCAGGCCGAGGCAGCCCTCCATGTCTGTGTAGGCGATCTGACCTCCTGATGGGTGCCAGGCCAAACCACACACAGTGAAGCCTTTTTCATGCTTCTGTCTGCAGCAGAGCAGAGAAAACTTCAACCGCAGGTTATAACAACAGACCAGGGATGTGCTGATCACTTTTTTATTGTTTTAAATATCACTGTACACCATCTTTAATGTGTCATTACGACGTGCTGTCTGAAAGGTCACACTCGCACACATCGAGCAAACAGGATTTCACACAGTTCAACACACGGACTGGTCCTTGACATCTGGACAGGTCACCCTTACTCACCTTTCCACACACAACTTGCTGTTCACATCCCACACTGTCAGTGAACCTCCAACGCTGCCAGATGCCAGGAACCGCCCACAAGGAGACCAGGCCACCACGTTGATGGGCTACAGTGAAAACAGGGTGGAAAAACAAATTTAAAGAGTGCATCAGAGACAAAGCGAAACCTTTAATTCTGCTGACTCGATAAATGGTCTGGGTCTTGGGGCATCTTCTTGTTTTTTGGCAGGGGGGTTTACAAAATGTATTTATTAAATTTTCCCACTTATGACTGGATCTCACCTGTGTGAGCAGGTCATCAGACAGGGTGCTCACATGATCCCAGCTGCCTCGCTCATACAGTTGCACCTTTGTGTCGATAGGAACTGCTAAAAACTGAGGACAGACAGACAGACAATTCATTTTTTATTTCTCGATAATTATTCTGTTTCTTAGCTTGCAAGTTTTTTGGGGGTTTTTTTTGTTGGAGGGGCGGGTCGTTTCTGACCTTTCCAGCCCCGGGTTGCCAGGCTAGACGACACAGAGACTTTGCGTTACTGACATCATTAGTCTTCTGTAGCAGAGGCCAACTGATCACCTGAGTCTGAGAGAGAAAGAGCAGATCAGGTCCGAACAGATGGCACTTAAATGCATCTGGTTGTTGAGCATAAGGTGATGAATCTTCGACAAACCTGGTCTTCGATATTCCACACCACAACAGAGCCATCACAGCTTGAGGATGCCTAACAGAAAAAAAGTTTGTTGTTGTGTTTGACATTTTGGTGAAATCAAGGCTTATGTTCAAAGCGTGATGCATTTGTAACTGTCCGTTTAAAAACAGAGCTTGACTAAGTCATCGTCTTTAAGTCTTGAGGGGAAGAAGTGTGCCATAGTGATAAACAGCTGTAATGTTGGAAGCCTGATAACAGCGTGGTCTTTAGACTGACATTGACTTGTATTTCAATCAGCTGATTTCACTCCCTCATCAGGTCTCAGAAGCTGAAAACTGATTCTGGCCTTTTTTGGCCGGCACAGCTGAAGACTTTGTTGATCTGAGCATCTGAGCCACAGAAACAGTGCAATTGTAAATTCATCTGATTTCCTCAACTAATCAATTTGTTGTCTGGGCTTTAAAATGTGAGGAACAAAAATGTTTTTGATACCAGGTTCCAGCATCCATTCCTTACAATTATGTAATGTAATAATTTGGCAGTTTATTAATATCAGCCAGCTTTAACAGATTTAGTTAAATACAAACATTCTGGAATAAATTTGTCATCATGAAGGTGAAAATGTTCAATTATAGTTTAAAGTGTGTCCGACTCATGTTGATTCAACTTCATGAGGAGTATGGTTGTGATGTTGTTCAACTGCATTGAATTTATACAAAATGGTGATACTGTAATTTAGACCTCACTGACAAATGGACATAGAAACAAATTTCACTTAAATGAAACTCAGTTTAACAGTAACACCAACAGCAGCCTCTATCATCAAAGAGGATTTTTACCCACCAGGTAGTCATCTACGGGGTCAAAGGTGACACTGAGGACAGGTGCCTCATGACCTCTGAGCGTTTTTTGTTGGCTGCTGTCCGACACCTCCACCACCTTAACAATGAAGTCACTGAGGGAGAGAGAGAGAAGCTGAACGTAAATATGGAGGCAGGCAGTGTTCACACATGGACGACTGATGGCTACAGCTGGAGGGACAGGATTTTTCAACATGAACCCACACGAATAAAAATTGTCAATCAATGAAGGGAGGGAAAAAGCAGGGGGAAAAAAATACAACCTGATATCCGCTGACGTCTGCCCGAATGCAAATGCAAAATCTGTCCTGACAGCCACAGATGTTTCACTTTTGACAATCAATATCACAACAAAAGTGACAAGTGTGAAAAACAGCAGCATCAATACAGCACCATGCGCTGTGCTTTTATTGCTGTGATTAACCCATTTAAGGTAAATCAACTTTGCCAGCAAACAGACGTTTCTCTCCAATCATGACTAATCACAAACCAATAGATAGAGCTGCTGTGTGTGTGTGGGGGAAACAGCCGTCAGGTGCTCCACTGTTTGAGTCCAGCTCATTCTGGGCTGGAACAACAATAACGGACATAATCTGATTATGGTCTGAGGTTGAGTCATGTTAGACACGTTAACGCATGACAGCTTCCCCAGCCGCCACAGGAAAGGCTGGGGAGGAGTGAGCGCACATGGTTTGACAAAGTAAACATGATAACCATCCATTTCGCAGTGCAAAGGTCACATGACTACTGTATTGTCGGTCAGCAGAACATCCTCATAACCAAATGGATATTCAGTTATCTTGTACAAGTACTTCTTCTCCAGGACAGCCAAAAAGGGTCTGAAAAAGTTTATGTTTGGAGACTTTTTATTGCAAGGGGACCTCTCTGTGTGGAAAGCAGCCAGGTTGTATTTTTCTTTATTAACAAATGGAGAAGATGGCAATCATCTTGTACGTTTGCAGGCCCTTCACACTACATGATAATCTGCCAACCACCAGCAGATCTTAGGGACATATCCCGTTCTGCTCCTGGGAAATTTTTTCTTGCCACTGCCTGTAATGATATTTATAAAAAAAGAAAATCTAAAGGTTTGTATGGAACTGAAAAAAACCACAGATAAAATACTGTACACTACAATTGAAAAAAGATAAAGGAGGTATGGCACTTCCCAATTTGAAAGACTACTATCGGGTAACACAACTCAGACTAGTGGTCAAGTGGTGTGAGGAAAGCAATACTGCAAAGTGGAAAGACATTGAGAGGGAGGTGGCAGATATTCCAACCCAGTCCTTGATTGGTAATGGAAAATTTATGAAGTCACTACAAGACACAATGGATCCAATAACTTTACACACATTGAATTTCTGGTTTGACTTTATCAAACAGCACAAATTAGAGAGAGATTCAAAATCGCTAAGTTGGTTTGCGTATGATGACAGATTCAAACCAAACCTAAGTGACCACAACTTCAGAGACTGGGGTAGGAAAGGGCTCACAGCCATGTGTATATTAACAAAGAATGGGAAGGTAATGAACTTCCAGGAGTTAAAAACAAGGTATGGATTAGGAAATGGGGACCATTTTAGATATCTACAGTTAAGGGACTATTTTGTAAGGGAAATACAAACTGTGAAAACTTTAAATGGTGCACTTGATGTAATGAACAGGACATACAGTGGAACTTAACTCAAGGCAGTCTCAGTACTGTACCGACATCTGAGAGACTCTGAAGCTGCTTCCACTCTATACATAAAAGAAAAGTGGAAGAGGGAACTGAACATCAACATTACTCTGGAAGAATGGCAGGATGTGTGTGAAACGCAACACACAACTACAAACTCAAGAACATGGAGGGAATTTGGATGGAAAAACCTGAACCATTACTTCATCACATCTAAACTGAAGAGTAAACGAACTAGTTCCCAATATACATTCTGGCGGCTATGTGGAGAGAGACGCAAACCACACACACATCTTCTGGAAGTGTCATAAACTTAAACTTAACTTGTTCTGGGGAAGTGTACATAACATAATTAAAGACATTTTGGGATATGCAATACCCAGGGAATGTAAAGTTATGTATCTTGGAAGTTTGAATGATTATGTTCCAGAAAAAGACAGATATTTAACCAAAATATTATTGGTCACATGTAAAAAAGCAATAACAAGAAACTGGTGCAAGGCTGAACCACCCACTACAATTCAGTGGCTAGAGATCATAAGAGAGGTTTACACCATGGAGAGAATGAGCCACCGGCTTAGAATGAGAGAGAGCGTATTTGTGAATAAGTGGGAGAAACAGTACGAAACAGACATAGTATGACACAGTGTATAATGCTTAGGGATTGTCTGACTCAAATATATATATCTTGTCTTGGATAATAGATAACGGTAACCATGACTGTTATTTTTCAGTTTTTTTTGTTTCTTACTTAACACATGTATCTTAATTCTATACCTAATTCTACAAAGGAATACATAACTGAAATATGTATCTCTCATTTATTTAAATGTAAAATCTTCAATAAAAATGTGAGTGTCAAAAAAAAAGAAAAAGAAAATCTAGACCTGCTCTATTTTAAAAACTCCTTGTGATAACTTCCGTTTTGAATAGCAATAAAAAAAATGATGGACTTCATTTTTAATAACGCTTGTAAAAGCTGCTTCCATGTTTTGATTGTTTGATTTGAAACCCTTTCTTCTGTGTGTCTGGTCAATCTAGCATAGATTCAGTACCTGGATCCAGCAGCAACTCTCGTGCCGTTGCTGTTGAAAGCAACATGTGTGGCGTTGGTGGTGAACCGGGTCAGGATGCCATCTGGATCACCATCAGGAAACGTGTGGATCTGAACTGTGTTTTTGGAGCTTGCCGTCACCAGCTTGTTCTTCTGTGAAGGAAGGAATGAGAAATGTCAAAAAACAACAGCTGCCAGAAATCCATCATTCATCACAAGAGCTCAGAGGAACCTGAATCTGCCAGAGGGTAGCAGATAACTAACCTTAAGCGCCAGAGAGTAAGCCTTTTCACCCACAGTGATGAACTTTGGATCATCGTCATCCAGACCCTCCCATATCCGAACGTCTCCATCATTTCCACAGGTTACAATGAACCTTTGGAAAATTTGACAAAATAAAAGATGGAATTAGTTCAACTAATTAGAATAACTCAAAGCGTACCATGTGGCCAACTTCTGCTGCTTCAGTCATTCCACAGTTAGAGGTGTGAAGTGTAAAATGTGTCACGTTTGACCCTGACTGATGGAGTGACACCGTTTCTGTTGGGCCTTATTCCAAACAAGTATTTTCCCTTAAGTCTCAGGTGTAGAATATGATTTTTAGGCCAGGGCAACGCTGTTGTGCCACAGCATATAAGATGTCAACAATGTACAACAACGTGATACATTTTATCTTTGTCAAAAAACAGCAACTTGCATGATTTGGATATTGATTATTTTTCGGTTAATGATGCAGCTCTAATTGTTTGTAAAATTGTAAATTAAAGAGATGGATAGCTTCTTAGATTTGTGTATCAGCTCAATTTCATATTTATCTAATTAACGTACTGTATATTTTCTGTGTATATCTATACTGTCTACTTTTTATTATTTTCACTTATTGCCTGCTGTATTATAACGTGACTTTTGTACCAGTTAAGTAAGGCTCTTTTTGTGATTACTATGTTACTATGTGTGAAGGAATGCCAACCAGAGTCAAATTCAATAAAATAACTTGCCAATAAAAGCTGATTCTGGTCTGACAAATAATGTTTTGCTCTTATTATTACACTTCTGATAGATTAAAGCACATTTTGTATAATCTCCTTGGGACCTGCTTGCTTCTTAAGTCTTGATAAGGGTTGACACCAGACTTCAAACATACAGCACAGAAAAATTTGTCCACAGGAGGTCTCCCCCACCCAGAGTCCTGGTCTTACTATCACAGGGTCAGTGTGGGATCACATGAAGAGACAGACCAAATCAAAATAACAGTTAGGACGGCTGAGGTAATATCTGAAAAAGGGATAATAGTAGTAACAGATAAACACGTGAATAGAGGAACATCCTCATGCAGGAGTAGATTTTGGTGTGCAGTGCCACTCCACGGTCCTCTGAGACTTACCTCCCCGGGTCATCGAAGCAGACCTCTGTGTGTCCCTCCGAGTGACCGTAGCGCATCGGCTTCCTCTCACATGGCATCTTCACGGACCAGCAACCTGACAGAGGACAGACACACCAAATTCACAAATGGACCGGGACTACCATGCAGATGTGCGCCACATCGGTACAACACGACAGGAGCTGGGACAGGCTGCTCGAGCTCAGCTAATGCTAACAAAGCACAGCTAACTCACACCAACGATCGGAGTCTACGTCGACACGCGTTGAACTGACCCAAACTGAGGAGATATCTGACCAGCTGAGAGCTGAAAACACTGGAAGACAACTCTTCACAGGTTCCTTCTTCTTCTCAATCTCCCGCGCTGCGTTGAAAACAAGGAAACGCTGTGTCACAACTCCCGCCACCTACGTCATGACGCAACTGTCGAAACCCCTCCCACGTTTGAACCACGCATTTTAAACCAGATCCTGACGCAGTTTCATCTAAAATAAGACAAATACTATCCAAAATGACAAGGGTTACCATAATCATAATAATTATAGTAATCATAAGGATAAGACGAAAATTGCTTTTCTGAACTGTCACATCTCCATCATCAAGGGAAACTGACAGAAATGTTTTGGTTTTTTAAATTAAAAAAAAAAATAAATCAAAATCTCATATCAGTCAAAACCTCATATCACTCTAAAGAAATGTTGGTGCATTAATGAACACAGAGAAAGAATGATGATTATGGTGATTATTATTATTGCTACTTAGTATCATATTTATTATTATTATTATGATAAGTAGAAGTACCATCATCATCATAATTTGTCTATTTGAGTATCCAGTTGCACCTAAAGACACCAGATCTGAGAGCGAAATGTCAAACAAACACACCCAGACACACATAATCTTCATTCAGCAGTGCTTTAATTATTTAGTCATTTTAGCAGCTATAGATAAATAGTGTACGTACACTATAATTCATTGTATAGTGCCAAAGACCACCCACTCCACTTGCTCATTTCAGCACCATCTCAGGGGAGGATTTGATAAGACATGTTATATGACTGACTCAAAAAAAACAATGCATGCGGTAAAAACAGGGGATATATGTGTACAAAACTGACTGATGTGTGTGTAGGCAGTAAACTATTCTGGTAAATGAAAAACATAAAAACAGGTGTTTACTTTCTTTGATTTCCAAATCATCTTGAGGAAGATTTAAGGAAAATAGATTTAGCAGCTCAAACCAAGTAATGAAATACCATACAGAATGCATGTCTTTTTTTATCTTGTCCAGCAGAGTCCTGGATTAATCCCCTGTTACTAATCAATTCATATTACATTTGATATCCATATCAAAAGTAACACGAATGTAATGAAACACTACATGTTGATCTCCAACCAGATCATACAAGGTGGCATTAATATTTTATGGACAATCAATGGACATGGCTCCTGACTTTTAGCTAGGACATGTAGGCAGACACTGGCAAGTGGGTGTGAGATAGATATTCAAGTTCATCAGCTGGCTGATTTAGCAAATTTGGCTGATCTACTCCCGTTAATATATTTCAGTAAAGTTGGGGGACTTACCTGATGTTTTTAATGGTCCTCCGAAAGTGCTCCTACCTTTCCCAGAATGCAACGAAGATCACACACATGCACACACACACACAAAATTAGGAAGTTTAATGTCATTCATCATTTTATACTACTGGCATGTTAAAATGTCTTCCCAGAAAAAACCCCAGTTGATCCTGTAGCTGGAGGCACAGCGTTTAGTTGTGTGGGAGTCTGGTAGTGGCAAAATATTAAGGTAAAATCTTTTATCATTTTAGGATTCAATTAATCTCAATTTTGTTTTTGTTTTTTGTTTTTTCTTTGTTGCTGTTTTTGTTTTGTTTGTTTGTTTATTTGTTTTTTTCATTTTTGGAACTGGTCTAACAGCAATAAATACATACCATAACTCAATAGAAAAACTAACTTTATCTGTTTATCTATCTTATCTAAGCTGAAAAAAATAATTAATAATGAAATAGAGAGCTTTGATGATGATGACATTGATGATAAAATTGACCAAAGAGCACAACAGACTAGCCAATTTACTGAAGCATGTTAAAGTTAAATGCCAATATCTGATTGTGAAGTGCTGAAGAAAATGCACTGCTTTGTATATATACAGATTGTTTTCACACTCAGTCACAGAAAGAGACAGGGAGGAGATGAATGACACATGAATCAACTGAAAGATCTGAATTCCTCTCCAGTGAATAGGTGAAATGGCCTTTTTTCATGTCCTTATCGCTCAGATTTCTCAACTGAGGCATTGGCATTTAGAAGAGTCCTTTGCAGCCGAATTGTTTTCTGTTTGATTCTTCAAAAGCAGCGTTTTCCTTACCATTAGTCTGTCTTGACTGTGACAGCCCACGGCAGCAGCACCAACAGGCATAGTGGAGCACCACTTCAATCGCTCCATTTAATCAGCTCAGATATGACAAAAACCTGAGAAACATTCGTACTGCAGACGCACTATAAATAGCATTTATTGGTTTGTATACCACCGAGGTGAATGCAATATATTCTTTTGCAGGGGCGTCACACTGATTCAGATGGTTCAGGGGATCGTGCTGTACTGCACTCCCCAGTGTTAAGAGTCTTTCAGTAACAGTACTTGTGAAGGCTGAAGAGAACCAGCCACTGTTAAATTTTTAAATACCAGTTTACAGAGAAGCAAAGAATTCATGGTAAAGAAAAAATTACGTGGTGTGAAGTCTTACCAAACCTCTGGCCAATGTAGGCTTGCTGCCATCTTATGGTTGTGGAGAAGAAAGCAGCCAGATTGAATTGGTTCAAGTCCTCTTCATTAGTTAAGAGGGAACCGTTGAAGTGCATTAAGACTTCTGTGACAAGGTCTCATTTCTTGTCAGCATTTAATGATCTTTATTTTAACTATATTTCCTGACAGTGAGCATTGAATCTCCCTTTAGTAAATCAGATCAAAACTCCCACAGAGTCCACAGAGAGAAATACGGCTTGTATTAGAGATAAAACCTTGAATTTGAAAAACCTTTCACAGAGAAGTAGATGGATGGATAGATTAGTTAGACTACAACAGATTTTCAGCTAGATGGCAATGTTGAAAAGGAGCACTATCCTGACAGCAAAAGTCTAAAGATGTTTAGTTGGAAATGTAATGAATAAACAATAATATTAGGATTTTGTTTGATACGGTTGTAGTCTCTGTACCTCTAACTGGTCACAGCAGTGTTTGTGTACAGGACAAGGTCATAGCAACATTCCACAGTTTATGGTATTGAGGTACATAAAAGAAGGAAAGGTGCAGTTTGTCCAGTGGCTTATATGAATTGAAGTTGATGATTTTGAGCATACTAATCCATTTACGATATCAAGACAAATGTTTTGTTGGTGTATTAGCTAAAATGCAGGTGTATCATCGTGTTACAGTTCACAGCTTGACCCTGTCTCCAGTAACTGTCCCTCAGCACGGTGTGATGACCTAAAAGGTAAAGCATATCTTCATCTGTTCCTAGAGTGTAGGGCTTCAGTCCTGTTGAGAAGGCTCATTGACCTTCATAGGTTTGGGTTTTCTGTTGCCTGCCTCTTTTGCAAAAGAACTAGCCTCTGCTTGTCCCATCCTTGATAATTATTTTGTCCATCAAACAGCACAGGCTCCCTCACACTTAATGTGGTACTGTCGGAGGTAGTCCCTGAGCTGTGGTGGCAGTGGCAGACTGTTTATGCCCTGGTAGGTGGTGCTGCTACATATCACAGCTCTGCACAGGTGTTGGAGGGAGAAAGGGAAGGTCCTTAATAGCGGCCTGGAAAGAAGAGGCTCAAAGAAGAGGCACGTGGCTGGATCACTGTAGTGTCTCAGTAGTCCTGTCACACTGGGATCGCGGTACATACATGGGTCACGTACATCAAAGCTGAAACGCTTGCCGTTCTGCTCAATGCGCGCATGCAGGGAGCGGCTGTAGCGACGAAAACTGACCGAGAAGAGAAACTCATCCTGGGCAGAGTCCCTGAGCAGAAACGTGCCCTCTGGTTGGCCCTCCAGCAGCTCCTCTGCCTCGAAGCGGTTCAAAACACCCCAGTAACAGGGGCTGTTGTTGATCTGGAGGAGATCGGGGACCAGGATGTAGTCGGTGTCACCACAGATGGCCTCTGCTCTTCCATGTGTACAAGAAGGGTCCCAGTCATCGAGACTGGTGCTTCCTGGCCCAGGGGAGCAGCAGATGTCCTCCCAGGAGAGGGGCGTCTGCAGTGGAGAAGTAGAGGAAGAAGAGCCATTGGGTTTAAGGGGAACCTCCATGTCCTTGAGGGCACTTGGGTGTGACGAATGACTTTTTATAAGGTGCCAACAACGGGCCAGTTCAGATTTGGGTGAGAAGGGACACTTATCCTGCATGAGCTCTGAAACGTGGATCTTACGTTTGGACCAGAAAAGCACAGAGAAGGGCCGTGAGGAGCCCGATGGGTGGTGGTAATGATGACGGTGGTGATAATGAGAGCGCAGAGGGAAGCATTGGCCCACAGCATCCTGAAACTTCTGTCTCAGAGAGCGTCGGGACAGGGCCTTCCGACACACTTCATCAATGTCTGCAGACGTCAATGCATCCCCAAGAGCATTGCAGCTGCACTTTCTCTCCCTCCGCCGCCTTGGACAGGATGTTGACCGTACACCAAGATCCTCTGTAGCCTCCGCCTCCAGCCCGCCAGGACTCATGGTACTGTGAGAGCTCCGGGATCGTTTCTTGCCCCGCCAAACATAACTGTCTGCACTCCAACTGCGGAGGCTACATTTGGGACGTGTATCAGAGCCTCGTGGCTTCTTTTCTGACATGGCTGCCTCCTATTCTCGATTTCTGTGAACAGCACCAAGCCTCATATCAATAACACATTTATGAAATATGAGAACTTTAATACGTAGTTTGGAATTAAAAAGCTGCTGTAGAGAAGAGTGGTAGGACGGCAACCAATTGTTCCGCTGTCTCATAAATGTAAAGGCCAATTCATGCGATTATTTTTCCTTTTTAGCTTAGACTTTGACTGTGCCATAAGGTCCCCCCTTGAGAAATATCTATTACAACCCCAATTCTTTATTCTGATTTCCATTACTTTTTCAATTTGTGGATATGATTCCTTCGGTTACACCCTGACAGAAAAAGAACATTATAAGAACTTTCTTTAATTTGTTTGTGCAAGGCTGCTATGTAATCATTTAATTCAAGACTAAAAGGCTGATGTGGAGTCCTAGTCATATTTTTCTGATGGTCTCCAGTGACAATAAATCTGATTAAGACCGGAGAGTTCAGAAACAGCCTGCAGTCAAAATTGGATCCGCCTTTTCATGAAACCACAGAAAGTGGTTAAACAGCTACCCAAAGGACAAACATTTAGCTTCTCTCTGTTCAATTATGGTTAAAGTGGAAAGGTTTGTTAAACAGCTGGCCAAGCTATCAGTTCTAGTTTGTTAGCAGACTTATTTGCCACTTGCAAAGATAGAAATAATCTAATCTAAGAAAAAAGTGAGCAGTGAGCAGCAGGAGGTTTAACATCATAGGCTGCTAATCATTATGTTGTTATCAACTCTAGGAAGATTAACACAAGAGATTATCTTACCTTCCAAACAATATGTGAAAGACTCCACATCCACGTTGTGACCAGTTGTCCACTGCACATTAGCCGAGACGTGTGGCCAGCCTGCAGCCTTTCCAGTTCTGACAGACAGCAGACTGCTCTATATAATTATGATGTCAAATCCCAGAGGGGGCAGTAGCAGTTTCCTCCCTGACCAGGGCCAGGTCTGAATGAATGAGGGGAGGTAGAAAGAAGTCAAGTCAGGAGAGGAATGGGTGGACTGTAAGGGGAGGGAGCTCTCAGGTTAATGGCAGTGAGCCATTCTCCTCTTCTCTCACACGCCTTCTTTTCACATTCATTGACGAATTCTATCTCCTGCAAAGGGAATGAAAGAAGATAACCAGAGCAGCCGGAGAGTGCTTTTTCATTCACAAAGTGAATTATTTCTACTTGTAATTCTATTGCTACATGCTTGTTGGAGCTGTTTTAATTTGATTAGAGGTCCATAGCTTAACCTAAAGCATCAAAGCACATTTCATGCAGAACTTTAAATTAGTTTAAGTCCATCTACAGAGGATGCCACACAGCAAATAGATTATTTCTCTGTTTCACAAGTGGCTTGTGTTGACTTAAACGTGACCTGCTCCAATGCAGCAGACACTGCCCAATTAAAAATTCAACCTAGCCGAGGAAACAACTTTGCATTTTAAAAAGGTTCACTTATTGATTGAATAATCTTTCAGTTTCCCAGTAAAAACTTCCAGCAAGTGCTGTTAAAAGGACTTATCTGTCAAGGTGATGTCATACACACAGTGTGTGGGTCGGCATGGGCTACTTGTTCTGGATGACATTTTGGAAGATCTATAATTCATGAAACAAAATAGACTACATCTATTAGACAAAAAATATTACTCCCAGTGGTTTTATATGTGTGCTGTGGGTGTGTGTATGAGTGTGTGTGTCATTTTCAGCTCTAACAGATAACGAATAGTCATCAATAAATGTTTGACATCTCAGATAATGTAGTGACACTCAACTTCCTCTTCACTGAATATTTAATGCTCTCAACATTATCACCAAGCCCAGCAGGATGGTAACGCCACATGTTGTAGCAAACAACCAGATCAATTTATCTGACTACAAACTCAACAAAATATACAGGCTGACACTTAACTGCCTGAACCTTAAGATTCAACAACCTCAGGAAATAATAACAACAAATGGCTGTTCACATAATGAAAAAGTCCTCTTTGTCATTTTAATGTTCACTGCTTCATGGTTTATTTTCCTCTAAATGGGACTATCAAAAAAAAACAAAAAAAAAACCATCATGTTGCATTGAATAAGAATTGAAACTACAGACAGAGTCACTAAACTCCTCAGGAAAATGCTTACTGAGCTAACAAATCAAGTGAAAAGTACAAACAATTTCATATAGACATTCATGTAGTCTGACTTCTTTTTACAACCAGTTGAGTCGCCCCCTGATGGTATAATTAGGCAGAATAAACGTTTAAGGCCAGGGTCCACTTCCACTTTACAGTCTATAGCTGGTGCGATCTTTTTCATATCTGTCATACTGTGGAGCTGCTGTGACAGTAAATTTCCCCAATGCAGGATTAATAAAGTTTATCTTATCTTATCTTATCTTTAATTACAATTTCAAGAAAGTCACCTTACTGGTGACATAAAAATTTGATAAAAATCAGGTGGTACCCCAAACATTTTGAGGTCACAAGCATTCCTTGTAAATTTCAGCCCCGATGAATGTGCAGCATTCTTTTAAGCACAAAAGTTTTTGTTTAGTTTCTCTTTTATTGACATGCCACATGTACACAACTGGTGCGATCTTTCAGTGTGTCAGAGAGGGACGGTGGAGACTTTGTCTGCGGGATGTACTTCAAGCAGTGGGTGAAATCCAGTCAGCCCATTAAACTGCTGCATCCAGGACTCAACCAGGGGGTCGTATCAGTCCACATTACAGAGGCATCGATCCCTGCAGCGGCACTGACAGGACCGTTCATGAATAATTGATGCTTCTCTGAATGAGTAGATACTCTCTTCAGATTTTATATTTATATGAGGGCTTTTACACTTTTAATTGCCATTTATGCAGTTAAGAAGGAGTCAACCAACAAAATGTAATGTGTGCAAAAATCAAAGGTTTTTGCACACCCTAATTTTCCCTTTTTTTTCCTTTAACATTTCAGCAGGTCAAGTCTACTGAATAACTTTATGATATCTAAAGAAAATCGGAAAAGAAAAAGAAAATCAGGCTGGTTTATCCTGCAGTAAAATAATGAACCTAACACATCAGGTTTTAAATAATGAACCAAAAAGGTAAAGTTGACTAATATAGTACAGGAATTCCAGGAACTCAGGCGAGAGGCCAAAATAAAAAGTAAATAAACAGGTTTGTCGACTGCTGGCTGCTTCCACACAGACCACAGAGTATACTCATGGTTTTGCACATGTAGAAAATGGTGAAACAGTGCAGTGTGACAACTCAGGGACACAGATTACAGGCCAGTTAATAGCTTGTTGCACTTGTTGTCAAAAATATCAATTATCTTGGTCATCCACCAAATCGCCAGAAATTGAGTGTCAAATTCGAACCAGCTCCCTTGGGCTGTAAGAATGGAAAAGTAAAGGAAATGAAGGAGGAGGGATTATAAGGAAATGAGTCACCTGATGATGTGATGAAACAGTTACTAATCAGTGATCATATTCTGTTTTGTTTGGATTTCCTTTCTATTTAAGCCTTAATATGACATAAATGACAGTTTTGCACATTTGTCCTTGAAACATCCCACCAGAGCCACTGCTCCAACCATTGTGTGTGTGTGTGTGTTGGCCAAGAGGCAGTACAATAATGTGAATTACAGTGATGGTAAATTGATTCAGCAAGGAGTCTCTGGCTCCACTGGTCTCAGCTGATTTCATTGATCGGTATCAGAAGACTCCTCTGACCAACTGCAGCACTGCACCTCTCTCTTCAGACATTGGGTCTCATTACATCTCACTTCAAATGTAACGTCCAAGCAGCAGCCTGAGCCATCCAACATTTGCATCAAGGTGGATGTTAGCCCCTTTTTTCATCCTTTAATGATGTTATTATTACTACCTTAAGCTGGTTAATCATTTTCATTTGGGAGCTGTTCTCTTGCTCATTTTCAAAAAATGGGTTGAACCATTCAATCTTCTTCTCTATTAGTCACCAACTTTTACTTCTTTTTAACCCTTGTTTGTTTGCAAAAGTTTTAAATGGACTGCCTCATCACTTCCTCTCTGGCTTTTCTTCCACATATGTACTTCTTGTATGAAATGAACACTTGCTTGGGTGTATCATGTACACAGTGTTTTGTAGCCATTAAGATGCTGACGGCCTTGGATAGTCATCTGCTGTGGACATGTGAGCTTCTGTATCAACTTTCCTCAGGGGAGATTTATTTATGTCTGTAGCCACTCTGCTTCCCGCAACCAAGGTGTATCCAGAGCTGCTTCTCATTTTTGTCAGTTAGAAAGAGTGTAACCCAAGCCAGGCTGGTCACTGGATTCAACACACACACACACATTGGTATGTGGACATTTTTACACAAATGCATCCCTTGTATGTATATGCATTTGCCAATGGTAGCAGCAGAGAGGGGAGATATGGAGGTGGTTCATAATGATGGTTATGTTTTAAGCTATGCTTTTATGCTAGACAGGCCTATCTTGGATGCTGGTTGGTTTGGCCAAAATTGCTGGAAAAGATTGTCTGATAGAGATGCCAAAGTTTGCAAAGTCTGTGTTAATTTTGTGGGAAACGCAAAAGTTATCTGAAAAAATAAGCGCAAAGCATTCCATTTTCTACATGTCTTTGAAAAAATATACATGTACGTAGGAATTCTGAAAAAAGTGGATTTCCCATGACTACAAAATTACATTTGAGCTTCATGCCTACCTATTTCTGTTACATTAATGTGAAATTGACATAGTCAAAAAGTGTGAGAGAAAACACTATTGACTGTTTTTGCACAGACACATGGAGAGTGCTATTATCCTGGCCTTGTTGTGCTGGTTTATATGATGATATGATGAATGAAGACTGGCAGCAGCAGTCATCAGCGACTCAACACTGTTTTACACTCCATCTGCTCATCATGTTGATGCCCTGACAGGACGTCACATCAATTTGAAGAGCATGAATAGGACGTCAAAATAATAAAAATGAATAAATTACTTCATATTAGTGCCGCAAGTCACTGAATCACAGGCACACAAGGTACTCTGTTAGCATCACACTCCTTTTAGATCAAACCCACTCTGTTTATTTGAATGCTGTCATAAATTATTGTTTACTTGACCTCCTAACATGCAGGTTTTTCTTGGTTGTGCTCTTGTAGCTTGAAGGTTGAAAATCATCTTGATCCACTCTGACACTTTCTTTTTTAAAAAGCTAATCCACAGGACAATTTATCACATTATTGATAAAACCAAATATGTTTTTGTTTTAACACACTCATCATTTGTATTTACCATTTGTAAAAAAAATACGGTGATTCCATGTCAAAGAACACACAGAAACTACACATGGTAAACACCAAACCACATTTAATACAATATATAAGAAAAAATTAAACAATTACTCCCAGAGGCGGCCATCAACACCTCAATTTCAGGGAATCCTCATTATGAAAGTTCTTAATAAGATTTTAATGTTTTATCAGCAACCAGGTCTAACCATCCATATTTTTTTCAGGCTAAACAACCAGGAAAAATATTGGATTCTCTGTTTTATGAGTTATAACTCTGTTGAGTTATTCCAAGGTCAAGAATTTACCTGCTTACAGTGTGAAACCTTTGATGAGTTGTGAAGTTTAGTTTATTTAAGACATTCTTTGAGGCTATTCAGGTTTAATTGGACATGGGGTATTTTGTGGTAGAGTAGTAAATAATTTTTTTTCCAACCACAGATGATTGATCTCATCAATACAATGTTTTGTCATCACCGCTATTTGAAGGCAATACTGTACAGTTCTGCATGAGGCAGGGAAAGTTGCCTTGTGTTATAAGGTTGCTTTAGGTGAATCCTTGACTTATACCACTATGCTGATAATCCTTTATAATTTGATTGTATTGTTGGGCATTTATTGTTATCAGTAGGCATTTAAACTTTAGGGCAATCAAATTTTAATGGTATTTATTTGGAAGTCAATTTAATTTAGAACGAGCGCATTTCTTTTCACATTGTAGATCTTTACAAGGAGGCATCATATGCGTTATAGTTGCAATATTAGTGCATAATTTGATCCCTAAATAATTCATATCAAATGGGATCCACTTAACCTGACCAGCCCTAATCTTAGCAGGATGACCCACTTTGGATACAGACAAAACCTCTGATTTGTGTCTGACATAATTTGGAGGATATCAAGGAGAACCTGGTTTAAGGATCAAAAAGCAACTGGGAGTAGAAATTTGGTAGCTCTACCCCTTCTTGGGAATGGGAATCCTTTACTTTGGACAAGTGCAGTAGGCCTAATAATGTGGCACTGTATTGATCCAAGAGAGGAAGTGTTATTTCCTGTCATCGCTCCCTGGGGGGAGTCAGAGGTCAGAGGTCAAGGGTAGCTAAGAAACAGAATGTATCTGTCAAGATTGATGGATTTCTGACAGAAAAATATATTGATTTGTTCTTTTTGGCTTTCAAAGCAGATTTGTGTTGAAACAGATGCAGCAGATGATGGATTTACTTGTACATAACTGACCTAAGGTAAGTGCATTTACAGATCAAAGGTTATTCCTTCTTTCCTTTCCTATGCTACAGATTTCAGCTTTATCCCAGTGTTTTCAGCACACTTTCACAAGCTCAAAAATACATGTCATTGTGTCCTTTGAAACATCTAAATCCATATGTAGGGCATTTGGCGATATGAAGGGATGCAGCTAAAATAACAGGCTAGCAAACATTTCCAACAAGTTAAAAATTATACACTCTGCTATCTAAGACTTTAAGATCAAGACTATTTGCATTGTTTCATTGCACAGTAATGAGCATGAAAGTCCACTAATCTAAACCTTCCAGTTAATTTATCCCCATCCTCTATGGACCCCCAGTAGATATCTCAGAGGGCATATCATCATAGTTACAATAAAATACATACGGTAGTAGTTCTTGCAATGGTCACGGATGTTAGGATCCCTCTTTTTGCCTTGTTTTCCCTCCATTTCCTGTCAGTTGTGTTTCCTGGTTTATTTTGGAGCACTTCCTGTCGCTTTTTTTTCAGCACACCTGTATTTTCCCACCTGTGTACTCACCTCATTGTTTTCCTCATGCCCTGCACCTGTCCCTTGTCTTCTCACCTCCTGGTGTGTACATATACCCCTGTCATGCTTTATTTTGTGCCAAATTGTTGTCTTCCTGGCCTGTGTCCCTGTCCTGACTTTCTAGCTTTTCTTGTCTCCTTGTTGTTATCTGCTTGCAGTGTTTTTCTTTACTCTTGTCTTCTCCCTGCCTCACAGTAGTTTTTGACTTGTTATCTTGAACTGTTGGACTCTGTTTTCCCTGCTCTGCAGTGGCTTTTTGTTGTTACTTTCTCTTGCCCCTGCCCTGTGCAGTGTTTTTGATTTTTACCTTTTAGATTATATTTTTGCTATTAAAATTCCAGTTTGGTTCTGAACACTCCTGAGTCCACCAGCTGCCTTGTGGGTCCTATAAACTTTGGCCTCATGGCCTGCCTAATTGGAAGAACCAATTTCAATTACTGGTTTCAAGCAGGAAAAAAATTACATCTATCAATGTCAGTGGTCACCGCAGAGGAGGAGCGGTGGTCTGAAAAGGTCTTCCTTAATTATGCTTCTGCCAGCCACCATTAAAAAATCCACAACATAAGAGATGCTGTGTGGTTTGCTGTCATGCTTGTAAACTGCACGCTAAGTATTGATTAACTGGATTTAATTGTGTGCTTTTGGGAGCTCCTACTTAAAGCATGACATCACATCCTAGTGCACCCATTAATGATAGAAACCAAAGTGATCAGGGACGCACCAGTTAGAGGTGCTCAAACAGTGTCTGACAGCACGAAAGAGAACCTCCAACAACTCCTCCCTCATTAGACAGTGACAGACTGACCAGCACAGATTCCCCGACAACCTCTCTGTCTCTCTGCAGCTTATCAGCCAGCTCACATCCTGCCTGTCTGCTGACCTCTAATGCACAAAATAGAAGGGAGGGGAGGGGATCATTTGAAAGAGCTTGTATGCCTCTCACTAGTCATGTAAACATTTGCAAACTACACCGAAAATCAATAGCACAGAGTAGAAATTCCAGGAACTCTGTATCTGTACACAGAGTTTGTCTTACAGTGGATACATGGGCCCCAGTGACACAAACACATTAGCACGAAGAGTAATAAAACAGAGCCTGGGTTGCCAGGTTTAATTTTACTTATTTAATTAAATAAAATACAGTTTCAAAACTCAGCCCTTTTAGATTTTTTTTCCTGTAATCATCACTGAATCAAATGACTGTTTGTAATGAGAAAGAATTAACTGCAATGGCATTTAAGCCTCTTTTAGTTCATAGTTTTAGTTTTACAGTATTTTCTGACACACTAGCATAGCAAAGAAGTTACTGCCAAAAAAACCCCAAAACATTTATTTGTCTAATCAACAAACTGGTGCTTTATACAATAATTGAAGAAAAAAGTCTAACAGCACCAGACTAACCCATGTGGAAGAAACCAAGAAACATCAGCTTTCCATTGTTTTTGATCTAGACTTAAGTATCAGCAATTGGTCAGCCAGCAGCAGCATTTTATCCTTAGGTGAAAACCAGATATTGACAAAGCTTTAATTGTTCCTTTCATTTTTGCACAAGCCAAAAACAAAAGTCTGTTACTTCCTTGAAAATCAAAAATCTAATGGACTAAAAGACCTGGGCATAATTCCACCAGAACCTGAAGTTAAGATCTGACTTGAATGATAGGGTAAAGACCTGAGTAGAGCCCACTAAAGCTTGGTTCCAATCCAGTTAAAATGAATTTTATTTACTCACTTTACATAAGATTTCAATTAATTTTTCTGTTTCTTTTTTATTTCAATCAGTCAATTTCTCTGGACAATAATGTTTGGATTTTGATATAAAACAATTTAAGGTTCATTTCATGGGTCACCAAACATGCCAATAAAAATATATGAATGTATTACTGTAACCTTAGTTATCCTCAAAAACAGCAGGACCACTTCGTAATAAAGGGTTAAGGTTAGGGTCTTATTAAGGGTTTATACATTTAAACTTTTTTTACTAGGCAATTTTTAATAAATAACTTAGTTTTAATACTTTTAGATCAGTTCTGGGCTTGTAATAAGTTAAATTTTCAGTTTTCAATCATAGATGTTTGTCACGCATTAAAAGGCCTTCTGGTCTGCACCCATAGATGTAAATAAGTTGGTTAGGATAGTTTGCAGATTTATACCCTGAAAGCTAAGGGGCTGTGCAGTTAATAGATTTTTCTGTCCAAATTAAGCACTAAAAGGAAAAAGAAGTCTTAGTCTTGAGGAAGATAAAGACAACCAGCTATTTCTTCTCAACTAGGTTGTTTTTGTTTCACTTATTTAATTTATTAAGCTCTGTCTAATCTTATAGTTACAACTTAAAGAGTGACCTAGAAAGTAACATTGAACAAAAAGAAAATATTGAGCACATCCTAAGCATGAAGACAAAGCGTATGTCAGTAAAATTTGAGTTTTCTCTAGCATTAATTATTCAGGACATTATTTTATTTCCTCTGATTGAAGGATATGGGGGCAGCACAGCAGTGTAGTGGTTAGCACTGTTGCCCCACAATAAGACGGTCTAGGGCCCTTCTGTGCAGAGTTTGCATGTTCTCCCCATGCCTGCATGGGTTTCCTCCCACCATCCAAAGACATGCATGTCTAGGTTAACTGGTGACTCTAAATTGTCTGTAGGTGTGTGAGTGTGAGTGTGAGTGGTTGTTTGTCTCTGTCTGTCTCTGTGTGTCCGCCCTGTGATGGATTGGTGACCTGTCCAGGGTGTACCTTGCCCAGTGTGAGCTGGGATTGGCTCCAGCACACCCGTGACCTGGAAATGGAAAAAAAGTGGTAGAAGATGGATGGATGAAGGATATGGACTGCATCTTAGACTGTTGAAGATTGGAAATCTGTATTAACAGGCTGTCAGTACTGAGGAGACTTCAGGATTTCTTCTTAGTAAACCACTGCATTCAGAGAATGGAGGACCTGTATTTGATACCAGCAGACAGCAGGTGACAGCAGTGAGACATGAGCAAGAGAGAGAAACTGGGTGAAGAACAATGTGACAGTTCTGGCTATATGTGGAATTTAGTTTTGAAATAATGTTGTATATTAAATATCTTTGGAGATAAGATGTGTTTATACAGGATTTAAATCACAAAGGCAGGAACACAGAAACATGAAAAAATTATTTTGACATTGGGCAAGGGTGGATTGGGCATGTCGCTTATCAAATAAACACCTATGGGCACTTACACATCACCAGTTAACCTAGTATTTGTGTCTTTGGACTGTGAAACGAAGTCTGTGCAGCTAAAGGGAACCTGCACACAGGTAAACTTCACACATAAAGGCCCCAAGTCAAACCCAGAAGTTTGTACTTCAAACCACTGCACCACTGGTACCACTGTAAGTTATGCTTATATACTTATACTATACCTATACCTAAGACATGTTTCAGTAAAACATGCTTGTGAGCCAGTCTGAAAACATTAGAATAATCATTTAGCTGCTTTAGCTGCCTGAAACTGCAGCAGCTGCTTTTGAGTCATTAAGTTTTTCCTATCTGTGCAAAACAAAGCAGTATCAAATCTGGATTTCAGTTGGTGAGAGCCTGAAGGGAAGCATCAGATGTTGTTTAGACAACCAACATCCAAAAAAGCCTCCAAACTTCACACATAGCCATTTTGGCCAGTGAAGCTTTTGTACTTTTATGTATGCATTTACAGCTTCTAAAAACTTAGAGAGTATTTGCTAGATATTTGCTAAATGTAACTTCAAAGAACAAAGGGGAAAATTTTACATTTAAAGGATATATGAGTCTGTATAACTAGCTGGAAATACTTTGCCAGCTCTCCACCTGCACAAACACAGAAGAAACTTCACACCCACTCACAGCAAATCTGTTTCAAACTGTTTCATCATATATATTCCTCACTTTAACACAAAGTAAAATTGAAGCTGGACTTGCTGGCACACAACCTAAAAGTGAGGCTTTCACAATCAACAAAATAATCAGGTGTTAGAAGTTTCAGGATAGTGTTTCAGCCAAAACCTGCAGCTCCTCCACAGTTCACAGAGTCCGGCTCCATTAGTGAGTCAGTGCCCACAAGGTGGTGGGTTGCTACTTGGTGCTTTGCATTTAGGTGCTGGCTGTCTGCTTTCCATTACCTTGACCACAAAATGAATAAGCCTTTTGTGTTTGAGAAAGTGGCCACCTGTGCTAAAAATGATAACGAGATGCCACATTTATTCAATACATTTGCACTGAAGAAGCGCCCACCTCTTTTCCCATTTCTTGATTAGCCAGGAGTTAGGCAGAATCCGTCACTGCCAAGATGGCAGCGGTGTGGCAGCTTATCTCAACATCTAAACCGCTCTTCAGAAACATCTTTATTCCATGGAGGCTATTGGTCCATCTAGCTTGAAAAACTGCTGAGTTTTTAAAATGAGACAAAAACATTAACAAAACATGCGTACTCAACAACCATGATTCAATAAGTAGTGTTAAAAGCTTTTATAACAGCAGTTTACTGAAGCACAGTGTTGCAGTCTGCTCTGAGTCTTTTCAGCATCCTCAACCACATACATTATGTAGGCACTTCAGCAGCCAGAGTGCATGGGCACTTCATGTTGCTCCTTTCTGGTTCATATTGATAACATTAGTAACTGCACGTGAGTCAGGCATCATGATTATAGGGGAAATCGGGATTTGCCATACTGAATCTGGACTGCTTCTTGGTCTGGACATTTGAGGCTCCACATATGAGCATTTTTCTCATTAAAAATGAATGAAATAATGAAGGGCAGCCCAACTGCTCTCTTGTATCTGCCCAGTACCAAGTAGCAGGAAGATCAAGTGTCGACCCAGCATGATGTCTGCCATTGGTTTACGAAATGCAGTGTAAAGCCTCCAGTTTGTAATTCAGCCTCTGCCATATTTGGAGGAGAAGTTTGAACTGAGGATCCATGAGGGCTGGATCAGACCTGCAAGGAAATGAACATCATGTTGTACTGAAGAAGACTTGAAAATTGTCGCGCCTACACTGAGAATGCTCAGCGGTCCTGTGCCAAGTGAACGAGAGACTCAGACCCAAAGACCCTATTTTATGAGTCGTGAATGAATCAGCCATTCCTACACAGAGAATATGCGGCAGAAAGACCCGTTCGTGTACGAATCTGAGCCTGTGGTGGACCAGGGAAGAAAGTACGAATCACCCACTGAGATGACTTGTTACTCCCGAGTCATACAAAAGATTAGTTCAAAATGAACGACACATCACTAATGGCCGCTGGGGTCGCTAACTTCACGTTCCTCAGAATAGAATCACCGATGACTAGAGTCGGCTTTTCAGCGGGTGTGTCGCTGAGTGGGGAGAGCCTGTTGGTGGTGAAGCGGGCTGCTGCCTACGACTATGCCTCTTGTCTCGGACGGTCACCCAGCCGCCCTGACTAGATCCCGGCTGCTCGGGAGCTGCTGGGGGGAGGAAACTCTCTCGGCTGTCCGAGGAGCTGTTCTCAGTCGGCCCGCACCGGCTACATGGGGGCGGCTAGCTACACTAGCATAAGCTGGGCTAGCTAAGGTGCGGAGCCGCGACTCTAACTCATTAATTCTCGCCTCCATTTCTGCCATCATCCTCCATCTATGACAAGAAGTACTATCATAAAAGGAGGCAGAGGAGGAACTAGACATGTAGCACACAGGACAGAGAGGAGAGGGAGAAGGAGGAAGAGAGAGAGCTGGAGGACGTTGCTAATCATTTAGTTAGATTAGCGGAGCAACAGAATCATCTGAACAGTTTAGGGAAAGAGAAAATAGGTCGAATTCTTAGCTAATTATAAGTTTGATAACAGTTTAAAGTCTATTCATCAACACGAAGTAACACCAGCACAACCACCAGTGATATTTATAATATTGAAATAGTATAATATTGCACCTGTATATGAATCGGGATGTAAATGAAAAATACAGATGGAGGTTGCTGATCTACCAATTTTCTGCCGTTTGCCTTGAGCAGCACGGCGTAGTGGTTAGCGCAGTCACAACAAGAAGGTCGCGGGTTCGGTTCCTTCCTCTAGGTTAATTGGTGACTCTAAATTGTCCGTAGTGTGAGTGATGGCACGTGCTACTGCACGGCGATAACATGCTGACTGACTTGGTGTGAGTCGGATCTGTGAGTTTAGAGACTAGACTGGACCCCTCCACAGAGACTAGGGACAAGACCAGGCCCCCCCGCCACAGGCCAGACCCCTCCAGAGACTAGACCGGACCCGACCCCCCCAGGGACTAGAGACTACACCAGACGCCCCTCCACAGAGACCAGACCCCTCCAGAGACCAGAGACTACACCAGACCCCTCCACAGAGATGGGACCCCCCCCCAGAGACTAGAGTCTAGACCCTCCAGCCTACAGACCCCCCCAGAGACCAGACAACTCCAGCGACTAGACCAGACCCCTCCACAGAGATGGGACCCCCCCAGAGACTAGGGACTACACCTGACCCCTCCACAGAGACTGGACCCTTCCAGAGACTAGACCAGATCCCCCCAGAGACCAGACCCCTCCACAGAGACTGGACCCTTCGAGAGACTAGACCAGATCCCCCCAGAGACCAGACCCCTCCACAGAGACCCGGACCCTTCCAGAGACTAGACTGGACCCCCCCCCCCCGAGACCAGACCCCTCCAGAGACCGGACCCCCCACCCCCCCAGAGACCCCCTCCACTAGAGACTAGAGACCCTTCCACAGACTGGACCGTTCCAGAGACAAGACCAGACCCCTTCAGAGAACGGACCCCCCCCACAGAATTTCTATTGCTTGGCTCCTTGTGATTTATCATTTGAAATTAAAATTTACATGAAAGCTTGTGGCTCTTTGTGGTCATTTTGTTTATCTTTTGATTTGCTTGGCATCTTTTGGTTTTTCAGGTTTTTCTGGTTTTCTGGCTTTCTGGTTTTTTGTCTCTTTGTGGAAATTAAGATCTTAGTTGTCATTTGGTGTCTTTCTGCAGCTGTTTTGTGTCTCTTCACTTGTTTTACTTCTCTTTATCGTCATTATGACTCTTCCCAGTCCTTTAATGTCTCTTATTTAAATCAATTTGCATCTGTTCATTTTTTTTCTGGCTCCAGGTTTGTGCCTCTTTGTGGTCATTTGGTTTTTCTTTGTAGTTGTCTTGAGTATTTCTTTGGCCATTTTATGTCTTTATGGTCATTTTGCGTATCTCTGCAGACATCTGTCAGTGGTCCCTGTCTGTCTGGTCCACTCTCTTGGTCCCCTTAACTTGAACACTAGTGAAAGTACTTCTTCCATGAAGGCAAAACAAGAAAACAATGTATTACTTTTTTATACAATAACTGCGTTTCACTTCATTAATCAAGGTCAGTCCGGTTTAAAACTGTATATAAATACAAAAAAAATTGCTTAGAGATTATATTAAGAGCTAAAAATAAATTGGATCTTAATTAGCAGATAGATTAAAAAAACCAGATCATAAATGTAATATTCAGCACTTCACTTTCAGGTAGAGGGATGATCCTTCATGCTGTGGGACCCTGTGGTGATCAGTTTGTGTGTGTGTGTGTGTGTGTGTGTGTGTGTGAGAGAGTGTGTGAGTGAGTGAGTGAGTGAGGGAGAAAGAGGGGGAGAGAGGGAGACGACGGATTCCCCATCACAATCAAGATGGCGGCGGAGCGGCAGCCGGCTCTGCTCGGTGACTGACAGAAGGCTCGCTTGGTTGGACAGCTAACGGTTAAGCGCTGACACAGGGGGAGATATCTGTGCATTTACACCGACAAAAACACACGGCCGGCCCGGTTACCTCACCCTGTCGGCGCAGTAATGAGCCAGCACCGGTAGACAACACCGGCCGAAGTTGAGTGGGGACTAATTCAACGTTGACTAACGGGGTAAGTAGAGATGATGACCCGCTTCATCGACCGACCGGGGGGGGTTAGCGAACAGCTGCCCGCCGCTATACCAAGCTACAAATCCTCCATGTTAGCGCTGCCACACCGCTTTCCGTAGTCTTGTTTGTTAATTGTTTTATTTTGAATGAACTGTCGCTGGTTGACAACAGTGTGCCCTCCAAGAGATTAGCCCGACGCCCGCCCCGCTCTCCAGACCGGAGCGGTCCCCGAAGATCAGGCTATGCCACAGGTTGTTTGCCATCGCGGTCCGTCGGTGAACATATAACCTGTGTGAGCGAAACGGCGGTGAAGTCACAGCACATTAAAACCTGACGTTATCCGCTGGGGTATGTCTGTTTTAACCACCGGCATTCTCCCGGTTAGAGCCAAATACAAACCCGTGCACATCCCTCTGCCCCATAATATTCAGGGTGTTGAGTTCGGACTGAGGATGTGTCTCATTCAACCTTCATTTTATGCAACGGCTCAAAAGGTGCAAGAGGAGGCATTGCATGTGTTTGTCGTGTTTGTTTTAGACTGTGCACATGGTAGATTTGCAACGACAGAAAAATAATCAGCTATAACTAAAGCATTGTAATAATTGGATAATTGCCGTGGCGATTTTTTTGTATGCGAAAGTGTCAGAAAATGGGGATTTTTCTTGCGTCTCTTTTGTGTAACGTCATATTGATGTAAACAGATTAGGGATTTTGTCTGCGGGTCAAACAAAGGAAGGCATTTGAAGATGTCTTCTTTGACATTTTCTCTGTTTTCAGACAGTTTCATATGCTGGTGCATGTTTGGAAATACAGTGTTGCACAGTCTGTGGAATTGTTCTCTGATTTTGTGCCAAGGCTATTACCATAACACTGTGTTAAAGTTTTAGGAAGTATAACTAGTCTGAGGTTGCTGGTGGTAATTATGCAATGAATAGTTTTTATTTATTAGTTAACTTCATGCAGTTTTCTGCATAATTTTGCAGGTAGATTGTAATTGCATCATGGAAAACCCGCCACAGTTTTCCTGTGGATTTGGTCTGCCTTTGTGTCTTCTGTCTATCCCAAAATGACTCCATGATGTTGAGGTCAGGGCTCTGAAGGGGCCAGACTATCCTTCAAGCTGTGGGAGGACTCCTTGTTTGTGACTCTGGAGATAGTTTTTGGATTTGCGTCATGCTGCAGAATAAATTACAGACCAGTGAGATGGGTCTTGCGTGATATTTCAAAGAAAAGAACCCAAAGAGCATAAAACTTTTGCTCTGTACCGTATGTCTATTTGAGAAATTCTGCCAGTGCAAGATGAGGGAAAGTGAGCTGGAAGACCTCCATCACAGATGTCACGACTTCTCCTGATGGCAGTTATTAAGACCTGATGGCTGCCATCAACATTCTGGAGGCTTACTTACCCAAAAAATTCCTCTAGCATTGTGTAACGGTGTCGCACGGGACAGGCAAGTCTGGTCAAATCATAAATGTGACAGAAATACCCTTAAGCCTGTCATTTGAAAACCTCAGCTCCACATACCAGAAAGGTAACCAGTGCTGTAACCCTATAAATCCTCTGCCTGCTCTGCTTTTTTTTCTTTTTTCTTTGCATTCAAGTTTTAGCTTCTGCAGATATCAGGGAATTTACCATGACCAGCTTTTGAGGAAAATCTGAGTCATACTTAAAAAGTGAAGATGCCGTTGTCTTGGACATGTGAGTGGTTGTATTGGTTGTTGGTCTGGGCTGTGTAGTGCTGTGCAGGAAGAACAAGCAGATGATATATGGTAATGAATACAAGATCAAAGAGATAGACTTAGCTGATTGAAGAGTTCAGGCATACTCAGTTAACCCTGGTTCCTCTTATCCTGACCCCTTACTTGGGCTTAATGCCTGCTGTCTGCCTCTAACTGACAAAAAATGGGCCCACCTATGGAAATGATGTTTTCAATACCTAAAATGAAGGGGTGCATGTTGTTCCTATCATATTTCATAATTCAGTGAACCCAAAAGTAGATGGTAAAAGTAGTCTCATGTCATAGAGCTGTCAGTTGTCTAAAGTGAAACTTGTATCAACAGCAGTCAATGGAAGTTCGATTTTTTTTTTTTTTTGTGCCCAGATAGTCACTGTGGGCAATCTTCATTGCCTACCAGTAGTTATTCTATAATGGAGCAGTACACAGTATCAATAGTGTGTTGATATTAAGTGTTTCGTTTATTTTAATTTCCCACTGTAGCAGCGACCCAAAGATTTATTTGAACAATGGGGGCTCCTGGGTGCTAAACTGCAGTGAAAGTTATAATTAGGCATAAACTCTGCTAATTTAAGCAGTTTTCTAAGGAATTTGGGAAACAATTTTACACTGCTCATATTAGATTTTTCAACACCCTAAATTTTCCCTTGATGCAATTCACCAGGGTCCTCATTTATAAACGTGGCATATGCACAAAATGGGGCCTGAAACTGGCGTACGTCACTTTCCACGCAAAGGTTGTGATCTATAAAAAACAGACTTCACGGGAGAATGTGTGCACCCCTAAGCAAACTCTAACCCATGGCTTTTGGGTGTACGTACACTTTTAGTAACGATCCTAGGCACAGTTTTATAAATGAGGCCCCAGAATGCTGTTGTACTCAACAAATGTAGTCATTCTCTTTTTTTTTTCTGTACTGGTGTCACTATAGTTTCAGGACAATTGTAGCAATTATCAACATCCTTCCTGTGCTTTGTTTTAATCTAAATTGAATGATGTAAAGGATTGGTATTGAGGCCAGACACAAATTCATGGAGCTGAGAAACTAGCAGCAGAAGTGGCAAATACTCAGCAGGTCCTTATTTTTAGCTGGTGCTGAGCGTCACTTTTGCCAGTTAAAATGGCATGTCACTGGCTGTGGGTTTTATCAGCTGCCAATAATTACTGTCAATTCTGTGATAACGTGATTACAGGACTAAATTAAAGGTGTCAGTGGTCAGCAAGGGAAGATTCTTCACTCTGTCACACTAGTGTGCTTAAACAATTAAGTAACTTTTTACTTTTATTTTTTTAAGAGCAGGGGAAAAGGTTTGGTGTTCTTGGATGTAGAGACACCCATGGTCTTAGAGAATATCAACTGAGTTGGCCAGTGTTAATTTTAACTAGCTAACATTAGCTAACATATTAATTATAATTTATTAATACTTTTTTAACCATAAACACTATTAGAGAAAGCACTACAAATGTCTATTGAATCTGATACGATAATGTGAGCTAATTAAATGTCTCCTTCGCCCTTTCACATCAACCCAGTGTCACCATGGATAAAAACAGCAACACTTGTTGAAATTGAACTGATGTTTCATTAAGAAATAATAAGGATTCTGTGTCAGCCTAAAGGTCACAGCACCGCATGATTTTCTTAAATGCAAAATGTAGTCAAGAGGAAACACCTTATTACAAAAGAAAAGATACTATTGCTTTGCATATAAAGAGGATTACATGTTCCCAGGGAATATCATCCACAAATACTAATTATAAACTCAGAAAGGCAGGGTGTGTCTTGAGTCTGTGGGTGGCACCTGGTGTCATGGAGCAGGCTGAAGTTTCTGTGAATGGTGTAAATAAAGTCTGGTTCAGTGAGGGCGATCAGACTGAAGGAAGAAACTGGGAAGTCTCAAGGGTAGCTGCACTAGTGTCAATGTTTTTGTTCTGGAAATGGTACTGGACAACTGAATACAATTGCGTAATTAACTACTTACTCTCCATTCAAAAATTAATGGCAATATGGAACAGCAAAAGTATCGGTGGTAGAGTGAATGCTTGGCTGGGGTTCAAACCCCAAGCCACAGTGCAAACCAGTATTACACTAATGCCCGTCCCAAGCCTAGAAAAATGGGGAGGGTTGTGACAGGAATGGCATCTGGTGTAGAAAGTGTGGCCAAATCAACCATACAAGTCATAAGGCTTACTTGCTGTGGCGCCCCCAGAACAGGGAAAAGCCGAGAGAGAGGACAAAAAACAAACAAACAAAAAACCCAGAAAAAACCCCTAAACAAACAAATCCCTTTAATTAAATTACAACTCATTCTAATATGAATGAACATGATTGTTTGTGGGTTCTGGTTAGTACAAGTTAGTTTGCTAGTTAGTAAGGATTTGGTACAAGAGCCAACAAAACTCACATCGTCATGTTTTTGTGTGTGTGTGTGTGTGTGTGTATTGCTGTACAAAATAAAGTGAAAATAAAATGCAAAAGCAACCATTCCAGTTGAATTCAAATATCACAATTGTTACATCTGCCAACATAATGACAATATGATTTTTTTTTTTTTTTTTTACTCACATTGTGCAACTCCCACAGCAACACACAAATACAAGTCCTATTAGTTCTGATTGGTGAGAAAAATTGTGGTGCTAGATAGCCATATGTCAGAATTTAAAAAATAGATAAAATAAAGAACTCTACTCACTTTTATCCAGAAGCCTAATTTTACATGAATAATTATGTTTAATCTGTTTTTATGGTCACTTCCACTCTTACTTCTTGAGTTCAGTAGATAGTAGTTTAATGCCACTGTCAAGACTCCATTAGTACAGCTGTAATTGTCTAAATCTCACATTGTCTTGCTGCTGATGGGTGGTCTACTGGGTTCACAAGGGTAAAAGGCTTATTCCCAACTGTCTTCACTTTCATCCAATCAGTCATACAGAAATGGCTTCTTAGAATTAACGAGAGTTAAGACATCACCAAAGAAAAACTGGCAGACACCAAAGTTAACAAGCTGCGAATCGAAAGGGGTCACACTGGAAAACAAACATGACTGTTTATACAAATCACTTTGTCTCTCTTAAAGTTAAAACAGTGGCCTTAAGAACGGTTTTGTGCCAACACTGGAATTAAAAGATCAAGCAGGAAGAGTTGGTAGGTTGGTGAGATCAGATTTCTCAGAGGCATTCCCACAGGGCTCCGTCTTAGCACTTCCCTGTGCTAAGACCAAGCCAGAGCCAGCATGGCTATGTCTTCTCAGTGTTCATGACTTGGAATTGTGATCCCAGAATTTGCCTTAATATCTGCATACAGAAAATGACCTCAACTTCATACCATATCTGATGTGTAAGCACTACTGAAGCATCAGTCCATTTAATCACTATCTCTGGCCTTCATTACTGTCTATGTGAAAATGTCCGTACTTCTTCCCTGATTTATTAGCTCAGTAAATGATTTCCTAATGAGTTTATGGGCTCAATGATTACCCCATTTAGAGGAAAATAGACAATAAAGCAGGCTATGGATTAGGGCTTGGCTACCATGTGAAGTACACATTTTAGCACCCAATCAGGATAGAGTAATCAGATTCACCCCTCAATCCTCCTGAGCTCCACTTTCTCCTCCAGATATCTTCAGGTCCCAAAAAAACAATATGGCCGACACCCAAATTACAAAGTGGAGTCTTCAAACGGCAGCTGTAAACCAATGCATGATGTTACAGAGGGTGGACATAGTGTAGTGCTGCTCTCAATTTACATTGAAAACTCCAGGTTTAAGATATATCCTAGTCGATACTTTTGTAGACAAACACCCCCCCCGGTTGTCTTGAGTACCAGTGGTGTAACCAACTTGAATAATGAATTAGTTGTACTGTCTTTATTTTTATAGCAGCTGTTCAGTTAAATTGAGTATCTTAATGCACAATGCTTAATACTCCCTTTGCTGTTCATCTTTGAAAGTATTTTCTAAAACTTGAGATAGTTGTATGTTCCGATACAGTATCACTGTTCTGTCAGAGAGTAGAGACAACCAAAAACAAAATAAAGTAAGCCTTATCAAAAATTAGACGTGAAATGCTGCTCTTTTTTTTTTTTTTTTCACAAGTTTTAACTCTGTTCTGTGTTTCAAGCATTTAAGATGTGCATGCAAAAGTTCTAGTGGTGATGACTTCCTTGTAGGCTCATTGCAGCTCCTTCATGGCCTGAAAGTCTTTCTTTTTTCTTTTCTTTTTTGAGTAATCAGACTGACATATTAGTGGCATTGTTTGCTGGCAGGTAAGGTCTGTCCCTGCTGTGTCCCATGCCTCCCCATCCATTCTTGTTTGTGGATAATTGCCAATAACAACCACAATACAAATGCATCACAGTCATACGGCGAAGGAAAGATTGCCCTAAGTTACCTAAACCATCATTTACATATTCATGCTCAGTACAGGTTTCCACCAGGGTGCAAACTGCTGACCCTGAAACTGTGATTTCCTTTTTTACCCACTTGTCCTCCTCTGCATCACAATCTGTTACATTAGCGACACAATTTATGTGAAGGCAAGCACTGAATGGTAATGGATAACACCTCAGTGCCTGACCCTGAGCATCCCTGCTTTGACAATTGCCCAAACTAACATGGGAGATTTCACCAAAGACAAAACGAGTTCCTCTGTAGGTAAAATGAGCATCATAGCTGCAGCTCAACCTTTTTTATTCTCAATAAATACTGCAACAGGCTTTCTGATTCTTTAATTTTCTTGCTCCCTTGAAAGCAGTGTTTTATTCATCTCACAAAGCTGGGACACTTCAGAGGGTTTATGTTTTTAATAACACAAAGTGCCACCTTATTAGTTATTCAGGGGGCAAGGGTGGACATTATGGGAGAAAAATAAAGAATAACGAGAGGAACAATACAATTTATTGCTTCTGTGGTTAAGATAGTTGCCTCCCAAGGGCATTTTCTTGACTTAAAACACCTATAAATGCAATCAGTGTCAAAACCCACTGAGACATTTTTGATAATTACTAAAATCTTGGAATGAAACTGGGCAAAACAAAATTTAGCCCCTTTTCCAAACACAGTAAACAGACCTGTCAACACTGCCGTTAAACCATAAACACAACTGCTACACTGATCGGGGAAGAAAAAGCCCAGAATAGTTAGATTTACGTGCACTGATCCCTGATAGAGGGATTTTAAATCCACACAGTAGCTCAAGAAAAAGGGATGATAAGAAATAGAGTGAAAATATGAATACTCTCTAAAGAAGATAAAATGCAAATACTATATAAAATAACAACATTAATAGACAATAATTTCAGGCTGTTCTGTGCATGTGTGATAAGAAAATGAAAAATTCAAAGACACACAATGAGCCTGAAGCAACTTGCAACAAGGCTCTGACTGATAGCAGCACGATCCGGGGGATGAGACGTGATGGATCCATTTTCCCAGTTTGTGTATGTGGTGACATTGGTTCCCACAGATGTGTGTCTCCTCCAGACAACAAAGCAAACCCAGCAGTTTGGGTAGTGACTTTATCCTTTATGTAGCCTATTGTTGTTTGGTTGTTGTTGTTTTTTTTTTTCTCTTTAGCTCTGAAGGTGCGCTCAGATGATTGGCGTCCTTGTGTTTATTGTCACCTCGTTAGAAAATGAAAACCCTGCCTAAGTAGGATGAGGCTGATTTCATTAGTCTCTTAGGGGAAATTAGTTTGTGTGTGTGAAAGAAGCGCTGCTGTTCGGACACACACACACACACACACACAACTTCACAACTACAAATAGTCACATACCTAATTAAAACATGAAATCTCTGTTGATAAAGGTTAATACATCCTAACTATCTCTTTTGCATAATGTCTCCTGGGTTTGCCCACACTCAGTTATTAAAGTACATATGTTGCGATATTGGTTTTGTAATTACATTGACTGTGATGTCAGGAAAAGCATGGGTATCTGCCGGACAGGCTCGTGTTAGTGCACTTTGCTCAGCACTGTCAGTAACCCACTGTTTGTTACTTTTTATTTTGCTGATTTGATCATCAGTCTTTTGTGGAGATTAAGTTTTTACTTTCTCACAGAGGTCATCTTTCCTTTGAGATGTCACATGACCTAGTGCAGTGAGAGGGCTCCCTCTAGGGGACCCTCCCCTCTAGGCTAACTACAAACAGATGCTTGGCCAGTGAGGCTTCCTACTGGCTTGTGTTTATGTTCTTGAGCACATTCCTTTTCATCTCCTACACATGTCTGCCCTAGTGTGGCCATCTCTGTGCTTGATGTCTTTACAGCTGGAGCAGAGAGCACTGACTTGGCTGCTGGAGCCTTAAATCGAGAGTCCCCTTGGTGAGTTTCACTGGCGCAGATTCCTGTGAACTTGAGACAGCTGGAAATCGTTCCCTTGTCACGCAGGTCGAAACAAAACCTCATGGAAGCCACTAAAGGCCTGTTAGGTCTGGATATCTTATCGAACTCGTCCCTTGAACTACTGTGATGGTTATAAGTCAGTGAGTTTTGGCTGGGAAGCTTTCTCTATGGCACTGGCACCAGGCCCTTGATGTGGTCATGTTTAAAATTTCTGGGCATTCATTCTGTCGCCTCTGTTGTGAACTCAGCAACACTGATTTCTTGTCTACTTGAAATATAGGTCAGGCAGAGAGAGAAGATTGAAAACACTGAAGGTGGTTTGATTTCAGTATGAGTCCAGGACTGTCCCACATATGCGTAGAATATATGTGTAACCCTTATGTAATGTGCGCCATGGTCTGCTTTGGTTTGCATTGTATTTTTAGCATGCTGACAACATGGTGAGGATGAGTGTCATTCTTTGGCTCATCATGTGGCTCTGTGGTTAGTGTAACAGGAGGTGACACTGCAAATCTCTATGCTGCTTTTGCAATATATTAGGTCAACATTTTATTTGTTTATATATTTATTTAGAGGGAATGCAGTTTTTTACTAAGTGGGGAGTTAATTGAACTGTGTGTTCCAGGAAACGATATCCAAGTCAGTTTTTTCTCAGTTAAGTCTCAAGCAAAATCCCAACGGATCACTTGAACAAGATAGCTGCTGTGCTGGGTGACATCCTGAGTAAATCCGCCCTTCATTTCATAACACACTACGCGATGTTATAGCTTGGTTTTTGGCTGGACTGCTACAGTGGGGCCTTTCCTCTAACCTTGAACGTCCCTGAGTGATGATATCTCCCCCACTAATTGCCACAGCAACACAGTTTTGAGTCTGGACTGTGGCCCTTTAGTTTGTCATTTTTATCCCTTACTGTAAGTATAATAAACCCCTTTCCCATTGGTCGAAAAATCTGCTAAAACTAGCAAACATCTGGTTTTTGTTGGCAATGAAGAAAACTACAGTCGACATTCAGACTTAGATCAAATGATTCTGCAGTCTGATCCCCATTGATGTAAGTATAACACCAGGGTGAAAG
Source organism: Remorina albescens (assembly GCA_034769265.1). NCBI lineage: Eukaryota > Metazoa > Chordata > Actinopteri > Carangiformes > Echeneidae > Remorina > Remorina albescens. Next base: position 17,377,714 of record CM068479.1, read on the forward strand.
AGCAAAAGTTTCCTCTTCTCCTGTTGTAACATTTCTCAGAGCACAGACACACTCCTGTCATTGGTCCAGCATGGAGCTGTTAAAACAGAGACCAGTGCTGTGCGATATGGACAAAAGTTTACATCCCAATAGAGTACGTTTTCTTAAAATTATATTTGTACACTCAAAATGAATGGCAATTTCTCTTATCTTTTCGCCTTTTATTTATAAAACACATATTCGTTTGGTGTGGGTTTTTTTTTGTTTTCATCGCTTTGTGGTTTTGAGGTAACGGTAGTGCTTTGTTGCCTTTTAAAGCTGTTTCTGTTCTGTTCTTCATGCTGTGTCTTTAAGTGATAGAAAAGATTAGACTTCTTCGAGTTGCTAGTAACAACTTGTTGGCGGCATGTTTTGCAGATTACCGTTGTCTGGTTGGTGTCTGACTTTTTAAATCCAAGCCAAAGCCAAACAATGGAGTTCTGGTTCCCCCTTTTTGGCACTAATTCCTCTTTGGGTTCTGTTGGTTCTGTTTCCACTGTGCTCTGCACCTCTGCCATGTTGTCTCCATCCATGCTCCCCTAGCAGTGCCTTAGACGAGTCCTTGCGGGTGACGTAAAAATGCTACTGTAAAGCAGTAGCATTGCTCCAGTTACATTAGCTGAGCTAACCCAGTAGCCCACACGATAAAATTATTAGATAAATAATAGAGGATTATATAATACAGTAGACATTTTTATATCGCACAACGATATATATCGTAATATCGCACAGCACTTACAGAGACAATATTGTTACACCTCCTTTTGCGAGCATGTAAAAGCTCCAAAATAACTTAAAAATTCTAATAACCAAAGATGAGTGTTTCCACTACACTAAACCTCACCTCCATCTCAGCTGATAAAATACTTTTATTCCATGTATCATTATTAGAGGAATAAATAGGATGTGAATATGTTTTAAAACAGTTAAACTAAAGTAAAACCACAACAGATGTTATCTCTAGACGATAGTCTTTATGATGTTAATGAGACTGAACAATGAGTAGCACTAAGTGGATGGGAAAAACTTCCTTTTAAGAGGTAGAACTTTGAGTAGGATGGAACTTCGATTGGCTGCATGTTGGCAAAACCTCCCACGTTGAATGCATTAATTTATTTCTGTAAAATGCAAAAAGGTGACCCCAGCACCTTGTGCATGCACCTACACACCAACTTCAGACGCCTGACCTCATCTTCAGACAACCTGTCAGCTCCTCAGCCTCTCCAGAGTCATGCAGGCTTTTTATGGCAGTGTTGTGAGGAGTTGTGAAGGTGTGATAGGAATGTTTGTTTTTATGCCGCTGCTCTTTGCTTTCCCCAACTTATTATTTCCTGTTTCACATGTTGTTTTCCTTCTACCTCTGCTCTTCTCTTAACACTGCCAGAAGCAGAGAAGGTTTTGATGAAACCTTGAATGTTGGGCATTAAAATGAAAGTCTTTAACATCCATCTATATGATAATGAGGATGTGAAATGTAACAGCTGAGGCTCCTCTTTCAATTGATGAAACTAGTTTGTATTTTCTGCATCTTCCTGCTCAATTCTCAATGAATTCAATGAATGTATGCTTGAAAGCAAAGGGCACATGTGTCCTACAGCTTCTCCTCGGGATGTTACAACAATGTGTTGTAATGCAAGCATCTCAGGAACTGTTAAGATCCTGCTCTGTGTATTGGGCAGGAAGCTGAATGCACACTGTGGTCTTGGCCTCAGCAAGCTGTGCAGATGTGGGGCTCTTAGAGCTCTTGTGATTCTCCTAAATTTGACTGTTTTACGTTTGAAATACTGGATTGGATCTGGAAGTCTTTGTGCTTGGTGTGGAGTGGACCAGAGGTCTGGGCTCCACTCACTCCTTCAGCCTTATCACAGCTGACCAGACATCACTTGGCAAAGAGAATATGCTCAACTTGCTGTGACTGTCTTCTCATCAGTTTCTCACAGTGAGGTTGTGATGAGGTGAGAGACATTTTTAATCTGAGTGTAAGAGCCAGAACACAATGTACCAGCATTTCTTTTTTCTATGTAAGTCAATAGTTGGACGTGAAAAGCCAAAGAAAGGAACACAAATCACTCTGTTTGTCTCATTGACCCTGCAAAGATCATTTCATTATACTAATAAACACCAGTTATAGTTTGATTTACACAAATAAATAATTTTTCTAGTCCAAATATTATGTCTGAAGCAGCTAATGTATTCAGCAAACTACCCCTTTAACCAAAAAACTGACGCTGTTGTGAAAGACAAGACAAAAACTAAGTGGATTCTGGTCTATGTGCTGCTGCCTTCAGCCTGGGTGGGTCTCGTGAGTGATTTGCTATTTAAGATGATATTGCTGTTTTCAATAATTGTATTTCCAGCAACATGTGTCACATGTTGACAAATGCTTTCAACGATGTGGCTGATTGAACACAAGGACCCAAGATGCAGATGCAGGACAATCAAAGGCAGAGGTCAAATCTGTTTTAAAGACTTACACTGGTCTGATGGTGAGTTGGATGGAAGGAGTTAATAACAATGGTTCATATAGCTGTGGTAGTAGCTGGAGTCTTGTACAAATAAAATCACAGACAGTGAGCAGCTTTTAACCTTTCCTCCGAGCCAACACATACAGTATAGACTTGCTAACACACCCTGCTAATTAAAACAATTGCCCCACACCCTCTTACTACATGTGGTTGGAATCACAGAGCTTGTCTGGTTGAATTACTCAGAATTACACCCTGGAAAAAAAATCGAAATCTGGTTGTAGTGTGTGAAATATTTTTACTGACATCGACTTGGAAATGTTTTTGAACCTAATGTTCTGACTGGCCCTTTGGACTGAGGCATTACTACTTTACTTCTATGTGTTTATCCATCGATTCTCATCCTCCCTCTTTGCTAATGATGTCTGGAGTCACATTTCTACATCGCACACAGCTATTGGCTCCAGTGGGTGATGTCACAGCCTGTCAGTATCTGAGTAAATGCTTGGTCTGAGTTTATTGTAATGACAGAATACAGACACAGAGACATGACGGGCAAGATGGCCCACCAAAAAAACTTTCTGTGTTGGAAGTTTTCTTGATTTATTACAGTTTATCTACAAAATAAGAAATAAATTAATGACTGTTTTTTGTTTTTATTTTTACCATTTGTGCAAATATCCCCTGTTACAATGAACTGAAGTCTTTGAGTGACATATATAATTAACTGAGATTGTCCTGGTACTGAACATGTGGTGCAATTGGAAAACATTTTTAAAAATTAAAACTTTATGATAAAAAACAAAGGTATGAAAAAAATGGTAAAGCCTTAATGTGAAAAAAGAGTGAAAGAAATATAATAGCTTTCATGTCCTCTATTTGCCATCTACACAGGAGGCTGCTTTTGTATGACAACTTTCTGACATGTTTGAATTGTACTCTGTTCCTTACACCTGGTGTGTAAATTGCTGTGCAAGTGCACATTTCTCACACCTCCTTATCTCAGCTGTCGTGAACCCAATGTGTCTTAGATTATTGGATGACTGATGGGGAGAAGAGTGGGAGCATCAGCAGGGGTAAAGTTTCACTTTTACCCCAAGAGACACACTCATGTCCTGGAGGCTTGAAAGGGGAATCCGTTTACTGAAACTAACCGAGACTTTCGACCACCAGACCTGGAGGTTGCCAATAAAAACAAATTCACTGTAAAATAAAACTGAATTGCCATTGTTCTTTTTTCTGCAGTACTTTAGCATTATATGTAAAACAATGGCAAAAAGTGACAAGAGGAATATTCACTTAAGCTACAAGGCAAAGCCAGTAGAGTGAATAATACAGTAATAGGAAGCATTTTTACATTCCAGTCTTTCTTGAATTATCACATCTATATATGTATCTCTGTGGGACTCAATAGGTGATCCTTGGACCTGATTTATAGAGGGTACAATTGTTTTCAGCTATCATGCTGTCCACCACTGGGACCAGCTCAGTCTTTAAAACCTCCTTTATACCCCATTCACAATAAATTAGATTTTTACTTCATTTTGTGCTACTTTAATTGTTTTATTTTGTGCTAAGCATTGAATGACCCGTGTATGATAATGTGCTAAACGAAGAAATATACCTTGCCATTATTGTTTTCTTTATATGATTGCTGTTTTTATTATTATTATTGTTGTTGAAATGGTAGAGAGATAGGAAATGGGACATGGGAGAGAATGGGAGCTGGGAGTTGAACCTGCTTAGAGCATCTGCACTGGAGCAACTTTTACCCCATCTGAATCATGTGTTCTTCTGATGAAAGTGAGTTATATATAAGGCTGTTATTCTCTTTATGTGTTCATTATAACCTGGCTGTATGGTTCAGATGGAAGAGTGGGTTGTCCACTGATAAAAGATTTAGTGGTTTGATTCCCTAGCTCCTCCTGTTTGAGTGCTCTCAGACAAGATTCAAGACCCCAAGTTGCCATACTTGGAATTAAAGACTTTTTCCTGCACTTTTGGTTGCTAGCAAATGAATAGGAATGTTAACAATTAATGGATAGTCTATTAATTGTCCATATGAATTTAATTGACAGTTAACGGATCAATTTATTGTCTAAGAAATTAATTGATTTAATACAATTAATTGTTAATTAATTGACCATTCCACATGGCTGACCTACCTTAATGTGACGTACATGGAAGAACACATTAACATGATGATAGGGGAGCACACTGTGGTTCTACTTTTAAGTACAACTCAATGAGTTTGAGTTACCCCCTAAGTAACCAACATTCAGCCACGCTGCAAGGAGCAAGTGAATCAGCTTCACAACTTACAATCACTGTAGTGTTGGGGCGGCAGTTTTGTGATGATAGTAAAGCAGAGGGCCTAAAATTTTGAGAGCTAATAAGCTTCACAGATGAGGCAATACAAACTTTATTTCCTTTTTACAGGGACATAATTTTAATTTCATTTCATTCTCAACTGCTGATCTGTCAGCGTCCTGAGGGGGTGCTGGACCCTATCCCATCTGGTGTTCTGGGTGACGGTGGAGTCACCCTGGATAGGTGGCCAGTCTATTGCAGGGCTGACACATAAACACTCACACTCAGGCCTATTGGCAGTTTAAAGTCACCAATTAACCTAGACAAACATGTCTTTGGACTGTGGGAGGAATCCCACAGAGAACATTCAAACTCCACACAGAAAGGCCCCAGGCCTAGGAATCGAACCTATGACTGAGGCAATGGCTTTAACCACCATTCCACCCAGTAGCCTACATATTTTATGTAACTTTCTTTGTAATTATAGTAATTTGTTATACTACTAACATACAACTATCTGTGGGCTACTGTATCCCAAATGGTAATATATCACTGATTAATGAAACTTTTTAAGTTTTAAGTAGAAAGTCTCTATTGTTACCAAAGGAAAATCAGCTTCTCTAGAAAATTGCTGCTTATCAATTAATTGTTAATCTCTCATAATGGTGAACCGACTAATGACTTATGAATTAATCGATAATTTGCATCTCTACATGTGATGCCAATGTGTTGAATGTTTCACAACTCAAATCACAGGGGTATATTGCTTAACCAAATAAATTCAACATAGTGTCTTTAGAAAAGCCTTCCGCTGCATATATCTTTTCATATCCATCATTGTTTCTCATCAAAACATTGATTTTCTTGCCAGTAAAGTCTCTGGCACAAAAGCTTATCACTGCTCTTTGTTGTAGACTAAGATCTGTGTTCTTCAACACCTCTCTCCTCTTGAAGACGGCAATACGATCATAACAAAACTAACAATCAACAATTACATGTTGTGCTGCATCAACACTGAACTTTGGGATCCGTTGGCCGACGTCAGCCAGTCAGTGTCGAGTGTTGAGTCACCTTCCTGTGTTTGTTGAACAGAAAATGCTTCTCTGGTGTTTGTGGTGACGATCACCCTTAAATTTGTTGAGATGATCTTGGCTGTAGCTTGTGCCTATGTTTTAAGGGTGGATGTGTCAGTGTAACTGTGATAACAGAATCTGAACTTTTTTTTTACCAGCAGAAAAACATTGATTCACTCACTTTAGAGCAGCTTTTTACTTGATGCAGATTGTACCGAAGATAACTTTATCATCCCTTTATCATTATTTATTCTACATTTGGTGTTTCTGTATTTCCAATTTCTGATTTCTGATTTCCACTGATGTTGACCTGCCTAGTGGATCTTTCAGTCAGCTTTGCATTTCTTAGGACAGATTAAGGAAATTACTGTTTAGCTTTTATCACTGTGCTTAATGGGCTCTGCGATATCACAAGGCTTCTACTCTGCAGAATGTCAAGTGTAAAGAAACACCTCACTGCTCCCTCTTTAAAATGCACACTCAGGTCTGTGTAGCCACCCAGACTCTACCTGCACTGTTTCACTGTTTAGAATTAGTTCAAAACCCACAACACTTCCAATATTCTGCCCTCTACATGCTTCAACAAAGTGTCCTTGAGCTGAACCTTTAGCTGGCCCTGAAATAAACAGCCAGAAATGTGAATGGCTGACTGTGACGTAATCATAGCCCCCTCACTCTCATACTTTTACCCTTTCTTTTCATTTGCCCTTCTGCTGGCCCCTTAGTGAAATTTATGATTGTGAGAGTTTTTATTTTACTGCCATTGCAGGGGCAGAAGAACCGTCTGTACCTGCTACCACAATGAAAATGGATCTCTTTCTCTCTCTCTCTCTCACTCTGCTTCTATATAGGCACTTGGCGGTGATGGGAGATGATGGAGGACAAAGGCCCTCGTGTAGCCGACTACTTTGTGGTGGCCGGCCTGACAGACCCGTCCAAGCCGTTGGACCAGGAGATCCACTTTGACGATGTGTGTCATAAGACAGCCAAGCCAAAAGCACCCATCACCGATGTGGATTTGGTGATCCGCTCCATGGGGGAGGAGGTGCCACTAGGGTTTACTTGCATAGAGACAACACCAACAGGCCATTCAGCTGATCTAAACAATGGTGGCTTCATGGCACCCCAGATCTTCCTGTGCTACAGACGAGGCCGAGACAAGCCACCACTCACCGACCTGGGGTAAAGCAGCCTTTTTATTTGTCTTTTTCCAATTTGAGAAAGGAAAGGAATCTCAAAGATGATATTTTTAATTTCTTTGTATTAAGCTATTTTCTGTGCACTACATTTGGGGTCAGAACTCACTAAGGCTTTTTCTGGAGTAACCACTGTAACATTAAAATATAGTATAATCACAGGGATTTAATGATCCAAGCAGCTGCAGATCATGATGTCCACCAGCTGACTGATTAATTAACAAATGATTCACCCATAAATGAAATGCTAATGAAGTGGAAATAGTCAGAGCTTACTTAACATACATACATAAATTCCTACACAAACAATGTGGTTTTTTTTTTATTTCTGTCTGTTTTCTAACTTGCTGTGTGACATTCATTATTGTGATAAAGACAAAGAATTCCTTTCTAAAAAGAGATGTGATGTGCAGCATCTGTGTTTTTACATCAACAAAGGGAATAGTGTGGAAAACTGTGGGACTGAATTCAGTGAATTCAGGACCGCTATTCAGTCTTCTCACACCTCAGTCATGCGGACGCTGATGGTGACAATGCTGAGGAGGTTAATATAGGCCTCTTGCTCTACAGAGTGCAGCACTTATCAGGTGCTGACCCAGTAGCTCTTAGAAAGTATCAGCAGCTTCTGTGTGCTGATAGCCCAAAGAGGCTACACCTCCCAGACACTGGTAGGACTCATGGGAAGCTGAGGTATTGTATGTGTGTGCAGGTGCAGCCATCATTTATCTCCATTTTAATGCCTTCACACCAGTGACATCCAGGGACAGAGACACTATGTTTTCAGGTTGTCCATCTGTCCATTCATCATGTTTTTGTGATGGTGATATGTCAGTAATGCCTTGAGGGAATTTTTTTCAAATTTGGAACAAACATTCGCTAAAAGTAAAGGATGAACTGATAATGATTCGGTAGTCACTGAACCTCACAAAACACATTTTCACTCAAAAAAGTTCAAATTCATGTACCATTTATGACAACTGTTTCAGGCAAATGTCCAATATGATTAAATATTTCAGGGGCTGCATCCTGAGGAAACTGATTCCATCACAGCAGCACAAATAGAATGCCCCAGTTTGAAGACTTTTTCAAATGTTTATAAAGTCTTTTTTTGGATATTTTTACCCTCATTCAGACAGACATGGTGAAAGAAAGAGAATGACCGGAGAAACAATGAAAGAGAGGGTGGGATGACTTCCAGCAAAAGGCCGTGGGTCGGATTCATATCCAGGCCACTGCGGTTAGGACAAAGGCTTTAGCCTTTGTGGTATTCGTAACAGGTGAATCACAGGCACATCCCAAAATCCTCCAGACCACATTGTGTCCTTTTGGTTCGACCTTCCTTGTCTATAGTAGCTATGAAGGGCCTCATCCTCCAAAAGTCGTGATCCCTAAATTGAGACACTGACAAAGTAAAGACATTTTATATCGTAATGGACGAAGGGCATCTTCCGTATGAGATTATCATTGTCTGGCCATTATTCAATACTACAGCTCTGAAGTAGAGCAGGAGGGTGATCATATTTCACATTTGGTCAGTTACAGATAATTGGCAACACAAATCCAGGTGCCCATCCTCAAACTGTACTGGTTGTTTAGATTCTCTTTTCTGTAGCTGTTGAACATTTACAGGACACAATCACTCAGAATATAGATTGAATTATTGTCATTATCTTTAACCAGCCACCATGCCAATATCAGTGTGGCTACATTCATCACTGACAACTGTATAAGGAGTGTGAAGAGCAGTGGCACCTCCAGGTCCATCAGTAAACTGTTAAAGTATCAGCCACTCTAAACTAATAGTGGAGACTGAATTGACAAAAACTGCTCTGCAGTAACAGCAGAGAAAGGTGTGTGTTTGGCCTTGTTGAGAGCAGAACAGAATTATTACATCAGTGAGAACTTAAATGGGTCAACAGACAAAATAAAGTAAAACCCACACTGTGTTCTGTTCTTTTTTTCAGGTTTCAGATAGTGCCACAGTAATGGATGATAAGTGCACAATGGAAGCTGAAAGAGGGATGTTTGAAATTACTGATATGATTCTGAGTATGCATCCTCTAAGTGCTTTCTGTCTTATGCTTGATTGTAAGGCTGCACTGGGTTAATATGCTTTGACTGACGGTGGACTGAAACCCATAGGAATGTACTGTTTGAGGGCTGATCGATACAAAACTAAATTTTGTCAAATTTGGTCAAAATTCTCATGAATAAAATCACAATCAGGGGGCGACTCCTGATTGTGACACAGGGTGTGGCCACTGTGTGATTGACAGATTTTTCCATACAATCAGGATAAAGTACAGAGGAGGTCAGATCCAGCCTTCACAACTACGACACACCAGTTTACAAACGGGGGATGTCATTGATGGTTGCCGCTTGAATGAATCACAATTATTCAGGGTCAGGATAATCCTAATGTGAAATCTTCATATGATCCCATGTCTAACAACAAACCAAATGTGTATTTGAGTCATAGTCTGCTGCCATTGGGCGGATGGTCCATCAATAAGAAGGGAACTATGAGATCAATGAGATCATTTATATAAACATTAAAATTGTGCTGCTTTTAGATAGATAAATAGATAGATGGATAGATAGTAAACTTTATTATCCCCGTGAGAGGCAATTTGTTGTACAGCCAGCAGAGAAACACATACAATGCCTACATGTAAAAACAGTACACGTGCAACCACATACACAACAGATCAATGCCTTAATATTTCAGGCGGGAAAGATCATAACAAGCTCTTAATGCAGCCAATAGTTGCAGGTGCAAATGAAAATTTTGAGCCTATTGGTTCTGCACTTTGATACCACGTACGGGCGACCAGGTGGCAGCAAGTTGAAATTGGAGGACAACAGGTGACTGGGGTCAGTCAGGCTAGCGCCTGCTTTCCTGGTGGCCCTGTCTCTGTACAGCACCGAGAGCTCCTCAAAGTTAGTCCCTGCAATCTTGCCACACATTTTAACAACCCTTTTCAGCAGGATTGTTAAAATGTGTTGCAGTGTTGTATAGTATTAGAACACTACACAGTGTTTTGCTCAATCCCCACCATTCTGTTTCTGATCCTGCCTCTGAAAAATGGGATAAAGGCCCAATCCTATAGTGAATTTTCGAGCTCCACCTAATGATTCCAGTGACATCATGACTGGTTGTTGTTTTGGTTATTTCTACATGCGAATCACACAAGTAACTACAATGATGTGGATTGTTGTTTTTCTCCTTCCTCCCCCCAGTGTGTTATATGAGTGGAAGGAACGACTAAAGCAGGGCTGTCACCTCATCCAGACCACACCCTCTGGTCGTCCAGCCAATATCAGCGGCAATTCCTCTCAACGCATCTATGTCACATACCGCCGGGCGGCTGAAAGCCAGCCACATGCTGCCCTGGCTGTCACTGACATCTGTATCATCATCCCAAGCAAGGGAGAGACACCGCCCCACACCTTCTGTAAGGTGGAGAAGAACCTCAACAGCAGCATGGTGAGAGAGATAGCAGTATATAGAAATCCTTTTGAATACATATCTTCATTCCAGTTTTTCATTGATTACAAAATGCATTTTACATTTTGTCTGGTTAGGTCCAATCCAGGTATTTCTAACATCTACAATCCATCCATCCAGCCATCCATCTATCTATCCATCCCCCTATCTTCTGCTTATCTAGCTCTAGTCTCAGTGGCAGAAGGCTAGGCTGGGAATTCCAGACATTCCTCTTTCCAGGAATGTCTTCAGGCTCGTTCTGGGGTATCCAATAATTCTCCCAGGCCAGATGGCATCCCTTTAGTAAGTTCTGGGCCTACCTGGGAGGTTTCGTCCTGGTTGGACCTGCTTGTTAAGCCTCCCAAAGAAGTCGCCCGGGACACATCCTTCATTTAGGACCACCTTAATTAGCTCGTATTAATGTTAAACAGCAGCAGATCATGTCCAATCTGCTCACCTCATCTCTAAGGCTGAGCCCAGACACTTCACACAAGTGACCAAAATGGCTTTTCTCCAATCTTCAATCTTCCTTCAGTTTCTACCCAGTGCTCATGACAATATGTGAGAGATGGGATAAAGATTGATTGGTAAACTGAAACCTTTGGCTTCCAGCATAACTCCGTCTTCGCAACAGCAGTCTGGTACAAAGTCTGATATCCTGCTGACAGCACATTGTTCCATCTCTCAGCCACTCCATCTTCATTCATTCTAAGCAACACCCAGATATACTTGAAGTCCTTCAGTTGGGGCAGTAGTCCCTCTACCAGAAGTCCACAATATTCCAGCTAGGAACTATGGCCCCAAACTTGGAGTTGTTGACTTTCACACCAGCTGCGTCACACTCAAGGATCAAGGAAAACTTTCATTATCTCCAAGAAACAATTTGGCTCAACTGGCAACAGTATTCATCTCTTCAAGTTTAAATGGGTGTCTTCCTAGAGCCACAGGTTTTGCAAAAGTGTGCAAAATTCATGAAGACAAATCTGTCAGAGGACAGGTGAAAAGGCCAATTTCTTTGATATAGGAAACCAATGTTCATACATTTGTTTTATCAATTCATGCTGTTGTTGAAAATGGAGGACATGGGTAGCTGAGTTAGTGTGCTAGTTTGAGGTAAAATAGGCCCAAAAATTCTTCAGTCTTCATTATGGAGTGACATGTATAGTGTTGTGAACATACAGTAATAAAATACAGTACATTGATGGAAGTGTCTTTTTTAAACAACTTCATGAAATTTTAATTTCAGCCGGTTGTTAGATATTCTTTCGTCTGAAGTCTTGAATTCTCAAGTCCACTGCGTCAGTAGTTGTGAATTCTTCTTTCCACTAATAGAAAATTACAGATTCCACATGAACAAATGCTGAAAAATGTAGCTGCCACATGTTCTTTTGTAGCAGCACGGCAGCATAGTGGTTAAGCAAAAGGTTGCAGGTTCGGTTCCCGGCCTGGGGCCTTTCTGTGGCAAAATATGTAAAACCATTCTGCGTTGCCGCTGCAATGCAGAAGACTGCATGTATTTATGCTGTTTTTGGTTTTGTTTCTTTTTGATAAGAGAAGTGGAATCCCCTGAGCATCCTTTGCTTTGTTTTCGAAGAATTTGTGTCTTTTTGCTTCCCTCTCTCCCACCCAACAACAAACACACAGACTATATAGTTAAATACTGTAAAAGTCTATTCTGTGTCATCTTAGTCTACATTTGGCATTTCATAAACCAGATCACCCTCCTGGGGAACTGTGCACGTCTTAAAACCTCTACAAGAGGAGCGTGAGTCTGACAGGAAATTCAGTGTATATTTTCAAAAGACACTCTTGGTGCATGAACTTCAGCAGTGACTTTTAGTGGCAGGACCCATGTGTTTATGAGATGGACTGGATGATTGGATCCCTGAGTGTAGTTAGACTTTTGGCTGGGATAATTTTCTAAACTTTTGGAGGCGTACTTCCTGTTTGCGCTGTATTTTGATAATTGATTGTGGATGATGATTTTTAAAGGGTCTTGTGTAAGTTTTGCTTTTTTTACACAGCTAATGTTAACATTAACAGTTTTTAACCACTTTAGAGGAGACTCAAAATCAAACTTTACTTCACAACAACTTCTCCAGAGGTGGAAAGTAACGCACATGCTAAATGGTCCAGACTGCCTCTTTTAATGTTATTTTTAGCTAACCAGCTAGCTCTGGCCCATTTTGTCACTTTCCAATTGCGACTAACTATAGCCTCCAATCTACCTTGAAGATGTAGCTTCAGTAATAATAATTATGATGATGAGTGAGGTTGAATGGCAATTACCAGCACATGCTCCCAGCAAGAAACCAAGCTTGGCGGCAAAGAAAACGTGGAAATAGCCCCTTTCAATTCAAACTCTAATTTGGAGTACCAACATCACTGGTTTGGATTAAGCTGCAAACTGTTATTGCTGTTTTCGCTTGTCTCCACGGTCTCTCTGTTTCTCTCTTTAAATCTTGTCAGATATCTACTGTTCCACTTAAATAAAAGGAAAGATGCCCCCGGAACATTTAGAAATAAATATAATCGGTACCATGTAGCGATGTTGTTGAAACCAGAGCCAAATTTGAAATGTATTCCTTGTTGTGTGTAAAATCAATCCAATCACCATTCCATCTGTGTCTGCTTAAGCATTGCATCCAAAGACACTCAATCAAACGCTTCTCTGTTTCCGGGTCGTGGGGGTTGTTAATCATGTCTTACATTTTGACACATCCTTAAATGCATCATTAAGGATACTTTTGAACAGACTGTGCTTATGCATCCTGATAACAAATGCTTTACTGGCAACATCTCCGTCCTCTGTTTTGCTTCTTGTGTGGAGTGTGGCCACTAAATTTCATGAACTGAATTGAGTTACTCTGACTCCAACAAAATCATTCATAGCAACATTTCACTATTTCGGATTTAAGATGGTTGTCCCCATAGCTACTCTGTCTGTGCTCATCTCTTATTTCCCTTTGTAGACAAAGAAAAGGGTTTTTTCAATAGAAACATAAAACATGAATAAAAATAATTACTTCATGATACTGAGAGTTTCTGTTGAGTCTTCATCGGAATTAAAAAAATGTAGAAGCACTTGAATGATCTTTTAAAAATATTGCCCCAACTTGTTAGTGGAGGTCAAAGTTAATTATCATTACGTCAGGTTGGTCATGGAGTAAATGGAGTATTGGTCCAGATTTGATGGAAGTTTATACATTTTGTTCTTACAGCTCGAAAGGGACAAAGTGACTAAATGTCCTCAATGTGCTCTTGTTTTCAGTGGGGCTCTTCAGTCTACCTATGCTATAAGAAGTCTGTGGCCAAAACCAATGCAATAGCCTACAAAGCAGGTAATACTCCTAATCCCATAACTGCCATGCACTCACTTACTACATAATGTAATGCTGATGTCTCCCTCCTTCTTCTGCTGAAACATGACACCAAATACTATGTAGTCTGTAAATGCTCTATCAGTTCTTCCCTTGACTCACAGCCTTCTTGAATAGTCAGAGAATTAGGGTAATTTCAGATATGCAATCTGTCCCTGATAGTTAATTTTGGCATGATAAATATTTATTTTGTTAAACATATTTACCCATTTATGTCAGTAAACTTCTGCCAGAGGGAAGTCTGCTGCAGTTGATGGTTCAGGCTTGTTGAAGCATGTTGATGCCTCAGATTTGGAGTGATGGGATAAGCCTCTGCACACCAATATTCCCCCTCTTTAAAAGGTTTAAATGGCTGCCATTCCCAGTATGAAATACTGGGAATACTACATAGAATTCTCCATTAAGTCTATCTGACTTTTAAGTGCCAAAAAGTTTAACAAAAGATTGTCTTTCTCTGGTAACACTGTTGGCTCAGTGCGATTGTGTGTGGCAAAGACTCAGATCTGCTGGCTGATGTTTTGATGTAAATGTATTTAAAATGCTGCAAAAGCAGTGATCATATCTGTTTTTACTAACGCTACGGATGAGTCAGCACAAAGAAATTAATTTTATTTTCAACAGCTAAGTCCATGTAAAAAAAAAAAAAGAAGAAGAATAAGAAAAAAAGTCAAGGTCACATTAAGCTTGGAGTTTTTGAATTGCTGAAAAATCCAGAACAGGTTTGGTTTGTTTTGTTGGTGGGCACATGGTTTTCATTTTGGGAATGAAATGACAAATACATGCTCGTTGCATGTATTGCTGTCGAGCTGTGACTACAGGGCAGGAAGTCTGCAGACCTACTGAATTGAAATGATTTTCCACTCAGTTAAACTCTCACTCTAATCTCACAGCTCTACAACAAAGACTCCATAATGTTTTCACATGTGTTGATTCAAAAAGTTGTAGTTTGTGGTGCTGTTGTACTGTTATGAGACACTGATTGGCTGTGACATCACCAACTGGAACAAATACGAATGTTGGACGTAGAGACGTGACTCTAGAAGTCACTAAAGATGGTGGATGAGAATACAAAGATGCTCTCTCCACAACTTGGTCCACTTACTACTCATGCCTCATACACTCTCGCTCCCTTCTCCATCATAAACAAACTTCTCAAACCCAGTGACAACATTTCCAATTCCTTTATATTCGACAAATGTTATTCCTTTGTCTCATTCTTTCAAGCAAAAATCAACACATCCACAGTAGCGTGAGCACCTCCCCTGCCATCTTCACCCGCCTTCCTCTTTTTCCCCATTACTACTCTGCCCCTGTCTCAGTTCTCCCCTGTGTCCCCAATGGAACTTCATAACTTCATAACAGGTATGAGAAACTCCACTTATGTACTGGATCTATTCCCATCCCATCCCACCCACACTTGTCACGGACTGTCTCCCAAATCATTTCCACACTCATCACAGACATCATTAACTCCTCCCTCAGCTCTGGTTCGTTCCCTCAAATCCTCAAACTGGCTACTGTCACACTCATTTTCAAAAAACCTGGATTCAATCCCGACATTATGACAAATTTTCAGCCCAACTCCAATGACCCATACTTCAACGTGTTGTTTCCTCCCGAATTAAAGCCTGCCTCATTTCTAGTAATCTGTTTGAGACATTTCAATCCAGTTTTCATTCACAACATAGCACTAAAACAGCCCTCCTTAAAGTCGCCATGACCCCCTTCTATCCTGAGACTCTGGCCACCTCAACATACTCATCCTGCTCAACCTCACCATACTCATCCTGCTCAACCTCACCGCGGCTTTAAATTCCATCGACCAAAGCACTATTCTCTCCTGCCTTTTATATCACTGGCACTACTCTCCCTTAAATCCAGGCTAGACTATTGCAATAGCATTTTCCATGGCATGTCATCCAAAGTCCTCAAAAAACTCCAGTTTATCCAGAACTCTGCTGCTTGTCTCCTCACACAGACCCGCTCCTGTGACCAAATCACCACTGTCCTAAAGAGCCTCCACTAACTACGTGTTCCACAGCAGATCCAATTCAAAATCCTCTGCCTCACTCACAAGCCCTTCATGACCAAGCCACCTCCAATCTCACCAACAGGCTCCACCATCACACTCCCCTCTAACCTTCTAACTAACCCTCCCACACTTTCTGCTCCTCTGATGCCAACCTCCTAACACCTTCTCCCAAGACCAAGCACTGGACTTGGGGAGATAGATCTTTTTCCATTGCGGCCCCCTCTCTTTGGAACTCCTACCCTACACACATCCATGACTGTACTAATCTGTCCGCTTTCAAAACCCATCTCAAAACTCACCTGTTCAGGACTGCTTTTAATGTGGGGTTGTGTAATTGTGCGTTACGTCATATGTTTGATTACTGTGCATCTTAGGGTTTTATTTATTTCTTATATTTTAATTTAATACTTGATTTTACTGCTTTCGTGTTTTTCCATTTTGTGTCTTTGAGCATTGTTAGAAGCGCTATATAAATTAAATGTACTATAGGGATTATTATGGTGTATGTGAATGGATGGATAAACACACACAGTAAAGCAGTAAATGCTCTAGCAAAACAGTCAGACTAATCTAAATCTTAACTAACTTTCTTCATATGTATGTTTACAGAATTAATTGTCAAGCTGGAGACAAATCAGAGCTTTTTGCAGCTGATTCTCTGGTAGAAATAAACATCAAGTGTCATGCCATGAAGTGAGAAGCATATACGCTTCTGTGGACTTCAAAGAGTTATGACACAACAGTTTATGTGTTTTTATGTCTTCAGTGGGGCCATAATGCATCCATTTCCATAATGATTAATTGTGTCAGATTATTTTAGTAAAGTAAAGATAGAGTCATCTAAGAAATGTATATCAAGTATGCGTTTGTCAAGTATGCATATGTCAATTTGTCAACATTTAAGGGATGAACGATGGACAGCCTGAACTTTTGGGACTACATAGCCACCAAGTTTTTCTAACTACACAAAGTATTTTCCTGCAGCTGCTGCAGAGTTTCTTCAAGTGCACAAAGTAAAATCGCTACTTGTTAGTGTATACTCACAGTGACTAATCACCCAAAGGTCTGATTACCAAACTGAATTTTTTTTATTACAAAGCTGTTGGCTCAATGAAATTGTTCAGTATCACTGTCAGTATGGCAAATTGAACATCATTCTAAGTTGAGATCAAGGAATGTTTTACATCTATATTGGGTCTTAATTGGTAATCACAGCTCTCTAAATGGAATCTTCAATATATTTGTTATATATATTTTTCCTAGGTTTATTCAGCAGATATCCAGAGGAAGACTATGAATCATTCCCACTTCCAGAGTCTGTCCCTCTCTTCTGCCTCCCCATGGGGGCAACAATCGAGTGCTGGCCAGCAAACACCAAATACTCCCTCCCTGTTTTTTCCACCTTTGTCCTCACTGGAGCCTCAGGAGAGAAGGTAAGAAGACGTAAGAGTGGTTGGGCTCACTACTCTACTCCCCTCTGTCTCTCTCTCTCTGTATGGTATCTAAGAGGCAGTTATACCCCATCAACAGACTCTAACTGCCATCCACACAGCTGACATGACCACAATGGGGAATGAGAAAACCACAATGCTCTACATGCCAGAGGGGAAAGTGGGTCAGCCATGCATGTTGCCATTGTTTGTTGAAAATCTCCATTTCCACATTGAGGAGAGGTTCATAAAAACACACACATCTGATCCAGATTTATCTTTAAAATGATCACAAACAAAGCATTAAATGGCATTGCTCCAAATTACTTTAAGGACTTATAAACTCAAAATGTTCCTGGTTATTGGACTCCCGGTCTGGGCTCATGACTAAGAGCGGCAGGGTCTTTGCTGTTCGAAACCCAAGACTGTGGAACAGTGAACCTGTTGCGATAAGAAAAAAGCCATTATTAGTCATTATCTTAAAGCATCAGAAAATTTTAATGACTGTTTGAAACATTGCTGTTGTTTTGTTTTGTTTTTTTATTTATATTTTATTTATTAACTTAATTTGCTTGTTTTGGGGGCCTTATTTTGGTGCAGTATAGAGAGACCAATAATGGGTAGACAGAGAGAGGGAAAGCGACAAGCAGGAGAGATTTTGGCAGGATTTGAACTGGGGACTCTGGTCAGATCTTATGCGCACACATGGTGTAACTCCTAACAACTGAACCTAACCATTTAGTTATCACATCACACCTTTTTATCTTGTTTTAAGTTTAAGTTTTTTTGCCTTTCCTTCATTTCTTTCTTAACTTTCTCTATGTATATAATTTTGTTTGTTGAGAAAATATTTCCAAATGTTTATTATAACTTTATTATTATGTATTTATTATTACTCAATATTCTGGTTAATGCAAATTATTTTTGGAATACCTCAGCCAAAGGCATTGGCTCACGAGCTAAACTAATTGGATTATTATTATTTATGATATTAAGTATTATCATCATTACTAATCAGGTGCTGGATCCCTGAATTTGATGTCAGTTTGTGTGTCTGTTTCTCTTTCTGTCTCTCTCTATTCTAATAGACAATCTTTTTATCGATGATCATGTTCGAGCACATCAGAACTGTTTTATGTGCTGTTAATAAGTTAAATCCTGTTTAGAAAAATCTTGATCTGCAAAGTAACCAGTAAATACAGCTGTACAATAAATGTAGAGCAGTGGGAACATGATGAACAGTATCTGGATAAATGTAGTCTACTTTCCAGCATTTGAACTAACATGTTATTTCCTTGTTATTCAATTTTGGAATATTACATATACGTCTGTTAATAATCAGAACCAACGCAGAATCAGTTCCTTTAAGGAGGGAAGATGATTTTATGTCTTTACCCTTAAGGACTAAAAAAAAAACCCAGCAATGTTACTGATGTGTTTATTTCACACACATCTCTTTTAAAATAGCAGGTCCCTTTGTCATTCATGTAGATTTAAAAAATGGGAACACAATGCTGTTAAGCTAATAATGCTCATCTCTAAACACAATAGCAGACAAAGGTGGGAGATTTGTTGGTGCCTCTTTTGGAGGAAGCATTTTGAACTGGACTCACACAACTGGCCCGGCTGCCCAGAAAATAAAACTGTTCGCTCTGATCTGTGCCTGAATTGTGAAAGTCTCATATTTCCAGGAAGTAGAGGGGATTTATTCAGCTTCATGTGGATATTGGCACAATGCTATTTGTTTGGCCACTGTCGGCCCTCGTGGCATTGATGTTCAACAAAGGTTTCACCATTGATGCACTATACTCACTTTATCTCTATGTTTATTGATGTTCCCATTTATTTAAGAAATGCAGATATGAATTCAGAGGATGGCACAAAGGTTTTTGACTCTGCTCCTCTTCAATATGAATTCGACCAGGTCATGAAGCTCTGATTTCAGGAAATGATTGTGAAACAAGAGCAGATTGAGAATAGGAGTTTGTGTAAAGGTTCGAATAAGTTGAAGCAGATGGAAGCTTTTGTGGTTAAGGTTGGTGTCTTCTGCATGGCTATTCATACATACATAAGTAAATGCCTTTGTGTCATAGACTGTAAATAAAAGTGCACTAAGACTGTGGGTCTGTAAAGTGAAGTCAGTGCTGAAGAGCTTTAAACCTTCATTCTATCTAGTGACCATCAGGGGACGACTCCACTGTAACAAGATGTTACATTGCAGTGAAGTAAATGGAAAACCTATCACGGTTTATTATTACTGTAGCTCAGTAAACATTTTTCTAATAAGTTCAATCTCAAGTTTCAAGTCTTCTTAAAAACAACACAAACAATGGACTTCATTCTTGAAATGATGGTCCCATTTTGAGCAAAACAGACCATAAAGCATAGTATGTATTAGGAGGAATGGCTACTGTGTGATACTGTGAGACAGACAGAAAAAATTATATGCACAACTCATCCTTTCTCAATCCTTCTGACCCAAATAAAAGATTTCTATGCATTTATTTCAACTGACAGCAAGCAGGGAAGGAGACAGAGAGACAGAGAGACAGAGAGACAGAGAGACAGAGAGACAGAGAGAGAGAGAGAGAGAGAGAGAGAGGGGTGAATGACCTGCAGCACAGGTCTATGACCAGAGTCGACCGCGGGACACTTGATTACATTACATGGCATGTGCTCTAACCACCGATGCCGCCTCGAATAGTTCAAAAGAAGCTGTTCTTGTCTGGTCGTTCCTTTATGTCCAGGGTGGATATTTTTCTTATTGGTTCTGTTTTCTTACATAGAGAGTGTGTGTCTGTTAATTCTGGCCAGTTATTGTCTGTGAAAGGTGCATTCAAAAAAGTTGACTTGCATAGTTCTACTTCTGGCTAATTCCAAGTGCTTCCTAGTATGAAAAGCCAACATTGAGAGGTGTCTAACTTTTTCTAAGCAGGATTTATGTTGTGCAGTTACTGTATGCAATCTTAGAATGTGCTGACTGTGCAACCCATAAATTTCCTCTTTCAGGTGTATGGTGCTGCCATTCAGTTCTACGAGCCCTTTCCACAGGAGTGTCTGACCGACCAGCAGCTCTCCCAGCTGGGCCTCCTGAACCTGGATCCACACAAACCCTCTCCCTCCAATGTTACGGCTGTGGCAGCCACCGCCAACAGCAGTACCACTGCCAGCCCCAACTCTGTCCACACCAATAAGTGTATTTGTCTGCTCTCCCACTGGCCTTTCTTTGACGTTTTCCGCAAGTTCCTCACATTCCTCTACCGCTACTCCATCTCTGGCCCTCATGTCTTGCCCATCGAAAAGTGAGTCCTTTGTTTTCAGACAAAAGTACATTTTTTTTAGGCACCCAAACATGTTATGATACCTGATGGAGCACACTCCAGTATGCTAATCCAGTAAAATTAAATCAATAAATCTAGAATGAAAAGTTAAAAAAAAAAAAGCCAAAACAACAGTCGAGAAGCATGTCACACATCCTGAGTCACACTCCAGGATGAAAATTTCATAAAGACTGATAACGACTCATCTAATAAGACTTGCCCTCTTAGCAAAAATCTGGTTCTAATGGGAAACCCCTTTCTCCTAATTACCATTTATTCTACTGAGCAACATTTGTGAGATGCAGTTGCACTCACCCATTCTTTCTAGTGTCTTCAAATAACTTCACAGGCTGTGATTATACTATCAACAAAATAAAGTTTGCACGGGGATTAGTTTAGTATTTGGGACTTGTCCACTAGTTAACATAGTAGTAACTTGTGACTTTTTGGATACTTTCCCAGCATAGGTTATTATGATAACTTCTTTCTGTGTAGTCTTAGTGTAGTACAATAGTGTCCATGCTATTATCATGATAATAGCATATTGTTTGAGCTTTTAATCCAGATTTTTGGTCCAGTAACTGTTTTTGGATGAATGTTCTTCACATTCTGTGAGCCTTACACTTGATTATTTTTTAAGATGACAGAAGTGCAACATTCTTGGTGTCGCTCTTACAATATCGTCTGAGGGACTGAAGATAAACTTTATAGTGGAAATGGTTCCATCTGAGCTTGGAAGGCAGTTTTGGTATTTCTCAAAATTTGGAACAAGTTATGTGCGACAGGAGATGAATATTTTTTATGTTTTACTGTTGCTGATAATTTGTACCCTGCTGAGAGGGGTTTTGTTGGCGGATAACTCTGCCACACACTATTGTTATTTTAGGCCTCACATCCCCCTATTTGTTCTTCTTCTAGGCACATCTCTCACTTCATGCACAAAGTTCCCTTCCCTTCCTCTCAGAGACCTCGGATCCTGGTGCAGGTAAGTTTTGTTCATTGAACTTGAACTTGTGTATATAAAAACTGGCTGAGCATCATCTTTCTTTTTTCTTTTTTTTTTTGTTTTGGTCGGCTTTATCCCACTGCCCAACTTTTCTGCAGCTTTCCCCTCACGACAGCCTGATGTTGAGCCAGCCGGTGTCTTCTCCATTACCACTCAGGTGATTCTCTACATTTTGTCCTTGTGAAAAGAATGCTGCATGTTCTCTGAAACCCCCACATACCTTTCAAATGTGTAACCTTCCTCATCTGTTTGCAGTGGTGGTCGGTTTTCCACGCTTCTCCAAAACCTTGGGCCAGAGAACGCTGTCACCCTGTTGGTGTTTGCTGTCACTGAACATAAGATCCTGGTCCACTCGTTACGACCAGCCGTACTGACCAGCGTCACTGAGGCACTGGTGTCTGTAAGTTTCCACATTTACTGTACAGAGTGGTTTCATATCTCCCCCACACTCTTCATGCTAGTGTCCCGCTCTGTGCTTTTGTAATGTGTTTTCCAGTTAAGTTGTTCATTTCTCATCAAGTTGAATACGCTGAGAGTGATTGGGTGTCTTACATTCTGTTGGGCCAAGGTGTGAAGCAATGTTTTCCAGTTGCCTTAGCAACATCGGGATATGGTTATGTTTTATTAGATTTGCACAATTAAATATATAATGAATGCTACCTGCCTGATAATTAGGTGGTGTCATTGAGGGTTGACAGTGTCTGAAATGCAAATCTCCAAGCAGAGAACTGAGATCCACAAATTATTTTTCACTTCTCAAATAACAAATTGAGATGTGTAAATTCAAGTTTAAAGCTGTAAATGTCCAAAAATATATTCACACATCAATTGAATATATAATTTTTTATATGTGCAAGTTGTTTTTATGTTTAATTATTATTATTTTTTTGAGTTTTCCAGTTAGGCTTGTATATTTGTGGAAGGCATATTCTTATTTACAAATTACAAATTTACACACAAACAATTAGTTCACACAAATAATACTGAGACAAATCTACTTCCATAAGTTGTCCATAGTATGACACTAACACAAATAAACCAGCAGCAGATCACATACTTGGGACATGGAAGTTCACTTAATGTTCTCCATGTCACCTTCATTCTCATCTTCAGATGATTTTCCCATTCCACTGGCCGTGCCCATATATTCCTCTCTGCCCCCTGGCGTTGGCTGACGTGCTGAGCGCCCCCTGTCCATTCATCGTAGGAGTGGACTCTCGTTATTTTGACCTCTATGACCCCCCGCCAGATGTGAGCTGTGTGGACTTGGACACCAACACCATCTTCCAGTGAGCACACCACCAAAAATCTTCTGGTAGCTTCGGTTATTTAGGCCAGCTGTCCGTCTTCACTGCTCTGTTGACTTCTCATGATGAATATTGTATGCATTTTATGAGCGGATGACTGTAGTGCAGTGAGCTGAAAATATAATGTTCAGCACTTCCAGCTAAAATATCAACAATGTTTCCTTTGCTGCATATTTTTTCCTGACTATGCTACTGCCAGGTCATGAGTTCTAAGTTTAGACACCAGGTTCTGGTCCTGGAGCCTTGGTGGAGATGTTTTTTTTTTTTTTTTTTTTTTGAAGTGTTAGACTTGTTTTAATATGAAGTGCAATTTTTTGGTAAATTGGGTAAAGCCAGCAATGGTTCACATCACTTTTGGCCTCAATAGCAGTCGAACAGTGTTAACTTAAACTTTAATTTAACTTTAAATAGGATATACAGTGAGTTTAAAAGCAATACAGTATACATACACAATTAATAAAACTGTACCTTTTGTATACTTAAAACTGTATACTGTACATTATTTGTACAGAATGAACAATAATATGCAGTGATTTAAAAAAAAAAAAAAAAAAGGGTTAGGGTGGTCTGAAGTCCCCCAGGCCTGACCACTTTCCATGTTGGTTATAGCCCCTCAGCCTTTCCATAGCTCAGTGTGTGTCTCTGCTTTTCTAGCAATGAAGATAAGCGAGCACTCACATGGAAGATCCTGCCAAAGAAAGCCTGTAAAAACCTAATGAATGTGCTGAGCAATCTCTACCAGCAGCTGGTTGATGGTGAGTACTAAGCTGATGTATGAAGTGGTGGAACAAATTACTGTGCAGATGTGTCAGTTGTTAGATTTTTCTGTATGAATTTCAAGGTCAGTGGTGAAATTTGGCAAAATGTTTTATATTGTATTCAGTCGAATAACATAAAGCAAATCAAAAGCCAAGGAAATTGATCTCCAGTCTGGCGTGTTTTTCAGAGATACATAGGCCATGTTTCAACCTTTTCTAATTTCAGTGTAGTCCATTGTTACTCAAACTTTTTCAGGCCAAGGACTTAGACACTAAACTAAAACCCACAGACCTCTTGAACTCCAAATATCCCAAAACCAACAGGACTACTACTTCAGTAGTGTTTTTAAGAGTTTCAAGGGATAATAAAGTTTATTTATTTTTAAAATTTATGTCTTTATTGGATAGAGGTTGGGGTGACAAACCATAAAGCTTTTGGCAAAAAGTCCAGCCAACTGGGAATCGAACAAGGGTCTCAAAACAAGGAGGCCTTTGCCTTATCCAACTAGCAAGAAAACAAATAGTGCTCTTCAATTGACATTGTACTGTTTATTCATTCTAAATCCTCAGTTGTGGTGATGTCATTATTGAAAAAAACTTGACACTTCCTGTGTGCCTGTTGTGTTGGCAATTTCAGTGTATCCCTTTTAAAAGACCCAGGGTTTTTTGCAGACCACTGGTGGTCCATGGACCATAAATTGAGAAAAGTTGGTGTAATCACCAAAAGAGTGCAGTCAACTTCATTTATCATCTTTAGGTTTGGATTCTGCTTTCTTCAAATAAATTTTGTTCTCTATTCAATCCCATTAGCAAATTGAAGGCTGGCAATAATCCCATCATAGCATAATATCCTAATTATTCATCTGCCCTTACATGGCATGCTTGATGTTTTGATTGTGAACTTTTCCTGCTGTTTGCTGAAAGACCATGGAACCTGCTGCTACTTTAGCTTTCGGAATTGAATGAATAAATTTTCTGATTCAGTGAAGTTGAAAATCTATCCAGCTGCTGTTAGAAATGTTGAGTATTAATATGCCTGCCAGAAGTTTTAGTTGAGAGTCTTGTGGAATTTGGAGAAAATCAAATAACGACTACAGTTTATTTATTTAAATTACGTAATTCTAACCCTCATGTTCTAGAATAATACTTAAAGCAGGTGTCAAACTGAGGTTCAGGCATAAGATGGTTTGATGGCTTGGTTTGATAATGTCCACATCAAAGTGAAAATGTTTTTAAATAAAATAAATGATCTGTGAAATTTCTTTTTTTTTTCACATTTTATGCCTTTGATTTGAAAGGGGTAGTAAAAAGAGAAGGAAAGGGAGAGTGGGGAATTGACATAGTGTGGATGGTCTGTCTGGTAAGGAGGAACCTATATGTTGTTGCAGTCCTGACCACTTTTTTTTGTATTGTTATGGTTTCAGATGCTGGCTGCCAACAGTTTTAGATCTTCATCTTGTAAACCTCTGCTGTAAAGTCTAACACGCTGACCACTGCTCTGTGTTCAGGTCAATGCAGACCTGACGGGCTGATGGAGCTCAGCATGAGTGATTCATCTGAACTGAGCTGCGGGAAAAGCCTCCACATGCTGGAGATGGAGATCCAGGAAGCTTTCCTCCGTTTCATGGCAGCCATTTTGAAGGGATACCGTTCCTTCTTACGGCCCATTACCCAGGCACCATCTGAGAAAGCCACAGATGCCTTCTCGCTCTTTGACTTACAAGGTATGTCGAATAACAATGAAGGGATCATGTACCCGAAAAACACTAAAACCTTCTCTCTCTCTTTTAAAATTGGGCAGTGGGGTTACAGACCCAGGAAACAGCTGTCCTTTTCCCCAGAAGCCTCCCCAAACTCCTCACATCAGAACAAAAACAATTCTGCAATTGACCACGGTGTCATGACGCACGTTTTTCTATTCAAAAGACATAAACTTGCACAGTTATTTCTAGATCTCAGATGATTTAAGCTTTGCTGTTTAAAGACAGTCATCGCTACACTGGTCCAACAAATAAGGGTCTTGTTTTGCATAAATGTTGTTTAAGGATTAATTTTTCCTCCTCTTTCTCTGTAGAGGATTAGTGAAAAAGTTTTTAAAGTGAATTAAAAGGCTAAAACATGTTAAGCTGGTGTCCATCAATAAACAGGCCCAACCACATTAATAGGATTAAAAACAACAATTGAAGTAAAGAAAAAGTATTGCATTGTCAAGGCAAAGGCACATTACATTATGCGCAAACACTAACAAATCAAAGACAGTAACATACTTATAACCTGCAATGCCACAGTCATCCACTCACCTAAGGTGAAGGGCATACAACCAAATGTTATTTTAAAACTGGCATATTTTAAACAAAGCATCTAAAATTGTTACTATACTGAACATCTTATTTATTATGTCATTCAGTCCTTTTAATGGCAGTATGAGCTCAAGTTATTACTATAAAACTTGAAAAACTAGTCTCCTAGACCGGAGACACACCAGATGCGCTGCATCACAGACCACAATCCAAAAGAGCATTGCCTCAGTTTTTACAGGTGTCCTCATAAGCTGTTTATTTTACAGTAAGTTCTTGAATTATATCTCCTTTGGAAAGTACCTGTTTACACTGCTTGTATTTTTTACACAGGTTATTTTTCACTTGACTGAGCTATTCTTTAGGTCTTTATTGGACCAAATGGCTCAGCCAGACAGGAGAACATGATGTGTCACCTCCCCAATCAACTAGAGGCTCAACCAAGATGGGATTGCCAGTTTTTATCTGCAATCAATTTCCTAGATCAGTGACAGTCTCAGATCAGTGCTCAGTCAAGGTTTTTCTTTGACCCGGACCTGTTTTCTTTCTTTTCTTTTTTTTTTTAATTTTTTACTTTTTATATGAAGAAAAAAATAAGTTATACACGTTGCTCTTCATTTTGTATAGATGATATCAAATCATATCATATAACCATATAAGAGGAAAAATAAATACATAAATAAAAAAGGAAAAAAAGAAGAAAATGTTACATATTTACAAAGGCGTGTACACTTCTCTTTCACAGTACTCCTATACAGGTACACTTGCATGTAAACTTTTTAGGATTCGAAATATGAGAAGTAATAGTAATTAGAAAAATAAAAAATAGAATGAAGGAAACAGATAAAAATGTATCAGAAGGTAAGTTAAAGTAGAGAAATAAACAATAACAAATGTAATATTAATATTAAGTTTGACTGCCCTTTATGTACCTTCCCCTATCCATGACATTTCCTGTGAACAGTGTCTTATAATGGGATGGTGAGATGATGAGATGATAGCAATGTCAAGAACCTCAACAACACAAATATTAATAATGAATGAAATAAAGTTAATTTGCACATACATCTATAACTCTGATTGAAATTGGTATAATTGCTGAAACAAAGAAAGAAAAAAGAACTAGATGAGTGGAGTCAAAAACTAGGGGATTTTATTTTTATATAATTTATCTTGTTGTTTTATCTCTTATGTTGTTCAAGCCTAAGAATGAATGTTAGCTTCTCCATTACAAATACATCTTGAACCACTTTAATCCAGTCCTCAACTTTAGGAGAATTTTTTGCCAACCATTTCCTTGTGATTGCTTTCTTACTCGCTAATAGTAGAATATCATACATATATTTGTTTTTCAGAACCCTTCACAGAGTCTGTTCTTAATCCCAGACATAAGGTCTCAAACCCAGGTGGAATCACTATTTTCATTATTTTCTCAGTGGTCAATTTAGCTTCATCCCAGTATTTTGAAATGACTGGGCAGTCCCAAAATACATGAAAATGTGTTGCCTTACTCTTGCCACCAGATCTCCAGCAAGATGTACTTCCACCTACAGAAATCCATTGAGCTCTAAAACCTCTAACTATACTTTTCCACCCAAATTCTCTCCAAGACAGAGCAGAGCCATCTGCGTCTTGATGTTATTCACCTCCCATTTCTCCTTTATACACTGCTCAAAAAAATAAAGGGAACACTTAAACAACACAATGTAACTCCAAGTCAGTCACACTTCTGTGAAATCAAACTGTCCACTTAGGAAGCAACACTGATTGACAATCAATTTCACATGCTGTTGTGCAAATGGAATAGACAACAGGTGGAAATTAGCAGGACACCCCCAATAAAGGAGTGGTTCTGCAGGTGGTGACCACAGACCACTTCTCAGTTCCTATGCTTTCTGGCTGATGTTTTGGTCACTTTTGAATGCTGGCGGTGCTTTCACTCTAGTGGTAGCATGAGACGGCGTCTACAACCCACACAAGTGGCTCAGGTAGTGCAGCTCATCCAGGATGGCACATCAATGCGAGCTGTGGCAAGAAAATTTGCTGTGTCTGTCAGCGTAGTGTCCAGAGCATGGAGGCACTACCAGGAGACAGGCCAGTACATCAGGAGATGTGGAGGAGGCCGTAGGAGGGCAACAACCCGGCAGCAGGACCACTACCTCCGCCTTTGTGCAAGGAGGAACAGGAGGAGCACTGCCAGAGCCCTGCAAAATGACCTCCAGCAGGCCACAAATGTGCATGTGTCTGCTCAAACGGTCAGAAACAGACTCCATGAGGGTGGTATGAGGGCCCGACTTCCACAGGTGGGGGTTGTGCTTACAGCCCAAAACCGTGCAGGATGTTTGGCATTTGCCAGAGAACACCAAGATTGGCAAATTCGCCACTGGTGCCCTGTGCTCTTCACAGATGAAAGCAGGTTCACACTGAGCACATGTGACAGATGTGACAGAGTCTGGAGACGCCGTGGAGAACGTTCTGTTGCCTGCAACATCCTCCAGCATGACCGGTTTGGCAGTGGGTCATTAATGGTGTGGGTTTGCATTTCTTTGGGGGGCCACACAGCCCTCCATGTGCTCGCCAGAGGTAGCCTGACTGCCATTAAGTACTGAGATGAGATCCTCAGACCCATCGTGAGACCATATGCTGGTGCAGTTGGCCCTGGGTTCCTCCTAATGCAAGACAATGCTAGACCTCATGTGGCTGGAGTGTGTCAGGAGTTCCTGCAAGACGAAGGCATTGACCTGAATCCAATTGAGCACATCTGGGACATCATGTCTCGCTCCATCCACCAACGCCACGTTGCACCACAGACTGTCCAGGAGTTGGCGGATGCTTTAGTCCAGGTCTGGGAGGAGATCCCTCAGGAGACCATCCGCTACCTCATCAGGAGCATGTCCAGGCGTTGTAGGGAGGTCACACGGGCACGTGGAGGCCATACACACTACTGAGCCTCATTTTGACTTGTTTTAAGGACATTACATCAAAGTTGGATCAGCCTGTAGTGTGTTTTTCCACTTTAATTTTGAGTGTGACTCCAAATCCAGACCTCCATGGGTTAATAAATTTGATTACCATTGATAATTTTTGTGTGATTTTGTTTTCAGCACATTCAACTATTTAAAGAACAAAGTATTTAATAAGAATATTTCATTCATTCAGATCTAGGATGTGCTATTTTAGTGTTCCCTTTTTTGTTTTGAGCAGTGTATATTCAGCATCCTCCCCTTCTATCTCTTGTAACACTTTATATATCTTTGATATGTTTCCATGGCCAGGGTCTGACCTGTAAGTGAGAACTACATTCACTATGCCCAAATTAGTTTGTTGCAATTCTTCCTTTCTCATTAGCTAGAGATTCAGCTGGTGATTTCTGTCCCAAAGTGCGATGTGCAAGCTCAATTTTGAGGTTGTCGGTGGGAAGCATCTCCAGTTTTTCCTGAAGCAAATTTTTCACAAATGTTATCATTGACATTGTTCTCCGACCCTTCCTCTATGCCGTGAATTCTTATGTCTTCCTGTCATGCTCTTCCCTACTAATGCATAACAATCTTTTGAGTCCAGCTTTTTTCTTGGCGATCGAGGAGCTCTATTATACTGCCTACTGTACCTCATGGCTGTTCAACCGGAAGTCCCCTGTTTTCTATTTTAATCATATAAGATCTGAGCTGAGAGACTACTTAAAAAGGTAAAGCAATTTAGTGATGAAAATCAATAGTAATCTCAGTATTTAAGGTCCTGTGTGGAGGTTGGAAGACCAAACTAGCAGAAGTTTTGAAAGAAAGTTTAGCTTGATCCACTTTTTAATCATTATCAATCTGTCACACTTGTAAAGTTATACTGCCTGATTAGCACTAATGAGCCTATAAATTATAAACTGACACTTTGTCATCTGGAGCACCTTCCTCTCTGCAGCTAGACAGCCTCAGGAACAAATGGTGTTGGTCAAAACATTAGATTTCATTAGTGTCCATCCCCAACTATGGGTGAATTCACACCAACACACAAACTCTCTGTGTAGGAGGCTCAAGGTTCAAGGCTGACTGAAGGTGAGCCAATTGGTCACTCAGCTCCACAGCTGCAAAATGCACCAGACGCTCCACAGTTTGGAGCCCATGAATGCTGGGTGTATCACAGCTGAAATAAGTTGTGGTGAAATCATGGTTTGAGGATCGCTGTAACCAAGGTCGTGTCCAATTTGAGTTACATAATATAGTAAACAGGGACAGTCACAGTTCATTACATAACAGTTCAAGGTAAGATGTAACAGCTTGTGAACAAGTGTATGAAAACCAGAACAATTTACACACCCAATGGCCACAACAGGAATTTTGGATTGATTATTCTTTTTGAAATTTATTGTGCTGTCAGTACACCATCTGTGACTCAGGCAGTATTATATGCAAATTAGATTTGTATTTTCTGCATTTTTACTCACAGAAATAAAACCTTGAAGACAGATGGTAAGCAAACATTATTACACAGACTGACGCTATACAAACTGTGGAATCTGTAATTGTTGAATGAGATTTTTTACATATTTGTGAAGCTTTCCTGTTGAATATTTCTCCCTGTTTAAAGTCAGTTATTTTCTTGATGAATCAAATAATCACTGAGTCTGTATAATGTCAGAAAATAGTCAAAAATGAGCATCACAATTTCTGAAAGGCCCGAAGGAAACATCATCAAAAATCTAATTAAATCTTCAAAACCCAAAGATGTTCACTGTGTTATCACAAAAGAGGAAAGCCAGAGAATATTCACAATTGAGAAACTGGAACAAAAGTAATGTATCTTTTTATTAATTAACTGCATACATAATCATTGCAGCTACATATATAGTTAAATTTAATCATTTCCATTCTTACTTCACCTTGAATGTCTTATCAACATTGTCTAGGGTCAGGAGCTTTTAGGTAATAAAAGGAGAATTTGATAACTAAGACAGTTGGCAAAAAAATGCATCTAAACATCCATTTAGTAGCTGCCCTTGAGTGATACATCATCAGAGATTTAATAAAAAACTCCAGTGAGTTGTTGTTGTCAGTTGTGTTAACTTATCTAATGCATTTATTGTTTGAACTAATTTGATATTCTCATCATTCGCTGAAATTACCTCATAAAAGACAGTGTTAATATTTTAAAATGGAAAATGCATTTGACCAAATGCTTGGACAAAGGTTCCATTTTTAAATAAATATGTTAGGTTTAGAGTGATTTCAAGCAAAGAGGAACAAGATACACTTTTATTTGAAATTCTTTAAGCAAACTCTTGAAAAAAAAATACTGAACAATAATTAAAAATATTACAGCTAGATATTCATTTTTTAGGTGGCGGCCAGCGTTTGGCTTCCACCCCTGTGCTGTGAGCCAGCGGTCATTCATTCTGCTCTAAGCCTCTCAACAGCAGTGGCTTATTATTCAGTGAAGCAGCTTTCAGCGTCAGTCAAGGAGGCGATTTTACGTTTTCTTGTACATCCCAAATTGGCCATTATACTAATAGCATTGTGTCGGGTTCCACTGCCCAAACCGAGACAAATGGAAGATACAGTGTCTCAAGGCTTTTATGGAATTGGGGATTTTATGAGTGAACCAGGCCAGGTATAAAAACCTTCTGGCCCTCAGTATCACAAACGCTTTTATGGCCTGGCCAAAGCCATTGTGTGATTTAATGCCTACAAATGAATAATATGGCTGGAAATCTTGTAGCTGACACCCCTCCAACACCAAACCTGTGTGTCCTCAGGGTTCCTGAAGAGCCGCGACCGCTCACATCAGAAGTTCTACTCACTGATGACGAGGACCCAGATGTTCATACGCTTCATTGAGGAGTGCTCGTTTGTCAGCGACAAAGACACCAGTCTGGCCTTCTTTGACGACTGTGTGGACAAAGTGAGCTTGTTATTATTGAAGCATGCTGTTTGTTTTTTCCTGTAGATGCTCTACAGCCAAGCTACTCACAAAAATTATTCTTCTTGATCAGTTTTTCTGTTCATTTTGGGGCCATCTGAGGCGTTTACTACTACTGGAGGGATTTTCAATTCCCACTTTTAGTATTAGTTCTTTACACTCTTCCCTTCCTGTGTTGCTTCACCTGCTTTTCTCCTTCATCTCCGATTTCTTGAGTTTTCTTTCTCTCTCCTTCTGCCTCCATTTGCAAGCAGCTCTACAATTCAGAGCGGAGTGTGGACAAAGGAGGCAAGGTAAGTCTATTATTACTTGGTCACTTCTCACCTGTTCTGGGTACATGTCTCCAGATGGGGACTTTGTGCTCAGTGTGTGGTCCCCGACAGACAGAAAGAAATTATTCTGGATCAAAATAGTTTTGCACAGGAAACAATATTTGTTTCCTGGACTCAGAGAAGCGAGAAGTCATGCTCCTCCCCTACAGCTTTAGTCGGAGCTGTCGTGTTAGTTTTCTCACTAACCTATCAGTCTTAAGTCTTAAATTTAAACAAGTTCCCTCTGATTGATTCACTTTTAATTATTATTCAAACATTAACGGTCCATAGAAAAGATGAAGCAATTTGTCCCGAGGTAGTGAAAGTACACAGAAAATCCATATTCACAGTTTTCTGCCGTCAATTTTTCATGAGTGTCGTGAGTAAAGACTTTTGACGCCTCTGTGATTCCTAAAGCACCACCACTTTTTTTTTTTCTCTGTCTCCTGGGCCCATATCCTTCAGTGTGACAGCATGAAGAGCCTTGGAGAGGCTGTTAGTGGATCTCCAATGTTCCACAGGAAGCTTTTTTTGTGTTTGACACAGTGTGTTCATGGAGCAGTGCTCCTGCATTAGATCGTGTTTCTTAAAGGTTACATTTTGTTTTTTCAGTTTTAAAATCCATGCCACAGCAGTCTGTTCTGTGGGTCACTGCTTTCTGGTGTTGACATATGTAACAGTGTTGAAATACTCTTGGCTGTCCTTGTGTTTGGGGGCCTGACTGTGTGTGGATATTCTGGCTGTAATTGAGACACAGTGCATCTGAATCCAGAGGCCAACAGCTGCCACCTCACTTTCCTGTGTTCCCAGACCTGGTCTGGGTTCCCTAGTCCGGGTTCCCTAGTCCTCTTAGTGTGTCGACTCCATAGACGATTTAATCTTCTGTCTTTCTGCACCCAATTACATTATGGATGAGGTGAAAAAAACACTGCACCACACACAAAAAACATGCAAAAGCAGCCACATCCACACAGATGTTATAATGTATTTATCCAAGAGGGAGTGTATAGATCATTGCAGCAACAAAACGAATTAAATACAGGTGATAAAGACCAAACAGGAAGTAAACAATTCAACAGACTGCAAAGAGCCTATCTCTATTTCAACATTTACATCATATCACTAAGGTATACTGGGCAGCATGGTGGTGTAGTATTTAGCACTGTCACCTGAGTTCAAACACCAGGCATGGGGCATTTCTTTGTGGGGTTTATGTCCTTGTGTCCGTGTCAGTTCCTTCTAGGTAATCCAGCTTCCTCCTACAGTAAAGACACACTCCAGGTGACCCAGCTGATAACTGTATAGATAATTAATGGATCACAGGTTTACTCGCTGGGAGGTGCAGGTCTTTCTAGCTATGTACAACCCAACAAAATGAATGAATGATATATAGTAGCCATACACTGAATATAAAAGTCGACCTAGACTCTGGGAATGAAAAGTGAAGCCAATGCCGAAGAAACTTAAACCTCCTTTCTATTGAATATCACTTTTACATTTTGCACTAGGTCCAAGTGAACTAGCAGTTCCACAGTTTAAGTCTTAAGTCTGCACCAAAGAACAGACACATTACTTCCCCACACTGGGAGAGGTTATTATCAAACTTTAATTACAATCAGAATAACTAAACTAAATTATCAACTTTTAGCAAGTGCTTCACTTACCTTCCAAATAAAATCATCGCTGGCAGCACTACATTCTGTCACTAAACAATTTTTCAGATTCTGAAGATTCCCCCTGTCATCATTATTTTTTTTATGTTAACCATAAAGTTCAGACCACCAATTTTAAGAATCTCATCTGTCAACTACACCAACATGTTGGCAGTTTTATTAATTTTTTTTTTAAAACTGATTGGCCATTAATTATGACTGCCTGTCTAATATTGAATTGCAATCAAAACTTTCAGATTATATGCTGCTGGTGAAGGTGAATAGAGTTAATTAGTTTCAATTGAAATCTGAGTCAGGCAGTGCAGTGGCATAGTGGTTAGCGCTGTTGCCCCACAATAAGAAGGTTGCCGGTTCGGTTCCTGGCCTGGGGCCTTTCTGTGCGGAGTTTGCATGTTCTCCCCATGTCTGCGTGGGTTTCCTCCGGGTACTCCAGTTTCCTTCCACCGGCCAAAGACATCATATTTGGGTTAACTGGTAACTCTAAATTGTCCGTAGGTCTCAGTGTGAGTGGTTGTTTGTCTCGGTTTGTTGGCCCTGTGATGGACTGGCGACCTGTCCAGGGTGACCCCGCCCTCACCCAGTGTGAGCTGGGATTGGCTCCAGCAGCCCCTGCGACCTGGAAACGGATAAGCGGTTGAAGATGAATGAATGAAATCTGAGTTTAAAAGATAGAATTTACAGTGATAGATCTCTGCAGCTGATTAAAGTTTCTCCTCACACACTGACCCAGTTCTTCTGAAGTGCCAATTCACATTCATTGAGTCATCACACACACACTTTTCTCATTGCCTGTTTTTTTTTTTTTAGATAGAGTATATCTGTCATTTATTGCCTGCTCTTCCTCTTATTTTTCTTTATCTTATTTTTTATATTTCAATTTCAATTTTAAAGCTGGAATTCGCATCAGTGTGATCTGTCCTTTGATAGCTTAAATTTTATTGCTTTGGTTGTTTAAGAAAAGATTATTCTCTAGGCAACAAATGGAGTAGAATGAGGAACTGAATTTTAGTGTTTGTGTGTGTTGAGAGAGGAGCTGCAAAGATGTAGGATAAGTATAAAAAAAGAATAAAAAGATTTTTGTTCTCTCAAGAAATCTAGGTCACCTGCCGTCACCATCCCTCAACTTGTACATTCATTTGGTATAAATCCTGATCTCAAACTGTTTAAAAATGATACTTGAGTGAAAAAGGGGAACTGTGTGAGGCCAAACAAGACAAACACACAGTTTTATCACAAGGCAGAATTTGAAGATTTGTTGAATGTCTCATTGTTTAGTGCCATATCCCCTTGTCTAACAACTATGGAAAGGTCATTGTGCAATCTCCCAAACATCTCTGTTGTCTTTTATGTGTCCCACAGGTGGACAGTGACAGGCCAGAGGAGTCCAGGCTCATTGAGGTTGATGAATCCCAGCGAAGTGAACATACAGTCTTTATCACACCTCCAGAGCTGCCTCCTCTGCCTGACGGGGAGGAATATCCACTTTGCCACAGGTAAAAACAAAACCTTGTGAAACCTCAATGTCTATGGCACAAGGCTGCAGGACTCGATTTGCCACTTCAGTTTTGTTCAAGGTTAATTCTTGTCAGTGAAAAACACAGGAAATATGAGGAAGGACAGACTCACACAGTGTTGATATTCACTGTCAAATTATACTAAAAGGATCTGTGCAGCTTCCTCACTTGATAGAAGGAATGATCACTGTAAATTTGGAAGAAATCATCAGAATCAGAATCAGATTTTATTGCCAGATATGTGCAAACATACTAGGAATTTGACTCCAGTGTTTCAATCTTGGACACGTTGAGGGAAAGACAAAAGAAAAATATATAAATATATACATATATACATTGACATTGGGAATATTTGTTGTGGAGTATTGTACAGTAGTGCAATAGTGGAGTAATGTGCAAATCTTCATGAGGTTGTCAGTTGGATTATCGGGAGATCTGGGAGACAGCCTGGGGAAAGAAACAGTTTTTAAGTCTGGTGGTTTTGGCGAACAGCTCTGTAGTGCCTGCAAGAGGGAAGCAGTCTGAATAGTTTGTGTCCGGGATGTGAGGGCTCTGCAGCGATGGTACCTGCCCGGTTCCTGACTCTGGACCTGTAAAGGTCCTGGATGGAGGGGGCACATATAGCTTTGTTCACTTGAGTTTAAATGGAGATGTGCATGTGAAAATGGTTTTAAAATTTGTAGTTCTCTTAGTGTCCATTAAGATACTAATAGGGGCGTTTATACATTGTCGCTGTAGAAGGATGGTGAGTAAAGCTGTCTGTGTTCTTCCTTAGGTATGATGGTTTCCCAGTGCTAAGTCTCGACTTGTTTGACCCTATGGAAGGGCTGGGGACTCCCTCCTCACGCCTCGCTGCCAGGCAAAGCTGTCCCACCAGCCCTGCCCCCATGTTTAGACGCACCAAACAGGTCAGCACAAAAGAACTTCCTTGGTGTACCTGCTTCAGTCAGTGATGTGTTCTCAGTCTGACAGCAGCCTAAACTTGCAGCATGAAAGTAGAAACTACAAGTAACAATTTACAGTTTACTCCCTTAAATTATTATAAGCGAAATTAATAATTGACAAGCAACTTTACAATTGAAAATTCAGCATACTTAAAGACCTGCTGAAAGCAGTCCACACATCTAAAATAGTTATGAAAAAAAGTTTTATTGCTGTGAAAGAAATATATATTATACTCTGAGGTACTGAAAAGAGTTGATTTCACTCTACATTTACATTAATAACTGCTTTAATGGCTTTGATTTGACTTGCAGGCTATAATTGTCTCCATCTATATATACTTAAATTTTACATTAAAAGAATTTTCTTCCTAAAAAATGCCATCACTATAAAATGTTTAATGACTGAGGTACAAAGATGGAAAATTGGGTAGAAACATATATAATGTATGATGGAGAAAATGAATTTTTCTATTAGATTGGAATTAGAGAAATTCAAGGGAATCTGGACAAATTGGATTAAATATAAAAAATTTATCAACTTGTGGTTCATTACTACAGACTGTTTTAAATGATAATTTAACTGTTAAGCACTTCCAGCCCCTTCCCCTGAAGATGTAACAACAATGAGTAGATTAGGTTTAGATAAATTAATTTTAAAAAAGGGGAGGGGGGAGTATTTATTATTTATTTTATTTGTTTAATAGATTTTTTATAAGTTGTGGTTATTATTATCGGAGACACTGAAAAGGTAGGGACTGCACATGAATACGGAGGACACACAGATGATTATAAGACAAAATATTAAGATGTGAATCAATCACTAAATAAAGAGAGATTTGAAAAAAAAAAACTTTGCTTCTTTTACAACACTTGCCACCCACAGGAGATAAAACTGGCCCATAAGATAGCAAAGAAGTACTCATCCATCCCTCAGCTGTGGTCCAAGTGCTTGCTCCGTCACTGCTATGGTCTGTGGTTCATCTGTCTGCCAGCGTACGTAAAAGTGTGCCACTCCAAGGTGAGGGCACTTCGCACCGCCTATGACGTCCTCAGGAAGATGCAGGTGAAGAAACTGCAACCCCCTGATGAGGTACACATTCTGCTTTTATATGTATTCAGCCTTAAACAAGTTGCAATATTTTTATCTTTTGCTTGTTAATCTCTCCAAGTTTTAACTAGATATTTTTTGTTTTGTTTATCTATAATTGAGGTTAATTTTTCCATAATAATAATTTTCCGTAATAATCTGCCTGCTGAAGTATTCATAAATGTCCTCATACAGGTCTGCTACCGGGTCTTGATGCAGCTCTGTGGACAGTATGGCCAGCCTGTCCTGGCCGTCAGGGTGCTTTTTGAGATGAAGAAGGCTGGAATCCACCCCAACGCTATTACTTATGGCTACTACAACAAGGTACATATTTCATATTGTCTGAAGATTTCATTTATGTGCACAAAACATCAGAGACAGGACATCAGTTCTTTTAGAAAATGAACTCTTTTACACACCTATTAAGGTTTTTGTGTATTTTTCATGACTTTGGAAGTTTCAATGAATTTCCCATATTTTATAGATTTAAATCCCTGTAAACCATAATCACCAAAGAAACTTCAACAGGGAAAGTTCCACACGTTTGTGTTGTGCTAGAGATGATTTGAAGTTCCTATCTTTATTTGATCATGAGTTATGCTCATTCTTTTCAGTAGTAATTATGAAAAATCTGCTCCAAAGCCCCTAATGCTCTAAATATCTTATTGTCCATGTCTTTCTGTCTTTAATCTGTCACTAACATAAACTCAGATAAACTTCTCCTAACTCTGAGATCAGAAAAACACAGGATTGATCCCATTTACTTTGGCTATACAAGCAGTTGACAGCTAGGCCTCTAAATGAGACACTCTGATTGGCTGTGACATCAACCACTAAAGCCAATAGGAATAGACATTCCTATTGGCTCCTGTGTAGAGATGAAGATGGAGGATAAGAATCAATGGATAAACATACAAAAGTAATCAGCGATGCTCCAAATCTCAACTAACTTAATTCACAAGTTTATTGACAGAAGTCAGTATCACACAGACAAATTGGGATCGTTAGAAAGAAATGATTCTCTAGTTTAAGGAGGAAAACTTATTTCACAGAGCATTAAGGCTTTAAAGACGACATGATTTCTGGAAGTCTATACAATGCCTCGACCTGGGCTTAACAGGGTTTATACATCAGGGATGCGGCTTTGTATTTCCTTGATTTTGTTGTTTTGTTAAGGTTTAAAGTTCTGGTGTCTGGCCAGTAACAGCCCACTGCAATAACTGAGTAGGCCACTAATGAAATATATTATTGACAGGAGAGTGAGTGTACTTTCATCCTGGGCATGGTATTCCTGATTCTGCTGCAAGTTTGAGTCATGCCTGAACAGGCCCACAACTGCCAGATGCCTCACAAATCTCTGGGAGGACTGTCCAGCAGTATACTCCCGCTTCCATCATCTGTAATGGATGAGGACATAGATGAAATTGGACCAATAACGTACAGTAAAAGTCTTGGAATAGGCTGATGCAAAAATCGAAGTGTCAACAACAGTCACTGTAGTTGCCAAATCAGATGCCATAAAATGGATCTATAAAGGTTTGATGAGTTAACATTAAGATACAGAAATAAGTTAATAGTTAATAATCTACATTGGTATTGTTATTTAATTAATTGTATTGACAACTGATCAAATGCTCTTAAGAAATACAGCTTTGACATATTATAGAAAGGCTGATTGCAGCCTGGACACTGATTATTTCAGGTGCATAAATCATATAATCCAAACTGTTACACCATTAATGGTTGGTCACTCACTTAATCAGCGAGACGCCTACTCTCAATATGATCCTTACAAGGCAGAGACACATCATCACTGCAATGTCTCTGCAGACCTCAGATGAATAGAAACATCTGTGACATTTGCAATTTCCCCTCAAGGTTGCATGCTATCATGTATATCAAGGTCACGACTCAAGATGAGTTGTGGCTCTGTTAACGGCACAACCTGTCCTTGATCAGGCGACATAGGGAGCATAAAAGTAAATAAGGTGATGTGGGAGAAGGCTGTTAAAGGACAAAGGTGGAGTATTTCATTTTAGAGAGGGAAGATTTTCTTCCAGTCGTCGCAGACATTTGCAGGTGTTATTTTTTGTCCATGCCTATTTACTTTTGAAATGCAGGGATGGGAGGGATGTTGTGACGACATACTTCTCTTCATTCTGCATGAAATTGTTTTTACCACCTTTTGACTGGTTGTTGTTAAATAGCAAAAATAGCTGTGAGTTGGTTTGATCGAGGCTTCAAAATAACAATTCACAAGTCACGGTGGGTTGACATAGACCACTTGTGATCACCTGTCTGAGATGGATATTGATTCTGGTCTGAATGTAGCCTGTAGTCTGTCACACCCTGCATCTGTGAAGGTCCATCTTCTGGATCTCACTTAAACACACTGAATGTTGAGCTTAAACAACAGCTCATGGATCTCTGTTAAACACACTGGGTCTGAATCCAGATCCCTGTGATTTAGAGCATCAATGACAGCATCTCCAGGAGGGGCAGACTCATTCAACCTGACCCAGATCCTCAACGCCTCCACACAGGAGTGTGGTAAAGTATAATAAACTTATCCCTGTTAAGGGGCATACCAATCGTGTTTCTCTCAGGGGCCTTCTGATGTGTATTTTTGGAGCAGATGAGGAGTGTTGAACGTGACTTGGCACCAGCAGCTGCAGCACCTTTCCCTCCTCTTTTTCTGATCTTCAGTGTGACTGCGGGTCTACTGCTGCAGTTATAGCTTTTGATGAAAAATTCATTTAAGATGGTTTTATTTGGAATAGATATTTGGTCAATTTTAATTCATTCACTGATATTCACACACATGATATTCAGATGTTTTTGTGTTCAGTGATTTAGAATAGAACTCT
This sequence comes from Remorina albescens, assembly GCA_034769265.1. Classification (NCBI taxonomy): domain Eukaryota; kingdom Metazoa; phylum Chordata; class Actinopteri; order Carangiformes; family Echeneidae; genus Remorina; species Remorina albescens. The sequence continues at coordinate 17,418,096 of CM068479.1, forward strand.
GAAATAAAAAAATTTAATAATTTGAATAAAAAATGAACTGATGACAACACTGCTACAAGAGAATGACTCTTCAAATTGATGTGGCAGCTTTAGCTAATTTTGGTCTCCTCTCTGATATTCCTCATCCTCCTCCCTCATTTCCTTCGGTCTCTTTCTCTCTTGGCGTCCAGGCGGTGTTGGAGAGCACGTGGCCCTCCAGCACCAGGGGAGGATACTTCCTGTGGATGAAGCTGAGAAATGTCATTCTGGGTGTGGCACAGTTCAAACAAGCTCTACGACGGCACGCCACCCTCATCCAGAACCCTTTGTCAGGTAGCTCAATAACACTGCAACTTTCAAATTAGTGGTTTATGGTTATTTTATTGCATACAGTTTATTTTCCAATCAGAGTTAATTTCTTATATTTTTAGTCCTTCTGTAAATCACTTGCCCTTTTTTCTGCTTTGAGTGAAAGAAATTGGAAACCATTGGTAAAAAAAAAATTACATTTTGCTTTAATTTGAAGGTGTAGTGTTGGCATACTGTCCATTTATGGATGAATACCTTATTTAGATACCGTCACTGAAATAAATGTAACTAAACAGTTGTTTAGTTATGTTACTTTCAGTTAAATAAAACTAACAACACACTGATTTACACAACTTGTAGTTACGGCACAAGTTTTTTTTTCTCTTGTTGCTCACAGTGTAACATCTTCCCTCTGACACCCCACTGCTGATACAACTGCAATGGAAAAAAAAGATTTCTGACATTTCATTTGTAACATTTCTCTTTTTTTTTTTTACCATAAATTGGACTTATAAACACATTTACATTGTGTAAGTGTGTGTAATTGTGTATATAAAATTGGACTTCAGCACCTTGCCGTACCACCTTACACTAAAAAAAGATCCAGAGAGACAATGAACAATACAGACTCACAATCAGTATAATAACAGGCCTGTGCATGTAGTTGACATATTCTATGTAATTCAAATACTCAAGAAAATTGATTTATTTTTAATCAAGGATTTTAGTTGCGTTTGTGTGTTAAGTTTGTCAACCTACATGGAAACAAAGCTGAGGGTCTGCTGCATCTGATGTACTAACAGTCTGGAGTTACTTTAGTTTTTGGTCAATCATGAAGGACTGCTGACTTGATAGTGACACATTCACTATTAAACAAAATCATTTTCACTAAACTCTAAGATTTATGTACAATTGAAACCAGACGTTTACGTACACTGTGTAAAAAGACACATAAACCTTTTTTTCTCACTGTCTGAAATTAAATCAGACTAAACTTCTCCTGTTTTAGGTCAGTTAGGATTACCAAAATTATTTCTATTTGCTAAATGCTGCAATAATGAGAGAGATATTTTTTTTGAGTTTTTTTATTACTTTCTTCGAAGTCAGAACTTTCCATACACAAAGATTACTATGTCTTTGAACAATGTGGGAAAGCCCAGATGATGATGACATGGCTTTGGAAGCTTCTGATAGGTTAACTGACAACATTTGAGTTAATTGGAGGCACACCTGTGCATGTATTTTAAGGCCAAACCTCAAAAACACTGCTTCCTTGTTTGACATTATGGGAAAATCAAAAGAAATCAGCCAAGATATCAGGAAGAGAATTGTGGAGCTCCACAAGTCTGGTTCCTCCTTGGGTGCAATTCCCAGATGCTTGAAGGTGCCACGTTCATTTGTTCAAACAATTATCTGCAAGTATAAACAACAGGGGAATGTCCAGCCATCATACTGCTCAGGAAGGAGACGGGTTCTGTGTCCCAAAGATTTTGGTCCGAAATGTGCAAATCAACCCCAGAACCAAAGCCTTGTGAAGATGATGGCTGAAGCTGGTAAGAGTGTGTCATTATCCACAGCCAAACGAATCCTGTACTGACATGGGCTACAAGGCCACTGATAATTGATCATTTGTGGGCAGAATTGAAAAGGTGTGTGCAAGCAAGGCGGCCTACAAACCTGACTCAGCTACACCAGTTCTGTTGGGAGGAATGGGCCAGAATTCCAGCAAACTATTGTGAGAAGCTTGTGGAAGGATACCCAAAACGCTTGACCCAAGTCATACAGCTTAAAGGCAATGCTACCAAATACTAAGGAAATGGATGTAAACTTCTGACTTCAAAGAAAGTAATAAAAAACTCACTGAAATATTCTCTCTCTCATTTTTGCAGCATTTAGAAAATAGAAATAAATTTGGTAATCCTAACTGACCTAAAACCGGAGAAGTTTATTCTGATTAAATTTCAGACAGTGAGGGGAAAAAAAGGTTTGTGTCTTTTTACACAGTGTATGTCTGGTTTCAACTGTATATCCATCCATCCATCCATCCATCTTCTACCGCTTTTCCATTTCCGGGTCGTGGCGGGTGCTGGAGCCAATCCCAGCTCACTCTGGGCAAGGGGCGGGTTACACCCTGGACAGGTCACCAGTCCATCATAGGGCCGACATACAGAGACCAACAAACACTCACACTCAGACCTACAGATAGTTTAGAGTCACCAGTTTTTTTATATATATATATATATATATATATATATATGTGTGTGTGTGTGTGTGTGTGTGTGTGTGTCATTGTTAAAAATAATCAATCATTAAACCTAGTCTATTTATATGATGATTAGAATACTGTTGAATAATAACAAGAAAAGCAATAAGTGATCCCAACATGACCACACACATACACATCCAAATTGAGAAAGGAAAATAAGAAAGTCAAAACTTCCAACCATAAAAGAACTACAAAAACAAGTATCTTTACGTGTGTGATGTAACTCCCCTGCATGCCAGTGAACACCTGCATGCTAATCCCCATCCTGCTAATCCCTGCTTTTTTTAAGACACTGTCTGTTACCAGTGGTTAGTATCAACATGCCCATCCACGCTCCTCCCCTGAGTTCACAGCTGACTCAGTCTACTGGGTACACTTGGATTTATCAATGCTACGGACTACACAGTTCAAACTTTTTAGACACTGCCCTGCACTCTCAGCCCAAACATTATAAATTACATCTTTTTAGAAACATGACAGGAAGAAAAATGGCCACTGTGCAGAATTTTACATATCCTGTTATTTTCTGATAAATTTGTAAGAGGTTTTACTGAAAATAAGAATTTTTATTATTGTTTAGTTTAGAAATTATTATGGGGAATTGACAGAAAGAGCTGTGCTGCAGTTTTATAAATTAAAAATAAATTAATTTAGATTTATAAATTAAGCCCCCCGATGTAAATACTACGTCATAACATAATTATTGTAAACTTTAATCTCCAAGTCAGATAGATTAATGAATCACAGACAAGTTTCAAATTTGTGCTTGTTCACATGGGTTGCTGTGCCCTGAGAAGAAGACTTTATATTACATGAGCAATTAATGATAGTGAAATGACTGATAAAATAAAGATAATAAGATAATAATAAGATAAAAAGATTCAATACAAAGCTATTACATTAGCAAGAACAACAATACACACTTGACAGTAAGAAAACAGATATACATAGAATGAAATAACTTGAACAACATAAGTACATTAAAATAGGTGATTGAAATAAAGACTAAAAACATTTGCCTTCTTGGGAATTTTTAGGGAAATTTCCCTCAAATACAAATGTTAGTGTTTTATCCTGGTGCCTGGAATATATTTATTTTCAGACATTAACATTAAAATTTTATGCATAACATGTTTTTTAACCATTACTTATGTTACAAAAGCTGGCTCCTCTGGATTTCTAATAACATTGTAGAGCATAGACTCAGGGACAGTAGATGCCACCTGCAGTTGGCAGTCGGCTTCCATTAATTCACTGTTGTCTTTGGGCAGATGGCAGTGACCTGGACGCTGTGAGTCACGGCAGCCTGGATAGCTCTGCTGACACTAACCTGGCTGAGCAGGGCCACTACGCCACTGACTCCGTCAAAGTAGACCCCACTGATGATAGATCTAGCACAGGTACACTGCAAATGGCTGCTGCTTGACTCCTCTTTTCACAGGCAGCCATTTTGTTCTACATCTTTTTTCCTTCCGCTAAATGATGGGGTTTTTTTTTGTTTTTTTTTTATCCTCCTCCCTCATCTGTCCCGCTCACTGACCGGCCTCTTCCTCGTTTCTCTCCGCTGCCTGTTTTTTTGTTTGGTTTTTTTCCCCCCTTTCTCCCGTCCCTGTTGTCCATGTCTCCCTGGTTTTTTGGCTGTGGTTTCTGCTCTGCTCTGTCCCTAACCCTGCCCTTCACTCTGGCCCTGCCTGTGTTGCCCTTGCATGCAGTCCACCGTGGGGGCGGCAGCGTGGGTGCCAGAGCCCCAGTGGCCCACTCACGCTGGGGGGGCTCTGAGCTCAGAGAAGCCACTCTTCACCCAGGTAAACCTCTCTACCTGTCTGAGTCTCTCTAATTTCTGCCTGGTCAGTGATTTTATTTTATTCTCTCTCTTTCGCTAAGATTTCTTTCTTCCCTCCACTGTGTCGAATCTCCATCCACACATAACAGTCTGCTCCACTCTCGCTCTTTTCTCTTACTCTCTTCCTCCGTGCTTAACCGTGAACTGATTTGTCATTGTCAATTATAGGGAATAATTACCGAGAGCAGCACTCTTCTTGATTGCAAAAATAATTTTAATCATGATGATGGCACCTCTGCAGGAGACTTTGCTGAAGGAGCCAGGGAGAGCTACAGCTCACAGCTCAGCAAGGGGCCTTGATGTGCTGTTAATTGATTATTACAACGAGTTTTGCTTTTCTCACCATCATATGTGAGTCTCTCCATACTGTACTGAGGCTGTGCCATGTTGCCTCTTCACTTATTCAGAGACTACAACAGCCAGGGAGGATCATGGGAAAGATGAAAGATGAGAGCATATCATCTTACAGCTAGTTGCCAGGAGACCAAGAACTTTAAGAGACAGATGTAAATGTCGGCCTAGATTGATGGAGTTAAATTCATCAACAGTTGTGAAACTGTAGTTTCATTGCTTCCAGTAACTGTAAAGCTGCATGCCCTGAAGAGGGCTCTTTTATCCTGCACAGCTTAGCTGCTGTTTTGTCCCTCATGTCCCTGCAGCATTTGTGCCTCTCAGAGTTGAGCAGATGGAAGGGAAGAACTTCCTCTTTTTATTTTTTATTTTATTTTTTGTTTGCCTCTCCTCCCACAGTGTACAGTCAAGCTGCAGCCGATTCACATTTTTTATACAAAAGATGTATGTTCAATAGGTTCCGTGAAAATAAGGGACTTGGCCATCAACCCTGTTACATGCAGCGGTCTTGAAATGCAACTATTATGAGAAAGGAGGTGCCGCTTTAAATCCTTTCTGTACATAGATTTATCATGCACTGTGATTTCAAAATTTTTATTTTTTGTGATTAAATGTCAGTGTCAGTTTCATTTGTGTCCCCTTACGTCTGTATAATTTGGATCTTCCTCTGTTGGTCTTGTTCTGCAGGAGATCAGTCAGATTTGGGCTATAACTCGCTGTCCAAAGAGGAGGTTCGGAGGGGAGACCTCAGTGCTCAGGACTCGGCCCCTGACAAGGATGACAAGAAGGAGAGTGACTGCAGCTCCTGTTAGTACTCTCTCTGATCCGATCTGATAATTCTGTCTAATGTACCATCTAAAAAATTATAACTTGGCAGCCTTGTAGTGATGGGAGTTCCCCTTCCTCTGCCTTGATCTTCCTGTCTCCCTCCAGAGATGATTTATTCTTCTTGGTTTCTCATGCACATCAAAGCATTTCAGTCACATGTTCTCCTTCATTGGGTTTTTTATTGGAACCGTTTGGTGTTTCAAGCTATGCACATAGTTAAAACTTTTTGAAATTGCAATTTTTGTGCTTGTAGTGTCAGAGACGGAGAGCTCCAAAGGAAGTAAAGACTGTCTTCCTCAGCTGGACACGGAAATCCATTCCTACTTCAAACCCAGAGGCATTGTCCGCAGCAGCTGTCCGTACGATGATTCGTCCTGTAAACCCAAGAGCTCTTTCAGCACAGGTATAAAATCAGTGGACAAAAAGTACAAAGGTCTTGTTAATACCTCTTCCAAATGGAAAAAGTGACTTCACCTGATAGGGGTGGCAACTTTGGGTAAAATCCCAAGTGGAAACTCACAGGAAATTCAGCCAAATAATAGAAGTTACAAACTGTATCTGCTAAAAGACGAAAAGATGAAAGTAAAATAGAGGTTTAAAATCCTACTGTTGTTGGTAAGTAGTGTTAGCAGCCTGTGTTCTTTTAAACTTATCAAGTCAAAACACTGTAGGATTATGGCATTATATAAAAAATGTTTCTCTCCCTCCCTCTCAGGCCATGTTGCTGGTCTACTCTTTACTTCATCCCTGGATGAGATTGGTGAAGTCCACACCAACAGTTTGCTCCAGAGACATAAGAGCGCCTTGGAGGAGGTGGTGGGCAGCGCCAGCAGTGGTTCGGCTCTAGACTGGCAGGGAGTGAGGGGCCGCCGTATGAGCGGAGACACGGTAGCCAGCAGTGGCAGTGGCACCACTGTCCTTGGCCTAGGTATGAGCCAGGGTGAAACCAACCCAGATAAGATTGCGGAACACCTGGGTGCAGATGCCAAGATTCTTTCTTCTGCCAACTTAGGCAACAGAAGGAGGCCTCGGCCACTAGCTTTAGACGGGTTAGAGGGGCCAGCAGGTAAAACAGGGGTGGCCAGAGGTCTGCATCACAGGGAGGAGGAAGACGACTTTGAGGGACAGGACTCGAGTGATGAAGACAGGAGTAATATGGAGGCCATTTTTGATTTGGAGGATTTGGATCTTGACAAGCCTACCACAGCACCTGGTGTCACCTCATGTAAAATTACCAAACCTCATAAGAAACTTGTTGAACGAAGCGCCAGCTACGGGCCTATGAGCACCACAGTGTCCAGAGGAGCTGTCAAGCGCACAGGCATTGAGATGGGAGATGACCCTCTGTCACTGCTGGCAGCAGAATCACAGTCTGAGCAGCAACTTGAGGAAAGGGATTCAGAGGGGGACGAGGCCAGCACTCCGAGCACACATAGGCACCTGGCTAGGGAGATAGAGCTCTATATGAACCATATGGGCAGTCCACTGAGCAGCCGTACACCTAGTCTGGACCTGCAGGACCCAGCAAGCCCCCTTCTCCTCCACCCTTCTTCAATGTTTGCCCCTCGCAGAGCTAGCCTTCCCCACAGTTCCCCCCTGAGGACTACTGGAGTACCACGCTCCTGTACATACCATCCACCCTCGCCCTCCCAAACTATCTCACGCCAGCGCCTGTGGTCATCGCCCCCCTGTCGCAGCTCGAGCACCACTCCCAGCCCCAGCCCTCGGCCAAGCCCCTGCAGAGAGAGGACAGACAGGATGAGCCTGGCATCGCCTTCACCATCCTCCTCCTCTTTTGCTCTGGACACTCTGCTCACACCAACACTGGATGTATTCAAAACCAGCATGGTCTCTGCTGGGAAGGGAGTGGCAGAGAAAGCGAGCCGCTGGTATTCCCGTTTTGCCACATACACCACCCCTACTAAGGTACAGAGTCCTGTGGTTAAACTTAACTGCCTGTTGTTGGGTTGTGCAGGTGAATGTACAGTTTTTTAATTACGTGAATTGAATTACCAAGGGACAGTAGTGCATCTTTTACGAACAAAAAATAAAATCATGACTAATGAATGAATCAGGTCTTAAGAGCAGGACTAAAGTATTGAAATATTGACCTGTATTTTCATCAGCCACAGCTGTCTGTTAGTGTTTAGTAATGCAAAGTGAACAGTGTACAGTAAACCTGCATAAACACAGGTATCATAAGGCCGTGGTTGGTGCTGATAAAATCAGGATTTGAATAGCTGCTGCCATCTTGTGGCCCTCTCTATGTATGCCAGCGTTCTCTCAGCAGAAAGATGCTCAAGTAGCCGCCTGTCCATTGTATGTAAATATTATTTCTAGATTTGTTTGAGTTAGGCAGGAGAGAAAGTGTTTTGACATTACTCATACCACACTGTATCTTATTTGTTCCCCTTTGTATAAATCAAATAGTTATTTGCATCCAATCCTAGTTGTTTGTCATTTCTGACTTTGATTTGCTGTCGCTGCGAGTGTCACAAATGTAAAATGAGACACCTCAGCAGTCTGTGATGACATTAACCTGGTTGGCTCTCTGTTGATTCAGGATGGTAACAGTGACCATCTAAGCGTGTCCTCCCTGGGCATCGGAGACCCAGACTGCCCCTCCCTGCTAGATGATGAGGACTGCGGGGAGTCAGACAGCTCTGTGGTCTCACCGTTGAGGAATGGCCCCACTGGGCCTCGCAGGAGCCCCAGACGAAGTCCCTTACGAAACAGACTAGACAGCCCCTCTGCAGGTTCCAGCCATGGGAGACCAACATCTCTGCTGCCTGGTAAGAAAACCCAGTGTGAGTGACAGTGTCGAGGCGTCACCAGGTGGCAATTTCACCTATACTGGAAGACTGACAACAGCTGAGGAAACATATATCAATAGCTTGTTTTTTTGTTTGGTGCTGATATAATTATAATCTTTTGATTAATGCACAACATTTTATTGTAATACATTTTACATTTAATAAACAGTCATTGCTCCGTCATTCTTATGTGACCATTTTTTCACATTTCTGTTTTTCCTTAAGTTATCAGAGTTTGGTTATTTCAATTACAATCAGCATATTTTCCTGATCCAGGGCTTCAGGGGAAATTAAGTTATGTTTCTGTTTTCCATCAGTCCTCCATAAAGTAGAAAGGAATAGGAAGAATAAGAAATAAAATTAAATGCTTAATATCCATGACAGCTTTATATACCAACATGTAAATACATGTCTGTGAAAAAAATTTGATATTGCATTTCTCACTAGCACGGGTGGTGAGTCGTTGAGCACACATGCCATATTATTGCAGTGTCCTGGGTTCGTTTCCAGCCCAGGACCTATGCTGCAGGGTATTCCCCTCTTTCTCCCCATTTCATGTCAGCCTCTCTGCCATTCACTAATTAAAAAAGGCATAAAATGCCAAAAAATATAATAATTAAAAAAAGCTGATAAAAATTTAATGCTAAAAAAATATATATATTCAATATTCAAATCTTTATTGATACATTTGCCCCTATTTTGACAATGAGACAGATGTCAAACAGTCTGTTAAAAGATTTTGTTTGTTAAACTTATCTCCCAATTTTCTCAGCTATACTTAGCCCTTCCTCAAAAATCCCGAAAGAATGCTGCTCGAGTCTTCATTGACAATGGATTGGCTGAAAAAATGTGTCTAGAATAGTGTTGTTTTGTGCCGTGACATTGACTCCTAATGTCTTTATGCATCCTCTGATCAGTCTTCATACTTCTGCAGGTTGTGTTCTGTCTCCTCCAGGCTTCTCTCTGCCCAACAAGTCAGACCTCGGTTCGTCACGCTACAGCAGCAACACCAGCGTCTTCAACAACTATGCCATGGAGGTGAGTTCAACAACCAGAAAAAATCAGTGAAGGGTACACAGTTACAGTATTATCCTTTTGGTGTTTGCCAAATTACAAATGTGCAAATTATTGTGTGACTTTATTGAATCTATTTATTTGTTTTCTGCGGAAACATGAATTTTTGCAGTTTATATTACAGACTTGAAGACCGCAAGTCAGACTGCATCTTTGTCATATAGTGTGTGAAGTACAGTGGCCCTGAAGACTGCAGAACTGAAGAAAACACACATAAACAGACAACACCTAAAAAATTTTAAAAAACATCTTCATCAAATGTGCTGGAAATACACACAACACAAGCTAAGTGTTTCTGGGGAAAGAGGAAAAGCGATGAATCTGCTGGGACACAGTTGTTTTCAATAGTTTATAACTTAATGTTAAAAGTAATGATCAATAAGTGAATATGTTAATGACATGCGTGTTATATAACATCCATTTAGCATTTTCAACCACTTTTTTGATGTTTACTTATTCAGATAACAATAGAAGAGAGAGAAAGTAAATAAGATTTTAATGCAAAACTCCTTGGGGGACAGACCGGGGCTGGTTCAGGGGGCACTCTGTTAGGGCAGGCAGCAGTCCTCTGACTTGCCCCCACCCTCCTCTCCTTTCCCCCAATCTTAATGCACCACACCATAGGTGGGGGGAGCCAGGGGACCCTCCTACATGCGCTTGCTTGGGCGTGGTGCTCGCCGTTACCCGCCTGGAACACTGGGGGCTGTGGCACACCGCATGGGGAGCCCAGGCCCCTGATCCGACTCTGGGACCTGGTGATGGTCTTACTCATATTTAGTGAATGCCCACATGCATGTGGGGTTTCACTTGCCTGCTCAGGTTGGGTCATCATGAAGAATTGATGAATCCTGCCCAAAAATGGGCTGAGCTGTTCTTTCATTCCATCACTGTGTACCCTATCTTTGAGTTGGCTCCTCTATTGGGACACCTTCAGCTATCTGGACTCCCATCTCTCCAGAGCTCTACACAGAAACTCTCTCCTCCACTGCTCCCTCCTCCCAATGGCTGCAGTGGTTCTCTGGGTTTGGTGCCTCATGTGCTCCCGCATACAGGGTAGTGGGTCTGGGTTGCCTGGGCCCCTGACCCGACTCTGGGCCCTGGTGATGGTCTCACTCATATTTAGGGAATGCCCACATGCATGTGTGGTGTCACTTGCCAGCTCATGTTGGGTCGCATCATGAAGAATTGATGAATCCTGCCAAAAATGGCAGGAACCCTATCTTTGACTCAGCTTCTCTGTTGGGACACCTTCACCTATCTGGACTCCCATCTCTCCAGAGATCTACACAGAAACCCTCTGGACTCTCTTAATCCTGAGTGAAGTGGCAGGAAAAACACAGCATCCTTCACTCCACTGATTCCTACCAGAACCACCTGCTCCCCTTCCTCTGTCCAGCCTTCTGCATCTTCTCTGTTCTTTGCTCCCCCCTGTATTCACTGAGGTGTAGCACTGCCCTCCCTGCCTCACAAAGGTAACTTCACTCAATAAAGGTCAACAAACTAGCTTCCAGGGAGGGCTGGTGATGGACACACACATGGACTGAATTAATAAAATGTTTAGCTGCGAGACTAAAAGTGCATCAATCTCATAAAAAGTTGACAAAAGTTGTTAAACTATGAGGACAAATGAGAGAGAAAGAGAGGGGTTCAAAAGAGCAGCAGAGAAATATAGAGATGGAAAGATGGAGAGAGAAAAAGAGAGAAAAGGAGGGGAGAGAGAAGAAAGAAAAAACAAAAAGAGGGCGAGCAAAGAGCCATCGGTTGGCCACTGCAATTACTACACCGTGTCGCACTTGATTATATTATATCATTGAAGATGATTATTGTCCGTTTGTGTGTTTTCTTCAGTGGAGGTGCATTGAGCTCTCAGGATCACTGTACCATCTCCTAATTCCATTACTTCCATTAGTTCCAGGAAAAGGGAAACTGATCAGAGAGATTCTCCCTCATTTCAATCCCACAGTGTCATGACCCTGAGGGAGAAGCAGCTGGTTGAGTTTAATGAGGTCATGTTACAATCAGAAATATTTATCTGAACCTTAAAATACTGATTATTAAACTTTTCCTTTTTAGAACAGCTGCTGCAGAGTATGAAAGAGCATGATTGGTTATGTACATGTTATTTAAATCTTCAGCATTTCAGTCATTAGCTAAATCTATGCCTGTGTGTGTGTTTGTGTGTATTTGCAGCTGCTGATCTCCAGCTGTTCTCGTTGTAAGACATGTGACTGCCTTGTGTATGACGAGGAGATTATGGCCGGCTGGACAGCCGATGACTCCAACCTGAACACCACATGCCCCTTCTGTGGAAACCCCTTCTTGCCCTTCCTCAACGTGGAGATCAGGGACATGCGAGGACCTAGCAGGTAGATGTTAAATTACCTTTAGTCCGCAGATCGATCCCGTCATGTATTTAATAATTGATTTCATCGTATGATAAACTAGCTGGATTTTATAAATATGCACATAAATATACATAATCCTTTAAGCGGATTCAGTCTATCACCTTCCACACTGACTTGACTTAAGTGTAATTCTCAGCTCATCTTATCTGCAGGCTCTTCCTTAAGGCTAGCCCATCGGTGGATGAGGCGATGACCTCATCGTACTCTGCCTCCACAGGTCTGGACACGGGGACATCCACCTTGTCAACACCATGTCCCACAACAGCAGTGTCCCCTCCCTTCCCTGTGATTTCTGTTCAGGAGTGCTCGAGCAGCAGAAGGTACTTGCTCATATTTTACATTTATTTACACACTATACCTGTGGAGGCATAGTTGTTAGCACTGTTGCCCCACAATAAGAACGTTGCGGGTTCTGTTCCCAGCCCTGGGGCCTTTGTGCGTGCAGTTTGCATGTTCCCCCCGTGCTTGCGTGGATTTCCTCCCACCGTCCAAAGACATCATTCTATCATTCATCTTCTACAGCTTATCCGTTTCCGGGTTGCAGGGGTGCTGGAGCCAATCCCAGCTCACTGGGCGAGGTACACCCTGGACAGGTCACCAGTCCATCACAGGGCCAACATACAGAGACAAACAACCACTCACACTCAGACCTATGGACAATTTAGAGTCACCAGTTGACCCAAACATGATGTCTTTGGATGGTGGGAGGAAACTGGAGCACCTGGAGGAAACCCACGCAAGCACGGGGAGAAAATGCAAACTCCGCACAGAAAGGCCCCAGGCCCGAGAACTGAACCCGCAACCTTCTTATTGTGGGGCAATAGCGCTAACAACTATGCCGCCGTGCTTCCCTATAGTACATTTCTTTTTGAATATGTGAAATTTCAATCAAAAGCTCATTTATGCATGTTGTTTCCTTGGCAATCACTTTTAAATGTATCCTCGGTAACTACGTAGCCTACTAAAGTCTGTCTATTTCAAGGTGTCTCTGTTAATATATATGATGGAAGATTCAGTGTGATGATGGCTTACAGACATTTGCAATAAATTATTGGTATCTGCCTGTAAGAGTCACAGCTGTGTGTCACAGTACTGACAGCTGTTCTGGTGCCGACACATCAGTAAGGTTGCCCTTCTTCGGGACAGGTATAATGAGCAGGAAGGAGTACTAGCAATATGCAACTTGCAAACAGATGTTATGGCACATTTTTACATCCTTGTACACCAAACTGAGGAATGAAACATTTATAATACAGAAGAGTTTTATGCAACCCAAAGGTAAAGAAATATGAGACTATAATTCTTTTTTTCTTTTTTTTTTGATTTGTTAAACATTGAGACTGTGAGCTGAGTTGTTCATTGTGTTCACATTCCTTGTTGTGTCTTCTCAGGACTCAAGCATCCAGGATCCAATGTATTAACATCCCCCCGGAGTGCCCACCAGGGGTCCTGTCACCTGTCGCACCCATGGCCCGCAGCGTCAGTGCCTTTGGTCCTCTGGATGCAGCACCCAGACCAAGCTGCCGTGTGCCTACGTCAGGCAGCCTCCCCAGTCGGCTCAACGAAACTAAAGTCAGTGTCAACACAGCCACAGAAGTTTCATATAAAGTCATATCTGAAGTTTCAAGTTATGAGCATTGACAGCAAAACATAAACACATAAAACCTGCTTGGTACTTGGTACCTTGATTATGTGATCCAGTTTGTCACACCGTAGCCACAGCCCAACACGGACCGTGCTTTATGGTCTGTTTTCTTCTAAAGACTAAAGGCTGAAACAATAAACTAGGAAAATAACCCTGCTTCTCACAATTTATCACCTCAGAAAAGTTTTCCTGTTGACTTTGATACAATCTGACTTTTTTACAACCAGTGAATTAGCCCCCTGGTGGTCATCAGATACAATGAAGGTTTAAGGCTTTTCAGCATTAGTTCAGTCTCTGTTCTCATTCAACTGGTTTCAACATCTGCTGCTCAAAGTTCAAAAAGCAGAAAGACAAAATGTAGCAACTACCTAGTGACTGTATCATTTAACAGATAAAAGGACTAAAGCTACACTCATAGTCATGGCAGATTATTCAGTTCACCCCCCACCTCCCCTCCCCCTCATTAACTTTGCTCTTAGCATTAAGAAGTCAAACTCTTATAATTAGTGGCCTTCCCAGGATCCACTGAACATGGAGTGGCGGCTCCACAACCCAGAGCCAGTGACAGTCCCATACCTGAGCCCACTGGTGCTGTGGAAGGAGCTGGAGAGTCTCCTGGAGAACGAGGGAGACCCAGTGATCACGGAGGCTGACATAGTGGACCATCATCCTATCATCTACTGGAACCTGGTCTGGTACTTCAGACGCCTGGAATTGCCTAGCAACTTACCTGGTCTCATTCTCACCTCAGAGCACTGCAACAGGGATTCACAGGTGAGACACACTGATCATCACTTTAGTGTCATTCTGAGGTTACAGAGGACTGAATTTCATCTCTGCCCTGTTTTCACACCCAGTAGTAATATCACAGTGCACTGACACACCAACACCCCTGTACAGAGATTTTAGCTACTGTCCTGTGGCTCCTTTGGATCCAGATTCCACAAGGTTAAGTTAAATGACAAACTGGGAGCCAAACTAAGCAACACAATATGTGGATCTACCTGTAATTTTTAAATAACACACATTATCTTAGAAATAGAAATAGAAAAAAACTGAAATCAAGCAAGTCACGACAGTTAGTAATTGTTTTTGTGTCATGAATTAAAGACAAAATGGGGAAAATGAAAATGAACTGATGATTATTTCAAACAAATTCAGATGCATGTGGAATCATCTGTGTTTGATATTATTTTAATAATTGTGCTTAAGGCATTTAATAAGTCCATTTGTTGGTTGCATGAAGTGAATCTGAAGCGACCTACTCACAGTGCCTCCCTCTCTCTTGGCCCTTCTCAGGTGCATCGTCACTGGATGTCAGAGGACAGTAAACATGTATTGATACAGATCCTGTGGGACAACCTCAAGCTTCACCAGGACCCCATACATCCTCTCTACATCCTCTGGAACACATACAGTGAGTCACAATGCCAACAGGTTCTCTTAATAGTTTCAGTGAATCGGATCACGAGTGAACAGCTCTGAGACTGTCACGTCATACCTGGTTTTCCCTGGACCACTAATATGATCTCATTTCCCAGATTTATTTGCAAATAAACAGGTATGTGTTGCAGGTCTGTAGTCACGATACTTGTGAAAGAGTAATACCAAGGGGTGAGCTGCATGAAGCTCTACAGATAAAAAAACGTTTTATCCATTTGAAATGCTAAAATGTTTTCAGTTAGTGCTGATACAACTCTCATGACTAATGGCTTTGCAGGAGATGCTGGTATTTATTGGTTCTGGCCCAGATCTTTCAGATCACACACACTGTAAACCGTGCACAGACCTGTCACCTGTCCAGCAAGGAGGCTACACTGTGTGTCATCAATGTAGCCCAAAACCAAAAACCCCCTTATACTTGCTAATTTTGTTGTAAAGGGTATTTGTGTGTCCATACAACAGCCCAGATACATATTCATCAGGTCTTTTACTCAACTCTCACAGGAGCCAAATTAGGAAGAGAATCTGGTGAACTGTTTAGTTATAATAGAGGGAAGAATCAGTGATCTGTAATACACTACAACATTAGAAGTGTGATTATTAGAAGAAGTAATCATGAGAACAACTGCACATCAGCTGGATGTGTGATCACTGTAAATGAACGGACTCATGCTAATGTGTGTAGCTTAGCTAACCTGTTGTAATTGACTGTCATATGGAGAGGGGGCATGGAGGCAACGAGCTCGTCCTGCTAACAGCCTCTGTCTGCTCTCTGTTTTCCAGGGCTTAATTGTACTCTGTTGTTAGAAAGTGAGTGTTCATCTCTGCTGCAGTCTCCCACAGATGAGTCCTGTTGTGTTGTGCTCTGGCTGTCCTGTCTGAGGCCTGCTGTCTAAGTGTTGTGTGTCCTCTGCTCTGTGCATTGCAGTATTGTCTGTGAAAAGTCAGCCTATAGTTTTCATGGTTTCAGTGTGTCTGTGCAGTGTGAAATCTGTGAAAGCTTTTATTTTTTTATTTTTATTCGTTGAAACAAAGACTAAAAAATAACATCACATAACATTACAACAACACATGACGTAATGTTTCATCACAAATGTCATTTGTATATAGTCCTTTTCTTACAGGTATGTGTAAATGAAAGTACAAAGACGACTGATGAGCTGATAAAAAGGACAAAAACAGAATATAAGTAAACAACATAAGACACTAACATGACAACAGAACAACAACATGATGACATAAGACATGATGATGACATGCACTTCCACAAAGGGACAAAAATCTTAGAGATTTTAGTTATCGCTATACTTATCTTGTTTGCAGTGTTTTACATTAGCACAGTTATGTATTTTACTCTATTTTTACTTTATTAAGAGAAATATAGAAAGGGAAATTAATAAATTAATGGTTTTGTAGTGAAATCTGACTATTTTGACCTAGCTCTCTATTTGAATGTGGGTTTGTATATGTGTCTGCTCTACTTTTCAGCTTGTGGACATGAACATTAAAGATTGTCACATAGCAACTTTAAAAGATTAATATTGCTGCAGCGCTTCAAGGGCTGGGTACTGATCAGCACCCACTTCATCCTCACAATCCTGAACATTTTTATACATTAAGCATTTGATACTATTTATCCAATCACGAGCTGCACCAGATGGGATGGGAACATCTGTACAGCTGTTCTATCAAATCAGCCCTGTAAACATGGACTCACTGCAGTATCTAGAGCTGTTAAAAACTTTAAAAAACTAAGTAAGACTGTTGTTTGTTTCTTTTTTTTGTGGTTCGTAGAGTGTGAGTTCCAATTTGATATTATTTGATTATATGCTGGAACCAACTATTATGTTCATTATCAGTTAACTGCAAAGTCCATGAAGCATCAGAAGGTGTTAAAAAGTTAAAATAACAATAAACATTTTAATTATAACAAGAAAAGTAAAACGAGCAGGATTTTTGAGAAGCTAAATCAAACATTTGATTCACTATTTTTGCTTGAACAAGGAGTAAAAATAACTTTTTTTTTCTATATTGAATTTCACAAATTCAGAGCAGCCTACAAGACAGACCACATGGGTAAAGCACCAAAGATGAGTCGCAAGTAGCAAGGTAATTAATTGACCATTTAAATCTGCTTGGTAATTTATTCTTAAACCTTAATGGTGCTTTTTTTCTTTCTCAAATACGGATAGAATAATAAGATTATAGTTGATCAGCATTTTAGTCGAGTATATTGAACTTATTACTTTGTTGACAAGTACAAACCGGCGCCTGATTGGTTTGCTAACCACCTTCTAAAAAATATAATGTAACAAGTTTTTTATCTGACTGAGTCCAGGAAATGCAGTGAACCAAGAGATCAATTGGAAAACCAATCATAAATTTACCAAATTCACAGATTAATAATTTACGGAATACTTTTCTCCATGATACATATCAGATTCTGTTTATCAGGTTCAACAAAATTTTGAATATTTTAATCTCATATCATT
This sequence comes from Remorina albescens, assembly GCA_034769265.1. Lineage (NCBI taxonomy): Eukaryota > Metazoa > Chordata > Actinopteri > Carangiformes > Echeneidae > Remorina > Remorina albescens. Next base: position 17,435,544 of record CM068479.1, read on the forward strand.
TAAATTTAGATTCACTGATGAAACAAAATGTATTGGACTCTTTATATAGTGAAATATTAATTTCTTGATAACCTAATCCCACATAACATGTTTTTGTTTTCTTTTTATATAAAAAGAATTATAGACAAATACATTGATAAACACTTTTCAGCTGTATTAAAATGTTAACCTCATTAAATGTCCTATAATGTTTGTTAATGCTAAAATGCTAAACATTATATTTTTTATGGTTAAATTTAAGTGTATGTAAATTAAAATGTTTCTTAATTGATTTTATTAAAAATGTATTTTATGTATTACTATGAAATATTGATCATCGTAGAAGAAATATGAATGATTATTAAAGATGATTGTATTCTCCACACAGTAAATCTAATTAATTAGATCATTAGGTTACCATTACTGTTTTACTGGAGTGATGAAGCCAGTATTGGAAGTGCTGCTTTTTACTGGTACAGATACCCAGCCCCAAGTGCTCCGCAGGTCTCACTCAGACGTACCATCCGCATTGTGTGTCATTGTTATCCTGTGTTTTGTACACATGTGACAAGTTCACTGCTGAACTTTGTGTGTATGTGTCTGTGTGTGTGTGTTTTAGCAGATGTGGGTTACCCTCTGTCCCGACCAGTCCCAGAGGAAGAGAAGCCCTTCAGCGAGGAGCTGCTGCAGGGTGTGGTGAAGAGCATCCAGAGAAACAACGTCAGCAGGCCAATGGCTCAGCTGCTGCAGCTGCTGGGTCAAACACTTGGGGTCAAAAGGCAAAGGTGAGCAGACATATGTCATACAGGGCGTGTTGATCCTGAACTGACCGAGTCATCACCTCTGGGAAATATCAACTCTGATACCTAAACTTGTGTATCAGCTATGTATTACTGACCCTGTTATCTGGTTCAGGTTATATAAACCATAAGTTTACTATTTATCATCTAATTTTACTGTCATCAAAAATAAAACTGGAAAAAGTTGCTTTTTTTCAAAAAAATTTTTAAGGAAACTGCAGCAACAATTTAGCAAAATTAGTGATTTTTTTTAGTAAGTGTATAAACATGTGCATTTGTCTAAAAAGTAAAACTGATGCTAAACTGTCATTAGCATGATTTAATGACAGTGTTAATGACCATGACCTCCACTAGTTGTAAAAAAGGAGTCAGGTTGTATTGGAGTCTATGTGAAATGTTCCCACTTTTCATTTGATTTATTACCTTGATAAATATTTTCCTAATGAGTTTGTGGTCTCGGTCTCTAGTTTCAAGTCTTCTCCAATACAGCATGATGTTAATTTTTTAAATGATGGTTTAACCCTAACCCACTATTGATCTTCAAATGAAGCCTCTCAAGGAATCAGTCCCTGAATTTCTACACAGCTTGATTTATTAGAGATCAGCTCTTACCTGCTCTAAAACAGTAACTATCAGCAGCTCTGCAACACAACTTCCTGTAGAGGAAACAGCTTGACTAAAACAGTGAGCTTCTTAATGAGTCGTGTTTAAGCCGTGGGTGTGAAGGCACCAAATGAATCCATCCATGGTAATAATCATTTTAATAGACTGCAGCCTACTCCACAACGCACCAGTGCCATTAACCTGAACTAAAATTGTTCCAGGTTTCATTTTGTGTTGTTATCATTAGAGTCAAGACATATGTTTAGTTTCTGTAGCAATGGGAAAATGATTTGATTTTCACACCTCCCCCCATTGATTCACACTGTTACTAAACTGTTGAGTTGAGACTCAATCATTGACCACCACTCATTTCTTTTCAGGAGTTTGTACAGAGACATCCTCTTCCTCTCTCTTGTAGCCCTAGGAAAAGATAATATCGATATTGGTGAGTCCATAATAATATATTTTTTTTGATATCCACAAATTTTTTACATCACTGCCAGTGATACATTTTTTGCTGACTATTGTTTGGTTTTGGAATGAAGATTTAAAAAAAATAAAAGGGGGGCAGAAAATTGTCTTTAACCAACACACTGACATTGACTTTCATAAAATTGATACTGGGAAAGTCTGACCTGATTACTCTGTTGTGTTTTCCCTGTTTGCTGTAACTCCATCATTTGCTTTGTTTTTATTTGGTTTTGAACTCTGTCTGCTGTTTGGATGGAAGTGAACAGTAATCTGTTGTTAATTAATGGAAAAGCAGAACTGGGCCTAAAGGGGCTATTTGTAAGTTCTGCGATTGCTGCAAAACTAACATTAGCATTGACAGCTGATTAGTTACCAGTTGAGAAGGAAAGTAGTGAGTTTAGCATCAAACTTAATTCCGTTACTCACCAACATCAGTCTCTGGAGATGGAAATAAACCCTGTTAACTCCTATCTCTGTCAGAGCTTTTCATGGATCAAAGTTAGCATGCTAACCAGCTAACTCTGCCCTCAAGACGTAGCAGAGGATGTCAGATCATCTATTATAATCTCTGTTCTTGTAAATACACAATGGCAAGAGCCCTCCCGTCTCTCTCCCAACAAGTCAGTCAACTTTATTTATATAGCACATTTACAACATCAGTCGCCAAAGTGCTGTCCAATCACATATTAGCATAGTATAAGGCATGATCATCTATACATATAAAAATGAAGTCCTAATAAAATATACTCAAAAGCATTAAATAAATCAGATGAAAGTCAAGATGACTCACCTAACTGGGGCCGAATTCAAAAGAGAAGAGGAGAGTCTTCATGAAAGTTATAAAATGCTCAAGTGACAGCTGAGCTCTGATGTGAAGAATTAGGCTATTCCAGAGTTTAAGGGCTCTATCCCCTCCTACAGAAAAGGTTCGATCCTCTCACTTGCTGAGCCTGGACCTGGGTACTGGCAGGAGTACCTGGTTAGAAGACCTCAATGCTCTGGTTGTAGTGTGAGGCTGTAAAAACTCAGATGAATAGGAAGGAGCCAAAACTTTTAACCATACAAGTAACCACATTGTGGCGGAGAAGATGTTCATATAGCCCCTTTAAAGACAGTGCAGTCTTTTGATCTATAAACAATCTAGCTCTAATCCGTTAACATTTGCCCTGAAATGAAAACACCATGAAGATGTGAAACTGTGTGTCTCCAGCATAAGAGACAGGTTGTAAAGTTTGTAATAATGTTGATGTCTCGTCCTCCTCCAGACGCCTTTGATCGTGAGTATAAGTTGGCATATGACCGCCTCGTGCCGAGCCTGGTGAAGCTGACCCATAACTGTGACCGTCCTCCCAGCACGGGGGTCATGGAGTGTCGCCGGACTTTTGGAGAGCCTTACCTGTAAACGCTCACCTTCACACGCCAGGGTCAACACCCACCTCTCCACCACTGATTTATTCATCATTGCTTTAAAAATAGCTCAGGAAACACGTTTGAAGACTGTGAATGTGCACTACCGGGAGAAAAAAATGACCATAAAGGTACAGATGACTGTGGTCAGCACTATGTAGCTGGAAATAGAGTAAATAAAAACAAAAAAACACATTTTCCAGACTGGAAACACCCCGTTCATACACCACCTTATCCTGTCATTGAGTCAGACTCACCTGCTTTCTTCTAAATCCTGTGAAAATGGTTCAAACTGTCAGTACACAGCAGTAGAGGATTTTTAATGCAGCATTTATATTATATAGTCATACATTATATGAAGACTAATATTAGCAATATTTTAACTTGAAGTCTATTTATACAGAGTCAGCTTTATTTATTGTTGTTGTCTTCTTGTCGGGCGTAATGTCAGTTTATTTTGTGCTGCAGTTGCTGTTTGCCGTCTCAAACTTTAGACTGGGACTCGCTGCTTATTTCCACCAACATGTAGAGAAGACATTGTATGTTAGTGTCTCTTCTAAAAAAAACAAAACAAAACAAAAAACTGTCAGTCATTCATGGTGTTGGCTTAAGTAAAAAAATTTAATTAGAGTGGCAGTGATTAATCCACAGACAAAACAACTACATTTAAAACAGACACTAGATAAAACAACAGAATGATTACATAAATGACTTAATATTAGGGCTAGTTTGAAAATGAAATCAATTCTCTGAGTAAGATTCAGTAGAATAATCTGATATTGGTCATATTAATCTAACAACTCTGGGATCCATTCTTCATTCAAACTATGTACTAAAAATACAAAATGTTTTTAGTAATGAACCAGGTTAGAGCAATATTTTGCAGCATTGATTCTTGATTCTTCATATTAATCAGAAATTGTGTTGTAACGGGAATATCTCTTAAATCAGGAATCAGTGGCAGCACCCAGCCTTACTAAATAATCAGCTGATTGACCAATAATGAAAAGAATCTTTAGTTCCAGCCCTAAATTGAATGTGAGAAACCACTTCTGAAGCAGCCTATAGTGTTTGTCCAGTGTCTGTGTTATCCCATTATCACTACTACGTTCTGCCTTTCAGTCATTTTTATTTCATGTTTACATTTTTAACTTGTCAATCTTTTATCATTTATGCACAATAACCTTTTCAAGATATCAACACCAGTGGAAAACCGTGTTAATGTCAGTGTTGCTGTTGGGATGAAGCAAGGACGATCGCAAAACACACACCTGAAGTCATAAAATGTTTTTTACGCTCATGCCTGTGGCTTCACCTGAGTTCACAGGTGAGTTGAAGGTCAGGGGGCAGGGGGACAGCTGTGGCTCACTATCTTTCCCAGCTCAGGGCCATCTTCAAATTCCCAAAATTGCAGACCAAATAATACGCTCAATAACGCTTATATAATAATACACTCATCTGGATTGTCTTCCCCTTCTGTCTAATGACCAGCTGTCCATTTTGCAATGAATGTTATTATCCTTTATCTTTTTCTGCAGGTTCCTTTAAAATGCTAAGCTGGCCGCTAAGTTGCCTTTTAACTTAACTGGCCCGGGACATGTTAGTTAGGGGTCTTAGTGTCCCATAACTTCTCATGTTTGACACAACACATACCAGATGTGGGTTTACTCACCAAAGCCTAAGTCCTCTCTGTCACATCAAATTCATTTAATGAAATTCAGTCAAAGGCGTCTCCATCCCAATAGTAGCACTGTCTTGCCAACTAGATGCCACTGAGAATATTCCTTTTTGTCCTAGACCATGCTGGTTACATTGGCTCATCACAGCGTTGGGTCTTAATACAAGTTTTTAAAGATTCTAAAGATCAGTTCATTTTAAAACATTTTTATTTTAATTTAAATAACTTTTTTTTTTAAACAAAATTGTAATATTTGCAAATGATTTGTGAAACATTTCTTGTATTTTTCCACCACACAGCTAGGAAACTGCTGCGTAATCATTTTTCTGTCAGTGCAGATGAACAACTCTGGTTGGTTCTTCATGAAGCTGCTTGAATTTCTTAAAGGGAAATCTTGGTGTTCTGCAACCTTGTTTATAGTATCAGAACTTTTTATTACATCATAATATCAAATCTTTTTATTATATCATATATTAAACTCAGCTGCACAGAAAAGAGCTGAGGTCACTATAATATTGATGAGGGGCTGTTGCCCTGTCATGAGTTTAGCTGCACTTTAAGGTTACAAAGGTGTAAACCTGTGCTATCTGAATCAGCGATCAAATTCCAGGTTTAACATTCAGTGTGAGGACAGCTTTGTAAAGCTCACATTTAATTTCTATACTTTCATTTTTTTTTCTTCAAGGCAATGCTTATCAATGCTGATATAATTATGTGTTTACAATTAAAGGTTTCACTTCTGCAGAAACAGGAAAAGTGACAAACAGAACAACCAGTTTTTACACCGTGTCATCGTTAAATGACATCTCCTGTTACCGCTAAATAGTGAAACAAACAATGTCAGACCAGTGGAAGTTTAACTGTGAACTAATGCTCTATATTTAAAGGACTTGTACTGGAAAATGGTGCCGACTGGAGATGGTACCCCCCAGCATGATGAGGTTTCTGCAGCTTCAACTGAGCCTGCTCTTTGAGCTGCTGGATTGTTAAGTTTAAGTTCTGGATCAGCTGGACCTGTTCAGGACAGGAAAGTGTTTTCAAACTGGAGAACATCTCACAAAATAGCTTTACCCAGATTGTCACTTCCAACTCTGGTTCTTCAGCCTCATATCTGAATTAAGATGGCTCCTGTGATTTCTTTACAGTTAGAAGGTTATATTTGGTTTCGTTTGTGTTATTTGAAATCATCAAATATCTACAGATCCGCATCAGAGGGTTCTGGATAGGGATGTCACAGCTTTAGGATAATGCGCTAAGCATCCCTCAGAGGTCAAATGTCTCAGTGTCTGTATGAAAGTCACACGGCAGCTTTAGCTTCAGGCCAAAAGGGATTCACATTTTAGTGATCCAGTTTTTTTTCTGTTCAGTACATATCCAAGCCCTTGAGATAGTTTCCTGTTAAAGTACAGGAGTTTAGGCAAGTCACTTAAAATTAAATGATAAAGTTGGCAAAACAATATGAGAAAAGAAAGAGAATCAGCCAAAAGAAAGCGTTTTTTGTCACACAACAACAACATAGACTGACTGGGAGGCTAAACTGCCCGTACACAGAAAAAGACCTAAATACCACAACAGACAGACTTTAATGGAAGAGTCACACAGCTTATCTGCTGGGAAATGACCCTCTGTGGTGTTGGGATGTATTCCCTGCTCCTAACTGATGACACAGATACAGCTGTGTCAGTCACCGGCTGGAGAAAAGGGGAGGACACATCAACCACACTGACCAGAACTTACTCATCAGCCATAACATAACAACCACCTGCCCAATATTGTGTAGTTCCCTCTTTTGCCATCAAAAAGAGCCACTCAAGGCTGGACTACCCCAGACCTCTGAGGATGAACTGTGGTATCTGGACCAAGAAGTCTGAAGCCTTTTTCTTGCTTCAACACAGCAATTCAGGACAAAATGTTCACTTGCTCCCTTGTCTATCCCACCTCATGATAGGTGCCATGGTAACAAGATAATCTGTGCTATTTACTTCACCTTTCAGTGGTCATGTTATGGCTGACAAGTGTCAATCCCTCTGACTGAGGCAAAAATCCAGAACCTGAGGTTTTTCAAAGTCTGTTTTACCACCCAGATAACGGCCTGCTCTCAAGTACAGGAGATGCAGAAAATGCTACATAGAAATCAAATTAGTGTTGACATTTGTCAGGTAAATGTTGTACTTTTCTGTGCACATACAGAATCTGTTCACATTTACTTCAAACAAAACTGGAGTACTTCTTATTTGCCTTAAAACTGAGGAAATGACACATTATAATGGGTTATTTTAAGATCTGAAAGGAAAAAAAATACCTGATCATTCAATGATCACAGATTGTGATTGTGGGAAGAACTGGATTTTGTCAGTGTCACCACACTTTATGTTTTGTTTTCATGTGGTTGTTAATTGGGTATGACTGACAGACTGACACAGTGGTTGATGGAGGACCTGGAGCTGATAAAGGTCTCATGAATGTCAGCCATGTGTGTGGATTGTGGCATCCAGAACTGGAAAAATCAGTAACCTGCACTTTGTCCAGAGAAAGTGAACTGTTTCATCCCGTAAAGTTCAGCAGCTCCTGAAAAGGACACATCGACTCTGATGACAGCAGCTCGGAAAAGCTGCCAGCCATCTGTGGATTTCTGTTGTGTTAGAAAAAAAAAGTTGTACAAATGAATGGTTTTGCAGAAACTGGGCCATGTAAATGTGAACTTGCCCTTTGTAGAAATCACATTTTATAACAAATTATTCACTTGTTCTGAGGTCCTGAGAGATGTGGTGAAGGTTCTGTAGAGAGCCCAGATCTACAGGACTGTTAAACTGTAAATAAAATCACTTACACTCAAACTTTTGGCTTGTTAATGATCTGTTTTTAATTTACATAGACACACAATATGGATGTAAATAAGACAGGTTAAAAAAATGGTGACAATACACTCAGTGTGTTTGCGAAAAATGATGAACTTTGGTTCACAAGAACGCTCCCCAGGGAACATTCACACATTATCATCTCTGTTCCTTCCTAACATGGTAATCTTACAATGCTGAACTCCACCGTATGACCAAAATAACTGTATTTATTATAATGGACACTTAACAAATGCAGACATTATAACATTTCTTTAGTGTTCATGTGACCACTACTAAAAAGAAATGCTAAATAATTAACAGTAAAATTGTTAGCATTGGCACCCTAAAATGTTAATAGTAGCACATTTAATGTTAACACGTTACTAACATGCTAAATCTGAGACAGTAAATGTCCATTGACTTTATTGTGATTCCAGATTTCCCTGATACAAACAGCAGGGACTGAACCCGGACCTGGACTCTTCTGTTAAAGGCGTTCAGTTGATGGCTCATCTTTGACTGTTTTCTGACCGCTCTGTCTGGACTCTCAGCCCACTGGTTCCTCCTGAGGCCATAAATCTCTGAAAATGAAGTGTTTCCTTCTGACGATTGAAATTGAATATCTTCTCTCTGTGCTGTAGTGATGACTGTATTCACGGCCAAACAGGAAATGTGGTTCATCCAGTAAACTTCTCACAACATGCAAAACGACACAGCAGATTTGTTTCCACACACTCTCCCCTTCTTTAACACACCTGCCTAGGCACTTACTAAGAGTATGTCTGGTTAAGAGTTTAGTTTACTGTTTTCTAAATGAGGCGCCCACATCACATCTGCTTTACAATGTTCTGCCACCTTTAGTTCAAATGAGTTTAATTCATTTTGGCTTTATTTTTGAGTCACTATCTCTGCTGCTTCCATTTTTCCATTTCTACCACTGAAAACATTCCCCCCAAATGTATTATCACCCTCCCCTTTCCTGTAACATTTGCAAACACTTTCAACAGCTGTTGTTTAAAAAAATTTTATATAAAATGAATGAGTAGAAATTTAATTGATCTATGACTTTGTGAGCTTTTTTTTTTTTTTTTAAGATGTACATCTTCTGGTAGAGCCAAGCAGCGAAACAGGAAGGATGGACTCACACATCGGTTGGTTTTTCATTGAGATGAATTTAAAACATGAGCAAAAGTATTATGTCTGCGATTACAGGACGCGTTCACCTCAGTGTGTTTGTAGGTTTTTCTGGGCAGAAATTTATTAGCTACATAAACAATGTATTGACAAACAGGCAAACACAGAGATGAAGAGGCCACAGTGAAGTGATTATGGAAGTGCTTCCCTAGTCACACATTATCTGCAGCTCACAGATGAATATTAAATAGTTTGACTGGGCAGACTTCCCACTCTGTTTACACCTTCATCACAGACGGAGTGGAGTAGGTCAGGGTTTGGTGGAGGAAAGGTGCAGTATTTAGGTGGTTTCTATGGTTGCAGCTTCCTCACACATGTAGCAGGCCAATGCACCCACCAAGTTTAAGCTTCTTGTGGCAGTTTCTGGGTATTTCCGCAGGATGAGCTAACAGTGTTTGGACAATTTCTGCAACACATGTTGACAGGTTAATGCAGATATGAAGAAGTGAATTCCAATAAAATGTCAGACCAGATCAATGATAGAAAAATATATTTATCTGTGACATGATTGCTTTTCAGTGGCTATTAAAAGATAAAGGGGAAGGATTTGTTGCGTTGAATTACATCACTTCACCTAGAGCAATAAATAATGTCCATCTTTGTTCATTTTCCCTCACTTCTACAAACAAATGCTCCAATTTCACCTGGTTAGTGTTGTAAGATGCAGAAATTAATGTAACGATTGAGGTCATACTAACCAGCAGCCCCAATATCCCTGTCACCTAATAGCAAGAAGGTTCTGGGTTTAAAAATGGGTCTGGAGTCTATGGCTATGTTTACACAGCTGGCCCAAGTGGAACGAATCAGATCCCCCCATTTCAGAATTCAATGACAGCAATCGTCATAATTATGTACAGACGGAATAGAGTAACAAAGAAGAGGGAAGGATAAAATTGCAAAAAACGCCAAAAAGGATTTTGAATAAAATAAAACACCAATAAGTCCAATAAGTAAAGCAGTCTTTTTGTTTTCACCCAGCTGAAAGGTCCCATCCACTGAAGTGTATACAGCGTCTCACTAAATTTCATTCACCTCAGTACACAGAACACACTGAACCTGAATGATGCCCATGAACAAAGACTCGCCTTGTAGTTTAATTTGTAAATTGGTTGATTTGTCATCTTATTTGAGATTTTCTTTTACAGTGTGACTTTGTTTGCTGTTGCCTGATCTTTTCATAAATGTATAAATGGTCATGCTAAAGGGCATGGCCTCTGTAAACTGATCCTTCTGATGAAAGCTGCGAGCTATTTAACATGTATATCACCAGGACACCAGTAATACCAGTAGAAGAAATAAAAGCCAATGAGGAAAATGCCATCACTGCCTTGACATCAGACACATGTAGAAAAACTACTTCAAATAAATAAATATGTATCAGACCTCTTCAGAGCTTAATGGAGAGCTGACCGCTTGAATTGGCTTTTTTGGAACAGGCAAACTAAAACATGCAGGTCATAATTGGGGAGCTGTGTTTGACAGGCCCGTGCTGCTGCTGCTGAGGCTGATGAGAGCGGTGAGCTGCAGTTATCTGGAAGTTCATCAGCATGAAGAGCAACGTGTAATATGTGTTACCATAAAAATATTGATTTGAGCAGCTTTAGGTTGCATCATGGGTACCTTGGGAAATTCGACTAAATCAGGTCCAAACGTGTCAGTAACCCCTGCCGGGTTACACCTGTTTCTGCCAAGCTCATCAGTTCCTTTACCTTCACTTGCCTGCCAGCATAAATATTCTACCACTCCTCACACACTTACAGATTGTTCTTTGTATCATGCAGGAGTTTACAGCACTCAGCCCCAGACTGAGCTCTTTTTGCTGCCTGCTTCATGTCCGTCCTGGTAAGCACACCTGCCTTCTGAACCTGACTGCAATCTTTGTCTGCTCTTTGAATGTTTCCTGTCTGCATGTGTTCCCTCCCCGGAAAGTTCTGCTAGATCGAACCATCACCAAAGGTTCTGATCTTCTGACTGCAAAGATCTTCTCCTCTGTCTCAGGTAGTGAGGGACTGGACTACATTGTGTTTACCTGCTCGCTGCCACAAACTGTCTTCAATAAGCGGCAGCCCGTCTTCTGCATTCCCTGCTCATCTGTACCAGAGCCAGCCTTCAGAGATAGATACATGCTGTGTGCTTTCCTGTGCTGCTTTCTTGGCTGAATGAAAGAGTCATCACAAATCCTTCCTGGTCCAGTATCGTGCTGCAGCTGGGTCCTGAGCTTTGCCCCTTACAAAACAAGCCCTGAATGTGTTAAACCAGAGTCTCCATCTGTTCTGATGGAACTATTATTGTTTATGATTCTTTCTTCTCCTGCATCTTTATTGTTGAATTTATGGTTACTTCAACTTTATATGTATGTTTATAAAATAAACATATGTGTGGTTTAAATGGGCAGCACTGTGGCATAGTGACTAGGGCTGTTGCCTCACAGCAAGAACGTCGTGGGTTCACTGCCTTTCTGTGCGGAGTTTGCATGTTCTCCCTGTGCCTGCGTGGGTTTCCTCCCACCGTCCAAAGACATCATGTTTGGGTTAATTGATGACTCTAAATTGCCTGTAGGTCTGAGTGTGAGTGTGAGTGGTTGTTGGTCTCTGTCTGTCTCTGTGTGTTGGCCCTGTGATGGACTGGCAACCTGTCCAGAGTGCCCCCCCGCAACCTGGGAACGGATAAGTGGTAGAAAGTGAGTGATTGGATTCACTGACTGAAACAAATGAAAAGAGACAGAGAAACTTTGATCAGATAAAACAGGAGAATATAAAGTATTCATTTGCTATGACACAGTGCAACATAAAAGGCCCAATATTAAATGTAGTAGAGGACACTGGCAGAAAGATTGTCTCTTTATGGTTATGCATCCATTGCAGACACTTTGGTTAACCATCTCTCTGTAGATGTTTCTTTTTGGATGCTTTGTATTTTCTTTTTGTCTTTCTTAGTGATTATTTTGTCTGTTTGTTTTGTTTTCACACAGCACATAAGATCACGTGGCCTCCTGTGTACATGCTTTAATTGCATCATATGTGGATTACTGTAACCGTTTTTAACCTGTCTGAACAGCTCCTCCCTACTGTGCCCTACAAACTGTACAAAACACTCCTTCCACGCTTTTAACAAAATCAAACAGATGGACACATGTGCAACCCATTTCATCATTTCCGCACTGAATTCCTGTTCATTTTAAAGACCATTCAAAATTTTTACTCCTCACTTTTAAAGCCTCGTGATGTAAGGCTCCAAATTATATAGCAACAGAATTTCTTAATCCACACAACATTGGATAAACTTCAGGTCCTACGTTCTGGGTCTTTTAAATGCACCATCAACATTTGTGATGGGTCAGGTTAGCAGCCTCTCACTAAGACTGAGATCTCTGGACTGTGGACTCTGTGAATCTGTTCCAACATGCTTTTCCTTTTAGTGTTTCAGCTTGTGCTTCTTACTTTGCTTTGTTTTTAGCCTATTTGGTTGTATTCTTATGATTGTAAAAACCTTTGCGAATAGTTTGCTAACGGTGCTATATCAACAAACTGTACTTGCTTTTGGGCATTTTTAGTATCAAATCAAATCAGATTTATTTGTATAGCCCCAAATCATAACAAAGTTACATCAAGGCACTTTACATATAGAGCAAGTCTAGACCAAACTCTTTATAAAATCATTTAAAGAGACCCAACAGATCCCCCGGTGAGCAAGCACTCGGCGACAGTGGCAAGGAAAAACTTACTTTAAGAGGCAGGGGGGGCGGCCATCTGCCTCGACCGATTGGGTTGAGAGAGGGAGAGAGAGAGGCATAAATTTGGGTAGAGTAGGGAGAGAAAGAGAGCAGGAGGAGGGGATATTCAAACAGGTGTAGGCAGGAACATGATGCTGCATGAAGTTCATAGAAATGATGCTGTATAGAATTCATGAAGATGTGGGAGCAGCAGGCATTGCAGGAACATGGGATGGTGATGATTCATCACCCTGCAGGATGAGGACAGGGAGAGAGAGGAGAGGAGCTGGGAGAGACAGAGACTTCGGGAAAACATGGTTAGTAAATGCAGTGCACATGCTTGGAACTGAGAGAAACTGGGATTTCGGAGAAGCAGGTTGTTGGTATGTCAGCGCATGCAAGGGGGAGAGGGAGAGAGAGAGAGAGGTGCTTCCCCCAGCAGTCTAGGCCTATAGCAGCATAGCTAAAGAGTAATTGAACTTTAACTTTTTAACTATAAGTTCTGTCATACAGAAAAGTTTTAAGCCTGATCTTGAAAATTGCTAAAGAGTCTGCCCCCCGGACCGATACTGGAAGTTGGTTCCATAGAAGAGGAGCCTGATAACTGAAAGATCTGCCTCCTGATTTACTCTTGGAGACTCTAGGAACCACAAGTAAACCTCCATCTAGAGAGCGGAGTGGCCTACTAGGACAGTAAGGAACTATGAGCTCTCTGAAATATGATGGAGGTGGCCAGTAATAGCTTTATATGTTAACAGAAGGATTTTAAATTCTATTCTGAATTTTACTGGCAGTCACGGTTACTAGTAGTCACCAGTTTAACTGTTTCATGTGTTTGCAATGACAAAGTATTCTAATTCTAATCCATCCACAAGTAAAGGGCAAATAAAGTATGCTGAATTGTAATAGTCAAAGAGTATACTAAATAAAAGTGGACTGCAGGTTAACTTTAGTTATTTTATTCTTCATTTTGATCTTAAAAGGGTAAAAAGGTTACACTGCAGGTTATTACTATGTCCTACAGCATGAAAGCATTGAAGTTTGGCATTCACAAGCTGAAACTATCACTATAGAATTATTGTTGTGTGGTTAGTTTGATCTCAGTAAATGGCGGTTAGATGCTGACTGACCGCTGGAACATCTGGACTGACCCTGAAGGACCATGATGTGGTCCAGCGGATCCCAGACTAACAGGGAGTTGGAGGGGGCATCAAACATCTGAGCAGGCCGGCCTCTGGTGTCTGTTGTGGCTCTGTGTGAGCTGACTTATCCCAGCTTGTTGTGTTGATGTTGTGGTGATGTTCTCCATGATCCGGAGGAGAACCCACCGTCCGTCCGTCCAACTACCTCTGGATCCTGCAGGGTGCGTAAAGAGGTTTGTTTATGCAGCACTACTTTTGTGTACATCCGACAATTACTACAGAGACTAATATAGCGGTCTCCGGCATAATTTCAAGAAAGTGCCACTGAAAGTGGCTCACTATGTTCAGTTTTCAAGTTTCAGTCAGTATCACGGAGGGCTGATTCTCGTTTGGCTCCACACGGACAGGAGCGGCTGCGTATTTGTTGGATCTATTTTCTTTAGGATGGCTGTGCTGCGCCTTTCTCTCCATCTGAGTTAGGTCGCCATCTTGAATTTTAATGTTAAGTTTCTAAAAAAAAAAAAAAAAAAAAAAAAAAAATGTGTTTCCTGTGATATTTTCGGGTAGGGTGTCGTGCCAAAATTGGATTACTTTGACGGAGTGGTGTTTTGTTTCGCGACTGTGTTAAAAAAATCACCCAGTGAGTATGATGTGTGTTTGCTCTGTGTGTGTTGTCGACTCGGGACATTTAACGCTAGCAACGCGTGAAAACGCTGAGAGCTTACTGCTGTTAAACTGCCAGCTATCCTGATCAATAACACCACCAGCTCCGAGCCGGCAGTCATCAGCCGGCTGTTTTAGCCACCGTGGACCGAGTGTACGGCCGCACAGCGACGGAAACTTAACTTTTAATTCGGTTAGGGATTTAGCCTGCTAAGCTAGCTAATGGCTTCCACATCAGGCAGCTAGCTGCCGTGCTCCGGTGCTCTGCAGGTAGGTAGCAGAAACGGCAGCTAACGTTGGTCTGTGCCGAGCGGGGAGACGGACCGATCGCCACCCTCGTGGATTATTTGATGGACATAAGTCAACTGTGTATTGTTAGCCAGAGACAGACTACCCGTATTGGGGATTTACCGACTGTTGTGGTGTTTAATTGACGATGCTAGCTGATGGTGAAGCTAAGCTAGCAGGCTGCCGAAGTTAAGTTTGATGCTATCTAACACAAACCGAGAAGTACGTTAAGGTGAGATCGATCCTGGAGGTGTCTGCTCCTTAAATGTGCAGACAAGTATTAACAGATCCTGGTCATCAGGGTTTTACTTGGGTGTTAGCTCCTTGCACATAATGGAAAATGTCGAAGCTGGTTGAGATGTGAAGTTTATGTATTGTGGTTCAAAAGTATCGCTAATACCAACACATTATCACCATCCTTGTAATATTGTGCTTCAGTCTTTATATTGAATTGATTTGCATTGAGTGGTTGAGCTGCTGATTATATCAAAGTCAACTTGCTTGTTGGAAATTGCCATGATGGCTTACTGCCGGCGTTTGCTGCAAGCTAAGCAGCCCGGCCGGACATCTCCTTGGCGTCGCCTTTGGTTGTTAGCCTCCATGCTAACGTAGTGAATGGGTGGAGAAACGGCAGTTGTTAGCAAACAATACGAGCTGTATTGATAACTCGTACAATCTCGGCCTCATCTGTCGGTGTGGCCTTCCGGGTTTCCACAGCCTTTCCCGATCCCTGTGGCGTGTTGTGTTATCGTTGCTAATGTTAGCTTCGGAGCTAAAACGCAACTGTTTGAGGCGTTTTATGCACCAATTTCAAATGAGATGATGCTTCTTGCAACGCATTTTCAGTTTTGGGATGTACACCCGTCGTGTGTCAGACGCATCAACAATGTCCCCATGGGTTTGTGTGGTTATAAAGGGGAACTTAGTTTGACGTGTCCGGGTGTTTATATGGTCCTTAAATCAACAAAGCGATACTTTATCCGTACGGGTGATAGCACAGGATTACTGTGTACGTTACTGTTGCGCTTGACAGTGAGCCAATGCATTATCAGGAGTTACCACTGAGCGGCGCCGCAGGATCACTTACCATTTGTTTCCCTTGTGCCGCTCTGCTGTGCACTTTAAACAGTGTAAACAACACCAGTCACCACTGGTCAGACTGACTGATGCTGTTCCCGTGTTGCACCTGTTATTGGACTTGCAGTTGGACTTCTGCACATTTGTATCAGTGACTTGAATGAAGCGAATCCAAATGTTTTTCAGAAAGATTGCAGAGATATCTACTGTTGCTACAGTACATTGATGAGTGATGAATGAGTCATTTCCTGGCCATCTCATGGTGTCTCTATCTTTGGGTGATTTCAAGCTGTTAATTTATCATATGTCAGTTGTTTAGGACTGCCCTCTTAGGACCACAACAAAGCAAAGAAGCAAAGAATTAAAGGTGCTCCTGAATCCTCACTACATGGTCAACAAATCTTTTTTTCCCCTTTGCAGTCTGAGCTGGCCGCATATCCACCTGCCAATTTCTAACCTGTTTTGTTTTATATTTTTCAAGTCTGTATAAAACAATAATGTTTTCTGGCTAGACATCTACAGTAATGTTTCTTGTTTCTACTCTGCCTCCAGGTTTCAAACTTTAGACCCCAGTCTTCCCCACTCGAGAGCGTTTCTTCAACTCGGAGACTAAATGCAACTGGACCAGGGGGCTTGTGGGCATGAAGTGGCTGGGCGAATCCAAGAACATGGTATTAAATGGCAGACGACACGGAAACAAGTTGACCAGCGAGCAGCCTGTGAGCCAGAGCCAGACTCGCTCCCAGCATTCACAGCGGGCATCCCTTCGCCACAACAAAACCCACCCCAAAAACCGAAGATGTAGCCGCAGTGAGTTCAGATGCTCTCCAGACAGATGTCTAGATACATCAGCAATCATAATATGGTAACATGAACTTATGTTTTGTATTTACAGGGTTTAATGCAGCCAATCTGGAGGCAGAGAGGCGCTATGTGCCCTCCTCAGGAATGACCGCGAAGGAGTTGTGTGAGAATGATGACCTGACCACGAGCCTCATCCTGGATCCATATCTGGGTTTTCAAACTCACAAAATGAACACCAGGTCAGAATCATCACAATGTAACTGATGGTGGTGCAGCCCATTATTGTTTTTTCAGATTACGTTTGCATTTATATCCAATCTTGACAGTAGTGTTGGCCTTATTGTTACTACGTCCTCAGATTTCGACCAATCAAGGGAAGACAAGAGGAGCTGAAAGAGATAATTGAGCGCTTCAAGAAACATGACAACTTGGAGAAAGCCTTCAGAGCTTTGACATCAGGAGACTGGTCTCGGAATCTTTTTCTTCACAAGACAAAATCCCAGGAAAAGCTCTTCAAGCAACATGTAAAGATATTACTACTTACCCATCCTATTTTTCCCTCCACAGTTTTCCAACACAGTAAAATATTCTGATAATGGGCTTTGTGTTTTGCACAGGTGTTTGTGTATCTGCGGATGTTTGCCACAGACAGCGGGTTTGAGATTCTTCCTTGTAACCGCTATTCGTCAGAGCAAAACGGAGCCAAAATTGTGGCAACAAAGGAATGGTGAGGACAAACTGACGCCTGATCCTAACGATAGTCCATGTGTCGCATCACAGTGCTATCACTAGCCTTCACCAACTGAAAGCATTTACCAGCTCTGGGTTTAAGCAGGAATCTTGCTTGAAAAGTAGAGAAATGGTTTGTTTACCAATTACCAGGTTAGTCTTTAGCCCTTCAGCTCCACGTTAAACAAGGCACTGAACCCCAAATTGGGCTTAATTGTTAGACTGCCATCTTTCATGGTAGCTCTGTATAAATTTAGCGATTCAAGTTGGAACTTATGTGTCATGTGCACCAATGGTAAATGAACAACAAATAATCAATGTTTTCAGTGGGTTTTTTTTTGGGGGGGGGGGGTTATTTTAAGTTATGAGTCATCTGTTTAATTCCTTTCGCATAATGTTATTACTAAGTCCAGGGTGATGATTTCAGAATACATCAAACACCCAACAATGTTCCATTTATACTAATGAAAAGCAAAAATATGAATCTGTTATCTAAATAGTTGTCCATTAATTTTTTTTGGTTTAACAAATTAAGTGATAGTTTCAGTGGAACATATATGAACTCAGTCTGTAGTTTATTCATTCATTCATCTTTCTTCTACTCCTTATCCGTTTCTGGGTCACAGGGGGTGCTGGAGCCAATCCCGGCTCACATTGTGCTAGGGTGGGGTTCACCCTGGACAGGTCACCAGTCCATCACAGGGCCAACACACAGAGACAGACAGACAAACAGCCACTCACACTCAGCCCTATGAACAATTTAGAGTGACAGATGAACCTCAGTTGGTAACAATTGAGGTTAATTGGTGACAAATTAACTGTCATCAATTAACCCGGAGGAAACCCACGCAAACATGGGGAGAACATTCAAACTCCGCACAGAAAAGCACCAGTCTCAGTAACCGAACCCGCGCCCTCCTTCTTGTGAGGCAACAGCACTAACCACTGTGCCGCCGCCTGCGGTTTACACAACTACAAATTTGTATGTGTGAAAACATTTTGATGCAAAGTAATGCAGCCTGTAATTAACTTTGTTTTGCAGGAAGAGAAATGATAAGATCGAGTACCTGGTGGGATGCATTGCTGAGCTTTCAGAGAGTGAAGAGAACCTACTGCTCCGACATGGGGAGAATGACTTCAGTGTCATGTATTCAACCCGAAAGAACTGTGCACAGCTCTGGTTAGGGCCAGCGGCCTTCATCAATCATGGTATCTGTCTTTAAATTCTTAGTGATCATATTGCATCATTTCAATTGTACGTCCTGAGCTATATTAATCTGCAGAATTGTCAAATGAATTTGTCTTTCTCTTTTTTAAAGACTGTCGACCAAACTGCAAGGTATGTATGTTGAAACTGAAAAGGTCTGATACAAAACCAGGAAATGATGGGATGAGTTGATATTCAGTGTGGAAACTGAACAAAATCAACAAAACACATTAATGGTTTTTTGTTCA
Source organism: Remorina albescens (assembly GCA_034769265.1). Lineage (NCBI taxonomy): Eukaryota > Metazoa > Chordata > Actinopteri > Carangiformes > Echeneidae > Remorina > Remorina albescens. The sequence goes on from CM068479.1 coordinate 17,454,386, forward strand.
TTTCAGTTTGTATCGACGGGACGAGACACAGCCTGTGTGAAGGTTTTAAGAGATATTGAACCAGGAGAGGAAATCTCGTGCTACTATGGAGATGGTTTTTTTGGGGAAAACAATGAGTTTTGTGAATGCTATACGTGTGAACGGTAGGTGTATCAACAGATAGACTGTAAAAACATAAATCATGCAAAATCTCAACGTTGAAACATTGACATTGTCACACTCTGTCAAAAAATACATATTTAAAAGGGGCACACTGGCAGTGTTGAGACGGTACAACACACTTTGATGCAATATGAACTATACAGTAAATATTTATTCACAAGCTACATGTTAAGGCTGCTACTGATGGGCGTTTTCATTATTTACCAATTAATTATGCTGTTTTCTTTTAATTAAAAAGCTAACTTCTTTAAAACAAAATGATGTCAAAAATGATTTTGGGCAAAACTTTAAGACAGTTTACTGACACATTTAACATATTATGTGTGATTTAAAATCTGCAAAACCCTAACATTTTTGAGCCAAGACAGGAAATTGTGGTGCTTGAAAACCATTAAAACAACTGATTTTCAATCAATTTACTAATTATTACAACCCCAGAGTAAAGCAATATATTACTTTAGTGATGAAGTAAAAAGTACTTTTTTTTTCCCCCTGCCTTGAGCAGACGAGGTACAGGTGCTTTCAAATCCAAAGCTGGACTGCCAGCGGAAGTACCGGTGATCAACAGCAAGTATGGTTTGCGAGAGACGGACAAGCGTCTAAACAGACTGAAGAAGCTGGGGGAAGGAAACAGGAGCTCAGACAGTCACTCTGTAGGCTCCCACACTGATGTAGACTCTCAGGAAATGCCAAAAACACATCAATGTAAGTGTCCCTGAGACTGTATGTGTGTTTTCATGCTGCTGCCATAGATACTGGAAAGGTTCTGATCCAAAACTCTCTAGGGAGAAGAAATCCCTTGTTACAAGGCAATCTGGTAAAGGTAGTTAAAGGCTAATCACATACACTTTGAGTTTAATGTGAGGCATTCTTGCAGTATGTAAACATTTCCATATGTAATTTTTTGTATGATATGTTGTTATGAGGAAAACACACCCAAACAATTTATGTGTAGGAACAGTTCTGACATTGTTATTAATGCAAAACATGTTGCGTCTTCTCTCCAGCTGCCAGAAAAAGAACATCCTCATCATCTGGCCTGAAGTATAAAAGCAGGACTCAAACCAGACAGACTTTGTCAAGAGCCCTTACTACCTCATGTTCAAAACAAGGTCGTGTAAACAATAACAGGGTACCAAAGAGACTAAAATCCCAATCCAAGCCTTCACTAAGTAAAGTCCAGTTGCGGTGTCGCAGGAGGGGTGCAGAACCCAAGGCGTTGCCCAAAGGAGAGACTTGTCAGCTGGGTCTCAGGGACTCAAAGGTGTCATTGTGTAAAGGTGTCACCGTCAAAAAGGAAAAGGATGGACACGAGCTGGTGCAGCAGACACTAGGCCAGCGGGGCTGCCTTACCCGTCATGCTGCCAAGGAAAATGGCAATCTACCAGTTGTGCAAAGCGATGAGAGTCGCCAATGTTCAACGTATAGAACTCGCAGGTCCACAAGGACCCTTGGGAAAGCCCAGGAAACAGCGGCTGGTGTTAAACTGGAGGCTAGTGCTATGGACGGCTTGAGCCCAGTCCCTGGTGGAGTGGTCATTAAAACAGAGCCGGCTGACATGGAGGAGTATCTCCGTCATGGAGTGGGACTGGAGCAGCCAGAATTAGACACTGGCTACACTAGAAGAGGCTCCTGTACCAGGCGGAAACGGCTGACACGGCTCAGGACCGACCGGACAATTAAACGTGAGGACTCGTATGGTGAGTCGTTCATGCCGGTGGCTGCTGGCCACACCACTAACTTCTCAGACTGTGGCAGCATGCTGTTGAGCTTCACTGACCGACACAGAGACTACAACGGGGTTGCCAATGGCAGAAAATCCCTCCGCAGGGACAAGGGTAAGAGTGGCTGCCGATCGCAGGACAAGGGGAAGAAGAAACGTCAGATCACACGATACGATGCCCAGCTGATCCTGGAAAACAACACAGGCATACCCAAACTGACGCTCCGCCGGCGGAGGGACAGCAGCAGTAGCAAGACCAATGACGCTAAGGATGCCGTTGGCTCCTCCAACCTTTCTGCCTCTACGGTAAACTCAGCCTCTTCCAGCAAAATCAGCATCAAGTTCAGCAAAGACCACGATAAGGACAAAGGCAGCTCATACATAGCCAAACTGAATAACGGCTTTGCCCCTGTGGTCCACAACTCCACCAAGCTGAAGATCCAGCTGAAGCGAGAGGATGATGCAAGGAGAATAACCCAGACAAAGGCAGAACAATTGTCCTACAATGGGGACATGGCTCAGAGTCTGGAAGCTAGGAATGGCGGACATCGGACCCAAAAGGTCCTAGCAGACCCTTCATCTGAGGAGGACAACAATGAGGAAGGGGAGGATGACGATGACTACTTCGACAATGAGTTCGAAGACGATTTCATTCCACTTCCTCCAGCAAAGCGGCTGCGGCTCATTGTGGGTAAAGACTCCATAGACATCGATATCTCCTCCAGGAGGAGAGAGGATCAGTCTCTGAGGCTCAATGCATAAGCTGTGGAGCTCATCACTTCCACCTTTCCCTCTGTATATATAAAAATGACTCACTGATCAACTGTTGTGTTGATGTTAAAGAAGTACAGTAATTTAAAAACAACAAAAAAATTGCTGAAAATTTAAGAATCTGAATGAACCTTACTAGAGGGTGCTGTTAAACCTAAAACAAATCTCTTGTTATTCACTTCAGTTGTGTTCAGAAAGTCTAATTGTAGCTCTTACTAAGACAAATTTCATGCATTAAGCAAAAGTTCACTCATCCGGTTCACCTCCGCTGGCATTTTATCTGCATCATCTTATTGTTTCCAAGTCATTTTGTCTGGTCCTAAGTGGAAAAATGAGAATTTGTTTTAAGTTCAACTCTTCCTTTTAGTGAATGCACTTGTTATATTCGTAATGGACATGAATATTGTAGAAAGTGTACAGTATGGTGACTATCCCCTCTGTCTCATAGGCAGGTTTTTATTGAACTTTTGATTTTTGTCTCGTAGTTTGTAACTTCTGTGTGGCAAACCATGCTGAATGTGCAGTATAGTGTGGTTAGTCCGGAGGCATTATAAGATCAGTCAGTCAGCTCATTTGGATCCAAGTGCCATGTTCTCATTATCCTAGTAGTTTTCCAGTTAGAGAACCACTTGAATTTCAGTAATTAATTTACTTACCAGCCTTATTTCCTGCGCATGTTAATTATTTGTCGCTGTAGATTTATATCATATAATGAAAGAATTTTTCAAACAGGATTTACTGTTTTTTTTTTTTTTTTGTTGTTTGTTTGTTTTTTTTTTCCATATTATTTACCAAATGCATCCACAGTTAGGCTGAATTTTGAGCGGTGACAATATGCATGGTGATCTACAGTGTGTATTCAGTTTGGCATTAACATGAAAGGACCCTCAGTTATTTTCCAGTATGGGCTCCCAGTACTTGTCCAGAGTGCTGTAAATAAACTCCTGAATTCCAAGAAATGAAAGCACACAAGGTTTTATAATTACCAGAGTGATGGAATTTAAAATGGACCATTGTTTGTGTTTGGGTAGCTACTGTATAATGGTAACATGGCACACAGTTCAACCCTGGTAAACAACTGAGAACATGAACAAAATGCACATATAAAGGCTACCTATATGCGTTTTACATCTCTCAAAGTAATGTACAGAAAGACTGGCTCATGTCCAACGGCTGAACTGACATTTATCTCTTCAGTAAAGTCTCACCTCTCTTTATTGACATAAATGACATCTGAAAGCTATGTGAACTACAGCTGCAATGATTGGATGATAAGTCATTTCTTTGGTCAGCAGTAAAGTAATGATATATTAGTTGTTCTATGCCATTTCTTCATGACAATATGTCAAGCTTCTTTGGTTTTAGCTACCAGCGTACAAATAATTTTTGCACTTTCTTTTTATGAACGGCAGTCCATTTGATTAGCCAGAAAAAACAAGACATTTAAAGATGCCACCTTGATTTGTTTTTTGGACATTTGGGTTGTGTGTTTTTCACAGTTTTCACAAAAATGATAAATTGATCAATCAAGAAGGAAAGAATTATTGCCAAATGCAGCACTAAAGTTTGCAGATGTCCATAAACACTAGAGTTTTAGAAGGGAAATCCTATTTTCTCAAACATTCTCATTAATCATAGACTCGTATTCATTTCTCTGTGGTGCTATTTTTAATTTCAATTCTCTGCTTGAATTTCTGTCGTGTGTATTTGTACATGGTGGCAGCATTTATTTAAAAAGACCCAAGCGCTGTAGAAATCTATCTTTTACACCAGGACCACACATTTTTATTAGTTCTTTGCAAGACTACGAATAATTTCAGTTTTTTGTTTGCAAAACTGTTAAAACAAGAAAAAAAAAAGATTAAAACGGATTAGGTGCCTTAACAAAGAGATTTTTTGACAATTAGACCAAATTTGTAGCGTGACTAATCAATGAGGAATGAGAAAGTGAAGCCATCACCTCCAACATGCTCACACAATTCAACATGAGTCCACCTGCTGTCAGTCCTTCTGTATATTATTTTATGTTTGTTGTGTTGAAATTAATGAACTGCCCAACAGACAAAAGGGATCAAAAGAGATTGAATGTTAACCCACTTTTCCTGTGTTAATATGTACTGTTCATATCACCAGCAGCTAATCACCGTTCTGAACCTGGCTCAGTCTGCCCCCCTCCCTTTGTCTGACGTCTCCATCCTACACTGTAAACTGTTCCAGGTGTACCGTCTGTGTGGTCTTTGTCCAATAGACAGCTGTCAAGATTCCCAAATGATTTAAAAATAAATAAAAAAAAAAAAAAAAAAAGTTTAAACAAATGTGAATAGTTTGCGGACATTTTAGCGTGTTGCGTGGGTAGTTGGAAACATGTAAAGAGAATTAAAAATGGGCAGTGCATATATTGTCCAATATGTAAATCATGTGAACACATCTTGTACTTATTTAACAGTTTTGAATACTTGAAAACTATATAAAGTTTCTTTGTGACTCTTGTTTCTTGAGACTGTTCTGAGATTTGAGGTTTTATGTGAAAGTCTGTTTTTTAAATGAATACTGAGTCGTGACCCAAATCCATATTGCGTACAAATAAAGAGTAACAAAGACAAAAATAATTTTAATAATCTGTTAGCAGATTATATAAAAATACAAGAAGTATTATCAGAATCAGGACCTTTTTTTCCCGTTTTCTTTGTGCATTGTGCTTGTATTAATCAAGTTATCCATTTAGTTCACATGTCCAGTTTGCGTTTACTTCCTTTTGACTCTTTTTCTGCTCAGAATTTGTGCGTAGTGTGGATTTGGGACATGGCTAAACTTGTATCGAAATCACAGTGCAAAAAACTTCCTGTTGTAGCACTGAGGTTTCTTATGGAGAGGCTCTACATATTATTCAAAAATTCTATCACTTGACCAAAACAAAAAACAAACAACAAAAAAAAAACCCTTTGCCCTACCTCGTCTGTAACTTGAAGCTCTGAGCACATAAGATTTGCCTGAAGGCCCTAGTGTTTAAAGGTCCCATATTTTGCACTTTGCAAGTGTTTTGTCCGAAGTGTTGCTTTCCTTAGGAAGATAAATTTGTCATTTTAAGAACCGAAAGAATCTCAGTGTAGTTTTACATCCCCTCTCTGGCTCATCTCTGGCTCTCCAGTAACAGGCGACCTGAGTCTCTCTCCTGATTGACTGTCGAATAAAAAATAAACCAGATTTCTGGTAGACCATCAGAAACCAAATCCTGTGAAGTTGGATTATGGATCCAGTTGGGTGGAGTTTAGGGGTTTGATTGAGGTTGGTTCTAACTTTTAAGACTCAGTTTCTGAATCCAGGCTGTGAGCATTTCTATGTGGACTGAGGACTTGGATACTTACACAGGATTAATATAGAACCCAGACCTGATCTGTAATCAAAGACTACATGGAGGCCCACCTGTAGAATGGATGGACCCTTAGAACAGTGAATATTTGGGATGGAAAGATAGTGAGCACGAGTCAAAATAAACTACAGTGTGTGTGCATTGTGATAAAGGAACATATGGCCCAGTACAACAGTGTGACATGTGTTTGAACAACGATGGAGCCTCCAGGGATCAGGGGGATAAGATATATCAGGCCGGGATTCATACGACAGTAGCCAGTGGCAGACTTTCTGTGATGGTTTTGGCCCTTTCAGGAGATCTACTTTTGGTTTTAAAAAAGATCTTAATGGCTTTATACTAAATTCAGTAAATACAACACAACTCAAAAAAATATCAAAGTTTTTATTTGCATTCTAGAGAATAGTAAATGAAACAATATTAAACAAAACAAATATATATATATTATAGCTGAAATGTTAATTTTCTAATAAAATCCACGGCATTTGGTCTCTCGTATTGCCATAGTAACCGATAGTCTAATCTAATATGTGGTTTTTCAGATTTTAAATAGAATTTATACCACCTGACATTCTCAGCCAATCAGGAGTGTCCTACCAAAGCTGTGCCCAATCAGATTCGAGGGAGCGCTATTTGAAAGCAGCCCGTTGGGTTGTTGTTTACCTGTTAGTGTCGGTTGTTTGTCGGACTAAATCCTGTCGGTAGTTTGTCGGACTAAATCCTGTCGGTAGTTTGTTGGACTAAATCCAGTCGGTAGTTTGTCGGACTAAATCCCGGCTCGGTTCTCTGTGTTCCGGTTCAACATGTCGTCTGTTGAAGTCCGAGCTGCGGTGAGTGAGCTGAGTTTAGCGGCTAGTTTTTGGAGAAGGTCTTTACCGGTCACCGTCTACTTCCTGCTCTTTGTTAAATGTCCTCCCGGTTTTATTTCCTCCTCCTGTAGCAGCGGACAGCCCCAGTGAACCCGGGGAAGATGGGCAAAGCAGCCGGTCAGAGGAGAGCGGCCCTCGGAGAGATCACCAACTGCCCCGGAGCGGCGGTCAACACGAAGGTAACATGGCGGAGCGACAGTTTGATCGGCCACCTGTTGAACCCGCTGCAGGAAGCTGTCCGGTTAACTCAGTGAATCACACGATAACAGGACTAACCAAAAGTGTGTGTGGACACCCCGAACTTTAGTGAAGGGAAACCTTATTACTGCACAAAATGGAGACTAATCCAATGTTCTCCAGGACTCCAGTTTCATCATGACTGAGAAGAAGCTGGATGGAGGTCGTTTCCCTCTCTGGTGCTTTCTAAACAAACTATCTTGTTTCCTCAGAGGAGGGGAGCAGCCAAAGCATCAACCAAAGCCAAACCCACTGTGGTGGTTCCTCCAGTGATGCAGCTCCAGGCACCTGCAGATCCCGTCCCTTCAGTTTCAGAGGAGCCAGCTGATGTCTCCATGAAGGAGGACCAGCTGTGCCAGGCGTTCTCTGACGTCCTGCTCAGCGTGCAGGACGTGGACGAGCAGGACTCGGACCAGCCACAGCTCTGTGCAGAATATGTCAAAGATATCTACAAGTACCTGCACATGCTGGAGGTGATTTTCTTCTCCCCTCTGTAAAACCTGCTGCTCATCTCCTGTCTTGTTGGGTAACGTTGTGCGTCTCCACAGGTGCAGCAGTCGGTAAAGGCCAACTACATGAAAGGTTATGAAATCACGGAACGCATGCGAGCTCTTCTGGTTGACTGGCTGGTCCAGGTTCACTCCAGGTTCCAGCTGCTGCAGGAGACTCTGTTCCTCACAGTTGCCATCTTGGATCGTTTTCTGCAGGTCGGACTCTTAGTTGTTTCCTCCATTGTACAAAAAGATTTGTTCTGTAGTTGAACGGTTTTAGAGAATTTTTAATATTTGCCAATTTTCTTTCAACACTTCTCTACTCACTTGTGAATGTTGGACTAAACGCAGATTAGTGGCTGCAACTCAGTGAGTTTGTTGAAATAAAATGCAAAAAGGATTTCTTACAGTAATGGAAATAACTTTCTGTTAAACTCCTGAAAAGGTGGTCACTGCCAACAATCTTCACAGGAAGAAAGACTTTACTATAACTGTATGAATTTTTTTTTTTTTTTTTTTTTTTTTTACATGAGCTGTTGGCCTGTAAAGTACCTTTTCCTGCCATCCTCTCAGGTGCAGCCAGTGTCTCGTAGGAAGCTGCAGCTTGTTGGTGTGACCTCTATGCTGGTAGCCTGTAAATACGAGGAGATGTACGCCCCCGAGGTCGGGGACTTTGCCTACATCACTGACAACGCTTTTACAAAGTCTCAGATTCTGGAGATGGAGCAGATGGTCCTGGAGACGCTCAAGTTTCAGCTGGGACGTCCTCTTCCACTGCACTTCCTCAGACGGGCATCAAAAGTGGCTAATGTGAGTTTAGCATGAATGGTGTCAACTAATTAAGTAAACCACCTAAAATTGTAGTCCTACTACAGTATAATACAGTAAAATTGTAGGTATTACTTAATTGATCTGTTGATTTAAACAGCAGGTATTGGCCAAAGCACAGCAAAGAGACATAGATTTAGAAATGAACAGCATATTACAGAGCAGGCCTGCTCATATTAATCAGCATTGTTCTAAACTATTGCTGTGTTTGACTGGTGATGGAAGCTGTGATTATTGGTGTCCCAAAGTTTAGCACCAAAATCACAAAATGTCAGGACTTTAACTGGTTGGGGAATAAAGGCAGCAGGCTTTTCAGTGTGTTGTGGCTGTTTTTCAGTCTGATGTAGAGAGACACACATTGGCCAAGTACTTGATGGAGCTGACCATCCTTGACTACAACATGGTGCACTATCGACCCTCTGAGATCGCTGCTGCCTCGCTGTGTCTTGCTCAGCTGTTGCTGGAGGGGCTGCCCTGGGTGAGTATGGACTTTCAGAACCTGGTTCAGTGTTTAGACTTTATCTCTGCTGCTGTAACCAAACTGTGGACCCGTTGTGCTCCAGTCTCCGACACAGAAGCACTACTCTACCTATGATGAGGCTCACCTCAAGCCCATCATGCAGCACATTGCCAAAAACGTGGTAAACGTGACCGACGGGAGAACAAAGTTCCAGGTGAGTGAAACAGCAGAGTGTCTGCTGTTTGTATAAAGAACGACTAAAGTTAACAGCTGTTGTTCTCCACAGGCTGTCAAGAACAAGTACTCCAGCAGCAAACTGATGAAGATCAGCCTCATCCCTCAGCTGCAGTCTCCACTCATCAGGAACATGGCAGCTGCTCTGCTCAACAACTCTTGAGGCGAGCGTCTGTTTCATCAGTGGACATTTCACTTGCACTTTATTTTTAACATGATTACAACCTGTGGACCTTCGTTCAATAAACACTTTTATAATTTTTAATCTTATTTATTTTTTTGTCAAAATCCTGGCCTTCAATTTTTAGCTAATAGGTGACATATTTGCCAAATCATTCTGGTTCAGATAATTTTACTGAGCCTGAGAAGTTGCACTTTTATTTTTTTTTTATTTTTTTATTTATTTTTTTTTTAACTCATTGATCAAGTTTGGTTCTGAACTGGCTGAAATAATGCAGTTTTGAGCTGACTTTTTACCTCAGTCACAGTGCATTATGAATACTTAGAATCAGAGCCTGGGTTAGGCTGCTTTGATAATGTGTTGGATTTTTGTATGTTTTTTGAGTGCACAATCGTCACAAGACATTAAAAGGACATTATTTCCCTTTGACATGTAGCATGACATTTATTTTGTATGGGTGCCACCTGTCTTCATGCCTTTAAAAATGCACTTGTTCTAACACATTCATGGGTTTGTTGAAAACCAGCTCGGACCACTATGACACATCAACCCAGTGAGAAAAGAAATCCTGGCTATGAGGTCAGCAGCTCATGGTGTCATTAATCCTGCGCATCAGTCATCTGTTATAAAACCATTTGAAGTCCAGGGATCTGGCAACTAACTCATCTCCAGGCCCTCGCCTCATTTGACGCCTGAATGTTCATGCTCATTACGTTAAAACAATTGGACATTTAGCTCTGTAGGGACAGTGTCGATGACATTTGCTGCTGTAGAATAACATCATTTATAAAGGCAGCTCATCTACCCTCACCCTGCACTCACTGTGCTGTGTGTGGAGGAGCATTGTTCTCTTGGACTGACCCTGACGTCACCACCGCCACCCTCCTCTATCCAGACAGGTCAGTTAGGACTGAATGGTGAGACACAAATAATACCACTGTCTGAAAATGTGCTAGGGCTTGTGATATTTTATATATCTCTTTAGTAACCTGTTCACAACAGTTGGCTAAAAATGAAGGTGTGCTTCTTTAATAGGCTACAATGTCATTCAACTCCTAAGTTTTACTACTTTTAGGCTGAAAGGTTTTAATCATTTCCCAACCTGAGAAACTAATTCAGAATTGAAAGAGACTTAAAACTAAAGACTGCAGTAAATTGTTCAAAATAATTCATTGTCAAATGACAAAAATCACAATAGGAGTTCATAACCATACCAACATGTGCCTATATGTAAATGTGTGATTATATACATCTAAAGGATTAATATTTGTGAGACACAAAAAATGAATTATTAGAAATTAGAGAATTCACTTCTTTACATGTCTATAATTTGAAATATGAAGTATTGACACGTTTGCATGGGGAAGGAATGTGTATATATTCTCTGCCCAGCAAATGTGTATTTATATGTATGCTTATATTTTAAAGATATGTAAATCCTGTCTGGGAAAGCTTCCCCAGAATAGACTCATAAACATGTTTAATGTTAATCTGTACTTATATTTATAAGCAGTCATATAAATATAACAATATATATGCATTGTTAACACACAAAAACAATCCTTTGGACTGTAGTGTGTTGAGCTTTTTCCAGTGAAAATGTTTTTATGCTCCAACCCTTATTACAGGTTTTCCCTTCAGAGATTAATAAAGTGTTTGATTCTGATTTTCATCAGCACCTTTTCACTATTCGTATTTGCTCTGTGCATTAGTCTCAAATGTATTAAGTCTTTTATTCTGTAAAAGACTTGAGCACTTTGAATCACAGTACCCTGTATGAAGGGTTAGGGGTTATATTTACTTTAATATTTGTGTTCAGATGAAAAAACATGAACTAGTGTCACTTTTCTGAACTTTGTAGAGAACCAGGCAAACAGTCCCCCCTGTTTCCAGTCTATTCACCATTTGTGTTTATTCTGTGTATGTCTAAATGTTACCGTTTGCCCTCCAATTGTTTTAATGTCACTTTATCAGGTTTCCCCCAAATATTGAAAACTGATATACAAATAAAGTTTGGATTGATTGCTTGTACTGTAACTGTCGATTTTAGTTCAGCAGCTCACCTTTAGCACAAGAAGTAAAGTTCAGCGCTCTGTGGAGGTCTCTACAACCATCCAGGAAAAAGTATGTAGGTACAGAGACCGGCTATAGAGACACAACATGTTATATTCATTTTACGAACAAACATGAACAAGTCTGGTGTCTGAAGATGAACTCAGCCAGGGATTCCCCAGTCTTTATGATACACTAGGCTAATGGTCCTATTATGAACACAGACTAAATATATACTTTAGCATAAACGTACAAAAAGAAGTGCTTTAATGTGTTTTTGGTTAAGAATTTGTGAGTTTATTGAATGTACTGTATATTTATGGCCGTTTTAAAGTTAATGAAGTTCAGCACAAAGACGGGGCTCTGGGGGTTAACGGGGCTGTCTGTCGGGGCAGTTCCCATATCTGCCACGGGGGGGGGGGGGGGCAGAGCTGAGGAGCCTCCCCCGCTGCTGCTGCCGCTTTGTCGAGCTCGTCCAGCCGGAGCTCAGTCCGTCAGTCCGAGCAGGAGTCCGCCCGCAGCGCACACACGACCCGCCGCAGCCCGCACAACCCGCACAGCCCGCACACTCCGCCACAAGACTACCTCCGCAGTTTGTTTTTTTTTTTAGCGCCGATCAACAGGTAAGAGAAGCAGCAGCCGCAGTGCAGACTGAAAGTCCTCCGTCAGGTCGGACTCGAACACGAGGCAGCATGTGTTAGCTCGGATGATCAGATGGTCGGAGGACTACTGCTTTGTTCAAACCGCCTCAGGTCGATGCTGCTTTCTGCTTCTAATGAAGTGAGGATGAGGAGGATGGTGTGGTGATGTGGCGCCTGTGTGGATGATTTATGGATCTGACACTGGAGCTTCACTGTCAGACATTTTTTTTACTCTGTGAGACACACAGTAAAGTTTCCTGTTCAAGTTAGACTGAAGTAGTCTCATCTGACAGCTCACATTAAAGGGCCTCTTTGTCCTTTATAAGATTTTACAACAAAAGGGATCAAAACGATGATAAGAGTCAAAGTTTGTCAGAAGTTTTTTCTGCTGGAAACTCATAACTTATTTAAAGTTTAGGATCAGAAACATTTAGAGTTAAATTTGCAGGAATACAAAAACATGGAGCTTGTTGCAGACAGATACTGAAGTTAAAAGTTGTGTCACTGTGAACAGGAGGAGGAGTAGACTGTCCCAAGGACAGATTTGTAGACGCTGCAGTTTTCAGAGGGATCAGAGTTTTTGAAGTCTGATTCAGTCCATACCCAATGTTCAAATGATGTATCTGACCATTTTCATGCCTCAAAGATTGAGGGATTTTACTGCTATGATGACGTGAAAGCATCTGAAGTGGTATTCAGACGTTTTCCTGTGTTTGTTGAACAAAGCAGTGTCTAGTTTCACATGTTTGTGGGCTGTGACTTCTTCAGCTGAAGTATCATCTTTTTCTATTTTGAGTTTTGAAGAAGTGAAGACACTCACATTTCACTATCAAACAATGTGAAAAATGTGAAAAATAAATCCGTGGATCTGAATCACCAGCTCCTTTAATTTCAATATTGCGTTTGGCTGTAATGCAGTTTCAGTTACATTTTGATTCACTGTGCAGCCCCAGTTTTAACCTCCAGTGTGTTGAGCTCTCTGGGCCACCATACTCTGCTGTGGAGGTAGCAGATAATACATTTTTCTTTTCGTCAGTTATCTAATGGTTGACCAACTTGCCCTCATTGACTGACCTATGTTTGAAATTTCAAACTTAATCAACCAGCTCTTCTTCAGCAGGATGATCGACTTGGCTGCTCCCCTTTTATAGCCAACTGGGACTGTTTGAGTACTGGTCTGTCACAGATGGAAATGTGGGTCAGTGTTTTTCGTGCATGGTGGCATCAACGCTTAGTCAATATTTCAGCACCACCCTCCTCTCCTCTATGAGCTCTACCATCGTTTCCTCAACATGTGAGGTAGTAAATCAGTTCAACTGCAGGCCCGCTTTCCCTCCAACATGACCTTAATTACCTTTCCATACTCTGGGAACAGAAAATGGTGTCTTGTTGAATGGATTATGCTGTTACCCTTGTCTGCGCTTCGGGTTTGGACAGTTGTCAGACAAGGCAGGAGAATGTTTTCAGAGTTGGCTCCATGAGCTCTGGACCAATTTGGCTGTATTCTGAATGTCTTTGCTGTCAAGAGTCCTGCAGCTATCAGAGATGTTTAACATGAGTCTACTCTGATGCCACAACTGCTAAAAGTCCCTGAGGTCTAAAGGTGGATGTTAAAGGTCCATATCACCGAAATTTAAAACCTCCTATCTGCAGAATCTTCTGATTGGTGGATTTCACCTTGGATGATGAGTACAAGGAAGGCTGCCCATATTCTGTCTACCTGTCTTTAAAAAGAATCCATTATTCAGATAGAAGGTTTTTATCTTCACCCATCGATATGGTCTAAAGGCCATGCCCCTAAGCCCAGTCCACTGGATATAGTATCCAACCTTGCAGGATTTGGTTTCTGAGTGTTTCACTTTCATTCATTCATCTTCTGCTGTTTATCTGTTTCAGGGTTGTGGGGGTGTGCTGGGTGTGCCAGCTCACACTGGGCGAGGGCACAGGACACCCTGGACAGGTCACCTTCACACTGAGCGTTTAGCGGAAATCTCTTATTTGTGATCAAGCCAGAAGGGCATGCAAGGTAGCATGGACGCAGTTTTTATCATTATTGTTTGGTTCAGCTCCTCTTCTCTGATTGGCTGACTGACTTGTTGTAGCCGAGGCTCCAGAGGGAAGCCTGAGAGAGGAGATGAAACCTCAGTGAGTTGGTTTTTGGTTCTTAAAATACAAATATATCTTGCTATAGACATTAACACTTAAAAGTAAAACACAATGCATATCACACAAGAGTGTAAAATATGGGTCCTTTTTAAGCAAAGTTACTGACCTACACTAATGTAGAGTGAACCCCACCCACCATAATTAATTACATGTTTGACTACTCGGTGGCAAAACCAGTTTGTGGCCTCCCAGACAGCTCCATTGTGTGACAGGGCAGGAGGGTGTAGGTGTCAGTCCAATCTCCCTCTTGTTTAGACTCAGACTCAAGTGCTCACTCCCACAGTGTGAATTAAGTAAAGAAAGAATACAAACCTCAAAAGATAAATTCTCCGTCTTTCTCTTGCACTCAAACACATCACTGCCATCATTACAGCTCCGTATCTCTCAGCAAGAAAATGTTTTACTGACTGATTATTTTCAGTATTGGCAATTCATTTTATGAGCAATCTGTCTAGAGAAATACAACGAAAGGATTCTGATGAAGCAAAGCAGAAAGTCCCCATCTGAGAAAGATGAACGTGCAAATATTTAGTTGGCTACAATAATCAAAAGAGTGCTCTCAATGGACTTTTCACTGCAGCTTTAAAGGAATTCAAGCTTGTGCATGGAGCAAGGAGCTCATCAACATTTTAGGAAATTTACTATTTAACTTGAAGTTTAGTCCAAGAAAAGTTTGCATTATGGAGAAAAGTGGCTTTAAGAACAGCCCACACTAAGAGAGCAAACCTCTGCCCGTTGTTTGTTGTGCACGAGAAATGTGAGCTGCTTGTGTGGTTCAGACCTTATTAAACCTATAATCACCTTCAGGGCAATTCCACTAAACAGGGTATACCAGGTTATCGACTCATGAATCATCACTGTGGGCGAGTCTCACAACTAGCACTCATTTCTGTGAAACATTCTTCTCCTTTATAAAAGTCGGATTTTTTTAACTTTAACTGAAGTCTTAATGTTCAAAAGAAAAACTTTTTTTTTTTTGTTTGTTTGTTTGTTGAAGAACCAAAGACATCTCAGTGTAATTTTACATCTTCTGTCTGGAACTTGAGTGATGACAGGTCAGTCAGCCAATCAGAACAGATCCTCTCTTCTGATTGACTGACTATTGAGTGAACCAATAAGAATGTCAGGTAAACACTCAGACACAAAATCCTGCAGTGTTGAAAGTTGGACTGGGCTTTGGGGTGTGGCTGTGGATAATGATAGGTTTGCTGTGTTATCACAAAGTTATGTAAAAAACTGGAGCCTAATTGCATTCAGGTTCTGCATCTCATCTCTGTCTGACCCCATGTTGTTGTTCATTATGGTTGAGGAGAAATAGTTAGGAAAGAAGAATATTTTTTTACTTTTTCTCTTGTCTTCTAACTGTCTGGGTCACATGACTGCAGTGAAACGGACACCCGCGCAGCAAAACTGAGGCTTGCTTAATTAGTTTTTCTTGTTTTTAGATTTTCTGGTTTGTTTTCTGACTGAATGAGTGAATAAAAATGAGCAGATTTCAGGTAAACAGGGCCGCGACTGCTTTGTTGTGACATTGCAAAGTTACAGAAATTCTCTAATGGTTGTACTTTAGCACGTTTTCTGTGGACCTGTATGGACCCCTGATGTGTCTGTGAACTTTTTCCTGCAGTCTGGTCCTCTGCAGAGCTGGCAGCTGGCAGAGTTTGCTGCAAAACCGTCAGTAAAACCTACAAAATGTTGAATGTTTGCTTATTAAACATCACTGCCTTGTTGCTGTTCCTTCTTGTGTTAAACAGAAGATGAGCTGTGTGAGTGTGGAGGGTTTAGTGGCAGCTAAAGGGTCCTCTGACAGCGCAGGACTGACCGCTGAGGGCTGTTTCAGGTCATGTAACTTTGAGCTGACAGTAGTTAATTGATGAGTTGATGGCAATTTTAAAATAAAACCACAGAAATTGAAAGGTTGCTCAGATTTCTTCAATAAAATATTTATCTTTATTATTTTGTTTCTTCTGTTACAATAAATTGGATATTTAAGGTATTTTCAGAATGAGGCACTTTTCAAATTTTTGTTAGATTTTTTTATGCCCAAGAAAAAATAGTTTGCTTAATAGATAATAAAATATTAGTTGCAGCTCTGATCTGATTGTCGATAGAGATTGTTCTGATTAGTTTGCTGTGTTTGGTTGTATTACTGTGTTCACACGTGTTGCCACAAGGTGTGGACCTGCTCGTGGAGCTCAGGATGGTTTCATGTAGTGTGAAGGCAGGTGGGAATGGGTTGGGTCGGGTGTCTCTGAGGAAGAGGTCTCACGATGAGGGAAGTGGTGTCTTTCAAACAGCCTTGTCAGCTTTTATTGTGCGGGGAAAACGTATGGCTGGGGCGAATTGTTGTGTCAAGTTTCCTTCCTTTTGTCTCTTTAAAGAAAACTGTCTGAAAGCTCCTCACAGGTGGGACCCTGCGGGGGGGTGTGGGTGGTGGGTGGTGAGGCTGCTGTTCAGCTGGGGAGGATGAGGACTTGCATATATCTAGTGTGTGTATGTAGTTGTATTTTAGTCTCACTGATGTAAATGAAATGAATCTTAATAAAAATGAGTGTGTAGTGGGTGTGTATTATCTTAAAAGTAAGTTTGTGATTTCTGTTCTGGCTTGTTTAGTGAAATAAAGAAAGAATGTGGCACAAAAAAGTTCTTTTGTTTTTATACTTGTTGGAAACCAAAATAGGGTTTGAAAATGTGTTGTAGGATCTGATCCAATCTTCTGATTCATTGTTTTCTGAGTGATTCAGTAAAAATATAGTAGATTTAGGTAAACATTTGGAGAAACCAAATGTTGAAACGTTGTATGATGGGTCCAGGTGGAGTTTTTGGGTGGGGCTTCAGGTAGTGACTTTGTTGAGACACAACAAAGTCCCTGACAGCTCAGCTTTAAGGCTCAGTTTCTAAATACTGGCTGTGAACATTTCTCTGTGGACTTAAACCTTTGGCACTTTCAGTGTATTAATGTAGAAACTAATCAAAGACCACATGGAGGTCTATCTGTAGACGGTTTTGGACCTTTAACGCCTACCTTCAGGCTGGATCTGTAATGTGTTTTCAGGAGTCTGAAGCTCTGCTCAGCAGTGTGGAGTCAGTTTGGGTTTTTGGAAGAAGGATGGGCAATACCTTTAAAAACTCAGGAGGTTTTTAGTCTGAATAAAACTCTGGACCAGCTGCATTAAGTGCTGGATTCAATATAAGAAATAAGCATTCTTCATATCAGGCAAAATAATGAAGAGAAATAAGTTCAAAATGATTGGAAATCACAGCAGTTAAACCTGTGGCTTTCCTGAGGCACCCGGAGAAGATTCAGCCGAACTTTATTCTGTGGATTAAACCTTGGGGATTTTTATTTAAACTTTTTTTTTTTTTTTTTTTTTGGTGAAAAATCTTTTCTTCTCTCAGCCTCAACACATCAACACTGTCTTTGTTCATTCTGGTGTCCTAATAATCAAATTTAAATTTCAGGCTACAAATACATTCTGAATCTTTATGAAAACAAAAGAAGGTATTGTTGCCACACGCGCCTCCTTCACATTTCTGCATGAGTCAAAGAGTGTGTGAGTGGCGTGGAGCCGGCGAAGGGCCGACGCTGAGTGGCAGATGCTTTCAGGGCCATCGCCGTCGGAGGAGAAACTCTTAGCTCTAGAGGGAGGCACGAGGAGAGCCTGAGCCTGCCTTTTTTTTCCTCCTCATGGAGAAAAAGTTTTACAAATCTGGATGTCACATAAACCAGATGAATGTTTCCATTGAGTAACATGGATCAGACACACTTCAGCTCTTAATAACACTTGTATGATCTTTTCATGTTACAGCTGAGCTGCAACTTTTTATAACTCAGTTAATCTTGGCTCAAACCCAAAGGTGCTTCATTGACTCATACAAACCCAAGAACAAGTAAATCGTATTGAAGGAGAAGTGCCAACGCTCGATCAACTATCAAAGCAACAAAACAACAACTTGACTAATGACTGTTGACACTGATGTGTCTTAAAACTAAGCTGAAACTATTGGTTTATTAGTTAATTGAAACTTTGCACAAAAAAATAAATTCAAATGACAGACTTAAAGGCGAAAGGAAAGCAAACAGTATGAAATGTTTTTACAGATTTCTTGCAGGAAACCGGAGGCAGCAATGAGCAACTGAGCTTTCATCAGCTTCTCTGTCCTGACAGATAGATAGAAACTGCTTAAAAAGCAGATGATTTTCACAGGAGAGATGTTGTGTGTTATTGTGTCCAGTACAAAGGAGGAAGTGGAAATGCAAGAGTGTTGAACGGAACAGAACAGAACAAGACAGGAGAGGAGTGGAAGTGGGGTTTTTTCTGAATGAAACTAGAGGAGAAGAGAAATGTGAATAGAAGGTGTTTCTTCCTCTCACCGTATCACCGTATTAACAGACCTGCTCCCCAGTTTTCTGGGTTTTATTGTGCTGTCATCCAATCAGGAAAGAGTTTGCTTTGTGGCTGTTGTCAGGAAGATGTCATCATCATTTTTTCAAAACAGCAATTACAAAGTGCTTCAGAGAGCAATGAAGCACTGAAGGATTAATAAATTCACATGATAAAAATTAGACGTGGGCTCGTATTGCCATTCCTGAGATACTTTTCATATCCAGATCTATGGAGTACATTTTAAAATAGAAATCTCCACTAAAATATTCTTCTCTTTCAGATGTTTTAAGTTGGGTGAGTGTGATCTGACCAAACCCACACTGATGTTCAGCTGTTAACCCTTTCAGACCCTTTCATCTTCTTTTTACTGTTTTTTTTCTTTCCCATTTCTAAAAATATCACGTGGCCTTCACATATTCAGAATCAGCACACCCTCAGCTAGTTGTATATATTTCGCTCATTGAAGGCTCACTGTAACAGGCGAGGCGGATCGGAGTCGACTCAGATCCAATATCTGTGTGAACTGGGTCAAAATTTGTTCTGGGAAGAACTCGACCCAGCACTGCCTCAGTGCTCTGCTGCACATTCATGACATTTTCAGACTCGTAAACTCCTCCAGATTGCGTATATCAATCTGAGGGGATGATCAGGAGAGCATGTGTCTGTATTTGCTCTTCAACTAGTGAGACAATTTTGCATACTTCAAACCTGTAATTTGATTGAAACATGGTGTGTATCCCTGCTGGAGTACTTTCATTCAGCAGCTGCAGCACAAAGTGCCTTTGTTCCTGGACTTTTTTTCTTCTACCAGAAGCACATAAAAGCCTTTGTCATGTTTACAACTTCCAGTCCAGAACTGACGGACCCATACTTTGTTTTTGTTGTTGTTTAAAGGGTTTCTTTTTTTCGGGGTGGGGAGGCTAGTTGGAGCTAGTTGGTTAGAATACCAATTTCAAAGGCCCCTACTATTGTGGCTCTTAACCAAACCTAAGGCTTTGCAGTATATGACACAGCAGTACAAGCTACACAGCTGGTGGCACCAAATGTTACATCTGGTTTGGCTGTTGCAGCGTCTGATGGCAGTGAAGGGCCACGCTTCCAAAACACAGCGTCCTTCAGAGGATGTGGTCTTTGAGATGGGGAAATGGCCAGGCAAGAAACAACAAAGAGGCTTAAAGCTTCACTTCTAAATGGGATTAACGCACTTAAGAAGCAAAGGACCTTAAAGCTTCTACTTTAGGTAAAAAAGACAAAATGTTAGATTTTAGTCAAGGTTGCAAGGCAACAGAGAGACACTTAGCACTGCTAAAGGCAGAAACTACTGGTGACATAGCAAAAATCCTCCAAAGCAGAACATTTCATTGCAGTCGGGCCTTTGTGGTTGACGATGAAGATGTGGCCCTTGGAAGGATGTGGGTCCTGAATGGGGACCTGGATTTTTTGATTTTAGCCTTGGTGCTTTATTGACACTGAAATCCTCATCAAGTAACCATTTAAGGGTTAATAAGTTCAGAGTGAAATCCAGTGAAGTTGGCAGTTCATTCCTGCAACTCTGTGATGTTCTCATCAGGATCTGACACCTGGTTTTGTTTAAGACTTCAGTCCACTCTGTTTACAGACTCTAATGCCAAAATATCTTTCCCACTGCATATTCTCCATCCTCTGTCATCCCAGCAGGTGCCCCCCCCCCCCATTCATCATCATCATCGTGTAAACCGGCACAGACAGTGTTGGTACAGTAACCCATTTACACTGATGGGAATTTGGGTCGTACTCACACCACAAGGCCTCACTGCCAGGAGGAAATATCGAGCCTGGGTGCCATATTTTACCCAGATCCTCATAGATTTATTGGACAGGAAGAGCCTGTGACAGAGAAGAGGGATGACTGCAGGGTGGTGGAAAAGACAGAGGGAGATGCTGTGTTCATGTCCAAGTGGAGTAACTGTAAATATGAGCCAGTTTTTGTCTTTGTTTTTGTTTTTTTTCTTTTTTTGGGGGGGTGGGGGGGCACCACATGTTATCAGTAGTATCCAAGTTGTAAAAGTGATTTTACAACAACTCTTGTTGCACAATATAATGATTTAAAAGGGCGAGTGATCCAATTGATTCATTTTTCAGGGGCCATTAGGGACCTGAATGGTAGAAATATAATGTTGCAAATATAATTTGACGGCATTGAGAGACTGAGAGTCCACATAATGAATCATCTTTGTTGAGTTTGATTCTGACTTAGAGAAAAAACAAGTGGTTTTAATTTGATGGGATTTTTGATGAATTTTCCCCATTGTGGCATGGTTTATGTGAAGATAGGGAAAAGGTGTTCACTTTTTTTAACAACTGCATTTATCAAAATAATTGAACAAATACATCGAAATGATCGAGCCTGCCGGCCAGCTCAGGCCATGCAGCTTTTATTACTAACGAATTTTTAGACTGGGTGGTTTTTGGATGGTAATAAAACATTCTTTTGTGGTGGAAAGGCACAAAGAAAAGTCCCGAGTTGTGTCCAGTTATTCCATTAAAAGTCTGAAGCTGTTTTATTCTACAGAAGTGAGTATATATTCTTGATATAAAAATTCATTAAAAAATTAAACTTGTGACCTTCACCCAGATGTTGTTGCCACATAAAGCTGCAGTTTGTACAATATATTCTTCTCTCAGTAATGCTGCAGTATCGACTCCCTCTCTGTCTAAATGGGTGTTGGTGTGTGAGCATTAAAAAGCATGAGGGCTCAGTGTGAATATGGCCCCTCCTCCTGTTCATTGCACTGGTTTGTACGGGTTTAATCCTGGAGATTTGGGCCCCCCCAGTCCTCATCATGATCATCCAGACCAGCTTACCAACACAAGTCTGTGGTTCTTCCAGCATCTGTCACTACTTGTTGACATCAAACTCATCTCCAAAGCAAATGTGGTTTCACGCTGTGCTAATTTTTCATTAAACCAGGCTGATGGAGAACAATCTCACTGGTCCTGTGAGCTGCTGCTGCCTATTGTATAGCTTTGTATTGTGACTGATATGTTGTTTTGTCTTGTTTACAGATAAGGCGCCATGGGGAAAGGCTGCATGACAGCGACCAAGTACTTCCTGTTCCTCTTCAACCTCATCTTCTTTGTAAGTATTCTGTGCATTTCCTGTTCTCTAAAAAAGACCGACATTTGTGAGATTAGATTAATGATGAATTCAACCCTGCAACATGCTGCAACGTTTCTCAGCATGTAAGGCACTCTATTCAGTTACACAAGGATGGCAAACATGGCTAAAGTCGTGACGTCACGTAACTCAACACAATCTGTCTTTCAGCATTTCTTTCACACTTTGACACATCAAAGTAAAAACACACAACCAGTTCAGGACAATATGCTTGCTTGAAGAAAAAAAACAACTCTGCAAAAGAAAATCCTTAATATTATAATGAGACTCACAAAATCATACAGGAAAGACTTGCCAAGTTCAGATAATTAATTGTACACATAAAACAACTTTTAAAATTGTAGGAGATAAAAGATTGTTAGATATGCAGTATAGCTAGACCCATTTAAAACTGTTTGTTTTTCACCTTTCTACTCTGTTAATAATTTAATAATCTAAAAATTAAAAACAACAATAATTAAGAATTATTTTATGAGTGAAATTCTGTGAACCTGAGAAAGTAAGATCAAGTTATTTGAGATATTGAGATATTTTTCGTAGTCACAACAAACAGAAGAACTTCATTTTTCAAAGAATCAGTGTATTCTCAGAGGTTGGAAATTTTGATTAATACTAATACAATACTAACTGACAATAAAAAAAAAAAACAATGATAAAACTTTTTGCACATTCATTTTCTTTTATCTCTTAAAAAGAGTTTTCATTATTGAACTATGTTATCACGTGATCGTCAGTGGTTATTTCACTCTGAATAAAATATTATTGTATAATATTAGTGCCTTTTTTTCTGCCTTGGATCAGTGCAGACCGCATGGTGTGATAAATGAGGGTAAATTTACTGTTTGTTTTCTTCAGCACTGGAATCTGTCCTGTTAGTGTTGGAGAAAAAGGAACTGAATCAAGTTATGGATGAGCTCAGAATGCTCAGGTTTAATAATTAATTTTAAGATCTTCTGAACTTTTAGCATCATGAAATTATGTTATAATAAATAAATAAAATAAATTATTTAATAAAAAAACAAATACAGCGTAAACAGTGACAACAAAGACAGACAGGGTGAAGATCTCCATTTATCAGTGACAGAGGTCATTGAGGAGTTTTATATCTGGAACAGGCTGTTCTGGTTTCATTTGGACTCTATTGAAGATCATCTGGAGCTGGTTAATGAAAAGCTCCTTGGCCTTGGACATACTGACGACAGAGGCTTAAACAAGTAAAGACACAGTTTAATCAATTCCTTACACTTATGATTTTTTCTTACTTTATTCACATTCATGCTGACGTTCTGCTCAGTAGCTGTAGAGTAACATTTGGCTGGTGGCAAAAATGTATGTCAGACAATTATAAATCACTACCCAAAAGTTTGAAGTAAAGTTGTTTCCTTAAAGCAGAGGAATCACAAGTGGAAACAGGAGCACAAAGGGTGAATGGGTTTAAGTATTGGTGCTTTTCTTTCGTCATCATTGCAGTGTTCAGTTTAGTTAACAGCTTGATTTCAACCCCTTGATTCGCATCCTGTTCCTGAGTCTTAATTACTCTGCAGCAGACATGTTTGAAGCCTAGTTACTAGGGTTATTGTCACTTTCTCATTTCCTCCCTCTGCTGTGGGAATGAAATCTGTGATCTGAGGTTAAGAGCTTCTTCTTTTCACACCAATGCACACAGTGATACACACTCTGGTTTAGTATTCTCACACTTTTGTTTTTTGAGCACTGAAGACTCTCCAGAGGGTTTCTCCCACACTATGTTTCCTAAAAAGTGGGGACACTTACAGTATCCTCATCTCTGTCATGAGTAAGTTTAGATACTTTTGTTTGAAAGATGAGATAGTTTTGTTTTCTCCAACTTTGTCAACACATTTTTGCCTAAAATATTCCATATTAAATATTCCCATATTGAACCACAGCCCCAGCTTGTTCCTCACATGTAGTTCTTCTGTCTGACCCATACCTCCCACAGCTTTAAATAGACAAATAAATAATTTCACAGGAGGGAAGTTTTTATATGAAATACTTATATTAATATATATATATAAATACACTACCAGTCAAAAGTTTGAACACACTTTCTCATTCAAATGAATAGGAAAGTGTGTCCAAACTTTTGACTGGTATTGTATATATAAAAGAACATGGCAACTTTAGCATCATATCATTAGCACTTAAAATATTTGGTTTTGTGGTAGAAACTGCTTCTTATTAAAAAATAATGTTTGTAAGGCATTTAACTGGTTTAACATTTAATGAAATAGATAGTGAAACAGATAAAATAATTAAATACCATCTCAGTGTAGTTTTTCATCTCCTCTTAAGCTTCTATCTGGAGCTCTTGTAGCAGCAGGTCTTTTAGCCAATCTAGCCGATGTGGCTGAGAGTGGCAACTACCTAGCTGTGACATCACAAAGTTACAGAAGGCCTGACAGCTGGTTTTAAGACTCAGTCCCCAGAGAAACACTCACAGTCTGTATTCAGAAACTGAGACCTATAATACTTTTTACAGTATTAATACAGAACCTAGACCTGATTTCCAATCAAATGACCTTTTAATGTTTTCATGTTGTGATGATGCACGAATAGAGGTATAATGTTCACCATTTAACTCTCAAATGTTAACATGCTAATGTTTGCTAATTAGCATTAATGGGAATGTTTTGTTTTGTTTTGTCTTAACGGACACTCATACTTTAATTTGAACCAAAAGACTAACTCATGGCTCTGGATCTTTCAGGCATGTCTATTTTTTTTATAAAAATGGTGACAATTGGCATCCTTCCTCCAGGGAAAGCTTGTTGTAAAAGTCTCTGTTCAGGTTTCACTGCTGTAACTTTTCAGTGGTCTTTATCCATCCTGCCTGTCGATGCCCTCAGACATCAGACTGGTTCACTCATCCTAATCAGGTGTGTCTGAGATGGATCAGCAGTAAATTTACACAACTCAAACATAATTCCACTGGAATTTTATCCACTGGCAAACAAAAGACGTGTTGACTTGTGAAGCTTCCTAAGAGCAGTTGCCTTCAATGAAAGATATTTTACCTGTTGGAAGATGAAGAGCTATAGAGGAAAATGGTGTGAAGTCCCTAAAGTCGCTGTATCAAAGACTCCACCTTGACCTCCCCGGAAAATGACATCAGATTTTAAACCATCAATACCATATTTATTAATAATTGCTTGAGAAAAAAGTCATCAGATTAATAAATTAACTGTGAAAAATGATAATCATCAGTTGCAGTTAAGCAGTAACCCAACACCAAAGTGCCAGAACCTGCAGTCCTTCTTCACACCATGAGAGTTTGACTCCAGCAGTGAGTCAGTCCCCATAGACTAACATGTTAAAACTTTACAGCACAAGTAAACATGCTTACAGCCTGGTACAGTCTGGCCTTAGAGCTAATATCTTCCTTTGTGATGTCTGTATTGGGGGGAATTTTAATATAACTCACTTGTTTTCATTTATTTAAGGATTAAAGTTATGGAGAGTTGAGGACAGGGCCTCTTTGAGTGTGGAGTCAGGCCAAGATGCGTCCATCCTTATTTACAATCTCTGTTTGCAGCCCTAAACAAAACCCAAACTGATCTGCATCACATGTTGTCTTTGACTGGATTCGTACAAACAAACTTAATCAGTTACAGAGTGTAGAAATATGATCTGACCAGTGTACTTTTTTGTGTGTGCTCCAGCTATTCGGGGTTGTCATCATGGGCTTCGGACTATGGCTCCTCTTGGACAATCAGAGCTTCATTGTCGTCCTCAGTAAGTTGCATATATGTAATGACTGCAATGTGATTCTTTTTGACATTTTCTTCTTTATTTTACCAGTTTTTCTTTAGCGTGTTTTCAGCCACGCTGCAGTTTGGATTCAGTGTGTGTGTCTGAAGTGTTTTTATCTTAAGTTCACGCAACAGATCTGTTCTCTGGCTCCATTTTACAGGCACAACCCTTAAAGCATAAACAAAAAAAGTGGCCAGTACATTTTTTTCCAGTGGGCCCTTAACACTCATCCAGTGATAGAGCTGATGTAGGCCAATGCAAATGGAGCAATGATTAACAGGCTGAAAACAGGCCAAGTTCTGGCTGCAGGCTTTCTGTGTGCGTGTTTATGTATCTCTTATTGTGTTAAAATCAAGGACACCCTTTTAAAACACACCAGGTGTATTCATTTCAAACTGAACAGATTATTAATAAGTTTACTAATAATTAAATGTACTTTTCCCATTTAAACAAAACTTTAATAATGAAAAACTGCAAAATAGAGAGTTTTGTTGAGTTAAATTTCCCTTTTCCTTCTACTTTGGTGTCACCAGGACTCCACTGGTTGTAAAAGGAAGTCCGACTGTATTGAAGCCTATGTGAAAATGTCCCTACTTCTTTGATTAATTAGCTCAGTAAAAATTTTCCTAATGAGTTTATGG
This sequence comes from Remorina albescens, assembly GCA_034769265.1. Lineage (NCBI taxonomy): Eukaryota > Metazoa > Chordata > Actinopteri > Carangiformes > Echeneidae > Remorina > Remorina albescens. Next base: position 17,480,528 of record CM068479.1, read on the forward strand.
TCTCAGTTTTTAGTTTTTTTTTATACAACATGATGTTTATCTTTTAATTCATGGTCCCATTTAGAGGAGAATAGGCCAATAAGCAGGCAATGAAGTAGGGCGAGGCTACAATATAATCTAAGTTCTTGTTACAATCAGTACAGTAGCTCCCTGGTGGTCATTAGATAAAATGCAGGTTTAAGTCAATTCAGCATTGGCTTCCTTTTATAGACTTGGACACTACCTCCATATTCTGTCTAAAAGGCCCATCAGCTACTGGATTTTGCTGTTTGGTGTCTGGAGTCTGATGACAGATGTTCCTTCTCTCTATTTATTAATTTTGACCCCCATGAAGTCCACAGTGAGGCATGCTGAGGTGTGACTTGTCCTCACTGAACTTTTCCATTATATGACACTGCTCAGTTAAACACAAGTATCCAACAGATTTCCTCCTTTTTTCATAAAAAAAAATCCTTTCAGCCACACATCTTTCTCTCTTTTCTTCCTCAGCTTCTGTTTTTCTTTAACTGTCCATGTCTCATTCCTTTTGGACTTTTCCACCTTCTGCTTTCAAGATAAAATAAATACCTTCAGACAATAAAAGCTTTTTTGGTTATTGACTTTGTTGCAGAGAAAAGCTGACACCAATCTCATGTTTGCGAGTAAAGCATAAAGAAGTGGAGGCTGGAGGAATCTGTCCAAGCTCTTTTTATATCCCATCTAAAACCACAGACACAAGAAAGAAAAAGTTTCTCTATTGTGAGCTGCAGTTGGATAACTTGGGCCAATTACTCATCATAAAAATGACCAGAACACCCTCTGCGGCTGCAACTACAATGAGCAAAAGTCATGATTGGAGGGAGATAAGGTTTTCAGTCCTGATTCTGGTGTGACCATTGGTCTTGATTCTATTGAGGTTATTGGTCCTGATCCTGAAGTATTCCTCTTGTTAAAGTGAAATTAAATATAATCCTCCTTGTTGTTCCTCTCGTTGTTGTTCTCCTTCTCCTCCTCCTACTTTTTCCAAAGTTTGCTGTCTCTCTCAGGAGCATGTGTCAATTTGTCCAGTGGAACTTTTCACATGTTTCCAATGAACAGCTTTATATCTAAATTGTGAAAATCCACAGTCTGTACATACTGTAAATACAGCCTGCTATAACACAGACTAAATGTGCCTTTACTCTGCTGCGGAAACCTGTAAGATGTAAACCACACATAGTTGTTTATTCCTTTCAGTGTGTATATGAACCAAAAAAAGATAAGAGCCAAGCTAGTTGGTCCTCCTGACTAGTCTTGAAGTGTGCTGAACTAGAATACAAATAGGAATTTCAAAATCAATTTAACTGGATCTGATTAGCTTTTACAAGTTTTACATTGCATCATTAGATTCCTTGACTCTTGACACACAATTTTACTTGATCAAAGACTAACTCAAGACTTTTCCTTCTTTGGAAATTGTCTGTGTGAGCTGGAAACAGTATGAGTTTATCAGAGTGAGCGGGAGAAAGAGACAAGCAGTGTCAGCGAAATGGAGGCGGCTAAATACGGGTTTATGCTGAAATATAGAGACAGACATTGAACAAGTGTAATAGAGAGACAGCTTGTGTGTGTGTGTGTGTGTGTGTGTGTGTGTGTGTGTGTTTGCTCTCGAACAGCTCAGTCACTGAGGACATTTGTCTGTCGTCCTCTGCAGGTGTCCTCCCCTCAGACACTGGCCTCTTTCTGCTCTGTCCAGCATCACCATGCATCACATCAGCCCAGTGCGCTCACTGCCTTACTCATCACCACACACACACATACACACATGCACACACACACATACACACAAACACACATCACATCAGTGGTCTGTCCGAGTGGAGGGAGGACAGGGTGAGTCCAGGGATTTCGTGGCGGCTGTGAATGCAGTCATACGGAGTGGAGGGCTGTAGCTCAGCAGACAGTTTAGCTTTGTGCGTCCTCTAAATGGGACGTATTGACGCTCAGTGCAACTTTTTATAAACCAGATTGTTGGTCCGTCATGGACTCACAGATGATCACAGTGATTTTAAAGGGTGAATCAATGAGCTGACTGGTGCAGCATGTGAGTGATGAAATCAGCCTGGTGCTGCTCTAACCTGATTGCACAAAAGCTGCGCTGAGTCACAACCAGAACAAAACAAGATCCAGTTCACAAAGTTAACGGCTGAAAACCGGGGCCACAGCTAAAGGGACAGCTCATGGTTTCAGCAGCTTTCTCTGAGGTCTTCATGTTGACAATACAATCAGATGAATAAAGTTCAGTGGTCCTGAACAGGGAAAGCTGCAGCGAAGCTTGTTAATCCACCTGCTGGATCTGTTTTCATTGACAAAGTAGCAACTGATCACAGTTCAATCCCCATTTACAGCCATGAGAGCATATTGGGACATGTACCTGTGTTCCTACTAAAGGAGAGGAACACTGCAAATGTGTCTGAGTGAACGTGCATCTCATTCTAGTTTTGTTGTGGCTCTTCAGTCACCGTGGTGTTGCCCTCCAGGTTGACACTTCACACATGTACATGTGTGTTAGGGGAAATAAACACATACAAGCCTTCATTTCCTGCCTCACCACCCCTCTACCTCCTCAGTTTAATTTTCATTTTCATCTAGTCTTTAGTTATTGGCAAGAAAAAGTCATTTTCCATCTGGATTGACCTGTGTCCATGTACAAGTGAATCTGATCTCCAACAGTCACTTCAGTGGTCCATAGATGTGTGGTTCTTATTGCTTCTTTAACAGTGACAAAGTTATTTAATTGCTTTCTATTAGTGTTAATAGATTATATTAATATTAGAAATAACCTACAGGAATCTTACTTTTATGTTTGCTGCAGAAACCCTGACTGTGAGCTTTGAAAAATACTCTCCTTGTATTTATTATCTTCCTTTGATGTATAATAAGTCTGTGTTCACACAGATATTTGCTCCATAAAATGCAGGGGGCTGTGCTGTTCGTCTCTAGTTGCCCTGCAGGTTGACACTTGCACATGCACATGCACATGTGTGTTAGGGCACATAAACACACACACACACACACACACACACACACAAATGCAGGCTTTCATTTCCTGCCTCACCACCCCTCCCCCTCATCACCCTAGTTTTCCATCATAAATTCCTGTCATTTTTCTTTGTCCTGGTTTGGAGCTGTGTGCCCTGGCCCACACACCCCTCTTGGGGTATCCCATGTTTCCTTGAGGCCTGGAGGACTCTGCAAGGGGGCTTCAGTCTTTAAAACATCTGCACTGGAAGTCATCAACATGTTGACATGTAGAAGCTGTTCTTCTATTTGAAAACAAGCAGATGATTTTGAGCATGGACAGATTTCTGATTCTATGACATGACGTTTCTTTTTCTTCTGTGCCATTGATAAGGACCCTTTTGAATCTCAGTTATTTGGAGCAGGAAAGCTGAAGTAAATATTCAGCTAATATTCAAAGACTAAAATATTCCAGACTTCCTCTGACCACCATAAGTAGAGCTCAACTACCACACATTTGTTTCTAATTTCTTTTGTTTTTGATCACGCATTTGTCTGGTTTCAGTTTCCACAGTTAAATTCTCTGCTCTGCTCAGTTCAACTTTCTTCTTCAGGAGTTTGTATCATATATCCTGTCAACACTTAACTGGAAAAAAACTCAAACGTCTTTGTCAACCAAACAGAAGTGACCCCCTTATTTTTCACCTCATAGTGAGAATTTTGTATAAAGTTCTCAGTTATTTCCGTAGTTAAATGTACAGTTTTTAACACTTACCTTAAGTTCTTTTTCCAGTGAACTCCATTCACACACAATAATCTGGTAAAAGGTTGTTGAGGGAGATCTGTGTTCAGCTTTGAACTGTCAGGATGAAGAACAGTGTTTTCCTCAGAATTCAGACGAGATGAGACATGTAGGAGGATCCTCACTTATGGATGTTGGGCAATTTTGAAATGTGACATGGCAAACAGAAACACGAGAAAACTGCTTCTTTTATCTCACACTGGACCAATTCCAGCGGACCTGTTAAGTCTGAGTCAGTCCAGGAGTTTTTTCAGTCTAATATCATGTAGCTGTGTGCATTTTCGTTTCGTTTTCAAGTGCTTATCTCTCAAGGTTGGGGGGGTACATGCGCGCGCAGCCTAGCACAAATGTTCTATTACCTGGAGTTGCCCCCTGATGGCTTTAGATAGAGCACAGGTTCAGATTTTTGCTTTTTCCTCAGTCCCATCTTTTTCTCCTGTTTTTGCCACTTCCTAAGCGCTAAAATTAAAATTCACAAGATTCCCAATGACGGTTCTGCAGTTCTTGCTATCATTGTGTTGTTTTTATCCCTTCCGTTCTTTGTGTCTAATTTTTTGTGTGTGTGTGTTTTTGATTGAATTGCCGGCAGATTGTAATTAGTGTCTGCTCTTTTTTGACAGATAACTCTGCTCCCGTTAAAGTTGCCTGCTACATCCTGATTGGAGTCGGGGCTTTCTCCATGCTCATGGGCTTTGTTGGCTGCTTGGGGGCCATTTACGAGATCCGCTGTCTGCTCGGCTTGGTGAGTGACAGTGCTGTGTGTAAATGGGGTAAGATCTTGTAGACATACATGAAGATGATGAACAAGCCAATGGGGGGAAGATTTACTGTGCAATATAATAAGTTTGTTCTGAGAATAAGATGGTGTCTCCTGTAGGACAGCTCTCTGTTTGACTTTATAACATGCTCTTTTAAAAATAATCCAGAGGGATTTAAAAGGTTCTCATTAGATCAGGAGTTCAGAGCATTCCAACACTGCTGTTTACATGAGCTGACTACACAGCCAGAAAAAAGCATTTCTAGGATATAACTTGTAATAATCACCTGGGGTTTTTTTTGTTTGTTTGTTTGTTTGTTTGTTTGTTTGTATTTTTTCAAGTTTAGAAAGTCATTAAACCTATAAGTCTTCAGTATTACAAGCAGAAGCTTCACTAAAAATATCTTCTTCGGTCTTGGCCTGGAGCACAATTTGTTTCTTAATCATCTTTTATCACAGCTAAATCACAATGAATCCATTTTAGTAAAACCAGGTGATCAAACTTGACTATGTAGAGGAAGTAAAAACCATAGCAAGGTTTCTGTAGTTGAAGCTGCAGAAGGATCCTTAATGTCTGTCCCAAAGCCAGCCCCATTGGCTCTAGGCCAAAAACACATTCACTCACAATAAAATAAAAGACTTTTTTATTTGTGAGGCTTTTTAACTCGCTCAAATAGAGGGAAATAATTACTGGGGACTACTTTTAGCAGCAGACTAACCCAGATTTGTTGCAGTCAAATACTGAGGTGAAATACTGGATACTGAAAAACTGAAGCATAAAATGCCTGCTTTACAGATAAAACCGACAAAACAGTAAATTAGTTTACTGCAACGAGAAGAATATGTGTTGATTGTGCTGAAATTTGACTCTTACTTGTTAGGGAATAAAAATTTGAACTTGGAAAAATCAGAAGTAACAGGATGGATTATGATAACAGGCTTTGATCTTTAACTATATCGTAGAGGGTTTCTCTAGTCCGGTTTTATCTGTTATTTAATTAAATATTCAAACAAAGGGTTAATGTGCAATCACTGACTCAATATATTTCAATAAATGTTTTTCATGTTAATCACCTTCTTTCTCCTCCACCTCTTCCTTAGTACTTCACCTGCCTCTTGCTGATCCTCATTGCTCAGATAGCAGCCGGGGCCCTCATTTACTTCCAGGCGCATGCGGTAAGTGACATCACTTTCTCTCAGTCCTCCATCACATCTGTGTACCAGACATGGTACGAATCGAAGCTAATTCCAGCCGTGACAGCCAGTAAACCACTGTGACTGATAACAGTGTCTGAGGACACATGTGACACCAGCAAACTGATGGCGTTTGGTGTTACAGCGTCCCCTGGTGTTCAGTCTGGGACCTTTCTACCCTACATGTATGGGGAGAACTTGACTTATTCAGCGTTTTAAGGACTTTAAACAATTTTGAAAAAGCATTTGTGGTTTTTAAACTTGAAACAAAATAATTTCATCAAGTACTGTTAGCATCAGTCTCCTCACCCCTGCAATTTTTCACCTCCATTAGTTTATTTTGAGGGTTTTTTTGTCCATTGCCAAAATCTGAATTCCCATTTACTCTGTGTTCATTCGTATTTGAATTCTGAAGGTGACTGACACTCATTACTAATCAGTGTGATATGATAGAACAGGATTGATAGTCACACTTTGTCCTTTAATTTGAACGTCTCCTCCATAGATTCAATCTGTAATGGATGGCTCAAATGTGAGGTAGAAATGGAGCATCCTCCTTCTCCTGAGGTTTATTCTGTTCAAAAGATGTGTTCCCTCATACTGTATACATGTTGTTCAGTTGTGACAACTGTGCATGTTATGGGCTTGTATGTAACACACTATGGAGTTTAAGAAATGGAGGCATCATTAGTTTATGTGAAATGCAATAACTTAACATATTTCCTGCACTGCGATAACTTACAGCCCCCTCTTTAGACTTTCAATTGTAATTGTTTTATTTTGAACTAATTGTGCAGAAAACTCCAAAGTGTTGGATATTAACATCTTGATCTGACAAACATTAAGAGCCCTCAGCAATGCAGCGTTAAGTAGTTAGCAGTTTATAGCAGTGCCCTTTTGGGAGCGAGATTTGATGAACGTGACAACCAACTCTTTTTGACCGAATAATGATGTTGACGATGATGATAATATTAATGACTTTATTTATATGACACTTATCTTGCCAAGTTAAAAACATACATCAATATTACGCTGATCGGACTAATTCTAAAGAAAGGCAATAAAATAACACAAATAATTAGGGATGAAACAATTTAAATTAAACATATCAAACAAAAGCAAGCCACATAGAAATGTGCTTTAAAAGGTATTTAAAGAATTAATCAGTCAAAGCATCTGATTTAAATTCCACAAAAAGTTATGAACAATGATAAGAAGTGAACGTACTTCTTTACAGCTCTTACACACTTACTTCATGTAAAGTCTTCGGCTGCAAGAGTAAAAGTGCATAAATCTATTAAAAGTGTGGTTTTAAACTAAAAGGACAAATGTCGACAAAAAAAGAAAGAGAAAATGTATAAAGTCTAGCAACGAGACTAAAAGTAACTAAACTCTAGTTGAACAATGTGACAGATTTTTTTCACTCTTCCATACCCATTAACAACCCTCTGCCATAACAAAAAAGAAAACCAAACATTAACGCATCTCACAATGACGCACAAGGAGGACATCGAGTCAGGTGAGGGCTCATTATGTTTGAAAAAAAAAAAAAGAAACATGAACATTGCTTTTTTTTTTTTTTTTTTTGGTGATAGGAAGCGCTTGTTTCCATGAGACTGACACACAACAAAACACGCAGTCCGACAGATTTGACTAGTAAAATAATGTAGTTAAAACTGTCTGTAGTTTTTTTAGTAGGGAAAAGCTTGTGCATATCTCACAGAGAAATGTACAAACGCTTCCTGTGGATGTCTGTACGTGCTCTCCAGTAATTAGCTCCAATGCAAAACATCTGTTTCCCTCTCACAAGGCCTCATGCCTCCTTCATGCCAAGTGAAAGTAGCTCTTATTAACAGTTTCTGACTTGTAAAATAGTTTTCACACCATCAACAGAATTGAAAGTACTACCGATTTTTCCAAAAGCTCCAATATCTGAAGGAAGCTACCAGTCAACTCTGAGAAACACAGAGGCAAACCAATGGGTGACGTCACAGTGGGTGCTCATTTGGTTAAAGTTCCAATTCAGCTCACCTGCAACTTGTAACCATTTAGTAAACAACAGAAAGCAAGACTGTTATAACGTTTAGTCCCTGCACTGAACTGATCATACTGGTCTGGTTTTAGATAGCAAAACAATTGTAAAATTGTGCATTTATGAAGTAGTTTAGAAAAGATTTTGTTTATTTAATGTATCGTGTTCACAGACTCCACAAAAATGGATGTAGCCTTTGGGAGCCCACCCTCAGGTTTCTTAAGAGCAGTTTTGAAGCTCAGAGTGAGCTACTCCACTGTTGCCATCTTGGCAGTGCCTGACTCCGCCCCCAGCTCCTCGCTAACACAAAAATGAGCACATAGGAGGGAAGTGTGTGGAGTCAGGTCAGTGTATACTCCTTTTGTGGAACGTATACGCTCACCCACTGGTCACTCAAAGAAGCCACGTCCTAATTTCTTCATTCATTAGTTCATCTCCTACCGCTATCTACTAGTTTATGGGGGATGTGAACTAGGAAACGCACGCCAGCTGGACAGTGACAGTGTATATGATAGGTTTACAACCACATGGTTAAACACACACACATATACATCTCCAAACAGAAAAGTATTTGGTGCATTTTTCTGATTTGCTCCTGACGCAGACCAACAGGAGTCACATGTCATCACCGGTCCAGCTGAACAGAATAAAATGCCGAAAAAAAATCCAAAAAACTCAGCTCTGCAGAGTGCAGGACGTGCAGACAGGTCTGTTTATTATATCTGAACATTTGGTGGAAGCCCTTGGACTCAGGTCTGTAATGCTGCCAAACGGACATTCAAGCAAGATTCTCTCTCTCTCTTTCCTACATCTCTTTGGGGAAAAAAGCAAATCAGGATTTCAAATATGCAGGGTTATGTTCACCGGAGACCATGACAGTCTAAGTTTCAAGGTGAAGCTTTAAAGGCTTAACAATTATACAGACTTCCTGCGTCTGGTCTCTAGAGATTTTTATGAACTCAGCCACTCAAGCTGTGTTTGTCAGAGAGAGAGAGAGAGTGTATGTGTGTGTGTGTGTGTGTTGTTTTTAAAGCTCTGAACAGCCTAGAAATTGGATTTCACAAATAGTCACTAAATTCTTCACTGCAAGATCTCATGATTTCATGAAATCTGATTTGTTTTGGGGTTTCTTAAAAGAGAAAGTTTTAACCACAAACAGCAGCTGGTTAACTTAGCCTCGCCCAAACAAAAGGAGCAGGGGGACCCAACTAGATCGGTAAAAAATTTCCTTTTTACACATCTCTTTTTGTGTATATTAAAGAAAGGCCAAATGAAATGAGAAGCTAACTGTTTCTTGCTGAAAATAGTTTCGTCTTTCACTGACAAAACAAAAAAATTGTGTTCAGACTGGAACAATTTTCTTCTTTTTGATGTGCAACTGAACTGGTTTTACATAAAAACTGTTGGTATGGGGCATAATTTTAAAAACTGAAACAAGCTGATTTCTTTTAAAACCAGTGGTGTCACTCCTTGATGGCCATTAGGCTTAAGCATATAACTAGACAAGTTAACAACAGCCCCTTGTCATCTCAAAGTGAAGTGGAGATTTTTAAATTCACCTGTTTTCTTTCAGTTAAATAAGGAGATGTCCAAGATTGTCACCAAGGTACTGGAGAACTATTCTGGGAACAACTCCAGCACAGAGAAGGCCTGGGACTTCATCCAGAGAAACGTGAGTTGGGACCACTGACCTAATTTAAAGTAAAATCTGTTAAAATGCAAACAGAAGGAGACAGATGGGAAAGACGCAAGGAGTGTTTTACAATTTCTCAGTCCTTCGAGTGCTTGCTATAACCTTATTAACTTAACTTTAAACTGTTTCCAGTACAAATCACCATGTTTGAATATTTTGCCGTCTGCTTTGATTTGAAGGACATTAACATCTGTAAAGTTCTTGCACCAAGTAAATGACTGATATAAAACAACACTGGTAGTCATCATGGTGTCAGCACGATGTCAAATATCAAGTGCTAAAATTTACCAGTGGTAGACTATTTACAATTGGAACAGCATCCTTATTCCTGATCTCAGCAGCTCAGCTTGTGCATTTCTGTTTATAGACCTTTTCTTTCTATATTTGTACATATCAAAAACTCAGAGAGGCAGAGCTGTTGTTAAACAGTCAAATAGTTTTCACTAGATATTTTCATGTTAAACTTCCACAATTGTTATTTTACTTAATCTTCTAGAGGGGGAATTTTATTATATCCAAATGTCACAGCTCCAGTAAATGACCAAAGGGCGACAGAGATAATACCTTTCTACCTGGAACACAGCACTCACTGACTCGTAGGGATCTCAGCAGCTGGTCAGTGAGCTGCTGATGTGACCAGCTGTGTCATCATGTCTCTTCCAGGTCAAATTTCCAAACGGACATTATTTGGTTAAACTGACTACATATTCATTTATTAATCTAGACACTATTCCAATTAAAATTTAAACTTAATGAAGTTAATCATATAATACATTTCAGTGAAAAGGGATCAGAATTTCTACTCTTGTTACCATTTATTGTGTAATGTATTCTCAGACCTAGCCACCCCAAGTCCTGATGCATCCATCTTTGAAGAATTCTTGATATTTGATCTTTACTTGAGCTGTTATAGACTTTGAATTGGACCAGAGCTGTGACTGATCAGGTTTCACAAGAGCGTAAGTGCAAAGAAGAATGCATATTTAGAACTTTCCCTTCGGGGATTAATAAAGTATCTATCTATCTATCTCTATCTATCTGTTTATGTCTCTGTCTGTGTGTTTGGACTTGTCATAACACAGCAGAATGAATCTTCGACTAATCACCTCCTGATGTGACAGATACAGGATAAAATCCTTGTACTGTGTGTGCATCACAGCAAGTTGTGGTGATTGGCCACTGAGAAACCTGATGAAGAAGATCTTAAATCTAAACTGCCCATCTGTCAGAAAATTTAATGCAGAAACCAACGTCTGGTTTTCCAAAGTCCACACAACATCCTGGAAAAGCATATATTCCTGCGTTGTCACTGGCGGCCCATGTGATGTATTCTGGTCTGTTTGCTTCTCTCGCTGATTATCACTGCAAAATGACTGCAGATGGAGTGCTGTGGCTGGAGCGGTCATCTGAACTGGAACGTGAATATGGCTGTCGTCAACAGCTCTCAGCTGCTGTTTCCCTGCTCCTGCCAGAACATCTCACTCGCCACTGGGAACTCGTCAGACAGCGGTTTCTGTGATGCTCAGACGCCCGACTGGCCTGTCTACGACGTGGTAAACAATGTTTCCTGCTGTTCTCCCCTGTTTACGCTCCCCTTGGTGTCCGTGCGTGCGTCTTTCATTTGCTTTGCTTGTGTTTTCATCAGGGCTGTGCTGCAAGTGTTGAGAACTGGCTCCTCACCAACATTGGAGTGGTGCTGGGAATCTGCCTTGGAGTGGCTCTCATTGAGGTACAGCATCATTATCATACATATACTTCGGCAACCAATTAGTTAAAATTACTACAAGATCTATGTACAGAATATATTTGTAATTTTAAGAACCAAAAACCACCACAGAAGACGACAGCATCTGAATCTTTCCCAAGAGAAAGAAAGTAGATTTCAGGCAAACACATAGTGGGAGGGGCATGGGGGTGGGGCTGAGGGCGGTGGCTGCTTGATTGTGACATCACAAAGTCCGAGAAGTCCTTTACAGCTCAGTTTCTGAAAACAGGCTGTGAGCATTTCTCTGACTGAGTCCTTTGATAGTCACCTGATTTGTAATCAAAGACCACATGGAGGTCTACCTGCAGACTGTACGGACCTTTAACATCCACCTTTAACTGTATGTATAATGTGATCAACACACACAGCTGGAGCTGGAAGAACCACTTAAAAACATATTTTTTAATATTTGCTCAGTTAAATTTGAACAGTGATTTCAGATCTGCCCTCTACCATCTTAAAAACGTATCAAAGATCAGAGGATTGATGTCCAAGCAGCACTCAGAGAAACTGGACTGATCCTGCTTTCATTTCCAGCCGGCCAGATTATTGCAACAGTCTTCTCCCAAGTTGCCAGAGAAAAAAAAGCAAACAGATATCTTCAGCTCAGATCTCTGCTGGTGTCTGAACAGAGTTGAGACTCTCTGCTGCTCGTCTATAAATCTCCAAAGGTTTCGTGAAAAAATACAGCCAACATCTTTTACATCTGAAGCCTCTGGGGCGCTCAGGTTGAGGTCCGCTAACTGTTCCCATAGTGCTAACTTAAAATGGAGAAATAGTTTTAGTTATTTTACATTATGGAGCTGCAAGACACAGAGACCGAGGGTCTGTAAAGGGAAGCCAATATATAGTCTGTGTGAAAATGTCCCTACTTCTCACTTGATTTATTAGCTCAGTACACATTTTCCTAATGAGTTTATGGTCTCAGTCTTTAGTTTAAAGTCTTCTCCAAGTTCAACATGATGTTCATTTTTAAAATAATCTTCCCAGTGTTTCTCTCGTATATCCTAAAACTTAAACTGTCGACTGATGAAGCCACGCGAGGAGAGTCGCAGAACAGTCTGTAAAACAGACAATGAAATCATTGTCTTTGAATATATGTATAAATGTAATTTATTATTGAAACCAACACAGAGCCCAACACTACTCAGTAGCTCTGTGGTCACGCTCAAATTAGATTTTTCACGCTTGAATTGTACTTCTTATGTTTTGTAGGGTGGATACTGGATACTAGGTTCTTTGACCGATAATGTCTACATTATGAAACATATTATTATTTTTTCATATATTAATTGGTCCATTGTTATCTGGGTCCAGGTGTGGGCAGATCTCAGACAGTGGTCCCTAAAAGCAACATTAGAACTTGATTCCTGTCCTTCGTTGCTGTTTTGTATCTGTTTTCTCTTTTTATTCTGTTGAATCATTTTGCATCCATCTCTTTTGCTTTACAGCTGATGGGGATGATTTTGTCCATCTGCCTCTGCAAGAACATCCACACGGAGGATTACACCAAAGTGCCAAAGTACTAAAACTTGTTGGAAGAAGTTACAAGGTTGAACTTCAAATGCACAAGAACAAAAGAGGGAGTTAAAAAAAATAATGAATTTTTCAGCCTATATCTGGTGAAATGTGTCCAAATATAAAATATTTTGTCTTTGTTTTATATTTTGGTAGATTTTTCCTCCTTTTGAGGTACCCACCTTGTTTTGTCTGGTTTTTTCTGAGCACTTTAGACTTGTTAGTTTTGAACTTTGAATGATGCAACGATGTTCAGAGGAGCTTGAAAGAAAATGATTCGGGGAAAAAAAGAAGTGATGTATGAGGAGAGAGTGACGAATGAGGTACATCTTCCTGGCAGTACACGTTCTCAGGCTTCGTGTTGCTGGTTTCCATATTGTCTGTTTCTCTGTAAATGATTACTTCATGATTTTAGTTTCCTGAAAAAATCTGAAGATAAATTGTGTTTGATGCCTGTAAAGACGGAAACAAAGCTATGTGTTATGTTTTATGGTTTTGGTTGGGTTGTTTTTTTTTTTTTTTGGTGTGTGTGTGTAGAAATTCTTTGACATCTGATTTGGACAACTGGAAAATCCAACTAGTGGTGTCCTTTTTTTCCTTTTTTTTTTTTTGCTTAGTTTGTTTTGTTTTGATACACCAGCATTTTGAGTTTTTGTAAAATGTTTTTAGTATTCTGTATATAATTTTAGTCATTATTTGTGTGACTTTGAGTCCAAAATAAGATATTACACCAGTTCTGTAGATGCTGGTCTCTCCCTGAAAATTTTTAAACTTGGTTATTATCTTTTTTGTGTTTCCTTAACTTTTAAATTGTCAAGATTATGTTCTGGATAATAGAAATAATGAAGTACTAAAAAGGAAAATTTTTGATGCTTTTTATTTTCTAAAAGTATCAATCTCGGTTTTCAAATATCTTTTGACAAGCAAGAATTTTATGACTTTTCTTTTTGTTTGTTTTTTTAAAGAAAGCTTTAAGTTCATGTACATGCCCAAATTCTACCTACCATAACCTGAAGAGTGAACTCTTACTTTTAACCACTTTATAGGGATGTGAACAGTTGAAATTTACACAACAGATTATTTTGGAGTAGGATAAATATTTTTGGGGGAGGGGGGAGGGGGTTTCCATCTTGAAAATGGAAATTTTGAAAAATCATTAGAATTCATTTATGTAATTTTAACATTCATCCAAGAATATGTTTTTTTTAAATGAACAAATCTGTATCCTGTTTTCTGTCTATGTACAGTCTATATGAAAAACATTCCCATAACCTTATAAAAGCAAGGAGAGGAGGTACTTTGGTTTATAACTAGATAGTCTTGTGGTACTGTAGCTAGCTGGATTAGTATGTGTGTACTCACAACATTCATTCATTCATTCCATTTCATTTTGCCAATAAACTGATTATAGAAGTTTGTTTTTGAATCTATCACTTTAACAAGCAGAAACATCCTGTGGTCAAGCAGCACTATTTAGTATTTTTATGAATAACTACACACATACAAGCAAATATACAAACTCAAATCAGTCATTCTATGACAAACAAACAGAATTTTTGCCTCTTTCAACCCATTGTTTGGGTTTTACACTCAGTCTGTAGTTCCTACTCAAACCCCTGGAGGGCGAAGTCACTCCATACTAAACAATGAGAATCAGACGCTTTTATTCTGAAAGTGACCAAATAAATAAACACAAAGAAGAGAAAAGGTAACTGGATTATACTTGCGTCTCTTGAAGGCTTAATAACTACAAATTTTCTTTCCAAGCTAATACAAACTTTCTATTCCATGGTATTAACACACACACACACATAAAAAAACCAAAAAAAACCCCAAAAAAAACCAACTTACAAACAACAAAAGAAACCCTCTCTGTGGTTACTGTTCATGGCTAAAAAGTCATTTAGAGTCACTTTATGTCTGTTTGACCTCTTTTTAAACCCCTGTGTTTTGTGCCTTGCACTGAGCTCTTTGACTTTTATATCAGAAATATTAAAGACATGCTCTTTTGTGAGTAAGGGGCCCCTGACCTTTTGGACTCCTGGGCCTGTTCAGTAATCCACATATGGCTGCGTAATGGCTGAATGGCACTAAGTGACAATGACACGATTATATGATTCAGTGTCCATGTTTTCAAATCTGGTGTGTTGATTTATACTTAATCAGTTGTTCTTTTTTTGTAATGTGTGTAAATGACTTTACAGCACATGAGTGTGTTCAGCTCGTGGTTCAAACACACATGACCACATCAGACATCTTTCAACACGGGCAAGGGAGAAACAACAGCTGACACACACACAATCCAGACCAGTGAGATCATCATCTGCCATGTTAAGCATAATTTAATTTCACCTCACAATGAGGGGCGTTGAATGAAGAGAGAGGAAGTCATTAGTGATACAGAGGGAGTCTGTGTGGGGTCCTCTCATAATGGCCTGTGAGGAAGGTGAAGAGGTTAAGAGGCTGTGGAGACTTTTCTGAAAATGTTCAGAGTTGAACCAGCAGCAGCACCTCACATCAGTCCCAGACTCAGATCTGCTGAGGCTGAACCAAACTGATCAGGGCTGTAGTGGAGGCTAGTGATGTGTTGTTCATGAACGATTCGTTCATGAACTAATCCTTTGTATGACGGGAGTAACAAGTCATCCCAGTGGGTGATTCGTTCTTTCTTCCCTGGTCCACGCATTCACGCCACAGGCTCAGATTCGTTCACGAACGGGTCTTTCTGCCTCATATTCTCTGTGTAAGAATGGCTGATTTGTTCACGACTCATAAAATAGGGTCTTCCGGTCTGAGTCTTTCCTTCACTTGTCTCATGACCGCTGAGCATTCTTAATGTAGAAAGGAGTGATTCGTTCACGACTCATAACTACGGGTCTTCGGGTCTTTCGTTCATTATTCACGTGGTTACAGCAGTAACATGACCAATGCTGTTATTACTGGCGAGGAGAGCTATCTGACGTTAGCACGAAAGTTAACGTTAGCTATGTAGCTATGGGATGGATGTTTAATTTGCCTTTCCATTGGAACTAATTCATAAACTACGGGTCTTCAGTGACCAGGTAGGCTAAAGTGAATAGCCATCATAGAAGGAGAATTTTTTAATAATAGGCGGAGCACTCTCCTACCGGCAAATGAAGTAATCAGTAGTTTCAACTTCAGTAAGCTATGGCCCAAAAAGGTGCTCAATAGTTTAACAAAAGCAAACTTGTGTATTATATGCCAAGTGAAGCAAACCAGCACTCCAGTGTTTGAAAGCTGTGCTTTTTCACTCATTACTCAAATGACAGCTACAGCGCCACACTGGTTCCAATGAACGAAATGAATGAATGACTTGAAAAAAGCGGTGTTGCGGTTTGGACAATGGACTGATAAAATGGACATTAGGCGATTTCCGAAGCGGCCCTGCAGCGTCCCACCTCCTACAGATGCAAACAAAAGGCCACGATTACAAAGTAAGTCCAAAGAGCAATACTTAACGTTTTTTAAGGTTGTTTTGGTTCGTACAAGATGACGCATTCAGTCAGTGACGATAACGTTATCACTATTGTACACAACTCTTTGCTAGCGAGTTGTGTTTATGCGATGCTGTACAGCGTGGAACAAAGCTTGTTTTTCTCTTACAATGCGATCGCAGGTATAAAGTGACGAGTGACAACAAGTGCAGATGATGTTGGTACATGTCATCACTACGTAGGGAAATAAAGAACAAGTTTACTCTGGCAGAAAACACTTTGCCCTTCTTAAGATGCTTCTTTAATACCAGAAACGTGTGTGCACGTGGACCTGGGCTGTCGCACTTGATTAGACATTCAGACATTAGCTCGGGGTAGATTAGCCATTAGGCTAAATAAAGCGACAGGCTGCCTAACAGGTGTACACAGGGCATAATTTTCCAATACAATTAATTTTACATTTATTTTACAGGCAGTGATGAGAGAGGAGAGACAGGAGGGCAAAGAGAGAGGATGAAAAGAGAATGAAGTGACAGATGTAGGAGAAACAGAGAAAAGAGGATCAAAGAGAGGAGATACAGGAAGGGAAGAAACAGACAGCGGAGAATCAGAAACAGGAGAACTTCAGACTGGAGAGACAGCAGGAGGAGAAACTGAGAAACTGCAGATCATGCCATCGTAACCATAACCAACAATTTTGACACTGATGACACCGGTCTGGTATGGTACAAAATATAGGCCTACACCACGCTGCCACTGGCGGTCTGTCTTACTGCATCGTAGTCAATCTGATCACAGACTTCATAGTTTACCCACCTCTGTCACCACAACAGCCCTGAAACTGATCTGCCAGTCTTTGACTGACGGATGTGACTCTAGTTTATTTCCTGATACACTGAGAGCAACATGTTTTATTTGTTATGTGATATGAGTAAATAGTGATCGCTGAAACCCCTTCAACTCGTCACAGCACTTTTAGTCGATTTCATTGCATTTTAAACACAGCCTTTCTTCCAGCTCAAGAGTGGTGCTTTGACAATTTAAATATGCTCCCTTTCCTGAGTCTTTGGTCCCATTAAAGATACTGGAGCTTTTGCTGCATACAGCTGCTCCTGAGGGGAACATCCATGAATCAGGTCATCAGCTGTAGGTAGCTAACAGAAGAAAGAGGTACAATAAGTTTCCCTTTCAGCTTTCAACTCTGACATCCAGAGGGGGCACACCGTATAGTAGTTGCTGTTTCAGGTGGTTCAGCCATCTGGTCGGTCTTCTTCCTGGTCTGCCCCCAGTGTACCTTCAATTAGAGCTCTTACAGACACAGTGAACTGATCGGACTGAGGATTAGGAGGAAGATAGACCATGAACCAGGGGATGTAGAGGGGGGTGTGGCTACTCTCTGATACTGTACCAAACCAGCAGGATAGAGTACAGAGCAGGTCAGATCCAGCCCTCACTCCTGGTCAGCTCCACCTTCTCCTTTAAAAATGGTTGCTGACAGCCAAATTAAGGCTTCAAAAACTAATGGGTGACATCAGTCTCTGACGATCTCATTCTTTTTTAAGGCTAGAATTGTCCTCCTTACCTTTTTTAGGCAGGAACTGCCACAACATCTAGATTATAGTGGATGTTCATTTTTCATTAATCTGTTGATTTCTGGGTCCAAGAACGGACAGATTATCAGGCAATGATCCATTGTTGAGAATGATCTCTTATGACATTCACAGCACTTTAATCAAAGTGAATTTCAAGAACTAACTGAAAGTAACAATAAGGATTCTCTCTTTTGCATTTGTATTGGTGATAGTCAGAATACTAGAGCTGTGGTCTGCTGTGGTATTTACAACTGCGGTCTATGAATCTGCTGAGTAAACTATTAGTAATAGTTAAAACTGTATAAAGATAATTACACAACAAAGAAGATACATTGTGACCTTCAGTGGAAATATTTTACTTTTGTCAGTCTTGGCAAGTTGTGGAGGCTGCTGTTGCTCACGTAGGTTGTGTTTTGATAAACCAGCCCTTGAAATGCTGCATGAGTCATTTTTTTTCTGTCCCTTGGGCTTTAGGCTTGACACTCCTGGTTTCTCCTGCATGTACAGGAGGGCAATGAAGTATGCAAGACCTCACTGGAGTTATTGACATCCCTGTAAATGTCCCCAGGGTCCTCCCAGGTGCCTGGCCCAACATCAGGGAGATTGTTTGTTATTCTGTATGCTGAGTGCCACAAGTCCTTCTCCTCCTCCTCCAAACCTCCTGCACTATCAAGGTTCAGTAATATGTGAAGGGATTATATTCTATGTTTCTTCCAACAACAAGTTTGCTTATCTTTCAACATTTCTTCTTCACTCGTCAGTCAACAGATGTTGATGCTAACATTATCCGTGGAGCACAAGAAGAAATGCACAAGGTTCTCCTTTTAACGGAAGCTTCTCTCTTGCTTAGGGGATCTTGTACCCTCCACTTCTGTCGAGTCCCAGCAGGCGGCCTGTCTTTTCCCAAAGTCCTTCAAGCTTGCAGCTCCTTCAGAGGCCTGTCAGGCTTCATACATCAGACACATGCAAGGAGGGATGGCTGTGCTCGTCACATGTGAAAGAGGAACACACTGTGGTAATAGACAGAGACAGAACACGCAAGGACTTCATTCGCAACTCAACTGTTCCCTGTCTCTCCAAACTAAAAGACACAGAAGGATTTTCATATATTGTAAATGTCCTTCTTCAGCTGACAGGAAATGGCAAGATTCTTAATTTCACTGCTAGGGGATGTGTGATTTGAGATAGACAAGCTGTCACTCTGGATGCAAATGATGATCTGGTGGTGAAATCAGAGGGGAAAAAGGGTCATTTGTATGCAGGGTGTATTGTGTTTCACTTCTGAAGAAAGCCTGAGCGTTATTATCCATGTGGTCTGACCCGGCTGTTCCCAACAGCTGTTATATCTCTTTGTGTTAAACATATGGTTAAATGACCTTAACATATTTTTCTATCCTCTTCTGGGTCTGAAAACCTCAGACATCATGATAAATGATGAATGGAGAAAAATGCCACTGAAATGTTACATTTTCAGTGTTGTTTAAAAGCTCCAGTTTTATTATCCAGCATAGAAGATACAAGATTAAATGATAATCAGGATTTTGTTATTTTATTGAAGAAGGTTCTTAGTCTATTCCAGCCTCTCCAGAACTAGAACTCTTTATTGGCATTGATTACCTTTTGCCAAAGGGGGAATAGTGAAACAAAACAGATGGAAATATTCACCGATTGGGCAAAACATGACCACTGATGGGTGAAGTGAATAATACTGATTATCTCTTCATTGTGGCACCCGTTAGTGCCACAGTTGATGTGTTTGAAGCAGGAAAATGGGCAATTGACAATGTGATGACTACACAACTGAGTCAGAGCATCTCCAAACCTGCAGCTCTTGTGGGGTGTTCCTGGTCTGTAGTGGTCAGGATCTATCAAAGTGGTCCAAGGAAGGAACAGTGAGGAACAGGTGACAGGGAATGAAGGCTGGTCTGTGTTGTCCAATCCAACAGAGGAGTTACTGTTGCTGAAATTGCTGAATGACTTAATACTGGTTCTGATAGAGAGGTGCCAGAATACACCGTGCGTCGCAGTTTGTTGCCTCGCAATGGTTTGAGGAGCACAATGAGTTCAAGGTGTTGACTTGGCCTCCAAATTCCAGAAGTCTCAATCTAATCCAGCATCTATGGGATTTGCTGGACAAACGACTCAGATCCATGGAAGCTGCACCTCGCAATTTACAGGACGTGAAGGATCTGCTGCTAACGCCTTGGTACCAGATACCACAGCATACCTTCAGGGGTCTAATAAAGTCCATGCCTTGATGAGTAAGAGCTGTTTTGGCAGCAAAAGGGGGACCACCACAGTATTTATCAGGCATAACGTTATGACCACCTGCCTAATATCATATGAAAATGTCTGATGTAATAAATCAAGTCAAAAATAGGGAGGATCTGACCTGCTCTGTACCCGAATTGTGTGGTACAGTCTTTCAATCACACAGTAGCCACACCCTAATACATCTCCTGCTTTATAGAAGATTTAAAACTAGAGACTGAGACCATAAACGTTTTAGGAAAACATTTACTGAGCTGATAAATTAAGTGAGAAGTAGGGAGGACCAGGACCAATCTGAAGTGTCCATAAAGAATGTTCTATTTGTAATCTGGACAAATTTGAGATAAATCCTACTGGTGTGTTATAGTTTCCCCATCAAGACTGGTTCCCACTGTGAAAGTGGCAAGTTTGCTGCATTATTTAAAAACCATCCTCCCTGTCTCAGCCTGCAGGTCCCCTCCTTTCCCAGAGCTGGAACCAAAACTGTTTATCTGTGTTTTAAGACATGCAGCAGAACGAGGAGGAACTGACAATGTGGATGTCAGTTGGACCACCCATGGAGAATGTGGTGAGCAGAGGTTTCACGCTGCTTCATTCCTGTTCCTGATTGGGCTGTACAGACTCAAGCTCCCCGGTGTCCTCAACATATTCTGCCAGATGGTAGTCTTCTGTCAGTGGAGAGAACAGAGGTGCACTGTTCACAGTTCAGCAGCCTGATAATGACAATGCTTCTCTGCCATTGCACAAAGCTGGCGTAAGCTGGTTTTATTCCTAAATTCTTTGTCACAAAGAGCCTGGGTGTTAGAATCGGATGTGTATTTAAAGTACCCGTTATGTTCCCAAAGAAGAGGAAGAAATGAGACATGTGATCTCAGGCTGTCGACTTCTGTGAATTAAAGGGGAGAATTTTGTGACTTGAATTCCACGGCTTCAGATGCCAAAAAATATCAAGAGGAAAAAAAGGATGAAAAGACAATGCACAGCTCAAGTCATGCTGTACTTGTCAATTTAATAGTCATGAATAAAACTGCTTATTGTAGGAATGTGGAGAGAAGTGAATAAGGGAACACAACTCATTTCACTCCTGCGCACTTCACTGGTATGGTGATGAATTGGTTGGGTCAACAAAAACAAAATGGACAGTCTGTAGACGTTGTTGTGTTTGTGACCCTCAGGAGTGGCTCAGAATTTATTGAAGTCTACCTACCTTTATTTATTACCTCAGTGAATGTTTCCTATTGAGGCCTCGCAAGACGTTGACACCAGAGTTTGGCTACAGTGAGTCAGTCCCACTTCAGCGTTAAAATTTTACAGCAGAAAAAAACATATTTACGGCATTGATCTAGCCAATTTCCTCCTTCACCAAAAATGTTTGTAGCATGAATTTCAAGGTATCTTTGGTCATTCCAGGAACCACTTCAGTGTTGGCTCCATTTTTCAACATGGAGGCCGCCAATGGGGCAATATTTACTACTGTGGTTTGTTTGTGGACATTAAATGGGAATTATTCGTCAGTGCTGTTTGAATTTGGTGTAATACATTTTTTTTGTAATAATTATTAGTTGTTATTGTATTTTTTTTAAGTAGTTGACTTTCATGCTCTTGTTTTTGTTTGAGTTCCATGAATTTAATCAATGTTTTGTCTCAAACTGTGCCACATTATAAGTTAAAAAGGATCAAAACAAAATGAACGTGTGTGGAGTGTGGAGTTGTAGAAAGAATCTAATGATCAAGCAGGGGTAGGTCCCCTTGCCTGGAGGCATCGCGGCTGCACTGGTCCATCAACTGCATCTGCAGCAGTCAATACACCAAACCTAGTGTCAGTGGAAACACAGAACTGCAGAAGTGCAGGGTAAACTCAATATGTCATCCTTTTTATCTGGTGTGTGAAGGATGGCTTCCCACATTTAGCTGCTCCACATTAGCATCGTTTCCTGAGAAGAGTACAGATTCAAGATCAAAGAAAGAAGAATGAAAGAATGGCAAATTGCACATGGATATTCTTTGAGGTTAATAAGCAGTTTTAATGATTCCAATGTGAAACTCTAACCATATTACAATGTATGATCAAAAAAAGGATTTAAACAAAATTTGGTATTTCACCTCAGAAATTTTTGAAGGTTTTTTGACGTTTTGGTTACGCACATGTGGTGATTACTGCAGTTGATTAGATCCTCTGCTCAAGTTCAAGCTTTGGAGTTATGTAAGTTTCACCAAATCTCATATATTAGTTAGTGTGCTCCAAAACAGCACCAGCACAGTCCTGGTTTGAACCTGAATTCAAAGTTTCCACTTTGTTGGAGTTCTACTAAACACAATGTGACACTTTTCTGACACGAACTGATGGTCTGAGCAGCAAGTGAACAAAGCAGTATGTGAACCAGCTAGTGTTGCAAGTGAGTGACTAAACCTTGGGTCTGGGCTGGGTTGCAGATCTTTGCTGTCAAAGCTGTGCTCCAGTACTCCACTCAGGTGCAGTGAAAGACGTTATACAGAAATAAACAGGGCCATTGCTTGAGTCACAGCTTTAAATCTGAGTTTGCATTAAGTGTTCAAGACAAAATTGAGTTGCAAGTCCTGAAAATCAGGACTAAAGTATCATAACACTGGCGATGCTGTTTTTGTAAACACTTTGTAGCTTAATAGCTACTAGCTGCTTTAAAGCAAAAAAGCTAACCAAATTATTAATTAAATCAAAGTTTATCTCTTCTACATAAACCTACCATCTTATTAGAATAGATTGTAAGCTCATTGCACAACAAAGCAGGAAAGGTGTGACAACATCTAACATCCCAGACATTTAGCCACTAGTCAGCAACCATTCTTTGTAATGGGTGTTGGGAGACACTCAGGAATAACTTGGGCGTAGACACGGAAATTGATCCAAACTGAAAATGGATGTTTATTTGCAGGAACACAGCAGAGACGAAAACAGTGGGGTAGGCAATCTGGCTGGGCTTCCTGGGACTTGAGGACCAGCACCAGGGGGCGGAGACCATGGGTGGTGCAGAGAGCCAGGCAGAGCAGGGGTTTGGTGCAAATGAGGTGCAGGAGCAGGGACTGGAGGCAGATCAGATGATGAACCGAAGCTGTGATCTGGCAGAATGGAAGTGGCAGGGCTGGGGTTTTCTAGCAGGTAGGCTGGATTAAGGAATGGGTTGCAGCTGGTGAGGCTCTGCTCCGGCACACCTGTCCTCAGTTAAACACACAAACACAGAGGAAGAGAGAGACAGTCAGGGAGAGGCTCAGGTGGTGGTGGGTGTGGCAGGAAGGACAGACAGAAAGGAGTTATTTTAATCCCTATAATGCCGTGTGTATCATCTTTGTTTCGTGCATTTATGAGACCATCTCCTTGGCAAAATAGAACAAAAACAGATTGAAAAAGGCAGCTGTTTAGAAAAAAATAGAGATAGAGATATAAACATGCACATGTTACAGATGGCCAGGAGAAAAGTTCTTGTCACTGCCGGAATTGGGTGTAATGCCCGATGTAACAAATATAAACAAAAAAGGAAATATGCAATTGTTGTTATTTTTATTTTTTTATTTTGTTAAAGGGCCACATAAAGACTTCAGATGAAAAAAATTTGACCCTAACCCTGCCCGTTATTTCTTGGGTCAGGCATTATACAGTTAAAGTTTTGCGTTAACACTTATTTAATTTCACCCCCAAATGTAATTCCTGGACTTGCTATACGCTGCGTCCAGTGGAGGAGAGCACCCATTTGATCAGACTCCTTTTCTGTCTCTTTTCTCTTTACTGAGGTATTCGGGCTAACCGATGAGCCCCGGCCTGCTTGGGCAGGCCTGTCACTGTAGCTTTGAATCTGCCCTGAAGAATAACTGTCCTGTCCTGCACATAACAAGGTCTGCAAGCAAACGGCTGCTTCCACATCCAAATTTATAATTGGTGCCTTCACGAGACAAAGGTCAGAGCTGGGTATTTGTGTTTATGTATTTTATGTCAGAATAAGTGAGTAAAGGTGTTGAACCTGCGTCACCACAGACCTGATCTCAGCCATCAAACCATCCAAAATACCCACAAACGTTAGGACAGGTAACCGGAAGTGCTGAAATGCTAACTCAGTTCCTGTTTTTAGGACTCATTCCCCTCTTTAAATACTAATAATACTAGTTAGCAAACAATGAAAAGTTCTACTTTCGACAGACTTTTTTGCAAAAAAACAAAACAAAACATGCATTTTTCGAGAATTCTCGGAGATTCGGACATATTGTGATGAAAGGGCTGTTCTGGTCGTGCTTTTATTCTGGAATCAGGAAGTGTTGTTACCTTTGGTGTGTGGCTCCTGACTTTAGTTTGACGGCGGCTGGTCGGGGAGCGGACAGCCTCCATCAGACACAGATAAGGGAGCTGAAGTCTGCGGGCCGTCCGTGAGCCGAGCCGCCGCGCCGGGACACTTAGTCGGATTTATGAGTTTGTCCGGAGCTCGACCTCACCCCCCCAGACTGAAGGCAGGTTTCGGACACACAGCGTCGGATCTCAGCGGTAAGTTAGTGGGCTTTATTTACAGCAGCGACTCTCTAACAGCCTCCGGTTTGCAGAGCCTTTTAACACTTTCTTTAACTATTTACTCCTTCAAAACCACGTTTGTTATTTATTTAAAGACTTAAAGCACATTTTTTCCTGCAGTTGGTACATTTAGTGTCACATTTATTGAGGCAATAGAATAAAATAAACATGCAAACAAAGTGCATTATGCAGATCGCACAGGGAACACCAGCAGACATCAAATTGAACCAGATCATTTGAGTAATTTGCTAATTTATCATAAATCTGGATCTCCTTTCTGTGTGCCCTCCTCCTGAATGACATAATCTCCTCTTAATCTCATTTTGTTCTAAAGGTATTTTTTATGAATCGTGTTCATTTTTATATGTCAGATAATCCTAAAAAAAACTCAGGCAAGGTTGAGTTTTTGCACCACAATGGTGAATAAGAATGAATGAAAAATTGTCTATTAATGAATTATTCAGGGTTTAAGAATCCCTAAATAGCAGAATTGAACATATTAAGGTATTGAAATTAGTGTTGATTTTTACTGTAGAGACACTAGCAAATATTAAAAATGGAGTAGCTGAAAAAAATACTCAAATGATTAATCAGTTAAAAAGAATGAATGGTTTGTTAATCTACCAACTGAGTAACTAACTCTTACTCACTAACAGCAAAGCACCAGTTAGCTTCAGGGAGCTATTATAACTATTGTAAAGCCAGGGACTACAGATCCTAAGAGATTAATTACGTGATATTTATAATTCTGATTTTGACCAATAAATGTTATTAACTGATATTAGCTTTTCTCAAATATATTGATATAAACCTGAATTCCAAGGTGATGACAAGTTTTCTGTCTGATCCACTCCACACCACATTCATGTCTGTTATTTACTGGTGGTCAGTTAGTAGCCTTTTTGTTGTTGGTCTGAAGTAATATAGTAATAGTAAAAAATAATCAATTATAGAGATTGTAGTCATAAATGTAACAACTGTAGCAACCAGGCAATATATGTTTGCAACACTGATGTACATATCAATAGTTGACCCAATTGACATATTAAATTTGGATATTGCTTGCAACTAGAGAATAAAGACCTTGTGTGGACCTCAGCTGCAGTTTGTTGAACTGTTAAGGAACTATTATGAAGGTTTTTCACTGGTGTCTGTTGACTGACAGTCTGGGGATGGTGGTTTGGGTTAAAATAACAGGTCTGATTGAAGAGCTGGCAGATGACCAACAAGTGACAAGGGAAACAGGAGGATTAGAAGAGTCTGTCTCCTTCAGATGGACAAACTCATCAGCTGAATAAAAACTGTGGTTAATTGTGAAATATGCAAATGCCCTTGTGGTGTGGAAGATAGGATGTAGGGCTGTTGCAGAGAAGTTTTACTTTAATTGTGTATATGACAGGAAACCACCTTCTATGCTGACAGTTCACCAGCAAGATGATTTTAGGGCAAAATATAATATCCAAATCAGGGATGATTACCTCACAACATGGTCCGTTGAGCAGCCAAACAAGCATTTGGCTGATGGTTGGTGCGACTTTCACACCTTGTGAAACTGTGCCACACACATTGGCCCAAGAAGCAGCACATTACATATATGCAGCACTGACATGTTGCATGTTCACATATATGAGATGAATAACTTGAGAACCTGCTCTAAATTCATTCTCCTGAAAATGTAGCTTGTGTGTTATTGATGATTATCTTTATCAATGCTTAATCATTGTTTGTTTTTATTTTCTGATTCATCAAGCTCAGAAATATGAGATTTAAAACAATGTACAACAGCGAAAAAAAAAAGTCATAAATCCCCACAGTATAGAGCTGGAACTGGGTCTGTGAAGTGAAGCCAATGCTGATCAGTCTTAAACCTGCATTACATCTAATAATCATCAGGGGGCAACTCCACTGGTGCTATACTTAAAGAAATGTTTAAGTCAGTTAAGCAAATGCTCAAAAGCACCTTAGCAACCAAATTAAGGAACTTTGGTTATTGCTCTCCTTTGCTCTCCCCACCACATCCTTAAAGTTCAGGTCCCTGTGTCCCAGGGCAACGTGAACAGGAATTGTGGTGAGGGGAGCCACAGGTCCATCTGTCCCTACCCTGCATGTGCAGCACTGAGGCACTTGGTCTATTTGTGGATCACAGTGTGGTGGCTGCAGCCCGACAAAGGGACTGATGAGCCATGGGGGGCAGGATCCTCAAAGACTGGCAGTTACTTTACCTCCTAGCCAGCCAACAGACCGTCTAAGGGACGAATTAGGAATAAATGCTGCTAGACCTCTGAGTAAGAGAAACCTGCACAACCACAGACCTGAGACGACTGAAACTCATATATCAAATCTGAGGATGTTGTCTTTTAATTACTCTTTCAGTAAGATAACAGTCCGATGGTTGAAGACCCAAACATCTTAATTTCGTGATTTAATGATATAAAATGCTCAAAGGAAACTGGCAGAACACATTTTTGGCTTTTTTGGCTATTGCAATTGCTGCAAATTAATATTTTGGCATCTGAGTGCTTGAGTGATGATTGTTTCAGCTCTTTTTGATTGAAAACAATTTTTACAATTTAAGCAAAAATGCTCCAGCTTCTTGCTACTTTTGACTGTTTTGAATGATAAATTAAATAATTTGTCTGTCAGTCAAGCAAAATAAACATTTAAGAAACATCAGGTTGTGAAGAAGGAAATTTGTGTAATGGATATTTTTAGCCATTTGTCTGGAGGAAACTTGAACCTACCCTTCTGTGAAACATGTGGGTTTTCCCCCTCATCATATGTTAATGGCTTAAATGTTGATGATAAGAGCATAATAAGAGTTTTTTTCATCTGGCGTTTTTCTTATTTGAAGGATTTATTTATTTTTATCTTATTAAAAAAAAATTTTCGCCTGGGAATGATGTGAAAGTGTTTGGCAAGGAAGAGGAGGAAGGAAGAGGGTCGTATCCATGATTAATTGATTAAATTAGCAAGTCTTTAACACAATTTCTGCTCCTGCAGACACAATGCTAATGCCCTGCTGCTCTTTCAAAGGTTTCCAGTTTTAACAAGATTAAATTCTGTCAAACTGAATTAAGAAGCAGATGATGAGCCAAACATTCCACATAGTGACCCCTCTCCCGCACTGAGCTGTGTCACAGCAGAGTCACTTCATCAGCTTCCTGCTGGTCTGGATGAAAATGCAGTGATTTCCAAATCAACCCTACAAAATGTTCAGTGTGAACAACATAACTTAAGATAAAACACCCGATGAAACTGCTCTTCTGAAGAGCTGAGTCGCTCATTGGAACATTTTGGACCTGGACTTTAATCTTGACACTTTATACTGTGCACTGTGGACTAGAACCAGAACTTATCTGGCTCCAGATTGGTAGTGGAGTGACTCCACATCTGTCAGAAGAGGTCTATGGTCGTCTCCTACCGTCAAACTGGCACTGCATAATCCCTATGGGTCCACACTACTAGGTGGCAATATTATCAGTGTTAAGGTATGTTGCAATAGGTTTGGTTGGAATAGACTCTGGCAAGTTGGTTATCTTAATATGGCCAGACCATGTAAATCACTTGATGCCTTCTTCAGCATCAGGTACTGGCACCTATTTATTTTGGCAGTCGGATATGACCACAGACCTCTGACAGATGTGGAGTAACTCCACTGGAGAGCCAGATCCAGTCAGATGAGCATACAACACGTATTGTATTGCATCAAATGAACCATTTGGCAAGGCTTTTTTTTTTTTTTTTTTTTTTTACTTTAGAGTTAATGGCTTCTGATGGTTTGACTTGTGGTTCGTGGTGTGGTCATCCACAGATGCAGGCAGGACACAAAAGCCTGGCCATAAGCTCCCTCAGATCAATATGTGTCAGACAAAAGTCACATTAAAATTAAATTAAACAAAAGCTTTGTGAAATACAAACAAAGAAGCTCTGAAGAAGTACTGAGGGATTAGTTTTGTCCACATTTATTATTGTCCAACATCATCAGCGTGGTGAGTTGTTTAATTATATTAATGTCACTCAGCTCTACCCATTATCAGAGTTTTTCATCTTTTTACTTCTTTTGAAGCTGCAGCTGAATCACATCTCGAAAACAATCAAAAAACAAAACAAAACTATGAATCATGTTGACAAAAAGTGTGAGCATTAGCATACCAGAAGCACTCTCCTTACTCACCAAATGGTTTCTCCTACAATACCATCACAGGAATAGCCTCATCAACAGTTTTACTCCTGCTCATGTGTGGAGGTTGCCATAGAAACAACTACACACTGGGTAGACCACTACAACAGTTTCACAGTATGAACATGTGTGTGTTTGGTCCTTAGGAACTTTTGAAGGGTGGTGTAAGAAATTTTGGACAGGTTGAGCTTGTGCATGAAATGTTTTCATGATGTCTGAAGACCACAAGTCTCCTCACTGAGTTGCCTGGGCAGTTTACCAAAGCGTAGCTATTTGGAGTAGCCGTAGACAATGAACACCCCACTCTCCTACTAGATCCAATCAGGAAGTAGCTATAGCTGTGAACCAGGACATCATGCTCAAATGCAATATCTAGGGAAAAAAATATTAATTTATTAGATTGATCCAAGTCCCGTTATGTAACATAGAGGTGTTCACAAGATTAATGACCTGTCCTGCAACCTGCCACCAGGGGGCAGGTCACATCGGCCATCTGTCTTTACAACCATTGAAAGAGACTGATGTTTAATGTTTTCATTTAATTGCCTCTGTTTTGTTCCTGAATATGTGAGTGTCATCCAAACTTGATGATGCCACGTGTTTGTATTTGCATGAGGAGGTTCACATTAGAGCCTGGCGGTCTTGAAGTCTGGCAGCTCGAGCACTGTGGCATTTACCGAATGTATATCATTCAAGTGGGAATCGGGCCAGATCTTTAGTTCAGCTTACTAGCGTGCTAACCTTTGGTAATGAACAACAAAGTAAGGCTGAGCAGTCCTGAGTAGAAATGTTTATACTTTAAAGGCATTTGGCTTGTAATCAAAGTTTTGGGTGAATAAAAAATTTGCGCTGTTTATCTTGAGGATAACATAAATGAGTGTAGCGAAGACAATGAGACATTGGATACGTTGTAGCAGATGAACAGGGGACATTCCTTCCATGTCCTGCTAATGTGGCTGGAAACAATTCATGTACTGTATTGGAGGAGGAAGAGCTGTATGAATGTCTAATTTGTCAGTTACCACAAGATAAGATCAATTGAAATAGGAGATTGGGGTTTACTGTCTGACACTATGATTATTTATGACTTAACATGAGTAATGTTTCATCCTTCTTTAGAAGTGAAATACACATGAAGTAAAACCATCCTACTCCTCTCTCCTCTGCAGCTGATGTAAAGGCGTAGACTGCAGCAGCACAAGGTCAAGACTAAAAGCAGTTTTTTCCTGCCAGCATCTGAAGCCAAGAGCCATTAAGCAGGTACATATGGTATGATGCCTTCTGGTGCTACTCCATCCAGTCTTCAGTGTTCAGTTCACTTCTGTCTTACATCAAAGCCATACATTTCCTTTTTCTTTTTCCATCCACCTGATGTCTAATAATAGTTCTGATTATGCCCTCCAAACTTAATGCTGACATCAATCCAAACATCTCCAGCGTCTGCTGCCTGAAAATCAAAAAATGATCAAATGATTTAGAGAGAATTAGCTTGTAATTGACTGATGAAAACCTGACTCCTTAGCCCGCTGTGACTGACTGAGATCATAAAATCATGAGGAAAACATTTGCTGAGCTAATAAATCAAGTTCAAAGTAGGGACATTTTCCTGTAGACTTCAGTACAATCTGACTTCTTTTTATGACCAGTGGAGTTGCCCCCTGATGGTCATTGGGCTCTTCAAGATTGACATCAGAAACAGTGTTTATGTCCCCTTTTACAGAAAGTCTGTGTATGCACTGTCCTGTCTGATGCACTGTTATGAACACCAAATACAAACATGTAAAATAAAAGGAAATTAGATAGGTGCTGCTCCCCTTTTTGTTAGCAAGGCGGGTGCTCACAGTTCTTTTTTTCCCACTTGAAAGATGCATTTTTGTTGCTCAGTGGGAGTTGTCCCACTAGAGGTTTGGAATAGTCTGTCCACGTTTGCTCTGTCCTCTGTCCAAACAATGCAAATCTCTGAATCACATCTGTTATTTCGTCAGCACAGTCACTGGAATATAAGATATTTCGCAGGAATCTCAGTGTGTCTCTGCCACAGGATTCAATATGCTCATGTGGTATTTTCCCTAATGACTTTACCAGCAGGAAGTTAATGTTTTCTTTTTTGAACAAAATTTGAAGAGGTTCAGTCATTTCCCAAAAACAGCTGCTCACTACGACAGAAGTTGTTTTTGTTCAGGACTATTTCCAGCACTTTGGTTTCGGGAATTCAAGCAGACGGACAGTGTGAATGAAAAAACTTTAGTTTGTGTTGGGGTGATGAAGGAATATGTCCTCCTTATGTGTTTTTAAAAGTTTTGACAAAAGCAACTCTACGGCGCAGATGAATAATTTATATCAGGCTTTGATGCACACAGTAATTTCTTAATGTGAGACATTCATCTTGGTTTTCTCTGGGTTTTGTTGCAGAGAAGAAAAATAGAGAATCTCATTAGGCACATCTTGCAGCATTCCCGGACAGGATTTAGGTTTTCTTCAAAAACACTGCTACCAGAAGTGTGATTGTTTATCACTGTGATCATTTTCCTTTGATATGTTTTTTTCTCTTGCCATAGAACATCTTTACTCAAATAGAA